>OY740775.1:49423686-50147362 GCA_963513935.1 Aphrophora alni | reverse complement strand
TTAAGGCAGGATGTTTCCTAAAAAAAAAGACGCTGCCATTTTCTGCCGGCACTTTGTTTAACAGAGGGAAATGGGTTGGAAATATTGTTCCTCATAGCAAGCTGGAAGGCCATTCGCTTCAAATCTCTTGAAGTAAGGCTATAATATGATTTTTCCATTATCAAACAATATTCTACCAGCTCATCTTCAAGTTCTGGGGGCAAAATTAGTTTCTGTCCGAGTGTAATATCTAATAAGAGTCTTAGATGCTTTCAAAAGACCCATTTCTTTATTCTTCACTGCTGTCACAGCTTCTTTCATGTTCACTTTGTCCCATGTCTTACGTTGTGAGATCTGTAAAAAACTAAAATAAATGTAAACAATAAGATTCCAAATATCGCACAGTGGGCGATATTAGGAACAGCTTGGTGGGCGATATTGTGCACTCCCTAGCCTATTAACATGGCGGACGCTACAAAAAACTGGCTACTTCTAACAAGGAAATAACGGCATCAAAAGAAAGCGTGTTTCTTAATCTATTTTACTATATGAGCCAGATTGTGATACAGCTCAAGATTCGTAAGATTGAAAGCGATAGATGTTTGATAACTCACCAGGCTGCAAAATCTTCAAAAGATCACACAAAATAAATAGTATGAACAAACTTAAAAAATCGACACAGTGGACTGCTGCGACGAAGGGTTAATTAGTGCATATTATTGCGCGACAGCAGCACTATACAGGCCTAGATGTCACTGGGCGATATTAGGAACCTGGGAGGTATTTGGGCCATATACCTTAAGTATTTCCACCTACGATAGTTTAAATTTCAATGTGGTCGCAGGCCTTAGATTAGAAACAAATTTTGAAGTGACTATGGTGTCTTAAAAATAATCTTTATATCTGAGACGAAATTAGACCATAAGGTCCTCTCTTCCACTTAATCTATTAAGGTTAGTTGTAAAGTAAATAATACGATTAGAGTAGAGCTATATCGAGGCCCTACTTGACAGTTAAGCATGATTTTACACCAATTTGACTTAATTTATAAAAAATTCTTTAAAAAATATATATGTGAGATATTAATATACTGAATAATTCAGGGGAAATAAATTGTTTATTTGCAACATATGGGCTTGGTTGGAGTAAGAACTTTTTCACTAGGGTGAGAGAATCTCTCAACTTCGATTGATATCCAATATTTCTCGGGATGCTATATCGGTTATATCGGGAATCTAAGACATCACGGTCAGAGGATCTTTTCCATTATTTTTCATCTTATAATAAGACCCAGTTCAGGGAGGTTAGAAATTTTCAGCCTGAACAATCTTATATATATATATATATATATATATATATATATATATATATATTCTATAAGAAAGAAAGGAAAAACTCTATACTTCAAATAGTCTAGATGAAGGTCAGTTTTTCTTAATGTCCTTTGTCCCAATAGTAAGAAAGTCGAATAAGCCAAACCCTTACAATGGATAAACTCAAGGATTTTTTTTTCAGGGGTAAATTGATATTTTTCTATGAAATTTACAAAATGCTTTCCAATACATTGAACACAAAATTTAACTCTGATGATAATAATTTGAAAATTGATGGGACAAAATATTTTGAACCAACAGTTATTCCTAAACTATTTAATAACTTCTTTAGTCGAACTGTAAAGAAGGTAAATTCTAAAATACAAGACAAATCAAGTGTTTATGTTTCTATCACCTGTGTTTGTGGCGTAAATTTTGGAAATGATACAGAAATTGACGAATAGATTGATATTATTGGGGTCCCTTCAAACAGTGCTCTGATGAACTTGTAAAACCATTATGTTCCGTGTGTGTGTGTTTGTATAGGTGTATGTGTGTGTGTGTGTGTGTGTTTTAAAATATAGGTCAGATTATGCTTAGTAATTCTACAGATTGTATAACATGAAATATCGTTTTGTGTATTTGAAAAATAGCAATTTTTATAAAAGAAATGTTTTCAGGGATTCACCTATTACCTAGAAGTTGTACATCTTCTCAGGAGTATAATTATCAGAAGCTTGAAACTCTTTGTCCAGAGATATTGTAATGTAATTTTATAAAATACAAATTAATAAAATTATTACCACAACATCAAATGTGACCGTGTGGTGTCGTGTTTGTGTTTGTAATTGTTTGTTTTTGTGATTGTGATTGAGATTGTGGTCGATCCAAATTTAGATTTGGATTGAGATTGAGATTATGATTAACATTCAGATTGATATTCAGATCGAAATTAGGATTCAGATTAAGATTCAGCCAGATTAAGATTCAGATTGAAATTAAGATACATAGAGATTTAGATTGAAATTAAGATTCATATTCAGATTCAGATTGAGTTCCAGATTGACATTCAGATCAGATTATGAATCGGATTAGATTCAAAATATGAATCGGATTAGATTCAAAATATGAATCGGATTCAGATTCAGATTCAGATTATGAATCTGATTCAAATTCAGATAGAAGTTAGAATTAATATGAAATTCAGATTCGGTTTGAAATTCAGAAGGAGATTCACATTTGTATTAAGATTAAGATTCAGATTCAGATTCAGATTGAGAATCTGATTCAGATTCAGATTGAAAATCTGATTTAGAATGAGATTTAGATTCAGGTTGAGATTTAGATTAAGATTCAGATTGAGATTAAGATTGGGATCCAGATTCTGATCCAGTTTGTAGAAGACAACATGTTACTAATGTTTCAGAAAGGACATCAAAATTGGCCGAATTAAAACATGGTGTCCTACAAGGATTAGTTCTTGAGCCAGTATTATTTTTAATTTACATAAACAATTTGTCATCAGGAATAACTGTGTAAATTAATATAATTGGCTGATGATACGACTTATTTTAAAGGTAACTCTGTAAACCCTAGAGCAAAAGGCTTTCTAGCAAGTCAGTGCCACAGATCAGTATTTGGCTGAAAATAATCTGACAATTAATCTTGATAAGACAAACTTCATTCATTTAAATCTAAAGGATAGCTATAATAAGGCACAAGTGTCTTCATAGGAGAAAATGAAATCAAAGAAGTAAATTCAACGAAATCCTTAGGTCTCCTAATCGTTAACAAACTAATCTGGAAACAATATTACAAAAGATAATATAACACCCAATACTACTATTCAATAAAACAAGTTTTATTTCCTTATGATCTTTTCAGTAAGATAGTTACCATCTTCAGAGGTTGAGTATTAAATAAACACTAATTCTATAAATATTATTAACTGTTATACAATTGAGGTTCTTTCACCACTCCTTCCTGTGTGGTTAGTTCAACCAATGGCATTGATCCAAGTATGACTGTTAATAATATTTATAAAATTAGTGTTTGTTTAATACTCAACCTCTGAAGATGTTACTGAAGTGTACATAAGGAAATAAATATTGTTTTATTGAATTGTGTTATTGGGTGTTTGATTTTAATCTTTAAGTTGACACAGTGTGATTAAAAGTGTAATAAGTATTGCAAAACTTCAATTTTTTCAACAACCTACTATGGAATAGTATCCCCAAATGAACTATGGAATTTTACTCTGGGGAAATTCATCAGTTCAAAATACGCAGAATATGTTTGTCCTTCAAAAGAAAGCTATTAGAAGAAGCTAAAAGAAGGCTTGTGGATGAATTAAACAAATTTCAAACTCTTATAATTACTCTTTTAGATCTTGGAGTACTTACATTTCCAAGTATGTATATAGCCTACTAGAAGTGATCCTATATTTGAAATTTAAGTGTGACCATGCACATGGACACTTACAGCACCAGAAATGCTACTGACTCCCGTGTTAAACACAGGTTAACTTTATGCAGTAAACTTCCTTCAAAAGCAGGTTCATTATTTTTTAATAAACTTCCATATATATGATTACAAAATTATAAGTCTTTTAAAACCCGCCTTAGGCAACTCCTGTAGTTGGGAACATTTTATTCAATATATGAGTTTAAGTATCAGGAATTTTTTTTGAGTAATCTAAGTAGAGGTGATTGACTTAGCAGAGGATAACACAAATCTTAACATTTTGTGTTTCCTGTTAAATTGTTGTTAATTTATGTTATGTTGTTTACTAAATATTTTAAGTTAAAAGTTATTTATTAAAAATGGTTCTAAATAAAATAATCTGTGGTGTCCAACTGCTTTTCGCCATTGCCAATGGTTTGTTACTTTAAAATCTACCTTATTGTATATGTTAAATTTTAGTTTTAAATTATATCTATTGAATTTATTAAAAAGACTATTTTTATATTGTGTTTTATGTCTTTCAATGCCTTAATGGAGTTCTGTATTGATTTTTTTATCCTATTATTGTGTAATTTTTTAAATTACTTATCTTGCATTTTTGTACGCTTTATTAAATGAAATGAAATCATGAAATATAAATAAATAAATCCTCTACACATAATATTCAACAGTTGGTTTCTAGTTTCTTGTAGGAAATATTAATTCGTTATTAATATTAATATCATATTCGTAGATCAAGGCACTTATCCAGTAAGGCAAGTTTGTATAAAACAGTTATTACAGAGGTTTTCTGAACATCGTAATTGTGTAAATCACTACTTTTGTTGGATAGGCCCTAATGGGCCTCGTAGATGTGTATGTATTAAGAAGTTTTCAATCGCTTTGTCTGTGGCTTGGCCAGATCTCTACCACATTTTCATAGGAGGCCATTATTCGAATTTGCATTTTTTGACAATAATTTCGCCATTTTTCATCATAAAGATGTGGTAGTGTAGTTGATACCAATACATGCAAATTTGAAATGTAATTTAAAATGTTATAAGTTGAATAATATACGAGATATAACAAAAACAGTTTAAAATGTTTAACAGTTTAAAAAACTATTTTGTCATTTTTAATTTTCCTTAAATTCAAAAGAGTTCTTTATGATGAATGTTCCCTCTTACTATAATTCCTTACACCAAATGTCATGTTCCTATCTTAATTTTTGTGACCTGTATCGTGTTTACATTAAGACGACAACAACAATGGACAGACGGCTTGTCGAAATTCACTTTTTCGGTTTCCTTATGCTATGAAACGTAAAGATCGGTCACTAAACGAAGACTTAACCTATACTTCGTATACTGAGTAACAAATTTGTTTGTGTGTGATTTCAGTATATCTATCGTTAGAACCCATTTTGAGAAAATCATAATTTCGTGTTTTCTACCTCATGACGCGATTTTTGAGGTTTTAATGAAGTGAAAAAATGTCCCAAGATATACCGCACAATCATGTTTTGACTAAAATCAGTCCTCGCTTTTAGGCTGTAGAGCACTGCACATAGGACAGGCAGAGATAATTCCAAAAAGCACTCTTTCCAACTTAGGCGACCGCAAAATGGATATTTCTTGGACAAATTCAAAATTAATATTTTTACTGATCACATAACTCACTCTACACTATGTATATGTCAGAAAGTAAATGCTACTTAACCCTACGGACCCGGTGCTATAGCGTAGGCATACATTTATCTGTAACTAGAATTCATTGTTCATGTAGTAATTTCGTTGGAAAAAACTAATGATTATTTAATTACCTGACTTTGTCCACATATGTTCTCCCTTGTACAGGTTTGCAAGGAGGTTGTCTAAATTCAAATTTGAAGGATTCTTTGGTAATTTTCTTATTATTTATATGTTAGATTAAAATTGAATTCAGTCATAATTACATTGGGTAAACTATTTAATTTCATACAAATAAGTAAACCATTACTAGTCTGAAAATATTCCTCTGAAAACCTGGTGGTTCCCTCATCCCCTCCCCGCACTGCAATGCCACCATTACTGTATGATGATCTATTACATTCTATAATCTCCTTGATACCTAATATTAATTTTAAAATATCTGATTTTGTTTTTAGTAATTTTCTTGTCATTTTGGTTGTTAGATTAAAATAGAATATACATAAATACAGTCTATATCTTATTTTCAGTCATAATTACAATGGGAAAACTATTTAATTTCATACAAATAAGTAAACAATTCATACAAATTAGTCTGAAAATATTCCTCTGAAAACCTGGTGGTTCCCTCATCCCCTAACTCGCACTGCAATGCCACCATTACTGTACGATGATCTATTACATTCTATAATCTCCTTCATATCTAATAATTATTCAAATATATCTGATTTTGTTATTTTATTTTATTTATTTTTTTTTTTTTGTCATTTTGGTTGGTAGATTAAAATCTAATGTACATAATCGTCTATATCTTATTTTCAGTCATAATTGCATAGGGCACACTATTTAATTTTCATACAAATATACTTTTTGTAGTTAGGGCAGTATAAATCCCTTATTAGTTTAGGCTTTATTTAAATATATATTTTAAAATAAATCTAAGATGACTCCGATTTTCACTGATGACTCCACATTTTCCTCAACTAATAATTTTGTGGATTGGTGTGTGGACAATTTGTGCAATGTTTTTGCACCGTTTATTTTAGTAATGTCAAAGGAATATTTTAATATTATAAAATGTATGCGTCATATTATACTGTTTTTCATTAGAACAATTATAAATAATTTTAAAATTATTAGCTTTTAAGGTATAATATAATTTGTTTTATTAATATCAGCTTGAATAGCATAAATATATAAGAAAAAATAATGAAAAACAGTTGAACATAGAAGTCTTATACAGTATCGTCTGTCATAAATAGCTGTGTATCCTTGGTAAAATTATTATAAAATCAAGTTTCAGACCGTTTTAGTTGGAGATAAGGGATGGATAATTTTTAAACTGATTCTCCCATTGAACTTAACTCTAAATAAAGATTAATCACGTGACAATCAACCATGTTTTGTTTCAATAAACTGCAATACATTGCATTCATCAATCGTGAATCCAAATAAAACGAACAAAAAATAAACCGTCACCAAAAATTTTATTTCAGCAAGTTGTCAATCAACGAGTGAAAAGGAACACCATCTATAAAAGGGCCTAAACTTGCTTGGCTTGTGCCTTTAACGATTTACATTAACAAAGTTTAAATTATCAAAAATGGTTGGGTCTGGTTCACAGGCATACATACTGCGATCAAATGTATTTAATTTGATTTAAGTTTAAGATTCTGCTATGTATTAAGATATTTTCCTTCTTTGTTTTTTCACGAGCTTGTTATTTGATGTTAAAACAAGTTTTTGTTTTCTTTTGATAAAGATTATGAAATAAGTACATTATTATTAATTTCACAGGACACACCGAGAGACACATCTGATATTAGTAAAATATTATAAACCTTGAACACTAAACCAGAAAAAAAATTATATACTGTAGTATAAAACTATTCTTACTCTATTACTGACAACAAACATTTAATCTGTACTATATATTTATTACTCTGTGCCATTATTGCTCATAGATTATACATTATAAAGACAAAAATATTTATTTCGTCAATTATTTAAAGTTCAATGACAATATTTTCTTAGCATAATAATTTTAATAGGCCTAGTTCACATAAAATTGTTGTTTTTGCAATAATTTCATGTCATTTTCACTATTTTATATATTACATGACCAGTATTAAGTTCATGAATAGCAATAATTTCAAATTCAGTTATGAAGAATTCTAAAGCAGTAGTATAGGCTACATTTAAAATGAAAAAATACAATAATTTAATTTTTAGAAAGGTTGTTCAATTTACACATCTGATGAGTTATGTTAATTACCGTAGTACTTAAAATTTTATGTAAAATTTAACTTCATAATTAAAGTAACTACATGCAATCCAAAAGCCATAACATTTGTATTTTTAAAGAAACCAGGTGATCAAAGCAGGATTCCCTTGCATCAGTGTTTAGATGTACAGTCAGTGTAGAACATTCAATGAGATGGGTTTAAAACGATTTCTCTTGTGGTTTGTTCGAGTAAATTGTATTCTCTTAACCTGCATAGACAAGTTTGGCTATGTAGACACTAGATAGGCTCTTTTATGTTGTTCTAGTTAATAGTAATTTACATTACAATTCTTTTTGTGTGTGTTTTTTCCTGTTACTTTGTAATTTAAATAGTAGGCCTACATTTTATTTCCGTTTTCTTTATAATTAAAGGCTGGCTGGTCCTGTAGCAATGGCTTCAGATTCAGCCTTAATCACTAATGACGTTAATGAAAACGCAAAAGCGGTTATAAGCATATTATTACATTCCCCAATGGATATGCACTTGGAAGGCATTTCACCAAATGAGTTAAAACGCAAAAGAGACTATTTAAATATAGAATCTCAGACAATAACGATAAAGACCCACTAAAAAATAAATTAAGTACTGAAAATACTTCACCACTAATCAAAAAAAGTTTTACAAAAATAATCAGAAAATATAATGAATTAAGTAATGGCCCATTTGAAGTGATAATCCAAAATAAAAACAAAAATAAAATTAATCCCTTTGCTATGGGAAAAATCATTTTCAAAATATTGATTACATACATAGATCAGGAAAAAAACTTGACTGTAAGATGTAAAAGTCACTTGGCAGCAAACAACTTAGTAGATTCATCCTATTTAAATAAATACACAGTTTTTATACCCTCTAATAGAGTTGAATGCGCAGGAGTGGTATATAATGAAACGGAGATATCAGAGCAAGAAATAGTAAATGACAGCGTCAGTACGTTTCCAATAATAAGAGCACAAAGAATTAAATAATAATGATTTACTAGATACACATTTTGCTAAAAAGTGGTGAAAAATTTCATTCAGAGGAATGTAACACAGGTAAAAAATATATTAATTGTCAGGGTAACCACAGTAGTAATACAAAAGTATGTCCTTAATTTATTAGGCATAAAAATATAATGGAGCGTATTAACTTATATAAAGAAGAATTTATTACAGCAAGTCGATTTTTCCCACCTAACACAGACATAAATAAGAAAGGTATAGTTCACAACAAGTACAAATGTATTCACAGGCACTAAACACTGATAACAAAAAAGAATTTCCAAGTCTATTTACTTGCAGACAAAACAGTAGCATATTAACACTAAGTGTTAGCAATAGATTTTCATGTTTGGAAGATGATAATGAAGCTTTTGGTCAAAATGAAATATCACAAAGTATATGGTGATATATAAACAAAGATAATTATTGAAAAGAAAAAACATTTAGCCCTAAGATGTACGATAACAATACAATAAAGCAGAATTTGAAGACCCACAGTTCAAATATAAGCCACATAAATTTTCAACCAAATGTAAACACAATTTCTAACCAGTTAGTGATAAGTAAAGACCAAACAAAAAACATCTTGAGAAATAAAGTTAAAGAATTAAGAGAAAGAACTGCAGAAGAAATAGTGATAACAAAAAAAAAAGACTTAATTTTAGTAGATTTTTCTAAAAAATTATGTAAAATTAATTTAGATAATAACACATAGTGCTGGTCCAACTACCAGCACAGGAATAAATACTAAATTTCATACACACAAAACTAATATTAAATAACAATGAATAATGTAGATAAGTTAAATATTATACAATGGAACTGTAGATCCATAAAAGTTAAATGGTCACAATTTTCACATATCTGTATAAAAATAAAATACATATTGGACAAATCCAGGAAACTTGGTTAACAAGTAAAGATAAACTAAGTGAAAACAATTACAACATATATAGGAATGATAGAGGGGATGGATATGGAGATGATGCATGTATAATAGTGCACAAAACTTTAGCAGTCGAAATCATAAAATAATGTAATTGTGATAGTATACAATTTATGGCTATAAAATTAGTTAATCTCATAAAACCTTTTTACATTTTTAATATACACCGCAGTAATAAAAAAGTTAACAACAGTATTTGGGGTAATGGCATTTTTTTGTAAAGATGATGAATATACTCTAATCTGTGGTGATCTAAATTCCCATCATCCTTTTTGGAACTGTATAAAAACATCCCAAAGAGGAAAGATAATATATCAATGCCTTAATAATTCAAACTTCATTTTAGTAAATGACTTAAATTATACCACAATTCCAAACATTTTTCACCAGCAATCTACTATTGATTTAACTTTCGTTATGCCTAAATTACACTCGCTGTTAATTAAGTGGGAAGTATTAGGCGATCCCATGGGTAGTGATTATTATCCAATCTTTATATCTTTAAACATTAAAAAATCTTATAAGCATCACAATTCAACTACTACTCTTGTTAACAATCATAAGAAAAACTATAAAAAAGGGTAATTGGACCCTATATAACAAAATATTTTATAATAAAGCACAATTAATAGCTAAATACCCAGCAGCTGAACAATTAAATCGACTTTGTGAAATAATTGAATTTGCTGCAGAACAAGCCATTCCAGTAATAAAAACACCAAACATTAACAATGAAGCTAGTTTCACTCCAAAACCATGGTGGAATGAGAATTGCTCCATTGCAGAAACCTAAAGACAGTTAGGTTTTAACAGATTTAAAAAACAAATGACACTAATTAATTACTGATAGTACCAAATAGCACAGTTTGAGACTGCACAAGTGATAAAAATCCAAAAAACAATGATGTCTGCCAGGAAACTGGCAATACAAAATCAACTCCATATGCATGGAAATTAGTTAAAAAACTGAAAAATAATGACACAACAGCCCACGAATTAGAGATAGGTAACAATACAGAACTAGCATAGGCTACAATTTTATGAAACATAATCCCAGATTATACACCACATATTTCTGAGGTAAATCCACCATATATATAATATATCATTATGCAACCTGCCACTTGAGGCAGATTTTACGTTTAAAGAATTACAATCACCTATAAACTCTAAAAAAAAGATAATACTCCAGGCATCGGTAATATAAATTATAGTATGATAAAACATCTGCCTGAAAATGCAAAAAAAAATCATCCTATATATTTTTAATGAAATTTGGAATGGCAAGTGAGATACCAGATAAATTGAAACACTTTAAAATTATAGCATTATTAAAACCCCAAAAGGACAAGAGTCTTGAAGGGTCATATAGACCAATCTCGCTCATACCACACTTGATGAAAATCATGAATACCAATATCAAAAAAAGATTAGAATGGTGTAGAAAAATTTTAAATGATTGCTTATTCTCAATTTGGTTTCAGAAAGAATAGGGATTGTGCAGATTATTTAATTAATCTAATTGCCAGAGATATACACTGCCTTAGCATTACAAGAAACAACTATACTTACCGCTCTGGATTTATCCAACGCATGGTGTATTTACCAACTCCAAATAGTAAAATGTATAAATATGGTATAACGGCTAAATTTATTTTACATATACACAAATGGCTTGCATGCAGAAAAGTCACTCTGTTTTCATAGCATTATACGTTTTCAAAGTACACTAGTAGGGGCTTACCACAAGGAAGCAATTTAAGCTCTTTACTATTTTCTATTTATATATGTGAAATTAACAAATTTTTAACAAATAAAACCCTGTCACTTCAATACGCAGGCGATATAATGGTATATTCATTAGGTAAAGTGTATGATATGATTCATAATAGGATACAATTAGCATTAAATAATCTGGCAATGGGATGTAATGAACTTCATTTAGAGCTTAATGTAAATAAATGTAAAGGCATTATTTTCTCTAGAAAAAAATCCTAATATCAACAATAAAAGCTTTTACAGGGTGATTCACGAAGATATGCAGAAACTTCGGGAGCTCATTCTACATGTAAAAGAAAAGAAAAAAAGTTATATAAACTAAGGTCCGGAAATGCATTGTTAGCGAGTTACGGCTACCGAAAGATTTCGCCCAGAATTTTGTACCCTGGGTTAAATATGGGCCTCCTGGAATTCAGGGAAGGTAAATTAAAAAGCAAATTCAATTGTTTCTTATGGTTTTGACCTGACAAATTGAATAAAACAGGTCACAAAACTGTAAGCTAAGTAGTTTTTGAGAAAACCAGTGTAAAATTCAAAAATTGGAGTAAAAAATACATTTTTTTTACATTTGGCCACTAATAACTTTGTTATTTTACCAATAAAAAGGGAAATTTTATTTCATAAGTTGGCAATACAATAGTAACAGCTGTTCAACAATTATGTGATTTGAATAGTAGAATAAGAATTGTTGTAGAGCTAACAACATTATTGTGTTTCAATCCATTTGCATATTGTTCTGTTCGTAATAATTGAGTTTCAGTCCGTGTGAGTATTGTTTTGTCCGTAGTATTTATAAATTATTGGAGTAGTAATGCCATACTTATTTTCAAATGAAGAATACGCCGATATGGTGTTTATTTACGGTGTATGTGAAGGCAGTGCTACGGCCGCTGTTGAAGAATACAGACAACGTTATCCTTATCACAGAATCCTAAATGTACTACATTTCATATGTTACGGGAAACAGGATCACTTTCTAGTGCAAAGTTCCAGTATGACCGCCCTCACCAACATGATGTTAATGTAGATGAAAACATTGTTGCTGCTGTTGAACATAGTCCAGGTATAAGTACGAGACGTATTTCTAAACGGTTTAGGGTTTTGCAAAGTAAAGCATGAAGAACACTTAATAATAACAACCTTTATCCCTACCATAAACGAAAAATACAGCATTTACATCCAGAAGATCGCTTAGAGTACTGTAATTGGTTAAACGCTTATCGTCAACTCTTCAAGTACATTTTATTTACCGATGAGTCACAGTTCACTCGTGATGGCATTAACAATTTACGAAACCAACATTCATGGGCAGAAGTGAACCCTCATGCAACAATTGAACGTAACTTTCAACAGCGAATTAGCATTAATGTATGGTGTGGTATTATTCATGATCAGCTGATTGGTCCGTTTATTTACCAAGAGCGCTTAACAGGTCAGACGTACTTACAGTTTCTTCAAGAAGAATTACCGACATTGCTTGAAGATGTTCCTCTTGCAACGTGAGGACAGATATACTTCAAACATGATGGTGCATCGCCACATTTTTCAAATATTGTTTTCACCTACTTAAATCAACAGTTCCCAAATAAATGGATCAGTCGTGGAGGTTCTATACACTGGCCACCGAGGTCCCCAGATCATACACCGTTGGATTTTTGCATATGGGGATGGATGAAGGAAAATGTTTACGAAGTCAAAGAAAATTGCCGACTTACTTGAGGCGTGACTTGCCTGTATTAATGAAGCTTTTACGAAGTTAAAGTAAAGCCCTTTTGAACTACGAAAAGCAACAAGAGCAATCCTTAAACGAGCAGAAAAATGCATTGAAGTTGATGGAGACACTTTTGAGAATTTACTGTATTTTTTATTGAATAGGTTTAGATTAAAGTTTTTCTGTTTGATTTTGCTTTGCACGGTTTTAAATAAAAATTAATTTAATCGAACATCTATTCACTTTCTGTATACTCCTTATTTGCACTGTTTTGTTCAGAATGAAATTTTCTACAATTTTTATTGTAAAAATTTGATCTGTTTATTGGTAAAATAACATAGTTATTGTTGGCCAAACATAAAAAAATTAAAAAATGTGTTTTTTACTCCAATTTTTGAATTTTACACTGATTTTCTCAAAAACTACTTAACTTACAGTTCTGGGACACATTTAATCAATTTGTCGGGTCAAAAACCATAAGAAACAATTGGATTTGCCTTTTAATTTATCTTCCCAAAATTCCAGGAGACTCTTATTTAACCCAGGGTACAAAATTCTGGGGGATATCTTTCGCTAACCGTAACTTGCTAACAAATCATTTCCGGACCTATGTTTATATAACTTTTTTCCTTTATTTTTACATGTAGAATGAGCTCTCGAAGTTTCTGCATATCTTCGTGAATCGCCCTGTAAATTAACAATTTGTCGGAAAATTCCAACAGTCCCATACATGAAAATTTTAGGTATATTATTAGATAATCACTTGACCTTTAAAGAACATATAAGATCTATACCATGATACATGTTTAAGGGAAATTAATATCATAAAATCAGTTACATGTGGAAAAAATGGGGTTCACCAGTTTTGCCTTACAAATTTACAAAGGCCTTATACGTTCAAAATTAGATTATTGTAGTTTCTTGTTGGGACATAGGCTACATCAAATACTAATCTTGTGCATTTTTATTTCAACATAGTTTTAAGTATATTTTGAAAGATTTAATAATAATAGTTTTTTTTTAATTGTTCTGTTTTCAATTATACTACTTGATTATATTGTTTGATATTAGTTTGATTGATAGTTTATACTATAAAGATATTAATTTAAACTCAAATAACATTATTTTATTCTTTTAATTTGAACTTTAAAAAATACTTAATTGAATAATTTTTTATTTTTATGAATTAAATTTTAATATATTTTAATTTCTGTGTAAGTATTTTATTATAATAACATAAATCCTATGTGCTTTTTCAGGTTGTGTAATTAATATTGTATAGAAATAATAGTAGCCTACTCATATTTCACATTATTCATATAGATTTTGCAAACAGCTTTTTCAAATAGACACACCTTGAGAAAGAGATCTAATTGAAAGAGAAAGTAAAGCTAGTACGAAATAAACAAAAGGAAGTTAAACCTAACTTAAAATTAAACTAGGAATAAATCTTGCTCCAAACAAGCGAGTGAGATTCATTCTTGTAATCGAGCCGTAGTCCCATAATCAAAAATAAGAGTGAAGAGTGAGCTTGTTGCAAAACATAGAACAGATAATAACTATAATAGGTATGATTCACTTAGTGATTACAAAGATACCCAAGACAGTTCGTCAAATTATATTGATTATTTAAACAATCATTTTTCAAATTTAAAAAAAAAACTAGTTCCAATGATAGCCAATATAAAAAAAAACAGTATAACGACAATCAACCTCAAAAGCTGAATCCTGGAAAAACATAAAAGTTATAGCAATACCAAAACCCCAAAAAGGTAAAACTCAGGAAGAATACTATAGGCCAATTACTTTAATTTCGTGTTTTGAAAAAAAATTAATACCATGATAAAAAATAGGTTAGAATGGTTTAGTGAATAAAATAATATAATTCCTGACACCCAATACGGATTTAGGAAGAAAAAAAGGAGTATCAGATTATTTATTATACCTTCTATCTGACATTTAAATATCCCTCACTCACAACCAAACCATGGTCTGTGCTTTCTTAGACTTATCAAAAGCATATGACTTGGTTCATATTCCTACCCTCCTAGTTAAAAGGCACAATATAGGCTACCCAGGTAATTTTATTAGATATACTGCCACAAATTCTCATTCTAATACTGTTCTCAATATATATATATATATATATATATATATATATATATATATATATATATATACCAACAGTTTTCTACCAAAAGAGGTTGAAACTTTACAATATGCAGATGATATTGTAACATATAGGCCTACCTCCTAAAAAAATGATGAAGTAGCATTATCCACCATCCAAGAAGCACTTATACAATTCACCAATAAAAGCAAAATAATCATCTTCTCTAGGAAAAGAAAACACAATGCCTATCAGGAACTTATTTTGGGAAATGAAAGGATCCCAATTATATCTTCTCATAAAATTCTCTGAGTTATATTAGATAATAAAATTTAATTCAACAAACGTATAGAAAATATTGGTTTACAATGTTACAAAGATTTAAACATCTTAAAATGCCAGTACCAAAGGGGCCCACCCTAACCTCTTATTAAATATATAAAAAGGATTTATTAGAGCCAAGTTGGACTTTGGTAGTTTGCTTTTTGGACATACTGCTAATAATAGATTTAATCAGCTAGAAGTCATACAAAACCAAGCAATCAGGATTGCATGGGTGCTTTTAAAACAACACATTTAGTAGCACTCCAGTCAGAAACAGCAATATTAAATATTACCTCTCAAATACAGACGATCACTCTTAACAGATAAACTAATGTATAAAATAGCAACAAATCTAAATGAGTCATGTCACCAATAAATATTAGAACTAAACATGGTAACCAATTACAAATACTGGAAAAAGAAAAAAATTACCTATTTACATTGAATCTTCTAACTCTCGTATGGACAAATTAAATTTGTACCAAACGACATGCTCCAAGACTATATAAACAAACGGAATTTCACTAGACCCATTCTCTTAACAAAAACTCATCTTATCTGTAACCCTAACATTGATTACGATATTAGTATAAATAAAAGAGCAAGCTTAATAGCATTAAAAACAGATCTATCATAATGTCATAAATATAACCTACAAAAATTTAAAAGTATACAAAACTGGTTCAAAGTTCAAGGTTCAAGGAGTTCCTCTGGAGTAGGCGCCGCCTTATATATCCCATCACTTACATTAAAAATTAATAATAATAAATACAATCTGAATCCTGTAACATCCAGTTACACAGCATAGATGTACGCTATTTATAAGGATGTACAATTAGTTAAAACATTTCAGTATGAACATAGTATTATATGTACAGATTCACAGGCAACAATATTAGATCTCCAAGAAACCTGTACAAATGGAGAGTTTAATTAATTAACACAAAATATAATATTAGAAACCATAGAAAGCTATAACAGTTTTCCTATCCAATGGGTTCCATATATTTATATTGGAATAAATGACAACGAATGTGTAGATAAATTGACTCGTGATGCAACATATAACGATAACATAAGTCAAGAATTTTTTAATTCCTTTTAACGATTATTCCGCATTTTTACACACAAATTACGGATCTAAATTTAACCGTAAGATTAAATAAAGGTTCAAATAAAGCAAAATAGTACAAACATATAAATGAAAATTTGAGTAATACTTCCTGATTTAGGAATACAAAATTAAATAGATGTGATATAGTATCGATTTGCAAATTACGATTCAGACATGCAATAACAAATTTCTCTCTACAAAATAAAAATATATTTTAGACCCAATTGCCTGAGAATCCTGAGATGCACTATAAATGTCCACGAGTCTCTACAACATATTATTTTTGTTTGCCCCACATATGAAATTTTAGAATACAAATGCACGAAAAATTAAAGAAAGAAAATTGGTAACCCTCTTTTATCTCAGCTGATATTCTTAAAAAGCAAGTACCATTTCAGAAATAATTAAAATGTTGAAAAAAGCAAAAGTGTCAATTTAAAACTGAAAAACATCACTTAACAATAGTAAACATATATAATAACCCTTGGCTCAAGGTTCTTATATTTCCATGAATTTCTATGGTCCTTTTGGGATAGGAACGCCAGAAGGACCTATGGCGTGAAGAGAAAGACTTGTCCCTTAATCCTTCAATCCATAAATTCTCAAAACCCTTTTTTCAAAACCCTTTAGAAATTATCCTCACTTTTTTGTGACTAACAAAGATTACTTTTTAGGACACTATATACTTTTTCCCATCACAAAACTTCAGTTAAAAAGAAGCACATACATGGAAATGACCTACTAACATAACTTTCTTTACTCTCCAACGACAAATAAGTTTGGTTCAAGTCGCAAATATAATTATATTTAATTATAATAAAGTCAAAGTGGACTCTAAAAGGGGTATTTTGTTGGAAGTGTATATATTAAGAACATTTAAGACTAATAATAAAATTCAGATCAATCTTCCTGTGAGCTATAATAATGGAAAAAAGTAACTGATTATTTTCAAAGGCTACATGCCTGCCTTATGATATGTGTCATGAGTCATAGGTGATCAGAAAAAAAAACAAAAAAACAGGTGATATGCTAAAGAGCTAAAGTAGTTGACTAGTTGTTTTTATTAAGTTCTAAAAGTTAAAATATTTGTAAATGGATATCTTTTAAATTTGTTGTATCAGATATTAAAGTGCGCTTAGAGGTAAGCTTTTAATATTGTTTTGTACTGTACATGAAGCGTGGTAATCTTTTAAAATAATATAGAATATTTACAAGAACAACAGCAATGGCCTAGTTATTGAATTTTTAAGTTAGAGGTTATACTATCTCCTTGGTATTTCTATTAGCCTAGTTTTGATTACGATAATTACATAATTTCATGTGTAGGAAGTAAGGTCAGTTTTTAAAGCTATTAAAAAGAAACTTGTATTTTGTAATCACAACACCTAACAATAACCTGAGGATAGTTTACATAAAATATATGAAATCAATATGAACTGTATATAGTATTATCTGTTGTAGATCTTCCTTCCATTTTTCTATTAAAAATTATGAAAACTTAAAGTATTTACCTCCTATTTAAAGGATCAGATCATATTATGTGGTGCAATAAACATTTCTAGTCTCAAAATGCATATTTATTCATTGTTAAATAACACATAGATTACAACAGAATTCAGCTGTTTGATTAAAGTCTAATTATTATAGAAAGCCAATGTTAATATGTAGGCTATGTATGTATGTTTGTTGGTGAAGATAGTGTATGTGTTATAACTACCTTATTTTAAAACAATCAGATCATTTTTATTTCGTAAGACACTTTTAAAGTCAGAAAATGCATTAGTTTATTAGAAAATAGGAATATTAAAGTATTGAAATCGACTGCACAATTAGTAGCGTCTAAGTTGGTAAGTTACAAAATGGACAAATTTATATAGGCGAGGTCATCACAAATTACTGCTTAGCTACATTTAATTCCTAAAGGTACAACTTCGTGACAGACTGCATCTCACTTATGTTATGATTTTGTCTACTTGAACACAATATTTATTTATACAAAGTTATAAAAATATAAAAACCAACAAAGTATAAAGTAGTGTAAAAAGTAAGTTTGTAATGATAACCTGTAAAAAGTTTTTACATAATAAAAGTAATGACACAAATATTCAAAACGAGGAAAATCATTTATTTGTAAGTTTTATATAATAATAATTAAATATTTTTACCATCGATAGTTATTAAAAACAGTGAATAAATTTATGGTCTAAACTGTCTAATATTCACTTTATATACACAGTGTCAGAAAATGCTGTGCCAAACTTTAGGCAGTGGTTACATAAACCATATTATGTTACCCACTTTCAACTTATTTAACATAAATTAAATTGTCCAATCGCCTTTTTTAAATTAAAAAAAAAATATATAGTTTTTCATAATTTAACATAAGTCAATATTATTTTAGTTTAGGATAAATTTGGTTGTTGTAGATAATTATCAAAAGTATTTAGTTTTGAGTGTAATTTGGTGTTAAAAGAGGTATTTTGTCTTTTGTACATTTTTTTCAAAACAAACGATTTTCATGAAATTTAACAATAAGCATTTTTAATGACAGCCATTTTCAAAATTTACAAGATAAAGTTTTACTTTTTGTTATACTAGTAAAAAAAAAAACATACAAAATTTGTACAGCCTACCAAATTTCATAACTTAAAATTATTTTAAAAAAACTCAAAGTGGGCGAAAGATGGCAAACGAAGCGTTTCCTAGACATATGTTTACAGGAACTTTTTTCTTTATTTTTACCCATGTAACCAATACAAAGTTTGGCATGACATTTTCTGAACACTCTGTAACGAATAGTCAATCCTAGTCAATCCTAGACCTTGAATTAACGAGATCGTTTTTAAATAACTAATATTACATTTTTTAAATTTAGTAAATGTTTTATTATTTTATACAAGTTCAATAACAAAAATATGTCCATCTCTTTAATGCACCTTGTGCACTTTTGTAAAGTTTTATTCTTATTTACTGATAAAAAAAAAAGAAAGTAGGGTAGGCGTTCTCACAGAAGGATTTGAGGTCTATATTTTTTTATTGGGGTTGTACCGATGAAAGCAATGGCAACAAATGAAGTGTGGGGGCCCCTCTTTTCCTCTCCACCCCAGAGACATTCCTACCTTGAGGATGCTATACTTTCGTTTCTTTTATCGTTGTAAATAAGAATTAAAACATTTTTGGTAATGAACAGAACGTGTAACAATTAGTTGTTTTATATATATATATATATATATATATATATATATATATATATATATGTTAATCTTTATGTTAATCGTTATTTAAAAACTTGTAATAGTAAAACATTTACTAAATAAACAAAAAATGTAATAATTGTTAAAAATGATTAATGTTAAATTTTATGATAATTGTTTGTTTTAAGAAAAATGTACATAATTCCTCTTTTCCCAACAATTCCTCTTTTAACGCCAAATTACATTTATTTATTTTTTTTACTACATCGATTGATAATTGGAGTTATGGACCGAAAACTCAAAACATAATTCTTGATAATTATCTACAACATCCAAATTTATCCTAAACTAAAATAATATTGACTTATGTTAAATTATGAAAAACAATTTTTTTTTTAAATTTAAAAAAGGCGATTGGACAATTTAATTTATGTTAAATAAGTTGAAAGTGGGTAACATAATATGGTTTATGTAACCACTGCCTAAAGTTTGGCACAGCATTTTCTGACACTGTGTATATAAAGTGAAAATTAGACAGTTTATACCATAAATTTATTCACGGTTTTTAATAACCACCGATAGTAAAAATATTAAATTATTATTAGGGCCTATATAAAATTACAAATAAATGAATATCAGATTAATATTAAAAAAGGTAAATAGTTTAGTTTGCATAGTTTCTACTGACTAAAAATATAGAGTAACCTTCAATGCATAATTATCAATTTACCTTCAGTATTTATTCTACAGAGGGGTCCCGCTTAAAAATTACAAATATTTTGCAGCGTAGGCCTATTTATTAAAATACACATTTTCTGTAGAATCTTTTTGAAATAAACGATGTTTAAAAGTAATAATACATTCAACAGACATGGAAACAAGTTCTACTAACTGGAAAAATTAACGAAATGTACCTTTTACAAAGTTCGACCGTCAAGTTCCATCTTACGTAGCAACTTTTTATACTGAATTATGTCACCTTTTCCTATATGATTTGTTAAATCATATCTTAATTCAATTTCAAACAAATTATGTAGCCTACTGCATATGCGTAAAGTTTTATAGTGTTTGTTATTTAATTTTAAATTTTGATACTACAATAATTTAGTTTTATAAACTTAATTATGAATATCTGCAGAATAATAATATAGATATAACTACATACCTTTATTCCTAAGAAAAATGAATTTCTTTAATGCGGAATTCACTTTTTAACCAAAAAAAAAAATCATTATTTTAAAACTACGAAATCTGCCCATTTATTGGTTAGACATAATGGCATTTCTTCACATTTGCATCACAATTTCTTCCTTGTGGCTGCGAAATTATATCATCCTAAATATTAAGGTAATCATAATTATTGACCTCACAAAACCTACGACAGCTTTGGGAAGGTGGCTATATATATATATATATATATTCAACAGTCGAAAAATGTAGTTTTTGTACTATGTACTTCAAATATAAAACGTAACATGCACATTATAACAAAAAATATTAGTAGTAGGGAGGAGGGCAGAATATGGCAGTTTAGGTTTTAGAATTTTATATTTTGTTAGTATTGTTTCAGATCCCTACGATGATGGTAACTTGGTTACCGAAATGTAATAAATATTTTAGTTTAGTTTATATGTTTGTGTGTTATTGTACCAAATTTGTGGTAGGGGTTTCAGTGTTTCGTAATATAACTTTGCCCGACTGCTGTTGGTAATTTAATTGTTTACTGTGGCTGTAACCGGTTTTTTTGCCGATTTAAAAAAATCATATTCTACATACCTTATTTATTAATAATAAAATAAGTTTTCAATGCAGAGCTAACATTTTCACCAAAAATCACGATTTCAATACATCAGAATTCAATGTATTTATGATCACCGAAGTCAAGCGTCATTGAGTGCTGTTAGTACTTGGATGGGCGACTGCTTGGGAACGCACGTACAATTTCTTCTTTTAAAAAAAATTTATGTGTTGGTCAGGTAGAACTTGTAAGGTAAAAATTCTTATACAAACCTATTTTAACACGTAATTCACTTAATGGACCTTAATCTAGAAAAGTTGAAATAAAAAATTTTTTTTCCCGAGGAAAAGTTAGTTCCGCGTTAAAAACTTATTTTATTTATAAATAAGGTATGTTTAAAAATATGATTTTAAAGAAATCGGCAAAAAGACCAGTTGCAGTCACAGTAAACATTTACTCTGCTATCTTTAATTATTATTGGAATGTATAAAAATGTATAGACCTAATTTTACCTTAGATAAATCATCTCCTTCTACTTCACAGAAGATGTGTGGCTTGTTATTTTTTGTGAGTTTTATTATTACTACTTTATTGTTATTGATATTATTATGTGGTTTGTTGTTATTTTACACCTTATATGTCCATAGTCTATGTCTCCAGAGTAGGTATTCATAAATCTTTGGAATATGTGATTAACACTCAAGTAGGCGCCCGTATTACAGGTGTAATCTACATAATTTGTTTTTCGCTCAAACAGCAGTTGGAAACACGTATAACCTTGAGTGGTCATCTACATTCTCCCGACCTCTTCTCTTACCCACCAGTGCAACCCCAGTCTTGTCAGCGCGCCTATTGTTCTTAGACAAATTATTTCCTGAGCGTTGTTTTAACTAGATTACAGATGTAATCCACGCGCCCACTGGCGTTACAGTTTTTTCGTGTTTAAACATATTTCAATTTTTTTTCCATTGTTTTATAAGATACAAAAGTAGTTATTTGGTTTTGTTTTGGAACGGTATTCATAGTTTTATGTGTTTAGTGGACAATAACATTAGGAAACACGAATAAAAGTGTAAAAGAACAGTTAGATCAGTGGCTAAGAGAAACAGAGGACGACAATGAAAGTTTGTTGTGATTGTAGGACAGAGATGAGACAGAGGAAGATAGAGTGGAATTTGATAGTGTAAACAGAAGTGATGAATTTGGTTTAGAAGAAATTCTAGAGGAAGAACTTGGTGATGTTGAAATGGTAGAAGCTACACAGCAAGATCTTCAAAACGCGCCTCAACGAGTTTCTCAAAATGCTCCGCAACAAATACAGCAGGTATCTTTTAGCAATCTAGAATTTTACATTGGGCAAGATAGAGAAACGAGATGGTATTTAGACCCACAAGTAACACGAACATCATACACACCCAGACACAATATAATACCAGTTTTTCATCATCCAGGGCCACATGGAAATACTAAACAAGCACAAATTCCTATAATGGCACTTCAGTGCATAATTGATGATGACATCATTTCCAAAATAGTTACATATACAAATATTTACATTGATAAAGTAAGACCTGAGTTCCAAAGAGAAAGACACGCCCGCCCTACAGATGCTCGGGAAATACTAGCCTTGATTGGGATTTTATATCTAACTGGAGCACTGAAAAATGGCAGAAGAAATGTCCTAGACATGTGGGACAATTCCAAAGGTACTGGAATAGAAGCTGTCTATCTTAGTATGAGTGCTAAGAGATTTAAATTTCTGCTACATTGTCTAAGATTTGACAACATACATATTAGACAAGAAAGACAATTGTTGGACAAGCTTGCCGCTTTCAGAGAGATTTTCGAAAAGTTTGTTGCCAACAACTGTAAAAGTTCCTACAAACTAGCGATGTTGATACTCGGGTGATATAGATACTCGCAATACTCGGCTTCGAATGATTTCAATACTCGTATTATTAGTTCGACATCGAGTATCTGCGCAGAATGATTATGCGCATTATGTGTGTGTGTGTGTGTTATATTTCTATCTGTTAGACTGATCCACCAAGTATTTATTTTTTTTAACAATATGTGATTGACACTTGTAATACGTAATTAAATGTTATCCTGCCTCGACACAAATTCAGTAATTAAACGTAAGTACAATTATTACCAATATTAATAATTTAGTTATTAATTAAAATAAGTTAATTTACTATATTTTTTATAAAGATGGTAACCTATAAATATGTATTTAAATAATAATTTAATTTACTTTTTGTTAATGTGGAAATAAAACTAAACATATGAATACTATTGTTATTTTAAATTGAACTTGTTACCGAATCTAAATCATTATAACTCAAAATCGTAATGTTTAATTAATGTGTAGTGAAAAATCAGCTTAGAAACTAATGTAACCAAAGTAGAAACACCGAGTATTTTGTTTGGAATTGACACAACACTAACGAATATCATTGTCCGAGGATACTCGCACACCGAGGATACTCGCAGTACTCACACATTACCTCCTCCTTGTTCCTAGTTACGAGGATTTTGTCCGAGTATTTTAATACGAAACCGAGGATTTTAATATTCGGACTCTTCCGAGGATTTTGATACTCGGAATCACCGAGTATTTTAATTCGAACTCACACATCACTACTACAAACCAACAGATTATATGACATAGAAGAACAGTTAGTTGGTTTTAGAGGCAACTGTAGTTTTAGGGTTTATATGCCTAGTAAACCCGCTAAATACGGCATAAAAATATATGCCTTCGTCTCTACTACGAACTTTTATGCAACAAATCTAGAGGTTTACGTGGGAAAACAGCCCGATGGTCCATTCAAAACGAGTAGTACAACACAAGATTTGGTATTGAGACTAATTGAACCAATCACAGGGTCCAACAGAAACATAACATGTGACAATTGGTTTACTTCCTTATCATTAGCACTAAAGCTCCTGGAAGAGAAGAAGCTGATTATGATTGGAACTTTAAGAAGAAACAAGCATGAAGTGCCTGAAAACTTTCTTCCTGACGCAAGAAGAGAGGAAAAAAGTAGCATCTTTGTGTTTCAAAAAAGTTGCACATTGGTGTTCTATGTACCCAAGAAGAAAAAGGCTGTACTTGTGCTTTCAACAATGCACGACAACGCCGCAATTGACCCGGAAACAGGTGTAGAAAGAAAGCCAGTCATCATTACCTCATATAATGAAACAAAATTCGAAGTAGACATACTCGACATAATGTGTCGACAGTATGACACTTCAAGGAACTCTAGAAGATGGCCTCTGACCCTATTTTTTCACCTACTCAACATAGGAGCAGTAAATGGTCTTACTATTTACAAGGCAAACAAAAATCTAAGCCTTGTGAATCGGTTGGACTTTTTGAACCTAGAGGAAAGACCTGGCATTTGATCTGTTGAAACCAAATATTGAGCACAGCATCAGTATGGATATGATACGAAAGGAAATTAAAACCAGAGGGAAACTGTTACTACATCTCTCACAGCAAGAGGCAGGTCAACATCAGCCCCAGCCACAAGCCCCCCCCCTCCTAGAGGTACCCTTGGAAGATGCTACATCTGTGGCAGAGCAAGAAACAAGAGTACAAGGAAAGTGTGTGCAAAGTGTAACAAGTGGGTATGTGGTGATTATCTATGTTGCGTTTGTGAACAGTGCCTGTAAGTAAGGAGATAGAAAGCTCATCCTACGTTGAGATATATCACTTTGTAAGTAAAGTTCTAAAATATTTTTCTCAAATCTATTTTTATCGTTTTAACTTTATTTTATTTTGTCAATTAAACTAAGTAAAGTATGAATTCAGAACTGAGCTCATACAAAGTAGGCCTAAAGGTTTTTTTTTAGATTTACGTTTATTACAAACATGTAATTTTAGATTTTGATAAAATGATGTATATCTTATGATATGTATAATTTTGTAAGTAATGTTGTAAAACACGTACAAGTCTTAAAAATAACACAGCTTACAATGACAACTGATGATTTTTTCAACTAAGCCTATATTTTTATTACAAAAACTTTTTTGCCCATAATAAAAGTCTATTTTGTATACTCAAGATTCTAAAATATTTTTCTCTAAACTATATTTTTCTAATTTATTTTAGTTTATAAATTAGAATAACTGGTGTATGAATACAGAACTGAGCTCATGAAAAATAAAGTTGATCAGCGTTATGTTTATTATAAACATGTAATTTTAGCTTACAATGAAAATGTATTATGTATTTGAATATTTTATGTATCATTTTCTAAGTTATGTCGATTAACTCTTTTTTTTAGTTCACTTCATTGCACGGGTCTTATGTATAAGATTTAGCAAAAAAACAATGTTACAGCAGGGACCGGTGATTTTTCAACTAGGTCTGTATGTTTACTACAAAAGCAATTTTTTTTTCACATTATAAAATTCTATTTTGTAAAGTCAGTATTTTAAAATATCTTTCCCTAAGCTTTTCAACTTTATTTTAGATTATAAATATAAATTAAAATAACTTATGTTTGAATACAAATTAAGTTTACAAAGTAAAGTTTTCTTTCAGTGTTAGGTTTATTACAAACATGTAATTTTAGCTTAAAATAACCATCTGTTATCCATTTTCTATGAGATAATTATCTTTTTCTGAGTTCCATTTCTATTCCTAAGAAACAATTAATTACTTACTATTTTAACTTGTTTTAGTTCATAAATACAAAAAAAAAGAATTCACCTCCAAAATTGTTACGATTAAGAACAAAAATCTGTTGACTGCAATAATGTAAAATAAATTTTGGTTTTGATGTTAAAATGTGTAAAAGTACTTATTCCAACCATAAATACCAAAAGTTAGATTAAATGTATAAGAAATGTGCCCAAAACAACTAAATCAAATTGGATTACAAGTGTAATAAGCGTGACCTCTCACGTCACCTGTAATCGCGTGCCTACTGGAGTGGTAAGTGTTTAGAGAACAAATATTTGACATGTAGAACAGTTTAGATTAGTTGTTTTGTTTATATATTTGGTAATTGTTAAGAATAGCGTGACCACCCCATTTCCTTAATAAAACCATTTTATTAGCCTACTTTTAAAATCAACGATGATGCTAATATATATCCTACATGTTGAAGGAAATATGTTTAGAAGGTTAAATTAAGTACCTACCTATAGTAAATTGGGTCAAGTTAAATTTAGTGTAAATTAAATGTGTGATAACTCCGTGAATAAATTTTGTTAGGTTTTATATTCCATACACGTGATGCTATAAATTAACTTCACTTTGTCGACCTAGAGCTCAAGTATTTCCTATTTATGGGCATGTGCATACTTTATTTTAATGTTTTCATATTTAGTGGATTGTGCTCTTTAGGACTACCTACTAAGGTGTTACCGTGGTCTCGCAGTTCTGCAATTACCAGTAATTATGCAATCAACATGTGTACAAACCTCCTGGTTTGGAATGTTTTGAATAATTATTGTAAAAATTAAGCGTATTGTCCTCTATTAACACATGTTTGTCTTGAAAATTAATAATAACCTTTTTTTCTACCAAAAAATCGTTACCCATCAAAAAATCACAAGCTAAGTCTTGAATCAAATAAACAATTTGTTGCAATTGGAAATCTAGATCACCGGATATGCTTATAAATAACTTTTAATATGTTACTCACCGCCAGCAATCCTTTTTTGAAGTTGTACAAAAATGAACAAGAGCACCCGGATAATTTGCTAAATGACAAAAAACAGTTTGATGCAACCCCCACTTATAAACTAATAAGCCAGCTTACTAGGAAATAGACATCAGCTGATAACTCACTAGTACATTGTACAGCGTCAGCCCAGAGACATGTTGGACTTCATTTGTGCGCGTGTGTTGTTTGTGTTATGTGTTTTTACAAATTGTGTTAAATGTTTTTAATTGTGTTTTGACCACCCGACGATGGACGTAAAAAGTCTGAAACACGTGTAGTGGTAATATATATGTACTGAAAGAAAAACTTCAAAAAAGGATTGCTGGCGGTGAGTAACATATTAAAAGTTAAACAGTTTGTATATTATAAGTCACACTCTGTATCTCAAATGTAACCATAGCCTTGCCAGTAATGTCCATCAGTATAGTATTGGCAGAAGTTAAACATGTATTAAGTATAGAAATTTCATTTGTCAAATGTCTATACGAAAAATTCCCTTCCTAATTAAATGTAAACCGAGTCATTTTGCTGATGTTGCACTGACTCATGCATTTCATGTTGGTCAGCATTAGTAATAGTGTTACAAGTTTGTTGTTGTTTATGTTTTCGTATATTTACATGTCCCAGATCGACATCCCTACAATTGTAAAAATAGTGAAAATACCATTTCAGAAATTGAACATCTTGCTGCTGCTCTATCTTATGCAAAATATGTTTTTGTAAGTTGTTGCTTTGATATAACGTACAAAACCTCTTGTTATCTACCCAATGTTGTATAGGCCGTTTAGAATATGTTGTGCGTAATCTTGGCCTTACTAGTTTCTTTTAGATTACCCCCTTTCCAAAATCTTGCAATGTGACCATATTGTCCACACCTATAACATTATGGCCCATTAAATGTCCCTTTCTGCATTCCTACCATCTTGGGTGGAATGTCCCGAAAATGTTTGTGACTTTGTGTTGTGATTATACCATAAGGAATAATTATCCCTCTGTGTAGACGACTGCTCTCTAAAATCTCTAAAATCCCTGACCTCTTTGAGCCTTTCAACCCCATCTATCTCCTTTTGTGGTCTCTATTTGGTTAGGTATGTTTCCTATCAAAAACCAGGTATGGTCATTCTTCTGGTTGTCATTACTAAGTAACACATCCTCCAATTTGGATATCAACATATTAAATTTGTCGTATATATTATTCCTCTCACCTTTCACTGTATTCCGGAATTAATCCCCAAGCATTCCCTTAAAAGGTAGTTTGCCCTGTCTTATGCTGCAATATTAGCCACCAATTTTACTAAAGTTGAATGATCCAACATTGCAATCTGCTGCAACAATGAGGGTTTCAACCCTTCAAGATATGCCCATACAACTTTTGTTCACACATATTATTATCTATTCATGCACTCAGAAGTTCTATATCTATCCTATATTGAATGATGGACTCCCATGGAAATTTTACTATATTGTTGAGCTTTATTAACAATATCTCTTTCTCTTGCTCCGATGCAACAGTGGTTTTAAGTGTCACCTTAATTTCTTCCCAAGTTATTCCCTCCTGTTTTCGTTCATAACTCAAAAAAAATAACGCAACCCCCTCCAGATACATGAAGAAGTAGATCGAATTCTTATTATCTCCCCAACCATTTGCCAGTGCAACTCTTTCGAACCGCGTCAAATGGTTCAAAACATCTTCACCAGGTCTACCCCCAAACCTTCCGAGATCAAAGAATGGTAGTCGTTCACCCATCCTTTGTTCCTGTGTGACGTTAGGTAACCCCTTTTTCGTATCGTTACTGTTTTCTGGTGTTTATAAGGTTACTACGGTATCACAAATATTATCTCCTTGCAAAGGTACCTGCTTAGGTACTGAGTCACTAGAAGTGCATGTAGGCCAATTACTGTATTGGCCTGACTTGGGAAAGATTCAGAGGAATCTAATAAGTGAATTTTCCAAAGTCGTAAGTCATATGATCTTAAAAATTCCAAATCGGCCTGCTGTGGAACCTCCCAATTAAACTCTTGCCAAACCGCAATCGCCTGTGTTTTGTTCAAAGATTTAATGTTAGACAAAGTCAAGTTCATTAATATGTGATACAATTCAAAAGACTAACTTATAACCTAACATTAGTTTATATTAGTTTCAACTACTATTTTCACCAAAACTTAAAAAAAAACTTGTGATATTTATAAGGGTTTAGCTGTGAAGACTTGTAACTTAACGAGGAAAGAAGAAACAAATTTGACTTTTAAATTCAGCATATGGAATTAAACAATTAAACACCAAGAAATTCCCTTACGCAGCATATAACGTAACTCACATATAACACTTAATACATAAGAAGCCTGGCGCAAGTATTTTACTTGCCCACATATTTTAAACGTTGCTTGTTAAACATGAATGACTAAATCAAAATTGTTCTCTTATAATATTATATATTACAAATTGCATAACAAGCATACATATATGTTCAAAAATCATTGACTCTAACTGTATAATAAATAAATTATCCTTAAATCAAAAGATTATACAAATTTTCATAAAAGGAATTACAGTAATAATCTTTAGAAATATAAATGTCATGTCAAAACACACAACATTTCCAAAATTTGTCTCTCAAAGTTCATAAGTAAATAATTAAAAGATTGACTTTCAAACGCAATTCAACAAATTTACCAAGTAATATAAAAAATTTAAAAATCCCTCACAAATTTCAAGAAGCAACATATTAAGGAAGCAACACATTAAATAAAGATAAAGTTAACAATTTGTCTATAAAATTTTTTTCCAATTAATGTTTATTAATTAAATCAACTTCTAGTCTATAATGAATCAATAAAAGCATGGATCTAATAATAAAATAAAGCAATAAAGTTTTTAGTAAATACTAAACCTACGGCCGATAAGAATTTAACAATAATTTTCAACTATGTTACTAATTTTACAAATAACTTTTTTAGTAAAAATCCTTAGTATATCTTAGTTTATCTGTTATTTTTTGTAAAAACTAAAAGCACCATTTGTTAGGAATTTACTTTTTTAAATCCTGGGTTCTTTATTTTCCATATAATTGAATGGTTCAATAAAGATTAATAAAAATAACTATTTCCTATCTTATTACAATGCTATGATCTTATTATTATTAATCCAGAATGACTAATTGTTGTGACTCATAGATCTGATTATACGTTATAGTTTAATTATCTGACTTTAGTTACAAGTTTCTTAATACACGAAGTTTGCTCACTCTGTTTTGCAACTCTTATGAATGCTCGTCCAAAGTCTCAATTCTCCCAGGAAGCTCTTACTCGCCCAGTCTGTCTGCTCATCTTCAAGAATTTCTGTAGCATCTTCCCTTCATCAATTCAGGCCTACTGACCACGTTTCGTCCCACTCAAGAGTTTATATATCATTGTAACAACAATGACGTCTGCCTTGCTTGGAAGGTAAGTTTTCCAGGTCTTTCACAATAATTGTTGTCATTCTGGCTTTTTAAAAAGATCTTAGACTCGATTTCTCAAAGTATCATCACAAAGAGTGTTTCTTTCTTTAATATTGGATGATCTATTCTTTTCACACATGAGTCACTATAACTTATTACTGTGCTCCCAAATTTAAGTAGATTATTAGATGATCCGAGATCTCAAGAAAACCTGTAAGGTCCATAAACTGGAACAATGTTGTTTTGAGGCATTGTATAACTCTTTGTCAAAGACCCAAAAATCACGGTCATTTTTCTTTTGAGGCATTCATGTTCAACGATGAAGTGTTCTGAATTTGACAAAATATTATCACTTAAATTGACTCGAATTAATAAAAAGTCCATTAATTTTATGTTAAATTATATAACAGCTGAATGAATTATTCTGTAAATTCATAATTATTTCACCGTACCCTGGATTCTAACGTTAAACTCTTCTTGGAATACCTTGAACGCCTTTTAATGTTCAATATGACAAAAACTCATAAATATTTTGCATTGGCTGGTGATTTTAACATAGATTTAGTGAAAGTGGAAAAAACTAAAACTCAGGACTTTCTTAATTTGTTAAGATCTTTAAATCTGTATTGTACAAATAACCAACCAACTCGTTATCGTGCCTGTCTAGACTCTGTGGCTACTAATGTTGGTTCTCATTTCTATGAAGGATTTCTACTGCCCCAAGATATTTTATCTGATCATGCTGGAGTATGGGTTGTCTTTAGAATGTATGAGTTGTTGCCTAGTGTAATGAGTACCTCATACTCAAAACGCTTAACCTCAACTGAAAGACTTGAAAAATTTAGAATTTATTTAGCTAGCAATGACTGGTCTTTGTTGTATGGTATCACTGATGTAAATACTGCGTTCTGTTTTTTTATGTATAAGTTGATGTTGTGCTTTGATGAAAATAGTCCATTAATTGTTGTGAATAATAAGAATACGACTAGACAACCCAAAAAGACTGTTAAGAATTGGTTTACTCCTCAGTTGAAGAAACTGAGAATCGTTCTTCTAATATTATATAATAAGTGGAAGTCAACTTCAAACCCACTTGATAGAGACAAATTTAAAAAATGTAAGAAAGAATATAATAGATCTATATGTGATGCTAAATTAACAGCTAATGATAATATTAAGTATGACTACAGTCGGTACTCGGTGAAATTCCATAATAAGGAAAAACAAAAACGATAAGGCACTTATAATTTCACAAACAACAACAATTTACTAGATTCAGGCCATACATTTGATCCCATTGACAATGTCAAAGTTTTACACATAGAACAGAAAAGTAGAAAATTAAATAGTTTGGAAATTTTAGAAATGAACAGATCTGTTTTGAAATGCCATGCTTCTAACCTGAATGAACAAGTAAATAACCCACCCCCTTTGTTAAAACCTATTGTTTGAAAACCTTCTGTTATCCATGTCCCTTTCAGGTAATACCAGATCATTGCCCTACCTCTGCTTTCATCCCCATCTTCATTCCTAGATGTTAGTGTTAAGTTGACCTGTTCTTTAGTTTTTAGTTCTTAGTTGTCTGACGATGCCTAACGGCGAAACAGCTGTAGCAATAAATTGTTGTTGTTTGTGAAATTATAGATGCCTTATCATTTTTGTTTTGCCAGCTAATGATAAATTGATATACAACTTACAAAATTAGTGTAAAACTGCATTGTCGGTGGTGAAAATAGAGTCTGGGTTTACAAAACCTAAAGCAGTAATTCCAGTATCATCAGGAACTTTAAATAATTTCTTTGTAAATGTATCCACAACCTTAAAAACTGGTTTTGTGGATAAATCACAAACTATAACACATTTGGACTTTCTAAATAATTTCGAGAGACCTTATAGTGCTATTTTTAGGTTTTAGGTGGAAGTGTGTCGATTCTAAAACTGTACTTAAAGCTGTTACACAGAGTAGTACGTCACACAGTCCTGATGTTTATGGTCTTTCTAATTTTGTGATTAGGGAAATTATTGACGTGATACTTGTATCTTTTACGTACCTGATTAACTTAGTTATAGTTAATGGAATATTTCCTGACTCTCTTAAACTTACTAAAATTGTACCTGTTTATAAGAAAGGTGATGTGAGTTTACCTGAAAGCTATCGTCCAATAGCAATTATTGTTCCTGTATTAAGTAAAATTATTGAGTCTTGTTTATTGGGTCAACTTTACAATTATTTTGTTGATAATAAATTACTCTATACTCACCAATACGGCTTTAAGCCTAAGCACTCGACTGAAATGGCTGTTGAGACTATTGTTGTAAACATTTTAAAGGGTTTTGAAGATAGATTAGTTATTATAGGTGCTAATCTTATTGACCTAAAAAAGGCTTTTGATTGTGTTTCACACACTATACTTAGCAATAAGTTACAATTCTATGGTATTAAAAACCAAGAAATTAAATTAATTGAGTCTTACCTGAGTACTAGAAAGCAAATGGTCATGGTCAACAATTGTGTCTCTAGCTATATGAATGTTATTGCAGGCGTGCCTCAGGGATCTGTCTTGGGGCCGTTTCTATTTCTAATATTTATAAATGATTTACAATGTAAAATTTCGTGCCAGTTCTATATGCAGATGGCACCATTTTTCTCTGCTCCTGCAGGGATATTTTAACTGTAGAAACCCAGCTCAGGGTTTCCTTGCAGCTTGCTAAAACCTGGTTCATGGCAAATGACCTAGCCATAAATGATGATAAAACGGAGCACATATACTTTACTCTTAATAACGCTCTTAGGAAAAATAACCAAACTGAAATGGTGAAGTTACTGGGAATATGCTTGGATAGCACAAGCTAACACGGCAGCCCCATATATTAAATCTTTGTAAAAAATTGTCTCGTGTCATTTATTTATTGAGAAAGCTGAAGTTTTGTGTTAGGAAGGAGATATTGGTAACTGTGTATTTTGGTCTTTTTTAATCACAAGCATTATATGGTATTAGGCTCTGGGTCAATGCCACCTTAGCTCATCGTGTGTTTTTATGGCAAAACAAGGCAATTAGAATTATAGAACATCTTTCAGATAGGCAATCTTGTAAAGAAAACTTTATTAGTCTAAAAATAATGACTGTGCCTGCCCTGTATATTTTCTGTAATTTAGTTTATATAAGACTTCATATTAACGATTTTAATACTATGGGTTTTAACCATACATTTAACACAAGACATAAACAAGACCTTATTACGTTGTATGCTAGACTGAGTAAATCTTATAATAGTTTTATCTGTCAGCAATATAAATTATTTAATAAATTGCCACCAAAAATTAGAGAGATGTCCAAAAGTAAATTTTAAAATGTCATTTCAGGTTGGCTTAAGAGTATGGTGTGTTACTTGTTAAATGAATATATGACATGTGATTTGACAAAGTTAATGTGTTAAGATAAAGAATTTGTTTTTGTTAAGCATGTATTTGTAATTTTATGTATATTGTTTCTTTGACTTTTGCTCATTAAATTGTAAAATGTTTACCGGCAATAAAGCATATATTATTATTATTATTATTATTATTATTATCATCATCATCATAATATTTCATTCATGTATGTATAAGATCAATATTTAACAAAGAATCATTAATTTACTTTTTATTCAGTGTAGAAATATTATACATAATTTTGGAATTATGCAGTGGGGATGGAAATATGTGAAATTTTTTTAATATTTTCCTATAAATATTTAGAATTGTTTAAACTTTTTTGGCAATGTTTAGATATTTAGAATTGTTTAAACTTTTTTTGACAATGTTACTTTTAGACATTGTAGATTTAAAAAACAACAAATTCAAATATATTTTATAGGATATGTACCATACAACAATTGAATAAGTAATGGATTTTGGATACAATATTGCCACAATAGCTATATTTTATAAGATATGTACCATATAGCAATTAGATAAGTAATTATTTTAGATACAATATTGTCATGATGAGGGGAATAATTACAATAGCTATATTTTTAAACGAATTTTACTAATAAGATAAATAACAATTTAAAACAGTGTTGTAATTGATGGTATCATAAATTAAAATACATATCGTACATATATAAATTTGTAATGACAAAAATAATTTAACCTTTTAAACCCATGGACAATCTTACCTAATCTTAAATCCATATCTTTTCCTACTTTTTCCAGATGAATCTGATCTGTAGTAAATTAAAGTCAAATTATATGAGAAAATAGAAACTTTACAAAATAGCCGCAGAAGTATAATAGTAACAAAAATGAACAGGAAATACTGACAGCAGGCTCTCAGAATGAAGAGTGAAATAATGTGAATACTGAATACTGACATCATTAAATGGATAATTTGAAAAAAAAATTGTGATAAAATAATTAGCAAAATTAAATGGTGAAATATCAGATTTGTAAACTTGATGCATTAGATACTCATTGATGAATAATTGTTTAAATTTTCAGTGTCTGTTTTGCCTAATTAATACCTTATGTTGTTGTTTAATAGTCTGTATTATCACAACTTGTAAATAACAATATTTTATTTTATTTATGATATTCATTTCACAATTATTTGTTATGGTTAAATTTGTTTGAAACCCTAAAAATATCTCTTTTTTACTGACTTTTGTCACATTGAATTTATATCTACAAAGAAGTCCCATATCATACAATACTCTCACCATTTAATATGTGGGTCAAACAGTTTTAGTTTGTGAGTTCAGAGTGTGCTCATATCGGTAAGAGTCGTAGAATGCAAAGAGTAAAAGTGGGCTGTTAGATGACAGGACTAGACATTTTAATTTCTGATTTTCAAGAAAAATATGCCTGATCTATTTATTGTGTAAAATCAATGGTTTTGTCCATAAATTTCTGATGGATGATAAGTTGATATACAAAACTCCCTTCATAAGGGTCGCAGTGACCCTACAAAAAAAGAAGAGTTTCTTCTTATATAATTTTCGTGAATTAAAAAAAAAAAAAAAAATATATATTTATATTGTAAATACATAGCTTCACGCCTCATATATATTTAAAACTTTTTAGTAATTCGGGTTTTTTAAATTTTTTTAGTTTCCCAAATAAGCGAGTAGTCCTATAGAAAAAGTTAAATGATGGGTCAAAATATCGATGTTGATTTTATAACATTTTGAGATTCTTTAAGTCCTAAAAAATGGTTTATGGAAATATGTCATCTGTTGTGTATGCAGTGTCCTACAGCACAGCCTGAACCGATTTTAATCAAATTTGGTATATAGGCATATTTGGCCATATCTTAAACTTTGAGGGTAGTTGCAATAAGAAAAAAACAACACAAAATTAAGATTTTATCAAAATCGGCTCAAACGATTTTGATCAAGTATAGCCTTTAAGAACTCAATCATATTTGATTTATTGAGAGGATTTGGATTCATGGCATCTGCAAGTCAAAAAATGCTAATTGTGCTCTTCAATAGACCTAGTAGGACAGCCTTCGAGCCTTTAATGAGATTCAACAGTTTTTGTCCCCTGATTGAGAGATTGCAAAGTGACCCCTTCTCTTAGTCTCCAGTCTCTCACAATCCAAAAAAGCGTGTCTGGCAGTTTCATCAAACCTTTATGGCGTCCTTCTTCAATTATTCCCAATTTAAGCAGATGCTTTCTGAAATGGCTGTGTCCAGTAATAAACGCAGTAATAATGTCCTTAACTCAAATGCATCATCCAGAATCCAGCCGGTGAGTCAGGGCTCTCACAAGTTTTGGCTAGTGTTAGTCCAGAATACCCCTCAAGTGAGTATGGATCCAAGGGATTCCCAGCTGGTTGTATATTTTTTTTTCATGTATTTGGGTTAAATCCCTCCCTTCTATCTTTCCTATAAAGTCTGTCTCGACCAACTCTTGTTCTCTTTTGACCCTGACTATTCAAGGGCTAGGGTATCTTTATTTTATTCTTCTTTTTTTTATAATGTGATGATGACGGAGAGTTTTTTTGCCTTTAAGCAACGAGGAAAAAAATTGTTAAGGGTAGTTCTGTCACTGATGACAATGTTCTTCTCTGGATCATTTTCTAACTGCACTGTAGGCAGTTCATCTGTTAATCTCACAGGCAAGTGTGGAGAGGTTTCGGTAACATTCCCACACATGCCTTGAGGAGATTTGGTTTGAATTGAGGACTGTGAAGGTGGTCTGGTTATCTGATAGGATTAGTAATATGCTTATCACTAGTGTTTAAACTAATTCTTGATTTACACAAGCCAATATTTCTGAAATCTCAAATCGTAAAATCGTACAGTAACTTCCAAGACTTGTGTTGATGGCTGTCTTCGGAAACGAACTTTATCACACTATAGCCAGATTTCTGTCCATTCATCGAACCATCCATGTCATACCAGGTGTCTGCCGTCAGTCACATCTTTTTTCCCCCTAGCCAGTCTTCACGTAAGCAAAGGCCTATAGAAAACGATTTGTTAAATAGACATTATTTCAATGTCTTCAGGTAACATGTCTAACACAAAAGTTCGCCAGAACAGTTTAGGTTATATAGACATGCCCTGTTTTAGGCGTGCTAGCTCTCCAGAGATATAAGCTCTTGAGCCAATAACACAGATTTCTGGGTCTCTATATTATTAGGAAGATATTCAGGAGAAGAATTGTAAAAAATGGTTTGTAGGCTAGCTAATTTTCTGCATGCTGTAGTCTGGCCATTGTCCAAGGGTACCACAGGCATCTGGGATCTTACAGCTGTACAGTACAGCTAAATAATGATAATAATAATAAAACTAAAACAAAAGTTCATGTTATTTGTTTAAATAAAATGGAGGAAGGTATAGAATATTTTTATAATGCAATTTCGAAACGATAAATGTTGAAATAAAGCCTGGTTGAACACATTGTTTTCGTTAACATTTAGAGGGGAAAAAAATTATACACTTTCTGCAATATTATTTAAACTTTATGCTCTTTCTTGTAAGATGGTTTATAACATGTCAGGTTTTTTATTAACCGTTTTGCTCTAGAGTCTAATAAAGCGGTTTTTAAAATGATGTCTATAGAATGTGCAGTGTTCTACAGCCCAAATGTGTTCCCCAATTTTAATTATATTTGGTATTTGGGCATATTTAAGTCATCTCTCAAGATTTTTTTTAAAACTTTTTTTGATAATAAGATTTGGAGTAGCCGTCATAAAAAAACAACAAAATTACGATTTGCTTTAATGATTTTCTTAAGTGTACCCTTTAAAAACTTAAACAAAATATATTGGCCACCATCTGTAAAAATGTTGGTTCATGACTTATTCTATCTTGATAATAATCAAATTTGGTATGTGGGAATTTTATCCATATTTCAAGATGTTTTTCATTTGGTGGGGTAGGGCACCTGTCATACGAAAAAACTTCCAAATTATGATTTCCTCAACAATGGGTATAACAATTTTGATTAAACTTTGATCATGTGTAGCCTCTACGGATCTAAAAAAAAGTATTGCTTGCCATCTTTATAAAACTGCCGGTTTGTGAGTAAAAACAACGAGCTGTTGGTAAAAAACAAATAAAAAATCAGCCATGAAGGTATTAATAAGTAAATTTCTCATAATCAGCTCTACCGATTACGTTAAAATTTTTTGTGATATGTGAAAATTAATGATGCATATTTGTGTGGAAAATAGGAAGTAAAAAATATTGCAGTTCAGCAATAACAAAAATTATTACAACAAAATACAGAAAATTAGCAAAGATTACTGTCAACAAAAATAAACTTTAACTGCCCCTATTAAAAATGACTTATGCGAAGAACATATTTATGGCACAAGCGATGCCCGTTTAGGCTCTAATTTACATATAAATTTTTTTTCCCCCCAAGATAGTTCATTTTCACTTTTAGATTCAGATTTACAGAACTGATGTTATTGGTGACTGTTATTGTGGTTTTAATGAATGAGTGAGTGAGATAATTTGTGCAATGTTTTTTGCACCATTTATTTTTGTTTGTTTTATCCACCTTCTATTGCAAAACAGCTGTTTATTTATTTTAAAGGAAACAAGTACTAATTGGAATTCCGAGAACTTATTGAAGGCAACATAAATATAGTACCGTGTTAATTTTTATCTGATATATTAAATTAACTATATTCTTTTTGTTATTAAACTACACTAATTTAGAAAAGAAAATAATAATGTAGAATTTCATTATGAACCTATTTAGTCTTGTTCTTCATTAGGTACAAGGCCAGCGTAATGTATAATATTTAACATATTCCATCTAACGTGCAAAAAAAATATGTAAAGAAAATATCGTAAGTCAAAAATTGTAATAGTTTGAACATGAAATCAAAATGTAAGATACTTATTACGGGAAGTTGCTAGCAAGCAATGTAAAAACTAATCTCATGGTGCAACAGCCTGTGAAGAATCTATTCCTGCTAGAAAGCTTTTCAGTTAAGTAATGCGTGATTAGCACATCAAAATTTTCATCGCCATTGTTTGAGCCTTCTCAACTAGAGTTCGCTAGTAATTGTAGCTTCCCAATTTTCGTCATGAACCTGGGTCAACTCCATACATTTTTAAGCCCCCATGGGGACTGAACTTGGAACCTTTCATTTATGAAGCCAGAGTGCTAATCACTAAAAAGCAATGTAATATTACAGGTAATATATACGAGCATAATCAGTGAACACCACATGACGCTTTATCGGAGCAACAGTAATGGGGGAGATGAGCGGACCCTAACACGTGTTCTACATTTTATATAGACTGTTATAATTCTTTTAAGTATTATTGATGTGTATTTGTATTGTTTAGCTTACCAGAATAATAATGAACAGTGCACAGCATATCTCACTCACCCATCTCCAAAACCAAATAAAAACTAACTAAAATCAATATCACAAAAATAACATGTTTTTAAAAAAATGTTTAAATGTTTCAATAAGTACCTAAATTTGCTTTACTTGTGGTATAAACAAGTTCTTAGGATAAATCATATTTAATTAAAATCGAGCTTCTAATGACGGCAGTCAAGGTTCATTCTTATTTTTTGCCTATTTATCCTGAACTACAATGCTTTTTTCCTTGTCATTTTGCTTGTTTTTGGTTTTAAGGAAAAAACCATCACATTCATCATTGCCTTATTTGTCATTTTGCACATGGGTTTGAATTAACAATCTTTAGATTTCACTTATATTTAAAACGAAATTGTAGATCCGATTTTAAGAAATTAAGCCTATTTGTTTTGATGTTTCACCGTAAATTCACCAACCGGAATTTTTGGAGAGGTGACATCCAATACATTTTGTTTGGGTCCCTAGAGGCTATACTTGAATAAAATTCTATTAAAATAGTTGGAGCCAATTTTTTTTTCCTTTATAAGGGAAATACCCCAAGTTTTTAGTTCTATAAAATTGAGAATAATGATCCAAGATATGGTAAAAATATGCGCATATACGTATGAAACTTTATTAAAATCAGTTCATGCGTTTGGGCTCTACTCAAACAACAGACATACATCACTTTTTTGAGCTCAGGGGAGCTGAACAACTCTTCATAGATATTATAATTAGTCACATACTTTTCTCCATACTACGCAAGAAAATAAAAATAAATTTATCAACGTAGTTAACATGTATTGAAATGTGATCGTAAAACTAGTTTTACAGTAGTGTAATTAATTAAGTTATATGTACAGATATAGAATTTACTCTTATATACAAGAGGCTATCAAGAAGTAAAGAGACAAACCTTTCCTTGTTCAAAAACAATCACCTGGGAAATTTTATAACTATCAATATTGTGAGTTGGCAACATTCTAATTCAGCTGTTTTGTCATTGTTGAACATTTGTTTAATTTTTGCAATGTTTTGAAAATGGCAAGTTCTCTTAAAGATTGCACTTTGGAAGAGCAACGAGCTGTTATTATTATTTTTTTTGAAGGAACAAAACAATCTGAAATTTATTCAAAATGAAAAGACAATATGGGATAAGTTGTATAAACGGGACAAACTTGAGCGAACAAATGTGAGTGATGTGCAATGTTCAGGCCGAGCGATTGAGGTTTCAAATGCTTTGATGGAAAACTGAATCGAAACTCTTATTCAGGAAGACCAAAGAATAACAGTGGCTCAAATAGCTGAAACTTGTCAACAAGTGTAGGCACCGTCCACTCAATCATTCATGACAAGTTGAAATACAGCAAAACATACGCACATTGGGTTCCAAAATTGTTGAGAGACAGCCACAAAAATGTCAAGCTTCAAATCTGCCAGGAACTGAAAAGACGTTATCAGTAAGAAGGAGAAGCTTTTTTGAAAAGAATTGTCACTTGTGATGAAACTTGAATAAACCACTTTGAGCCCGAGTCCAAGCGCCAAAGCATGGAGTGGAAACATACTCTTCTCCTGTAAGAAAAAAAACTCTAAAGCTGGAAAAGTCATGCTTATCATTTTTTGGGACTTTAAAGGTCCAATTTTCTGTGACGATCTGGAAACTCAGCGCACTGTTAATGGAGAGTACTGCAAGGAAGAACTGGAAGCAAAAGTAAAGCCAGCAATTCTGACGGGGTTTGCAGAGCAAGGGAGTGCTTTTTCTCCAAGACAATGCTCGTCTGCACAAAGCTTATGAAACCCTGGAAACTATTGAAAGGTTGAACTGAAAAGTGCTACCCCACCCTCTTTATAGTCCTGATTCGGCTCCATCAGATTTTCACTTGTTTGGCCTATGAAAGAATTTTTGCCAGGTAAGAGATTTGAAAACAATGAAGATGTGAAGACACCGGTGTAAGTCTGTCTTTGACGCCAAAGTAAAGAATTTTTCGCTGAAGGCATAAAAAGCTGGTATGACGTTGGGAAAAGTTTACAAATGTATGGGGGGATTATGTTGAAAAATAGAAAAAGTTTTACCTATATGTAATAAAACACTTTAACACTACACCTATTTGTCTCTTTACTTATTGAACGCCCCTCGTATTATAAAATGATACATTTTTGATTAGTGTATTGATTTACAGAATGTCGATAGGAATCAGTAAACAGATGCTGGTTGTAGTAAGGCGGCCTTTAGTCATTGCACTGCTGAATCGACCACAAAGAGCTTATATTCACAGAACTATAAGCTGTCAAAAAAGGAACGAATTACAAGTAAATAACGTTATAATCTATTTATGTTGGTGTAAGCTTACTGATTGCTACTATTAAAAGATGTATTTAAAGATATTTTACATGTTCTGATGATGCCTGACAAATAGGCGAAACAGCTGTAAACTTTAATAGTTATGCTCAGAAAAGTAAAAGATCTATAAATATATCATTAAATTTACTTCAACTTAAAACATACCTGTGCTTCATTACAGCATGTTACTATTAAAAATATGGTTTGGAGCTAATGAGTTGTATATAATTAGTACATTTTGTTTTGTATTTATTTATAGCCAAAAAAAAAAAAAAATACAATTTGCAAATTTACATGAATTAAATAAAGGAATCCATATGGGGATAAAACTATGTGGTGTGAATATTTCTATTTAATACACAGAAAAATTACACACATAATTATAAAATTCTTACACTAATATAATATAAAGTATTTGAAAAAAAAAGTAATTAAAGTTGGCTTGTGACTGTTCAGCCTAATGTAGGTTGGATAACAAAAAAGCCACTGTTTATAGTAGATTACTTCTTGTGCAATAAACACCCAAATTTGTGGTAACTAAACATCAGTATCATTTCTTAGCATATATTTCAATCCTAAGCCTGAATATAGACCTGAGCGACAGACTTGGCCTGTAGCCCTCAACTTGCTCTGCAGGAAGGGTGAGGTTTGAAGACTAACCAAATAGTTTGGAAACGTAGTATGCAACTGTATTTTAAAAGTTCATAGCTGAGTAGAAAAGATGTGTATATTTATAAGTATTACCTCTTAAAAAGAGAAACTCCAAACTTAAATTTAAAAGAAAACAGGTTTCAATTGGACGAGTTTGTAATGTTAAAGTCAATCTGATGAGAAGAAAACTCAGCCAGAATAGTCTAAACTTCAATATATTCACAAACATAGTGAAATAATTTGTATCAGAACAAATCTAATTTGATTGACTTAACAGAACTCTATATCATAGTTTATAAACCGTATATATAAACATGCAAACAAACAAAACATACATATGTAAGTACTACGTAAAAACCAAAAATGTCGGCAGAAGGAAAATAAGTCTTCTTTGAAAATTAGTATTTTATTAGTTATTCATTGTGAAATTTATTGAAGTTTTTAACAATATATTTAAGTGAATAAATTATTAGTGTTACGAACTTCTGTCAAAACATATTAAAATTTTTTTTCTTTTATTTTGGATTTTAAAGATTTGAGTACAAAACATATTCAACCGTAATTTATCGTTAACTCAACAGATCATAAAAGTTAAATATTAGGAGTTTTATTAAAATCGAAACGCTAATACATATTATCACATTTTTGGAACCATCTAATATTCCTCCTGTTAAAAAATAGTTTAACTTTACCAACAATTATTTGTTCCAATACTTCAAAATCAGGATGATTTTTTTGTAATCAATTCAAAAAATATGTTAAGTTATGGCTATTTATTTTTATTTCTAGATATTTTAAAATTTTTTTTCCTCGGCCGTGCGCCCCTGGGAGCTTGCGCCCATAGGCCCGGGCCTTCAGGGCCTATTGGGAAATCCGGCCCTGGGGAGTGTAATTTTACATTTATTATAGTGTTTAGTAACTTACTTTGAGCAAGTGTTATTTAAAGGGAATGGTTTCTCATCTTTATGTTCACTCTGATATTATATTAATCTTACAATTTAACAGATATTTTGTTTTTAATATATACATTTGTGCCTATACAAAGACGTTGTATGTGCTTCATAAATGTGTCAAATACATATAATTTTTCTGAAATTGGTTTTTAATTTAAAGCAAGTAATGAAGCTAATTTTTTCCTTTGTACAAAAAATCAATAAGAAAGTGCAAATTACCTCAATAAGCAAAATATATTTTTTTTGAGCTTGACTTTTGAGATAATATTAGATAGAATAAAACTCAAGATCCCACAAAAAATATGATTACTTATCAAATGCGTTTCAACGACTAAGTCGCAATCCTCAGTGTTATATGAGGTACAATAACTAAACTATAACTATTAGTTATTAGTTAAAACTATTATTGTAGCTCATGTATCACTGAGGATGATTCCTTTATTGTTGAAACACGTTTGATAAGTAAACATATTTTTTGTGAGATCTTGTGTTCGAGTTTTATTCTATCTCAATAATCAAACTTTAAAAACAAGATTAATGACAAAATACCAATATGGTTACAATTTAAAGTAAGATATAATCCCAAAATAACACCCATTTTGTAAAAATAAACATTATAAAACATATTATAATTACGTAAAAATATTTGAATACTCGTTAGGATATTAACTTATGATTATGTTTGAAAAGACAGGAGTGAGATCTTGAATAGTCGCTGATGATTTCAACCATCAACAATAACTACTGAGTAATAGCAATGCAATTTAAATGGATTCCAAATCATACTAATAATTTTTCAATATATTAATGGTCTGAATAAATCATACAGTACAACCCTGATTAATCGGAATAATGGGGGTGGGACCGTTCCGGATAACCCATTTTTCCGGATAATCAAATGTTGGTATTTCAAGGTTAATTTCAGAAAAATACGCATACATCTTGTAGGTTTTCTCAACGTAAGTTTAATACAAAAACAAACATTTACAAATGTACATTAAAAATGCTATTTCTTAAAGTAATCAACAAACTTTTTCTGCACTTTTTCTTCAATGCGGTTGCGGGCAGCTTTGTCTCGCCATCTTTTTATTAGTAGCAAATCAGTGGGTGTAGAATCATATGACTGCTCAACGAATTGAAGTGCGATCTAAAAAAAATACCCATACTGTACTGTACCTACATATTCTACATTTAAATTATGAATTTTAAAAGAAACAAACATTATTCAATACAATATGAAAGAATGACTCGTATCTCAAAAACATCAAAAGCAGTGTCTGCTGGCACTCGGCTGACGTCACATGCAGTTGTTGCATTTGTGTCGTCATCTCCATCAACGGACTCTGCTGTTCCTTGCACCATGTCGATGATGTCTCGATCGGAAAGCTCAAGTTCGGATTCGTCTCCTTGGACCCACTCTGTGACGTCATTTTCTTCCATGTTTTCGCATCCTGGCACTTTCGTCAGCAATTCTGACAAATTTTCAAAATCTTCGTCCTCCCAACCATCAGTTGACGTCACACCATCATACAGTTTGTTCCTTGCTTTCTGCAAAGTGGTCGATTTTACTTTTTCCCAGGATTGAGCACTCCAATACACCACTTCTTTCATTGTCACAGATTTTAGAGCAACTGGCAAACTTTTTTGGCCACTGTCACTTTCCTGGAGAATGTGTCGCAACAGAAACCCTCTATAATGCCGCTTCAGTATCTCAATCACTCCCTGGTCCATTGGTTGGATTAGACTAGTGACGTTTGGTGGTAGGAATTGAACATTAATGTCACTGTTCTTCAGAAGGCCCGGATGTGCTGAAGCATTGTCAATCAACACGATTGCTTTTAAACGCAGACCTTTTTCTTTTAAAAATCGCTTGAGTTTTGGCACAAACTGTTTGTGAAACCATTCTCCAAAAAGATCAGATGACATCCATGCATTTTTTTGGGCTCTGTAGTAAACTGGAAGGGCGTTGGAAGCAATATTTTTTAGTGCCCTAGGCTTGACTGACTTTCCTATGCATATTAATGGAAGTTTGAGTGTACCTGATGCGTTTGCTACAGTTAAAAGTGTGATTCTTTCTTTTTGCATTTTATGACCAGGAGCAGAAGCATCTTTTATGCATGCCAAAGACTTTTTAGGTAACATCTTAAAATTCAACCCTGTTTCGTCAGCATTAAAAATTTGGTCCTTTGTGTAGCCTTTGATCTTATCTTCAAATTCTGTAGTATGAGTCAACCTCCACCTCCTCACGATGGATCAGGTATGTGGTAAAACCCGTCAAAACAACCCCTTAGTTCAGTGACCACAGCGGGCGGTCCGGTTAACCCGGGTTCTGGTTTAACGAGGTCCGGTTAAGCGAGGTTTTACTGTATCTGATAACTATTAAGATATTATGAACTATCTGTGATCCATAAACGAATTTTATTTAATTACATGTACAATTTATAAATTTAAAAAGTATAAATCAAATATTTTTCTTATGAAATTAATTAGACAATGAATTTTAAAAGCTATGTATATTTAGCTATTTTTAAGGTAGTGTAATTTTATTCACTGTGTTTTTAATGTTAAAAACTTAATCTATTACGAGAGTTTATGCTTTTGTAATATAATATATTTGCTATTGATTTTATGTTAACTGACTTCCCGATAACCTAGGATAGATATTAATGATGTATTGTTTGTAGAGGTAACTTTTGAAGCAATACATAATTTTTTTGTATTAAATGTATGTCGTATTTATTTGTTTATTTAATTTACCTAATCATTCCTCAAAATAGGTAAATGAAAATATACATCGTTCTTAAATATACATCGTTACTTTGTAGGAAATCCTACGATCCTACTCTACTTTAAATCTAATTTTAAAATATCAACTTTTTTTAAAAAGATGTAAATATAGATTAGAAATACAATGGCTCTTTTCAGGCAATATTTGTTACAAGAAAATTGAGCCCAGTAGTTGTCAGTCAAAATGTGAAAAGTAATTGAGCATTATGTGTTAGATTTAAATAAAAATTTGTATAGCTTACATTTCTTGGCCTGTACGTTACTTAAACTACCTTTTAGCATCAATTTTAATATTTGATGAAATCGAATTTAAATCACTATGATCATGATTTATTTTTTATTTCTTTAGAAATTTAGAAACTTAAACAACGTTAATTATCTTTCAATTATTATTTTGTACTGTGGTTTGGGTAACTAATTTTCACATTTTACCAATTTTGAGCAAATTTTTTATAGTCGATTGGAAGAAATTATGTTAATTTTTTTGTAACAGCTGAAGAATGTCCTATGGATATATTCCAGTGTTTTCCTTGTTGTGGACAAGTACTTTTGCAAAGTTTTAGAAAATATATTTAGTATACCATAGAATGTTGAGGTAAATATATTTCGTGAAAACAAAATATCTTATTTAAAAAAAAAAAAGGTTTTGAGGCTATTAGATTATTTTATTGTCTATTTATACTAGACTATTCTGCATAAGTCATCATCAAGAAGATTGCGGTCAGTGTGACTTGTAAAACCACACTTGTCATAATTCATTTGTTTCAATGATTCTATGAACCGTAAATTTGGTCACATTATGTTTAAGGCCACTTTTATAGTCAAATTTTATTTAGTGGGATATTTATCATCGCAACAGAAATATTTTTTTCAATATCCACGTCAGATTGTAACTTGAAATTGTCTACTTGTTTTAAGATCATCATTAAATGTGATTGTCCGTAAACAACACGTTATGTTATGCTCTATGGAAAAAAAAGCCATGGTTAAAACAACAAAAAGTAGTCAACTAATGAATGCATCCTAACAATATACTCATCAATTCATAATAACAAACTTACAGCTATTTTTCTAATTAACATAACAGCTGTTATTGTATATAATATAATCAAATAGCCCGAACATTTATTTTATTTTACCAGTAGCTATTTTGTTTATATGCAATATTTTTACTTGATTAATTTTTTGTATACTTTAATGCATATATAAAACAACTCACTCAAAATTAACCAAATCTGTCTAAAAACAATGATCATATAACAGTGGCAACCCTAAAATAATTGACTTGCACTCTTTGAGGTATTTTTGTAGTTATTGTCAATGACCACAGTCAAGTGTTTGGGTTGTAAATAGAAATAATAGACTCATTAATTGAACAAATAAATAGTAGACATAAAGCGTGTAAGTCCAGTTTGGATTAGTTGGAAATTATCCAAGATGACTAAAGTATACATTAGACTCAATTACATGACAATATCATAATAAATTATATTTTACATTTTTACATTACAAAACATTCATTGTATAGTGCTACTATTTTTCTAAACTTTGAAACATTTAATGTCCAATAGTACAGTAAGTTAATTCACGATTTTGTCCAAACTGCTGAACCTTTCGTGATATCCACCCAACTGATTATTCTGGCAACAAATAGATTTGTTTGTTTGGTTTGATGGATGGGAATGTAAACAAGTTTGTACATTCTTTCTACACTGTTTATATTGTGCATCTTTTTAAGTTTTGTCCCAATCAAATTTTCATTGATCTTCTACCTTGTGAGAAAATATGGCACAGTTTCATTGACACATTATCTACTTTGGGAAAATCACAGTAATAAAACTACCAATTTAAACATATTTTTGCAACTTTACATTTGCAATAGAGAGGAAAACTTGTAAAATTTATATTTAGGAAAAAAAACAACATCTAAAAGTGTACGAACGACAAAATTGTCATTAATCACTGGAGATATGATTTTACTATTCCTTAACATAGCCGTTCAAATTTTAGATTTAATTTTGTAATAGAGAGAAACAATTAATTGTAAAATTAATATTTTAAAAAAGATGAAAAAATTAACACGAAAGAGCAAAAAACACAGAATTGTCTTTCATTATTTGGCTTATGATTGTAACTATTGACATAACTTCAAATTTCAACTTTCACCTTTAGATTTGAAATAAATTTATACAATCACCCTTTTTTGAAAATACGTGAACATACAAAAATGGTATAAACAACAAAGATTGTATTAATCATTACTAAGCATATAGTTGTAGTTATTTTATAACAAAATAAAATTTCCGCTTAATTTTGTAATAGAGGAAAAACTTGTAAAATACCATTTTTTGAAAAAATGTATCATACAAAATAGGAACAAAAATCAAATTACTATTATCACTACCACACTTATAATGGTAACTATAGCATGGTATAACTATTCAGATTTCAGCATTAATTGCAAATATAATATTTTTGAGGTTTTCATAACGTGTGATGATTTTTTGTTGACACGAATCACAGGTTTACTCCTGTACCAAGCACACTAATAGAAGTTTTCACTTCAAAATAAAAAATTAATAGTTTGAGTATGTATGGGAGTCTGAGAAAGTTGGTGAAATATTTTTCGTAGATTTTTACTTTTAATATATATGGTTATGTGAGAAAGTTTGTGCAATATTTCACATTGATTATTTTTTACTATGTATGGGATTCTGAGAAAGTTAGTGCAATATTTTTCGTAGATTTTTAGTCTTAAAGGTTTTAAAGGTAGTTTTTTGTTTTGTAAGGGTATGTGAGAAAGTTTGTGCAATAATTTTGCATTGATTATTAGGTTGACTATGTAATAGAGTCTGAGAAAGTTTGTGCAATATATCTTCATTGATTATTAGTTTGACTATGTATGGAGTCTAAAAACGTTATAAAACAAATAAATAAACAGAGCATGACGGTTTTAAGATTAGTTTCGTATAATAGAGAAGAAAACGAAATATTTTTTTCTGAATGTGTTAATATTACAAAACGATACAATGTATAAAACTACAGTTTCAATATTAGGCATTTCATAGTAGTTAGTCCATGTCATAACCAAACATATACTTTTATATTTAAACTTTATAGTAGTCTGAATTATTCATTAGTTTCTTTATGAAATTAGTTTCTTTATGTGATTAGTAAGCAAATGTTTATATAACTATTCATGAAATAACTAGTCATAATTCTACTTTAGTTTTGTACTAAGAGTAAAAATCTTCTAAAATATCTTTTATTCAAAAAATTTTTAACATCTATAAAAAATCTTAGCAACAAAATTGTAAATGAAAATCGTAACTCAAAGTTAACTTGTAACTTAAAATTTTTACGCTTCATCTGTACAAAAGGTTTTAAGAATGTTGAGAAGTTGTCATGAAAAGAATCTTTCCTTAAAAGCAGTGTTGCCAAATTGTCGAATGCAGCATGACATTAGTTTGGATAGTAAGTATTAATGAACAATACACATTGAACGATGACAGCAGTCTCTGCAGGGCCGGATTTAGAAAATACAGGCCCCTAGGCTCTACCTGTGGTGCGGGCCCTTGGCTAGTGGAGCATCGGGGGGTTTGGGGAGTATGGAATAATTTGAAAAATTAGGTGAAAATTTTAATTTTTAAAGGAATTTGCACCAAATATTCTGCATTGTCTGGCCTGAAAATATTAATGCTTCGTCAGTTATAAAATAATTTTTGTACCCATTTGGATGAGAAAATGTAAGACATTAGAAAACTTTAATATCGTTAATTTATAACTCAGGTTATTTTAGGTAAAGATAAGCCACAAAAGTAAACATAATTTTAACACTTTAATGTACGTTGGTAAGTCTACAAGAAAAGTACAAGTCAATATTAAGTACTTATGAATAAATCTTTTTTAAAATATTAAATGTACTGCGAATCATGTTCACTTCAGTCACTCTTGCTGATTGGTTTCCGTCTAAGCTTCTCTGTAATGAAGGCGTTTATGATGTGCTCATGGTTGACTTGTCTCAGAACGTCGTGTTCTATACTAAGCAAGGCCAAAAAGTTTAGCTTGTCTTCTGACATAGAGGTCCGGAGTCTGTTCTTGATCAGCTTCAGTTTAGAGAATGATCTTTCTGCAGAGCAATTAGTCACCATCAAGGAAAGGTACATTCTTAACGCCACTTCTACATTAGGAAAGCAATCTTTTACTTTGTTTTCCAACATAAGTTGATACAGCCACCTTTCTTTACTAATGTGCTTTTTACTTTTCTCATATTCATTTTTAAACTGGTTGGAAAAATTCACTAGTTTTGTTTACTTGACCCAAAATATCGTCCCAAAAAACGGCATACAGCCCTGTCTCCAACTTGTTCATTTTTCGGACTAAACCCAGAGCAGCCACTCTTGATTTCCCTGAATCCTCCTTGTCTTCTGCAATTTTCACCAGTGCATGCTTTATTTCTTGGTATCCTCGCAAAACAGCTTTGGTAAGCATCAGCTCGACATGACCATCGTGTTGTTGTCGTCCTTTTTGGTACAAGAACGTTTTTTTCTGCTCGTTTCAAGCACTCGGTTAGGGTCTGGTATCTGTTGGTTGAGGCAGTAAAATATACAAAAATTTCTTCCAAAAAATCGAAAAAGCTTACAGCATTAAGACAACAACCGGCTGCAGCTTGTAGTACCAAATTCAATGAATGGCCAGCGCAAGGTATCTATGCTGCTAAACTGTTTTCTTCTAAAACGAGCGCTTGCAACCCGTTGTATTTTCCGCTCATTGCAGAGGCGTTGTCGTAAGACTGACCACACAGTTTTTGATATCCAGATCATTTTCTTTCAAAAAGGTACACAGTCCATTAAACTCGTCTTTTGCTTTGTGCCCTTGATTAGGCATGAATGTCAAAAATCTTTCAACAGGTGTGAAATCTTCCAAGTACCTAAAGACCAAGCTGAGTTGGTCAACATGACCTTCATCGGGTGTTGAATCTAGAGATATTGAGAAATATTTACACTTCTTGATTCGAGATATGATCTCACCAAACACTTGTTTTCCTATTGTGTTTACGACTTCCTCACATATTCTAGAAGATAAATAGTTGGTGTGACCACTTCCGAGGTTTCCATGTGTTTCAAGGTGGCCTCTTAAAAACTCATCATACTCTGCTAGGAGTTCTAAAATTCCACAAGTAGTTGCCATTTCGCGGTGATCCAAAACTTTCGTTCTCTCCAATAACAATACAGTGCTACGATGTTAACGCTAATGATTTCTTTAGATGACAAGGAGTAGTGGGGATGGGCGAGGGGGGATGAGTCACAGTCAAGTATCAACATGAACCCTTGCTCGCACTCAAACGCACGCCAACCTGCTGCTCTGCTCCCAGTCCCAATGTCACCATCATTCATTACATTCACAAATACACTAGCCCTGTTTCCTGTACATACACAATCATAGTCTTGTATCAAGTATGTACGTACAACGTACTATCTACGATAATAAAACATGACCCGTGAAATTATTTTGTAATTTTTTTGTGGTGAAATTATTTTGTAATTTTTTTGTGGTGCGGGCCCCTTTGTGGTGCGGGCCCCTAGGCGCGCGCCTATGTCGCCTATGCTTAAATCCGGCCCTGAGTCTCTGTCGGTATAACCCTGAACTAAGAATTGTATATTACTTACTAATTTACTAACATTAGGAACTCCATCAATATTTACATTATGTACCGCTATAGTTGTAAAAATAATGTGAAAAATTTAACGGTATATATTTTAGATAGTTTATGTCTTGTAATACAAACCGACGCTTCTAAATATCATAATGTGTTTGAACAAAATGTTTAACACGTGATTGCATTGTGACGTCCGTATACCGGGCAACTTTACGTTCGGATGCAGCATTGTAATCCTCAAATTTTAACTTTAACTTTGATACTAAAGAAATAATTGCTTTGAGATTTGAAAAATGAAAGTAAACAGGGAAATTTATAATTGGTCTAAAGAGAAGACAACGTGAGTCAAATAAATGACTGTAAATAATATTAAAACAAAGGCAATAAAAAATTTAAAATAGATTTCCAAAATATAAATTTAAGGCAGAATATGTTAGTTGTAAGGTATAAAAATTTTAAAGTGAGATATTGTATTGTGAAAATAGACAAAACCTGTTGTCGAATGAATGATTTGAGTAGTGTCCGTGAGACTAAAAATGTGAACATATTGAGTTTTGCTGACTATGTAAATCTAAAAAAGGACGCTTAGTTAGAGATGAGCTCAGTCTTAAGGAGGTATCTGACTTGGTCAGACGCAAGTTTGTTAGGAAATAGTTCAGAACAATGTAGTTATGTTTGAGTGATTTTTGAAATGGAGAACAATTTAATTAATGTTGAATAGTCCTGAGAGGGAGTTTGAGGTATTTGGACGTATTTTTTAACTCTAGAGACGATGTTCTCTGACATAACTTTCAGTAAAAATCGGACAATGTGCTTGTGCTGAAACAGACGCTTTTAAAAAGTGAAAACGAGTGATTTTGACAAAGAACCGTTGGTGGGAATGTGTTTGAATGGTGACTTCGAAAGACAAAGTTTCATTATGAACATTATGCAAACTGTTAAGGAGGTATCATCAGGAAGTTCACAAAATCAGCAGACGGCAATGAACAATTTTCTCTACAATAGCAAATTTGTAACTGGTGCTACAAAGTGCTCAAAATTACATGTTGTATACACATTTTAGATTAATTATTGTTTGGTGTATTATTTGCAAGTTTAATATTTTTGATATTTTTTTTTTTTTTTTTTTTTTTTTTTTTTTTTTTTTTTTTGCTATATTAAAAATTTAGAGATGCCTATAAATAGGAATAAATTTTGTTGAGATAAATTAATTCAAAACATATTTAAAAGGAAAATAAGTCTATTTAACTCCTATTGATGAGTAATTTTTCAGAAGTTGGAACTCGGTATTTAAATTAAAGTTTTAAGATTTTGAAATTAATAAAAAAGTAAAATATAAATATAAAAATTAAAGGTAGGATGTTTTAAATAATAAATTGAAAATAAATTTATGTATTTGTTTAAAAGTAAGTTAATAAAGAATGTTTAGTTTCAGGAAAGCAAATAAGGATTTTTTATTTACCGAAAACCATTGATAAGTACAATTAGAAAATAAACACGACCCTGAGAGTAATTTAACTTAAAGTAAATTTTTATATTTTCAAAATTGATGAGTTAATTCCACCTGGCGCCCATAAAGCTGAGCAATTTTATAAATTCTTTAATGGTACAAAGTGTCAATTTTAAAATCTATCAGATCAGTATTTTAAAACCCCGTTCTTTTTTTTTATATATATTTACAGCATTAATTGTAAATTGCTTTGATATGGACGTAACAATGATGTAATTGTTTAAATATATATATTATGTAAACGTCTATGTTTTTGTTCTTGCTATCATAAAAAAAGGAGATGACTAAATAATAATAATTGCTAAATATATCAATATCACTAATCAGTCAGAAGTTAGATGACAAGATACGATAGTATGTACCCATTTCCATCTGCTAGTAAGTAGCTACAAAGGATGTCTGTTGTTGCACTAGGATGAAAACTTCATACAGGCCTGGTGTTAAAAGCCCTTAACATGTTCACGGAAATGATAGCGTTTATGTTACATTTACAGACATGCACATGCATAAACTAACGTTTATTATTATATAAATAACTAACCTAAGATTACACAAAGCATTATTTACATAGACTATACATATTTCAAGTATTATAGTATCATTAAATTCCTTTCATTTAAAAAAAAAATTGCTATACTGATATTTAATATTCTTTCTTTCTGTATGTTATTACTCAGGTAATAGCAATAATTAAATAAAGTATATAGGCCTAATATTAACTTTGGTAGGTACAACTTATTTTCTATAACGATTGCTCATGAGTTTAGTGTTCAAACAACTTTGCTAATTATTGGAACATAATCAAATCTTAAACCACATTTGAAATTCCAATAAATATTTTTGTAAAATTTTATCTAAATTAATTCTTTTAATAAACTGCTCAATATAAATAGTCTATTGAAATATTAAATATATATTCTCTAGCTGTTATGGCTTGTACAAAAATATTTTTTTGAATGTAATGATTTACATGAAACTCACTAAAGTATTTATGATCCGTTGAAGATGATGTGCGGGGGTTGCAGGAAGTTACAGCACAAGCAGTTATAAAGATGTCATTCATATGATGGCAAGATTCCATCTCTTCGTAAGAGTCTTGATATAACAGTATAGTAGATGGTCCGTTTAGATACAACTGATAAGCCGGTTGAATGTGTGCAGTCCAACTCAAATGTGTACTTAAGTTGATCAGACTTAAGAAAATTCTTGTTTGACGGTGTGGATAAACCGTTATAGGCCCAAGTGACTGTAGATTGAACACAGCTCTTGTTGTGGTCAATATTTCTTCATACGATGGCAGGATTCCAAGTCTTCGTAAGTATCATGATATAACAGTGATAGTAGATGGTCCATTTAGATACAACTGATAAGCCGGTTGAATGTGCGCAGTCCAAGTCAGATGTGTATTTAAGTTGATCAGACTTAAAAAAATGCTTGTTTGACGGTGTGCAAGATAAACCGTTACAGGCCTCAGCAACTGAAGATTGAACACAGGTCTTGCCGCCGGTTGAATGTGCGCACTCCAACTCAAATGTGTACTTAAGTTGATCAGACTTAAGAAAATGCTTGTTTGACGGTGTGGATAAACCGTTATAGGCCCAAGTGACTGTAGATTGAACACAGCTCTTGTTGTGATCATTATTTCTTCATACGATGGCAGGATTCCAAGTCTTCGTAAGTATCATGATATAACAGTGATAGTAGATGGTCCATTTAGATACAACTGATAAGCCGGTTGAATGTGCGCAGTCCAAGTCAGATGTGTATTTAAGTTGATCAGACTTAAAAAAATGCTTGTTTGACGGTGTGCAAGATAAACCGTTACAGGCCTCAGCAACTGAAGATTGAACACATGTCTTGCCGCCGGTTGAATGTGCGCACTCCAACTCAAATGTGTACTTAAGTTGATCAGACTTAAGAAAATGCTTGTTTGACGGTGTGGATAAACCGTTATAGGCCCAAGTGACTGTAGATTGAACACAGCTCTTGTTGTGATCATTATTTCTTCATACGATGGCAGGATTCCAACTCTTCGTAAGTATCATGATATAACAGTGATAGTAGATGGTCCATTTAGATACAACTGATAAGCCGGTTGAATGTGCGCAGTCCAAGTCAGATGTGTATTTAAGTTGATCAGACTTAAAAAAATGCTTGTTTGACGGTGTGCAAGATAAATCATTACAGGCCCCAGCAACTGAAGATTGAACACAGATCTTGTCGCCGGTTGAATGCGCACACTCCAACTCAGATGTTTACTTAAGGTGATCAGACTTAAGAAAGTGCTTGTTTGACAATGTATCAAGTAAACTGTTAACAGGCCTAAGTGACTGGTGATTGAACACAGCTCTTGCCGTGATATTTATTACTATAGAAAATTTGTACAGGCACATAATTGTCATTGAATTATCGCATCATGTGTCTTATAGTTCATCTAAACAATAGATGTGCATTTACAGCGCCTTTTAGCGGTTATTTGACAGTACTGTAATCAGTCTTGTATTTCAAAACCATGATATCGCTTTGTTATTGGCTGAGCTATAGGGCTAATGTATACATTTTTTGTTTACCTTTATATACATATATAACCGTTTAAACTAATTTTTAAGTATGTTTTGATATATATAAATTTGTAATCTTTAATTTGCATATTTGAATCTGATTTTTACTTATAAACAGTGTTATAATAAATAAATGTATTCAGTTATGTTATATCTATCGCTGCATTTTTTATTAAAAAAAAAAAAATTTTTTAACACAACTCAAGACATTTTTCAATGTGTAACAATTCAGTTGGTAAATAACATAAATCTACTTATTATTATCATTCAAAAAGTGCACAGTTAGAACTTTAAGGTAGTATATAAAACTTTTATTTTATGTTAAAAATTTATCTTAAAATCATAGAAAATGCCCAGGTTTTTAGGTCAAGTGTTATGCATAAGAGGCCAGGCCTGAAAGTATTAGAGTTGCGTTTATAGCCATTGATAAAACAATTAATGTTAATTTGACCTAATTATGAATGGCAAGCATCTGCAATTATTTAGGATAAAGAATAAAAACTATACAAAAAAAAAAAAAAAAAAAATTACTGTGCTATATATGTGTATATTTCATAAGGTACTTATAATTGAAAAGTATTTTTAAATAACAGTTTTATAGAGTATACTTGTCTATCCAAATTAATATTATTTACACCACAGAGCAGCTAGAAAGACAAGGGACCAGATAGTCACAAGTCTACCGTATAATGTTTTCACTAAAAACTCTCATAAAACTACCAACTTTGCTCAACATTGATGCTCGAGGATCTATAACTCAAGAAATAGAAAACAATGAGAAATATCCATTATATTAATAACTTGCTCAATCCCCTCACCTGAGTGGATGAGTTTTGATTCCGAAGGTTGATTATTTCATGAGTTCCAATAATATTGATGGGTTTGAGTGGCTTAAAGTGGAAAGTTATAATTCAAATTTATATGTATATGTGCAGTGAAATTTTTCATACAAATGTGATATTTTGAAAGTTTATTGCCTTATTAATATGTAAATGTGTAAAATCGACTTATAAATGATAAATGTGTGTTTGACTTGGCTTCGTAAGTCAATTTTTGTTGCAAGGATTAAAAAGATAAGATTCACCAGTTTAAGTGGGAATTTTTTGAACATCCACCTTGTTCAATTAATCAAGGTGGCTGGACCCCAAAATTATGTCGGGGCTGGACATAGCCCCGAGTGATTACAATATTTTTTCTAAATTGAAGGATATTTTTGGTGGAAACCACTAAGGAAGTGACCACAAACTGAAAGAGGGTGTTAGTGAGTGGTGCAACAACTTGGCAGCAACTTAGTTTGCAGAAGTGACAGAAAAGTTGATGAAACGCTACGACAAATGTTTAAAATTGAATGGCGACTATGTAGAAAAATAGTCAGCCAAGTTATCAAATGTGCTATAAAATAAGTTTTATTTTATTATCTTAATAAAAAATGTCTAGAGAAAAAACCGTTCTTTACTTTCCGAATGACCCTCATGTATGTGTGTGTGTTTGTGTATGTGCATATATCCCTATTGTTACATTTTGCTACACAATCGTCTCTATTGCAAAGTCTACTGTAACACTAGGATGGTAGGATGCGTTCAGCTATGCATTTGTACTTATTGTTACACCAGGTATGAGTTATAACTTATTATTTTTTAATTTATTGATTTTAACGTTATTTACCAGCAAATATTGAAATTACAATAATATTTCAAGTGAAAAGTATACGAACTAATCCTGGGTTCGATTCCCAGTCTAGGTCATAATTTTTTTGCTTGAAATATTATTGTAGTTATAACTTATTGTAACGTGACCCAAATAATTGTTTCTCGTCTCTATTGTCTCATCTTCTATACACTTCATCTCTATTATTACTTAGAAGCACTAACAAAATAAAAATAAATATCACCAAATTATAAATATTCTCAATACAACCTTCACCTGTAAATATTTATATTTAATAAATAATACTTATTATTTCTTGATAATGTGATAAAGATTTTTGGATACTCAGTACCTATTACATTATTTAACTTTAATAAATATGTCTGCCAAATACTTTCATCAAGCATCTTCACATAGGTTATACACACTTGCAAATTTATATTATTTATTATATTTCATCAATAAGATAAATAATTTTGTTAATTAAATTTCAGTTATTGCTTGGTTAATAATAAATAAGAAAAATTATGTACAATAAAGGTTTAGTTTTATTTTCACGAAGCTTTCTCAAAATAAAATGTTTGTGAATTATTAATTTTAATTATTTTCCTCAAATATGATAAAGGTATTTGATCATGAAGTCCTAGTTTTATTTATATAAAATATTTCCACCAAATACTTATATAAAGCTCCCTCACTTTATTCTTATTAAGTGAGGTTGTTTCCCATAAATACCTTAAAGGTATTGTAAGGTCTTTTTTTTAAATTTGGGTTTTTGAGTGCTTACACCTTTGTAAGATTTTGGCTTATTTTTAATTATGTAAGCCTTTAGAATTTAAACATATATTTAGACTTTACCTTTATCCTTGGGGGCTCCACCAGACTCTTGGAACGAGTCAAAATTTTGCTTAGCTTGTGAGGCACTCCAAAAGAACTACTAGGTTTTTAATAATTACAGAGACATGCTATGTGAAATATTTAAGTATATTGATAAATTGATAAATCATTTAAATTTTGTTTTATAATACTTCTTCTACAATGCAATGAACACATTCAACATCTACCCTAAAATTAAATTACAAAACGTAAACCCTTAACTAAGCTTCTATCATTAATTTAACTCCCAACTATACATTAAAATTCTTTCGTTATACAACAATAAATGTTAGTTCTAATCTTATTTATTTATTTTACACCATTTAAATAAAATAGGTCCCTTAACATTTTATCCTTTAATTTTTTCTTCAATAGCTATTAATCAAACAAAGGTTATGCTCCCAATTGCTTTTTGCTTAATGCTGGCAGCTAATTCTTATGACACAAAACCTTTTAAAATTTTAATTTACTCTAATCTGACATTTATTGTTTATGAAATCTGGTATTTGATTTAATTATAAGTACCAGGAAAGCCGATCTCCGATCGGGTTATTGTCTCATATACAAAAATGTAGGCATGTTATTAGTTATTTGGTTTTGTTATAAGTACAATAATTATCTCTCATTATGAAATTTTTTTAAATATATTTTAAAACTTTTATTTGTAGATAGAACTGTGCCATGTTTTCTATATCCTACACCCCACTTAATTATAGAAACAATTTTGTTTAAAAACCTTTACTACAATCTAATATAGAATTTCTTACTCTAACATAATGAAGTATTTTAATATTATTTAAAGCTATGCATTTTTAATTTCTATATGATATTTATATAAATTTTGAGTCACTTTTGATTTTTCTATAATCTTTAAAATTTCTTGGAAGGTATCGTAAGATCCTTATTTCAGCTAATTAATATCAAAGGATTTTTGAATTTTTAAAACCTAGCGTTAGGCAAATAATTGATTTCAAGATTATTTTATTTATGGTGAATCTGGTTTGTTTTATTGACTTTAGTTTGATTTTAATTTTAGTTTTATTATTAATTAAATGATTTTAGTTATGAGATCTCTCTTACATGAATGTTTTAAATTACTGACTACTCACACAATTATCTGTATTTCCGTCTATAGCACTTTTAAGTTTCACTTTATCACTTTTCACGTTTCTTTATCAATAATTATTATTGATTTAATTTCTGAACTTTCACTTAATAGTTAACAGTTGCTTAACACACTTCATAATGCTTTTTATATCTTATCTTGCTTTGAGTTACACTCATTATTTTTTATTTTTGAACTTGTTTAACATTTTTACTCTTAACACATTTTACTTTTGGAATAGACTTGTTATACATCGGTTGGTTTGATTATTGTCAGAAGACTGTGGCTAGTTTTGAAGCATCTCCCTCACTTATTTTTATATGGTTAACCATTTTAAATTATTTTCGTATTGTCTTTGGATTGCATAGGATGATATTCACCGGATTTTTTCGATTGGACGTTCCTTTTTTGTAATTGTGTATTTTTCCTTGAAACTCTTTAATTTAATACTTCCGTCCAAACAACGTTTCGTGTATAACCATATATTTGGCCATTATTTTCTGCTGGTAACAAAATTTTTAGGCTGTTTCTTCTCTTAACTCTTGAAAATGCTACGTAAAGCATGCCATGCATGAAAACTGGACTTCATAAATCAACACCAACATACTCAAATGTTTGGCCTTGCGATTTATGAATCGTCATGGCAAATGCGGGTTTGACTGGAAATTGATGTCTTTGCATTGAACATCCCAGCTGACTTTTGTTTGATTCAAGAGTTATTCTGGGAATATGTACTTCTTGTCCAGCATGTTCACCAGTTATAATTTTCCCTTTAATTATATTGTTGCATAACTGGGTAACAGTGTCTAACTCTATTACAGAGGCCTTCCGCAAGATCTAAATTTCTCAAAAGAATAATTATTGTGTTTTTTTTTAAATTTTAGCTCATGTGGAGGTATATCTGCAATTTCAATTGAATTTAGAAATTCAGGAGTAAATTGCAATGTATCTTCTGCTGGATCTTTTACTGAATCATAACTTTTATATTGCTGACTTTTACCACCTAACTTTTCAATGATTTCAGCATTAATTTTGGCCACGTCCTTATTTAATGGTGCTAAGATTGCTCGGTCTTTCATATTTCCATATTGTCTGTTAAGCAGGCAGTTGCCAAAAACTTCATCGATTAAATCACCATTTGAAATGATATCACTTGAAATTTTAATTTCATCCAACTCGTTTTTTGGAAGTTCACCATTCCCAACTTGTAGAAGATAATTAGCAAATTCTAGTTGCTCCGGATCAACACGCATATTTTCTGTTAATGAAAAAAATTTAAAATTATGCCACAAAGGGCTCTTTTTTATTGACAAATCCACAAGTTCACTTCGATTAGCTCTTGGTTGAACTGGCAAGCACTGCCGAAAGTCTCCTCCTAGAACCATAACTTTTCCTCCAAATGGTAAATTTGGATTAGCTATACTTCGTAATAACTCGTCTATGTTTTTAAGTCCATATTTAGGAAGCATAGGAGCTTCATCCATTAGGAAAATATCAATTTTTGCAAGCTCTCCAGCTTTAGCTGATCCAGGTTTAATATTCGAAACAGATTCAGCAGTTAAGGGTACCTGAAGGCCACAAGTTTTATGAGATGTATGGCCGTTTGGCACAAGCATTGCTGCGATTCCTGTAAAAGCCATACACTTTACTTTATAATTTTTAGCCGAAAGAACATGATATAATGTTTTATAAATAAATGTTTTTCCAGTTCCACCTGGTCCATCAATGAAAAAGCATCTCTGTTGCGAATTATTATCAAGTGTATTTATTATGGAATCAACGACTTCAATTTGATTGCCACGAAGTTGTTTTCTCATCTCTTCGCCAAGTGCAAAAGATCGATCAATATTTATTATGGCATCATTAATTACATCGTAACCATCAATATCATCCATCTGAAATCGATCTACCCAAAATTGAAAATTTCGACCTTCAGTTGCTTGAGTATTGAGCTTATGAGCGATAATTCTGTAAACTTTTTGAATAGCTTCATCAACAGAAGTACCATTTTCTATGGCATGAAGAATAAAATCTTCAGCCAAGTCTTCTTTAAATGTATCCCACAGGTTCTTCGGGTTTTTGGGAGCTCCAAATATTAATATTTGTGTAAAAAGTGTTCTCATTGCTCTTGGCATTTTTGACAATGATGATTCTCGTAAGAAATCAACCCATTGTTTATCATCGTAAGTTAAACCTCTACCTAAGCAAGCCTGTTTGTACGAATTACATTTTACACCATTAACCATAAGCAGATCGTCAAAACTCACAGCATCGTTAACATGATACAAAAGTAAACGTAAAAAATATAACTCAGGTTGTGCAACAAATGTAACATTGTGTATTCTACCAATAACTCGTATATTCCGTTGTCTTTCAACCCATTTGCTTTCTTTTCCTCCCCATCGATAAAATTCTGGCATTTGCCAGTAATAATAAAAAGTATTATTTTCTGTATTGTCATTATTTACAATTCGTTGTTTTTTAACTTGGTTTTCTCGGAAGTAAGCTTCTAACATAGAACCCTTTCGACATATATTTAGTAAATCCTCTTGGGCTTGTTCAATATTGACCAGGCAAATGGATATCCAGTCGTTGAACAAAATGACTTTTTTTGTATCTCATTCCCAAATAGTCGCCAGCAAGCTTCAGGTGGAGTTATGCATCTACCTTGTATAAATTTATCTGCTTCATTGTAATTTATAGTTGTTTGATTTTAGACAACTTTTAAAGAAGCGCAATCATGGCCTTTATATATATATTTATAAAGGTACTTAACAGCCCGAATGCTTCCAACGTATTCAACATTTATGTGACAGTTAAATTTCTTCAGGAAGTATGGGTTGTAAGGAGCTACATGGCGATTATCTCGAGTTATTTTTTGACCTTGAGCATCATTAAGATAAATTAATTGCCTCTTCATGAACAAAAAAATCTCTATTATTTTGATCTAATTTAGGATCATACCTTCTTCTATACTTTGGCTTGCCATCGTCTATTAAAGAGGTTGAATCTTGAAATCCTATAGGAAATTTAAACCTACAACTCATTCTACCGTTTTTATTCTCCTTCAGAAGTCCCACAATAAAACGTTACGGTATTTTAAGCTTGCCGGTTACAACTGCATTGTTTTGAGTCGTCCATTCTTATTGGGCGGTGAATCCGTTGTCAATGCAACGAGTTTGTTTTCAGTGTTGGTTTACTTTTTAATAAGGCCAAATTATATTTTGGTATTTGAACAGAATAATCAGCCAGTGAATTATTTATTCAATAATGATATAATTTTTGATATGATAAAGAGATATTATTAAAAACTTTATTATTTACATAAACACACTACAAATAACTTCTCTGCATCTAAATAATTAGTTTAAATACAAGTTACATAATAATATTAACTTATTTGAGATTATTTAATTCCTGATGCCAGCTGATTGCAAATACTGTTATCATGAAATGATATAATATATATATTTTTACTGTGTATTTTTCGAATCGTGAAAACTCATAGAAAATGATTTTTCTCGAAATTTTAACAAAGTTCATTGGATTCCTGATGTTGAAAACCCTTTATATACAAAATATGGAGAAAATCTTTAGAGTCGTTTTTGAGATAAAATGACTGGAAATAGGTACATAGGCTACATACAATTCCTTGCTCGTTTAATAGAATTTTCGAATCGTGAAAACTCATAGAAAATGATTTTTCTCGAAATTTTGACAAAGTCCATTGGATTCCTGATGTTGAAAACCCTTTATATACAAAATATGGAGAAAATCGTTAGAGTCGTTTTTGAGATAAAATGACTGGAAATAGGTACATACATACAATTCCTTGCTCGTTTAATAGAATAAGATTTAATCACCGAGATCTGTCTTACAAAAATACATATATTAAATTTTACTTACATAATACTCTTCTCCTTTCTTTAGACACTGCACCCTTTTTTATATATTTGAACCTTTTTATTACACTACACTTTTATATATTTGAAACCTTTTATGACACTACACTACACTTTTACGCTTTACGCGGACACTCCCGTTTTCACTTTGATGTTGAGTTTTATTTTAAAGACTGACTTTTACTTAAACAATGAAAGACTCTCATTTACTTTTAATATGATAGAATGATTAGTTTTGTTATATATTTTTAATTTCGAATAAATTATTTAATAACTTTGGCGACCTTTGATGACATATTTTAGGTGTTATTCTTTAGAGAGATGGCGATAAACAGACCGCGTTTTTTAGAGAAACGTTTCTCACTTCTTTTTTCTCCTTTCTTCTGATTGGATCATTTAAATTTATTTGAATTTTAAATGGTTCTGATTGGTTTTTGTATTTTGCACAATCTTGCAGACATTCTGGTTGTCATCAATATAGCTTCCTTGGGAAAGTGTTCAACTGCAGGCGTCTTGTTTTATGAAATTCAATCTAACACATCCGTTTGTACATCCGCTAGTCGACTGTATTCTCGCTAAGTTTATTTTATGTATAAATTTTATTACAACTTCTTTTGTTTGAATTTCTTCCCATAATTATTATTTTTGATTATTATTTATTGATTTTTTTGTTTAATTGTTATTAAATACGGGTGTTTCCAACAACCCTTACAGACCAGAAGAATATTTAAACAGTGTGGTTTAGTTACTTAGTTTGTTTTCTTCTACCTTCTGCACAATACGAAAGAAAACTGAATGAAAATTTGAAAACTCACTGGTAGGATCAACCCATTTTCATATTCTATTCTATCTATAGTTTTAAGAAAGACGATTACAAAGTCTGAATCAGGAAGACTTTGTATATCATAGGAAGAGTTAGTCTTGATAAATATAGCATTCAAATCGGATATAGACAATTAAATTCCAATTTCAAACTCCTTAGACTATAGACATTTTTATTTATACACTACTACACTTGTTCCTTTTCATATTGTAATTTCACTTACCTAAAATATTTGGAACTTAGTCCAGTTTTTTATTTATGAATAATTTTGCATGTGTTTCCTTAAATATTGGAAAAACCGAAACCCCGAGATAGGAGTAGTGCATTTATAAAACAAGTACTGAATTATTGATTTTTATGAAATATGAATAAATAATGTGCATAATTCAACTCAATAAATAATGAACTATTAATTAAAATAACTTTTACACAATTTTCTAGGTTGATTTTATTATTTAAATTTTGAGAGTAATATATATTATAACGAAATCAATAAGCTTTCCAGTAATGGTCTAATATTTTAAAAAGAATATAGAAATAGATACATTTGTTGGACACATGTTAAACGTTTTATGATAGCCGACAAAGGTGAAGCGTTAGGGGGATATGTTATAAATCAGTCAGAACACCATTCACAACTTTAAAGAAAATAAAAGAGAAAAACACTTAAATTAGACCCAGAATCATTGTAGGCAATTAAGTCATAAATAACTATAATATTAGAAACTTAAGGACAATCACACACAAAACTCATAAAATGTTACGGGACAACGGTTTTTAAACGGTCACAATATTGAAACATTAAAATTTGATTGGCTGACAAAAAGTAGCTGCTTACGTTCATTGGTTAAAGTAAATTAAGAGAGAGGGAATAAGTATTTTTTAGCATCGACAAAGTAAAAATTATAGAGAGTCTTGGGGAGAAACTCACAGCATAGGGGTCGGCGAAGTAAAGCCAACAGTATTCCTAATGTAGAAATTAGTATTTCCTATAAGTTATAATTCCAGTTTAGTAATAGTAAAGTAATAATTGTTTTTTAACACGTATGTTTTAACCGTGTTTGTTTTTACAAAGTAAAAGTATTTAACACTTTAGTAATCTTCGTTGCAGTATTAAAGAGGTACATCTACGAAGTGTTGAGTGCATCTTCATGGTAATTTGAAGTGAATCATTTTATTGATAAATCACATAGTACAGTGTAGTGTTTGGTGAACATCATTAACCAGTAATAAAGTGAAAGTTCTTCACTCAACTAGCAGCACTGGATTACTTACAAAGGAATACAACAAAAGTGGATTTGGTATTGTACTAATTAATTATTATAGACTTTAATTGGAAACTAAATTGTTAAAATTGCAATTCTCTGTATTATTAAAATTTCACTCACTGTATTAATTGTTCATTAAAGAGCTCCCCCTGAGCAAATAGTTTAAAGTGTAAAATAAAAAACAAAAGTAATTGGAAATTAAGTTCAAATAAAATTAAATATTTCAGAGTTAATGTTAAAGAGTATATTTGGACTTCATCATTAACAACTTTCCTTATGTGTTGACAATCCAAGGTATGACTAATTAATTCATAATTTTGATTTATATAATATTTCTGAAATTATAATAAAATAATTATCGTTAGAATATATATATATATATATATATATATATATATATATTTCACAATATTTTTTAATATCGATAATAAACCCAAAGTTTTTTTTTATTGTCTTTTTACGCAATTGGTTCTTTTTATTTATTTAGATTAGATTCAATTTTTGTCTTTCATTACAATTTTATATACATTTTATAATGAACGCCCAACTGTTGGAGCAAATAATTAACCTGTAAAGTTATATTTCAAAATAGAATTTCGACGTGGAGCTAATCACTAACTCTAGTAGTAATAATAAAACATTATAATTTGGCACCTCAACGTGTGGCTTTCGCTAGCTATATTTCTCCATTTTAACATTACCAGTACTAATTTTAAATGGCACTATGAAACTAAACATAAGTCATTTAAGAAAAAGTATCCTGTAGGAAGCAGTGTTCGTGTAGCTTCTACCCAAATAATAAATAGATATATGACTGAATAAGAAAAGTGTATAAAAGGTCTCTCTTAAGTGTACTTATATTTAGATACCTTTTTGCACATCTCTTGGACCCTTGCCAGACATATGAAGCCATTTAGTGATTCTGATATAGTTAAAGAGACAGGAAAGGTGTTGTTTCAGAAAAATAATAATGTTGTGGACACTATTCAACGTATTCAGTTATGTGCATCGTCAAACACCAGGAACACAGAGGTATTAGCCAATGAAACTTACACAACTTTTAAAGAACCAAGCTTTAGCTGCCACAGATTTTTCTTTTTCGTTTTGGATTTATCATGCAACATTACAGATACAGCACAGCTGATGATTTTTGTTCATTATTTGGAGAAAAATAACAAAATCTTTGTTGTGAATCACTTAATAATTTTACCAATGGAAAGAACTCGGGAAGAGGATTTTCATAAGAGCTTAATGGATTATTTCAGGGAAACTGATTTGGATACAACAAAAATTATATCAATAACACCTGATTGTTGTCCAGCGATGATGGCATGTATGAAGTGTCTGGTAAAAAGGATGATTAGTGGCCCAAGGTGTAATATTCTACCACTGTATCATACATCAAAGTGTGTTGGGCTGTAAATATGTCTTAGCCTCAAGGTAAAAAATAAAAACAGTTATTAAAATCATTAATTTCATCTACTCAAAATCTTTTCTTCACCACCAGGAGTTTAAATCATTGCTTGAAGAATCAGATTCTAAGTTTGCCGACTTACTTCTTCACAACAATGTAAGGTGGTTAAGCAAAGGTTATGTTCTTCAAAGATTTTTTCCCTGCCGGAAGATGTTAATGAATTCCTGTCTAAGAGTGAACAAGAAATATTCAATGAATACTTAGAATTACTCCTTGATTCAGAAGACAATGTACCAACAATCGTGTTTCTAATCGACTTTTTCAGACACGTCAATTATTTGAACCTGAATTTACAGGGGCAGGGAAAGCTTGTGTGCGGATTTCTGACAGAAATTTTGTTAATACAAAGGTAAAAATTCCGTTAAAAATATTTAACTAAAATTATTTTGATTTTAAAGGTGGTAAAAATATAAACAAATTTACATTCACATCCTTGTCTGAATTTTTAGTTTGTGTATTCTGTATTTCTACCACATAAACAGTTTTTTCTTCAATAAAAAAATTTCCCTAAATCCTGGACAGCATAATGTATTAGAAATTGTTATCCTTTTCAATGTACTCTGCTACCTGATTCCTACACCACTCCAAGTGAATCTACTGCTGTCAGAAGTAATACTGCAGGTCATCTTCTGATAGCTCCTTTTTGAGCTCTGTCACGTTTGTCTTTACTACATCTAAGGACTAGAAATTGGGGTCCTTTTAATGCAGGTTTGATCTTTAAAAACAAAAAAAGTCACATAGATCAGGTGAGTATGTTTCATCATATTGATTCTGTATTTCACCAAAATAATATTCATGGATAGCAGATTGTTATATTGTAGACATGTTGCCTTGGTAAAGATTGTAGATGTTGCCTTCTCACCTATTTGCAAAGAGCTGTCACAAGGCATTTATAATAAACTTGATTAAAAGTTTGATATTCAAGCATCTAGTCAATATGAACATTGGATATAAAAAATCATTATTGCTTTAAATTTGGACTTGTTCATCCATGGTTGGTGAACTAACAGTCTTCCATTTGCATGGATTAGCGCTTAGTTTCTAGGTCATAATTGAAAACCATGATTCATCATAATTTAATATGAATTTTCTACATTTCCATTGTTTTTGAGATTATCAGTAGAAATGTTCATTTGAGTTTTCTTCTGTTCAAGGGTGAAGCAAGTCTCACCACCATCTTCGAGCACACTTTTTCCATGTAAAATCTCTTGTATAATAATTTGATTCCAGTTAACCATCCATCAACTATTAAAATCCTCTAATGAAGATTTTTTAGAACAATTTCACTGACCTCTTGAATGCTAGCTTCTATTTTTGATATGCAAGGACCAGGACATGGAACGTCTCCAATAAATTCTTTACTTTTTAAATATTTTAAACCAATAGAAAACTTGAGTACTTGATAGATGACACACATCACCATAAATAAATATCGCTCAACAAATGACACAGTTCTACAACTGATTGTCTAAATTTTCTAAAAAATTTTACATTGACCCATTGTTATACGGTAATATTTAATATTATTTTAAGAGAACAAGATCTTATGATCGCTTTGAATGAAAGGTATTGCCAAATAAGAATGCACAAGCCAATAACCCACCTTTTTCCCTTTTGTCAAGATTACAGAGAAGCGGGAAAAAATAATTGATTATCACCCATAATTATAAGCATATCCGGAAATACTAGTATACCAGTAATGAACTACGAGAGCTACTGAAGGTAGCTTCAAAACTATAATCAAAACCATAATAGAAGGTAGCTCCAAAAATGTTTGTAATTGTATTATATAGATTCATATTTGTATTTTTATGCACAATATTATCAAGACCTGACGATGGACGAATATTAAATGTGAAACATGTATTGTAAAATTACTGAAATAACAGAAATACTGGCAATAAGCGAAGATAAATTTTATTATCACCTTAAAAAAAAAAGTTCGGTTATTATTTCCAACATCTTATATTGTCCTATAAAAACTGTAATATTAAAACATTTAGGTATGGCTTTACCAAATCTACTACTATTTTTACAGACGTATACGGAAAATTTAAACACTAGAACCTGACTTATATTTTTTAGTATTACAGTAGAACTCCAATTATCCGAATTAATGGGGACCGAGACCCATTCGGATAATCAAATATTCGGATAATCGGAGTTTTTTTTAAAAAATTGCCATTGGAGAGAAAAAAAGCTACTTTTTGATATTGCACTATTTTTTTATTGAATTAAATGAAAGAAACATGATATTTTCACATGTTTTAAATATAAATAAAATGTACTTATGTACAAGTTTAGAAATAAAAATCATTGTTTTTCAAACATCTCCGTCAATGTAAGCTGTTTTTCGTTCTTCATCCGTTTTCGGGCAGCCAGGTCACGCATTCGCTTGACGGTGAGCAGTTGCAAGTGGTCACACTCGGGCTGACGCTCCATCCACTTCAAAGCAGTCTCGAGGCCGGCAAATGCTTCACTAGCCGATGGTCCAGCGTCTACTTCAACATCAGCAGAAAGTTCTTCTTCCACTTCCACTTCAACATCTTCTCTCACACTTTCAACAATTTCATCGTCATTGAGAATTTGAAAACCAGGGTCAGACGTGTCACAAGCCATCCACTCTCCTACATCTTCAGCACTTACTTCTGTACAACCAGGAATTTTTACAATCATTTTTCTTATTTCCTCTAGTGGCAACGCATCTTCATCATCTTCATCCTCTCCATTTTCTTGTTTCTCATTTTCTTCAGATTCTTTTTTTTTGTTCTTCTCAGACGGTAGGCCTTTCAGTTTATTCCACGCACGTCTTAGCGTCACTGCCGTAACCAAACTCCAAGCTTCCGCTACCATGTAACAGCAGTTCTTTAAATTTTTTTTGCTATGATTTGCCAAAACCAATTCTTCATCTTCAGCACCTTCGATCAGCAGTTTTCTCAGCAGTTGCCTTCTGTAATGGCGCTTCATTGTTTCAATAACAGACTGGTCCATGGGTTGCAGCAAACTTGTAACATTGGGAGGCAAAAACTGCCCATTCTCTCTTTCCAACAGTTCTGCTGTAGGATGAGTGGGTGCGTTATCAACAATTAAAAGCACCTTACTGCCTTCTTTTCCCACCGATTTTTGGTGCTTTTTCACTTCAGGAATAAACACTTCATCATACCATTCGGTAAACAAAGCTGCAGTCATCCAGGCCTTGGGTTGACTTTTGTAGAAGAGTGGAAGTTTTTTTACGTTTTTAAATGCTCTTGGATTTTTTGATTTCCCTATCAAAAGAAGTGGTAGTTTATGATTTCCAGTGGAGTTGGCACAGTTAAGCACTGTAACACGTTCTTTACTGACCTTATGTCCAGGGGCACTAGATTCCCTTTTAGAAGCCAAAGTGGTTTTTGGTAATGCTTTCCAAACAAGGCCAGTTTCATCGGCATTATAAACAAACTCCGGATCATAGGATTCTGCTGCAGTTTTAAATTTTTCAATAAAATTTTCAGCAGCTGCAGAGTCTGCTGAAAGCTTCTCACCAGCCAAATCTAACTCGCGTACACCATGCCTGAATTTAAAGTTCCTTAGCCAGCCGTTACTAGCCTTAAAAGATGAATAACCAAGCTTTTCTGCTAAGATTTTGGCTTTTTCACAAAGGATTGGACCTGAAATCAGATTTCCCATAGAACGTTGCTGCAAAAACCATTTAAACACGGCATCTTCCAAATTTTTGTTGGTTGCTGTCTTCATTGTTTTCCTGGAGGAACTTCCATCTTCATTTTCAAGCACCAAAACAAAGTTTAAAAGTGTTGACTTACTGTTTTTAATGTCACAAATTGTTGCTTGTCCAACACCATAAATCTCAGACAACTTCTTACCCGTTACACCTTTATCGAGTTGCTCTATAATTTTCAGTTTGTCCGCTAACGATAGCACAACACGTTTTCTTTTCGAAGCCATGGTAAAAAACAATACAGTATTGTACACGCACAAACAAAAGTAAGCCGTAGCGAAAGAGTAGCGTCCTCGAGCAAGGTCAATAGCACACTGACTACAATCAAAACAAACAATGACAGGTGCGCCGTGACTGCAATGCGCCGGAACTGGAGTGGGGACTCATACGACGTGTTGTGCCTACACTGACTTCGCGGAGGGAAGGACAATAGTGAGCGAACGCGCAAACACTGGCTTCGCGGAGGGAAGAATAATAGCGCACTTAGACTTTTTTTGGACAAATTTTTTTCTGAAAGTGATTCGGATAATCGGCGATTCGGATAGTCGGAGTTCGGATAATTGGAGTTCTACTGTATTTCCATAGGATCAAGTATGTGTTTAGTAAATGCTATAGTATGAAAACTGATTTATCATACCATTTAAAAAGCAGATTGCTCATTTCAGGTGTTATATACAATTACCAGAAAACTATAAATTTGGTTGCCTATTGCAAGGTCTTTTAAAAATATGCATTCCTTCATGTTAATGTTCTGATTGACCTTTCATGCTGTTTTATTTCTTCTCATTTTTTAATTCGTTACAATTTTTATTGCTAACTTTCTTGTTCTTAATAATTATTGTAATTAAATTAGGCTATGTTGCAATTTTGATATTTATTTTAACATTTTAATTACACTCTATTTTCCGAATAAAACAAACTTTATATACAATCAGAGATTATCACACTGTATAGGTACAATTTGAAACTCTGCAGCTTTGATTAGAACCATATAAAAAAACAAAGTTGTTCGGTGTCAAAGATGCCTACACAAGACCCTATCTACTACAACCCTTACAGATCTATTATGGAAGGTGACTCGACAATTATTCATCTCATATTCTATTCAGGCTCTCAAGGATAATGAGATCAGCATCTCGAAAATAAAATATTCAGAACCCACAGATGCCCTAGAAATTTTACTGAATCTTCACCTAGCAAATGTCTCATACTTGCACAAACGTTCTGTTGATTCCTTCACATTGGAGCAGAACCTATAGGTATCCTGTTCTACTAACCCCATTTTCTTGTGGTGATATATCACTGGGCTAACAGACTTATCATCCATCTTACACATAACTTTTAAGTATAGCCTAATCCTTGTAATACAACATAATTTATCTTTTAAGGGTAAATCAAGGTATACCATTTGTTAATTTAAGACCAAAGATAGGACTTGTCTTAATTATCATAATTTATTTTAGTAGGGATTTTAAATTATCACGAATGATAAATATAATTAACTTGAATCAATGTTTTGATAACGAGATTTTCTCACAAAATAATTGTCAAGCATTTTGCTACCGATACTTAGATTGTTCATAGTTTTCTAATAAATCTCAAATTTTACATTATTAATTTATTACTTCACTGCTTTGTGATATTCTACATATTTCTAGGAAGTCTTAAGTCAACATATTATATACCGTACCCTAACAACACTCAGTTATATAATTACTATCGTTGTTGTTAAAAAGCACTGTAATTGATAGTTCTACACTACTACTGTTTAGGCTGCAATTTTTTCTCTAATAAATGGGACTATGTTAGTTCTGTACTCCTACTGTTTAGGCTGCATTTTTTTCTCTAAAATGGGAATATGTTAAAATTTACATTAGGCCAACATGTTTTTCACAACTTGGGAGTGGGGGAGGGAGGTTTTCTTTAAATATCTTCATTTAATAAGAATTTACAAATGTAAATACAATAATTGGCCCGTTTGTTTCTTTAGTGTTCATCCTAAAATAAATAACTAATATCTTTATAAAAATGTTAACTTACCTAAAATTCCGAAATGAATTAAGTTGCCTGTATGAAGTATAAAAGATATTCTTAGTCATGCACCATTGTAGTTGACCTAATTGTGATGAATGTTATTAAGTACTTGGCAAAACAATTAAAGGTGTTTAAATTCAGGCCTAAACCATATTACTGAATAGAGTTAGATTATTATGCTAGTCTAACAATGCTATAACTTTTGTGACACAATGTCTATATAAATATATTCAATGTCTATATATTCTATATAAATAATTGAAATAAATTATCCCATAATCGTTTTATTTTTAAAATTGAATTTCTTTTGAATGAACTTATTTAAATAATAAATTAAGCCCTAATTTATTCTTAACTACATTTAGACCACAACAATATTAATGTTAATTTGTAACTGAGCTTTACTAATCGAAATTATTAGGTTTGTCACTTTAATGATATTTGTTTGTTAGATTACAAAGAAAAATTTCTCATAATATTTCCAAACCTTTATTTGAAAATTACTTTTCTAATACTATCATTATTTCTTATTGAGTTTTTATACTGTACTTAACTAAATGAAGATAACAATAATTTGTAAAAATGAATCAGCTATTATGTCATTGCCTTTAAACTCCCACTCTCAGAACCCAAGTTATACTTAGGAATTTAGAGTATAAAATATTGGTTTTCATTACAAAATAAATGTGCCCCCAAAACTAACCTGTCCACAATGTTGATACCACCAAATTGTTGCCAATTAATTCCTTTAGGCCTACCTATGCTTAGCATATTAAAATCAAATTTTTATCAATACCATAGGTATTAAATTATTAGTCATAAGTACCTACAATTTTGTATATAACATTTCATGGATTTTGAGGATCTCAACTAAATTAGGCACTATCTCACAGTTTAGTTAATTTGAATAAACCTTTCCTTTTTCTATACTAGGCTACAATAATAACACATGAAGATAATTTAATTCATAATTTTAATAATAAAATAATAATGAAATTACATAATATATCCAATTTTATAAATTATAACAACTTAAACTGTTGTTTATGTAGACCAATAAACATTTTTGTAAAACAGAAATAAGTTACATTAGTTTCACTTTAAAATAGGTAACAGCATTATTAATTATATATCCTTTTCAAAAGCACAAAGATTTAGGAAAATTTTTAAATATCTGATTTTTATAAAGTTTATAACGTGAAATTAATTTACAATTATATTTTGCATGGCGACTTGGACCATTGGAATTGCAATACACATAAAAGACATCTTGTATGCAACAGCATCTCCAGTAGCATTTTTAGTTGTGTGAGCTGTAGTAGCAACAGCGGGCGTATGATCTCCTTCTCCTGCTGGAGCTAGTGTAGTTTCATCTTCGCCTTCGGCTGAAATTTGCCCAACGATAATTACCAATAACACAAAGATGAAATAATTTTTAACTTTCATTGTAAAATATGTATCACAAAATTAGGTTTTCTACAATGCAAAATCACCTATACAGTTGGCCGTCCAAATGTTTACTGAATAAACAATACAAAAAGTCTCAATTGTTGAACATCATATGGATGAAGATTAAGTTAGTCATGATTTTAACAATTTTTCTTCTTTCCCTGTTCATTGCGTATCTCCAAAAATATACAGTATTATAAGTATTTACTACAAAACAATTTAATGTCCCAGTAAACACAATTATATTGATTTCATATCGACATAGTGATTCATATAGTTGTGTATTTTTGAGCTCCAATAAGTAAATTTATGAATTCATGACTTCTGCTAAATGAGGTACACGATTTTAGCTGTATAAGATTGTGTTGTGATTCATTGTGATTGGATCATTCACAGTATTTCTAAAGCAACGTTTAGATTACAGAACCAAATACAAGATACTGAAGAAACATTTGACGGTCAAATCCAGTCGTCATATAGACTCTACAACTAATCATTTTTATAGATATAAATGTATGACCGGACATATGAACAAATTTATCATCCAATCCGTGATCTAAAGTCTATTAGGCCAAGTCCTAGTTTGAGGGGATACGGTAAGCTGTTCGATGATTCAATTTTACTGAAAATTACTTTTTAGTTTTTATGATTTATTTATGTAAGTATTGTAGAACGTGATTCTGATCCAGTTGTCACTTTTTATTTTATCATGTTGGGCTAAGATCACAGTGGGAAATAGAGCGGAAGAGACTTAAAGACTTGTTTTAGTGGAAGCGACAAAGAAAATAAAACTACATAACGACCAGTATGTTTATCATCTTTCTGAACTAAACGAGGACGAAAGACAGAGTATTTCTTATTTTATCTGGCTGAAGGACTTGTTTTAGTGGAAGCGACAAAGAAAATAAAACTACATAACGACCAGTATGTTTATCATCTTTCTGAACTAAAAGAGGACGAAAGACAGAGTATTTCTTTTTTTTATCTGGCTGATAGTTGTCGGCCAAATTCCCCGCTCTACTAAAACGACTTCTGGTTAGAACACCTACATATTTTAAAAGCAGGTACATCGTTGTGTTTTAATATTCTAATTTCTAATATATTTCCTTGAAAATTAAAGATAATATATTATTAACAATCCAGTTAGGCAAATAAATATGCATTCCTCTTGGCATTTATAATGGACAAATTTAATTTTTCAGCATTGGTACTGTTGTTTTCTTATTTATTAATATCGAATATCGATTATTTACGGTAAAGCAAAATTCTGTCCGTGTTTGTAGTTGTAGATGATTACAGAGCAAATTGTTTAATGTTTGAGAAAAGTTGTTTTGTTTGAGTGAGGTACAGTAATTTATGTTATTTTTTATTGTTCATTCATCATAATGACAAAACCAAAAGATGTATATAAGTGGTGTAAAACCTTGTACAAATACAAACTTTCTCTACCCACCCATTTCGATAACCAAATAAAAACGAATCGATCGTCACCAAAAAAGTTAATTCGGTAGTTGGCGATCAAAAAGTGAACTCTATATTGAAATAAAGGGATCAACTGCCTTGCCTTACAGCATTTGATGCGTTTTCAATGTAAAATCATATTTCATTAAAAGAAGATCTTTATTAATGAAGGCTTCAGAGTAGTTTTTATTATTTATAATTTTTTTTTTTAAATTTTTAACTGCAATATTTTGATACTTGCGATTTTGTACACAGGTGTGGGCCATTAATCTTCCCATTTTACTAAAATTTGAACTAAATGGGTAGAGTAATTTTGACAAATTATGCCTAGTATAATTATCATTCATGGCCGATTTTTTTTTGTTTTTTATGGATAACTAACATCAATTTGAAAATAATGTTACTTGTCAGCACTTCCAAAAGGAAGTTGTTCCAGAACTACAATTACAGTAAATATTCCTATGACTAACCTAAAGTTCATTTCACATTAACAGTGTTACACTGTTATTCATAATGTTAAGAATACAGTATTCATAACATTATAGTATGTTTGAATATTCCTTCGCCTTTGTTTTAAATGGACCATTTATAATGGTACAAATTAATAGAAGTAAGTCTGATAAACAAGTAGGGAATACATATAACCTCTCCAAAATTAAAAATTGGGTTGAAAAAATGTAAGAAACCATACAAATACTGGTAGGTTGTAAAATAGAAGAATTTGTAAAATTAGGCCATTATCAAATAATTTATAATCAGAAAGTTAGACATTTTGAATTCTAATTGTAGCCAAGCCAGAGTGTAGATTACATGGTAAAATTTTGACCTATATTAAAAAAGATTAGGCCTATGTAAAGTAATAATTCGATATAAAGTGTTATTTGAATAAGTAAAATAGTTACAAATCATTTTTGGAATTAAAATATAGCTAAAAAGTTAAAACACTCAAAATAATTTCACGACAATGAACTCGGTGCCTTGACAACGGATTCACCGGCCAATAAGGCTGGACGACTCAAATCAATGCAGTTGTAGCCGGCAAGCTTGAAAATACCGTAGCGTCCTTTTTGGAACTGCTGAGAAAAACGCTGAAGGAGCAAGGTGTGTTGTTTTTTTTTTGGTGTGTGTGAGGAAAAGTGAATTTCGCGGTCATATCGACCGAAGTTGAATCTAGAAATACTGGTAACGAAACAACATAGTGAACAATTTCCACTAAATTCTTTTCATAATATATCAAATTTTAAATAACTTTTCTTTTGTATATAATTTTGCGTATAAGACAGGATTTCTTGGCCAGCACGAGCTCCCCTTCCCCGAGATATTGTATTTTTAAAATAAAGAAAACATTTTGACGTATTCAACCATTGTATCATTAATCAACCAAAAGACAATCTAATTTGATATTGTTAAATTAATCCAAAGACTACTTACCTAGCATAGAATTTGTTATACATTATATTATTTTAAATTATTTTCATCTTTGTTTTAAGTAGGTCATCTCATAATATGCAACAGAGCATTATGGGAGGTCAGGGATAATAGTATATAGTAGGATACAACACACTAACTAGTAGCCTACTCAAAAGTCTGTAAAGGTTTTGTTTTTTCGGGTAGGCCTAACTATTTAAAATTTTATAAGCAAAATGTTAGACATTCAATTTAAATATGCTAATAATTATAACCTCAACTAAGTTTTGTGGTTTTCATAAAATATGTTTGTACTCTATGTGTTGCACAGTTTAGTAACTAAACAAAACTCCCTGTATGTGGTATATATTGGGATAGCAATTTAAGGTATATAGTAGCAGAATGGAAAATTATTTAAAAAGTGAGAAATTGCTATGTATAGTGTGACAAAACATTAATAACCTCACTAGCTACATTTTCCAAAAACCATCATACCAGTAATTGGGTATTATATAGTAACCTTAATGTTAAAGTAGGTTGTAGATGTAGAAGTTTCGGTGGAGTCAATATCATTTGGTCAGGTTTAAAAATAAAAGTTCCATCGTCTGTAAGTGAGCGTGTGTGCTCGGCAGAGCCATTTGGTTGTCAGTGTGTGTGTGTGTGTGTGTGCACGCGCGTGTCTAGTTCCAAGAACTGGTTGTTAAGCAACAGTGCCCACCCACTTTTAGCAAACCAATCATTGTCCTGCTTTTGTGGAATGTTGTAGAAGCGCCTATAACTTTCGTGTACATTCAGAACAACTTGTATATCCATATAAAAATGTGCTAGCGTAGTGAAATGAGTCAATGTCAGTAAGCTTGTGCTTAACTAAACTAAGAGTTTCATCGTGAAGTAATTGAATGACAAGTGAGTTGTCATTGTGTTCATTATGAAGAAGTTTTTAATGCCAACGTCGTCATCGAAAAAAGAAGAGGATTCATCAGGTTTGGAGAAGGTAGGAGCTCATTGGGGACTCGTAAAACTAAATATAGAAAGTATGACGAAAAATATTTAGATTATGGGTTTTCTTGTTTGGATGTCAATGGTGAAGAGCATCCTCAATGTGTTCTTTGTATGAAGGTGTTATCGGTTGAATCTATGCTTCCGAGTGAACTTAAGAGGCACTTGGAAACTCTTCACCCAAGTGTGGTTGGTAAACCAAGGGACTTTTTCGCAAGAACCTTAACAGCAGCAGATAAAAAAAAGTCTGCATTTTCCAAACATTCCCAAGTCAACAGTAATGCACTTTTGGCATCGTATAAAGTGGCCTATAGAATTGCCCAGTGTAAGAAGCCTCATACAATTGCAGAAGAGTTGATTTTACCTGCTGCTATTGATATGGCAAAAAATATGCTTGGGGAGGATGTCGGTAATAAGCTTTTGAAAATACCACTGTCTAATAACACTATCATCAGGAGAATTTGCGACATAGCGACATAGCTGTAGATATTACCGATCAACTTTTAAATGCTCTGAAATGCAAAGATTTTGCGATTCAGCTAAATGAGGTAACAGATGGCCACAAAGATGCTTATTTAATCTGTTATGTTAGATATGTTGACAAAAAACAGTTGTTTGAAGATTTATTTTTTTGTCAAGAGATTGAAGGGGGGACAATTGGGAAAGACTTGATCGAGGTTGTGGACAAGTTTATGACAGAGAATAACATTCACTGGGAAAAATGTGTTGGTATATATACAGATGGAGCACGATCAATGGCAGGTTGTTACCAGGGACTAAAATCATGCATTCAGCCCAAAGCACCTAATACTCTTTGAACTCACTGTATTATACACAGGGAGGCTTTGGCAGCAGAAAAGTTTAGTAAAGATTTGGACGACACTTTAAAACTAGTGAAACAGGTAATTAATTTTATTAAAAGCAGACCTCACAAAGCTAGATATTTTGCCAAAATGTGTAATGACTAGGGCGCTGAACATTCATCTCTTTTGTTTTACAGCAGTGCTCGGTGGTTATCTCTGGGCAATTTTTTGCTAAGAATGTATGAACTCAGAAATTAAATGTTTTCATTTTTGCTCGAAGAAAATCATGCCCTTGCTAGTATGTTCAGTGACAAAGATTTTTTTGCTAAATTGGCCTTTGTAACTGACCTTTCTGAAAAGTTAAATATTTTGAACAGCTCCCTTCAAGAATAATTCAAACATTTTTCATCTCTTTGATAAAGTAGAAGGATTCAAAAAAAGCTTCTACTATGGAAGAACAACTTGGTAAAAGGTGATAATACAAATTTCCCTTCTTTGGACCAGTTAGATAAACAGAATAGCTTTATGTTAAAACATGAACTTAAAAATGTGTTCGTCAGCCACTTATCCAATTTGGAGCTCTATTTTCAAGAACACCTCCCGAAAGATGAAATAAAATCAGTACAGTGGGTAGTGATCCTATGAACGCAGTGATTCCTGAGACTTTCACAAACAAGGAAGCTGAACAGCTCATTGATATTTCTACAGACTCGTCTTTAAATTATAGACTCGAGTCTAAATCTTTGAATGATTTTGGGTGCAGTATCGAAGATGAGTATCCAGTAGTAACCAAGAAGGCACTTCGATCATTGATACCGTTTGCCAGTTTTTATCTGTGTGAATGTGGGTTTTCAGCAGTTGCTGTTATGAAATTTAAATATAGAGGTAACCTTAAAATTGAAAATGAAATTCGTGTTGCTCTATCAAAAATAATACCAAGATTCCACGAATTGATCAAGGATAAACAAGCTCATCCCTTTCATTAGGACCGAAAACATGTTTGAAACTCTCATTACTAGTACCCAATTACGTTTAAAATTATTTTCTGTTTTGTATTAATTAATTACTGTTTCTGTTCTCAAAATAAATGTGATTTTCTTTATTTTTCGATTCATTTACGTTTTCCTTTTCCTCCTTATTACAATTACTAAAAAAACAAATGTACCAACAACTATTCACGAAGTATTAAAGAAAAATTAAAGTCTTATAAAGATCTAAAAGTTAAATTTAGAGATCATAGCATAGAATTTATTTAAATTTAAGATTTTATACTTAAAATTATCAGGTCTCCAGTGAAACCTGAAATTTTTTTGCTTCTTATGAAGGGCGCCGCCGGAAATAATCTGAACGCCATGGCTTTGAAAAGTTTGGGAACCCCTGGGCTAGATAATCATAACTAGATTTCCAAAGTAGTATACCTTTCATATAACTTCAATACTTTTATTTTTTTAAAATTCATTGAACCCTTCCAATATTACTTTTATTCTTGTATTCAATTAATATACATAGATCTTTGTTTAAAATTGGCATTTTTGACCAACCTAAATTTAAGATTGTGTTTTAAAAAATGTGCTGTAAGTGTATTGCCAATGAGACTCTCATAAGCGAGGCCTAATCAATTGGGTTTATTCCAAATGATAAATTCCAAACTGTCATTAGCAATAGTTTTACTGTAGTTAAATTAGATTAGGTTAGACTTATTATAATCAGAATAAACTGATGACATGCTGATCATTAAAGTAGTAAACTGGTGTACTTACAGAATTTTGGTCCTTCAAAAAAATGTTTTCTTGTAGTATATGAGTTTTTATTTTCAGAAAGGTTTCACAAATAATTTGATTATAATATTTTTAGTATGCTGAAGATAGAGCGGAAGGGCCTACTACGACTTGAAAGAACTCTGGCAATGGTAGACACAGTAGAAGTAGTTGTTAAGGGTTGTGCAAAAGTCACTAGGACAAGCAGAAAATTCTTTTTTAATGTCACAAAATTAGCTCTATACCGACATGTTGTAAAGTAGGCTATACATTTTTTGTTGGAAGAGAAAAACAAGCTTTGAGCAACACAGTTTTGTCTTAAGAGTGTCTTAGAGTTGTGGAGGGTCGTTACTGAAAAAATATTATTTGATGCAGTAAACTAATGTTCAGTGACTATGTAGTTTAATGAAATTATGTCAGGGGAAGCATAACAAAAAATTATGCCAAAAATTTTTAAAATTCTTTTAAAAAATTAATAAATTATATTGTTTTTTAATAACTTAGGTTACATGGTTATGATTAAGGAATATATATAAACTCACACTTTTTGTTTTAAGAGTGGTTTATTTATATAAATCTGTATTTAAAAGCTTATAAATGCGATTCAAAATTATATATGACTATATTGTTTGTTCTAACCGCCCAAATCTAAAATAAAAGTGTAATCTTATTTAAATCTTTTTAAAACATAAAATTATTAAAATTTTTTGGAAGCAAGTTTCTAAATACCAAAAAAACTACATTACTGGTACTTGATTAAAGATTTGACGGTCATTTCTTATACATCAACTTTCCATGCTTTCCGATATTTAAATTCTTTCATCAAAGTCTAAGTCTAAAAAGTGCTTTGCATAAGCAACAAAACTAGCTAAACTAGATAACCTTGAGCCTGAACTGGAATTTCTTAAATCATTTTTTATTATTTTTAAAATGCTCTTTTCTTAGAGGCATTTGAAAACACCATACACAACAGAATTCGCAAAGCTATGTCTAAGATTGGAAATAATGTTGTCGACAGCTTGTCACGGATGAGTTTTAAAAACAATGAAAGTAGATCTCAAATTTTCTTCACCTTTTTAAGGTTTTATCTCTTCTTTTTCAAAGAAATCAATATCTTTAATCAATTCCTAGAAATACACACATTCTTATCTGAAGTTATCACGGATGTCTGATTGATATTTTTTAGCCAAAACAAATGTTTTTTTCTGACTTTGTAATTTGCTACTCTTACTTTGTGTACGTATTTAAGTTTAAAATTTTTAAATCACCGTTCTTGACTTTTGATAATGTTTGTGTAGGTTTCTTATAATATAATCTGTTAAATCTGACATTAAGTACCCCATGTAATCGGATCTAATAGATTAAACCCTGGATTACAAGTGATACTTCAAAATTATTTTAGTTTCCTGCCATGTTTAAATTTCCGCGGCCTCATTAATGGTCTGATTGTCTGCAACCCTAAGTGTTTGGAACATTGAAGTTAGGTTCTCATTCCCTACACACTTAACTGTAACTGCAGGGCTAATTGGGCTATCTATTTAATTCACTATTCTGACTGTTCGTAAAGTTTTCACATTAATAAATAAAAGCAGAACTGTTGCTCATCACACAAAACTAAATCTAAAGACATAATTTATATTCAAAATAAAATATAACTTCTAACTGCTCAGTCCCAAGTCCCAATGCAGATAAATAATGATAACAAACAAGGAGGGGTTAGGATGTAGGGGAAGAGGCAATGACCGGCATGCACCTCGGTGTCTCAGTAAAATGCATTCCTCTTCAACACAATTGTAATCTCTCAGTCGTCCAAAAATTTATTGTCAGGCGTATAAATCAAAGTTGTGACTCTGGTGATACCAGATTTTTGATTTTGTTTTATACAGAGCATCAGAAAATTTACCAGGAATAGACGGGATAAATCATGCGAACTAATGACGAAAACGGCTCGACTGTATTTACGATTTCAACATATTTTTAGATTGGGCAGAAATTGAAAATACATGGCCAAACCGCCTGCATTTTATCGTTCGTGTTCAATAATAAAAAACACCGAATTTGTAAAGTTTGAACTGAATTGAATACGTACGTACATTGAACAGTTATTTATTGGTTTTAAAACAATACTTTATTACAGTAGTTAAATATTAAAATTAAAGATTTGACGAAATAAGTGGTTAAGAAATAAATTTTATATGAATAAGAATTAAATTTAGAAACTAAATTTCAAAAATCTTTTTCACAGACACTTTGGCTTAACCTTCCGATCTTCCATTGCAATATGTATATGTCAATTTCTTACGTTCCATTTAAAAAAAATTTACCCTTGAATTTTGTTAAAAATACCAGTTTTCCTTTTCAATATGAGTTATATATTAAATGAATTTGGTATATTTTAAAATTTAATCTCACAATCGAAAAAATAAATTTTTCCTTTAACAGATTTTTCATGAAGAAATGGATTGTGTAGTTTTTTTTTTCAGGGTTCATAATTCCGGAAAACAAAGACATGGAGTTTCTCTATTTGGTTATTATATATGCGGCTACTCAAGGTATAGCAACTGCCAAAAGAGCCCTTCAACTTGTAAATAATCGACTGCAATCTTGGTCAAGATTGACAGGATTTAAGTTCTCTGCTTCCAAAATGCAATGCATTGCTTTTAGTTGTCGAAGACTGAACCATCAGCCTTTATTATTTATTAACGCAACACAACTTCAAACTACTGAAACTGCTAAATTTTTAGGCCTATTATTTGATCATAGACTTTCTTGAATTCCACATACAGTATAACTAATCTGAAAACACGATGCAATAAAATATTTACATGTTACGTGTTCTCAGCGGTTCTCGGTGGGGAGCCAATAGGACCTGGATGCTACATTTTTATCGGTCTGTTGTTCGATCACAAATTGATTATGGCTCTATAGTCTACTCATCCACAAGACCATCAGCCATTAAGAAGCTTGATTCGATACACAACTCTGCACTGCGTATTGTTTCTGGAGGATTTCGTTTGAGCCCAGTTTCTAGCCGAGTTCCGGAGACTGGTGAACCATCTCTTACTCGACGAAGACAGCAACTTCAAATAACATATATATGTAGTCTACACTCCAAACTGTATCATCCAGCGTACGATGTTGTTTTTAATAACTCTTTGACTGACAGTTATGCATGTTGTCAGATCAATACTGCCCCATTTGGCATTAGAACACTTATAATACTTGACAATTTGGGCGTTGTACTTCCTCCAATGAAAGAAAATACTCCATGTTTTATTCCTCCATTGGTCATTCAAATGCCAACTTTTGATTTTTCACTGTCCAGGTTCATCAAGCACAACACTCCTGATGTAGTGTATCGTCAGGAGTTTCACTATATACTTGATGAATACCCATCTAGTGAAGTTATTTTCACAGATGGTTCTAAACTGGACAATAAAGTCTGTTGCGCATATTACTCATCCTTTCTGATGTATATGTACGGATTACCCTCAGCTTATAGCGTATTTTCTGCCGAACTCTGCTATTTTTAAAGGCCTTAATACCATTCCATCTGGTTTACATAACTACTTTTGTGTTCCGATTCTAAAAGTTCTTTACACACTATCCAGGATATGTATTCAAATAATCCCTTGATTGAAGATATTCTGAGTTCTATACACAGATTTCAGGGACGTTGAGTATCATTTTGTTGGGTACCTGGGCATTGAGGAATTTCTGGAAACACAAAAGCTGATGAAGCAGCAAAGGAAGCTACAAGTCAGATACCAGTCACACACCGTGTTATGGTATCTGACTTTGTATAGACAGTTAAAATGATTTTACACAAGAAATGGGAAGAAGAGTGGACAAATACAGAGTCCAATGAGAGAAGTAAAAGGTACTGTCCGTCCGTGAAATTCATCCATCCATGCCAGTCGTTGAGAGGAATTGGTGGTTACCTGTGTTCATATCAGTCATTCCGTGATTACTCATGGATTTTTGATGGATCAGGGTAATCCGCCACAATGGCCATTTTGTCAAGGTGTTTTATCAATTAATCACATCCTAACTGAGTGTATTATGTTAAAATGTGTGCAATGAACTTTTACCTTACCCAATTCCATTCAGGCGAGGTTGGGGGATAATGCTCAGATCCTTGATCGGGTATTGTCCTTTTTGCATCGTCTAAACATTTTTGATAAAATTTAAAAGTAAATTTTCAATTTGATTATTGCAGAGCCTCCTTACAGCTGTGTAATTTTGTGTTATATAATTAAATTAATTTTGTGTTAAATACGATATCTCATTACTCATTGCAGGGCCCTTTTACAGGCCTTTAATATTTGTTTTAATTTTAATTGTTAAGATGTTGCAGGGCCTTTTTACAGCCTTGTAATATATTGTTGTTGTTTATTTTTTTGTTATCTAGTTTTTGTATTGTTCTTGTTTTTAATGTTTTATTATTAAGATTATAAGGCAAAGCATTTTCTGTCCAAAATTTTTGGAAGATGATAATGACCGAAATGGTTTTTCGCCTTAAAACTCCAAATAAAAATTATGCTCTTTTCTTTATTATTTCTTAAAGTGATAATGACCAAGAGGTTTTTTGCCTTTAAACAACAAGGAAAGAGTGTCATGGAAACATTTTGAACAAATAAAGTGTTTGTTGTGAAAAATTGTGTTTCCTTCATTGGGTGAACTGTTTATACCTGATCTAAAATATACAAAACTCACTAAAACCTTTTATACTTCATAACATTACAGAAATGTAAAAAAAAAGTCACAAAAAAATATGTTCTCAAAACCTTATATTATAACCTTCATGTAACTTGGTATCTGATAATTTATACTTACAATAGGTTTGACTAACAGTTACCGAGGTCCTCCAGTCGTGGGAGTAAAGATTTGGTTTACAGTTAAGGCAGTCAGTATTATAGGGTTCATTTATAATATACTAATATAATATAATATATCGACTAGCTCTGTGATTCTAAATAATAGTAATTATCAATCACAATTTAAAGAGTAAACTACTGCCACACACACATATACATTTAACTTGTATTATTTCTCCCTTTGAAGTGTTCTGTTCAAGTGATGTAGGTGTGGTATTATTTACTGTTACTTCCTTGATCTGTGAATATTTTAGTATGTCACTTCACACACTAGACAGTAGCCACATTGGGTTTATTGAAAGTTTTAAAATATCCGAGGAATAAAGGCCTACTGTTGTTCACAAACTTACCCAAGTTAGAGTTTACAGTCAAATAAATTATTTTAGCATAATACTACGTCTCATTTTCCCATTGTATTGTCTAATGATAACTAAATATTTTTTCTTTACAGGAAATCAGAAATTGGCAGAATATCCAAAGCCAAACAGTTCGTGGATACAAAAACATCGGCCATGGAGTAGATCCTCCTAATTCAACTTTCACAAAATGTTGGTATACTTTTCTTGGAATTCTTGTAATAGGATTGAATCTAGATTGGAAGCGGTAAGTATACAGAGATTTAATTAATTGTCTGTTTTAGAATGCTGTGTGTCTGTAAATTAATAGTGTGAGTTTTCAATCAATATATTTACAAAAGTATATATGAAATGTAGTATAATGAAAAGAACTGATCAAAAAGTCTCTTATTTGTCTGAATTCTATCTGGCCCATGTGGGTAGCTTTAAGAACCACCCAAGTGATATTTAGATCTTCCCAGAGTTGACGAAGAAATCTGAAGTTATAGACTTCCGAATCTTTTCACTGTAGACATTTTATTAAAAACACTTCCATAAATGAAATTCCATGGTTGTAGGGTCGGATAAGCATTGTGGCCAAGATTGGACGAGCTAGTTAGTGGATTACTTAAACTCGTAAGGGGAACAAATCTGCTAAGTTAGAATGAGGCTTTATTTGCACAATAGGCCATCGGTTGCGATGCCTGGGCAGGTTTTTAAAAGGCCCTTTAAACTTCAAATCAAATCAATCAATCAATCCATGGAGAACAAGCATTTCATCCAGCTCTTTCAATCCAATATGAACAATTTTTTATCAAGAACAACATTGCCATAATAAAGATGTACCCCATCTTGCTGAAAAATTAAATTTTCATTCTCAGTTTGGAAAGGAACATATCTCTAATTTGTCAAGGTATCTATCTACTTACAGTGCTTTCAACAAAGAAAATAAAGCCAATAATGTGACCCAGAGGAAGATCCCTCTAAACGTTGACTTTGGGGCATCACATTCATGTTCAACGAAGGGGTTAGGGGTTTAATTTGACCACAAATGTGCACAACAAATGTCAACAATATTTTTTTAACGATTATTCGTGCCAACAAAGCATGCAACTACTTGAAACCTGTAAATCTGAGATTTTTTCAAAATTTTTTAGAAACGTAGTTCTCTAGAACATTTTCAAACTGATTTTAATTGAAATTGGTAGAATTTTCAATAATTTCTTTGTTTACTGATGCCTTATCTGAATGTTTTTTGTATAATAAGCTACCTATTACTGAATTGAATTAAACCCAAAATACACTAAATTTTCCTTTGGACGGTTTTTGTTATGTTTATTTGTTAAATGAAACAGATCATATGGTTAAATGTTGTAAAAATGATTATCCAATTAAGAATAAAACTTAATAACAGCACCTACAATGTTACTAAAGCAATTTAACACTCCAATGTCTTTATGGACAAACTATATTTTGAGATTGTTCTGAGGGATATAGGAGCAACAATTTGTTTTGAAATAAACTATGCTCAAACACATGAATGTTAGCAAATAAAAGGTATAATATAATGAGTAATAAATTAATTTATATTACCTTTATAGTTCCGTCATGTGACTTTGAGTTTGTCTTTATTACAAAGACGTGTTTCGGAGACGTATCTCCATCTTCAGTAATTTCACTCCGTAGAGGTCGTTAAAACATTAAACATCACATAACATTGACACTATACACACAATTAAATAAATACACATATACGTTGATTTTAACATTTTTTTTTACATGCGCACGGTTTCATGGTTCGCGAACTACTGGCATTACGGTGAGGCCAAGGTTATCTGACTATTGGTTGGTCTTATCAGTTTATTTATAACTCATTGCCGTCTCAAATAATGCGTTTGATTGGAAAGATAATTTTTCATTGAGAATATCGTTTGGTGATTGTTTAAATGATTTGTAAATTTCATATTCTTCAATGGCATTCATCATTGGTCCTTTTTTAATGATATGGAGAGGTGTCAGGTTGGATTCAAAGTTAGTATACGAATGCTTGTTATCGATAATGTGTTGTGCGAAACTTGATCTAATAGTGTACAAGTTATTATTGGGCAAGTGTTCTTTATATCTATCTATGAACGATCTGCCTGTCTGTCCGATGTAAAAACAATCGCAGTCGTCACAGGCTATTTTATATATGCCTGACTTCTTCTCTGTAGGAATTTCCTGTTTTTTACGCAAAATTTTTTGTATATTGTTATTAGTTCGGTGTGTGACAATGATGTTATGCTTTTGGAGTGCATTTTTTAGGATGGAAGGCATTATTTTCAGTATAATCGGTAGCAACATATTTCTTTTTGTCTACTCTAGTCTGTATAGTGTTATATTTTTTCGTCAATTTTGCCTTCCTATGCCTTTCCAATAATTTGTCAACCATTTGGCTTCTATATCCATTTGCCTGTGCGATATATTTAATGACGTTTAACTCTTCTTTGAAATCCGTTTCATCGAGTGGTATGGACACAAGACGGTTTATAAAACTGTTATAGGCCGCCATTTTTTGTGTAAATGGATGGTGTGACTGTGAATGGATAGTTACATCTGATGTAGTTATTTTCCTGAATATTTTGTATTTGCATTTATCGTTGGTTTTTGTTACAGTAACGTCTAGGAAATTAATTTTGTTGTCTACTTCAGTTTCCATTGTAAACTGTATCTTTTGGTTGATGGAGTTCAAATATTTCTTAAGGTTATTTGCTTGTCTTAGGGTGCCATTGAACATAATGAACGTGTCGTCAACATATCTTGCGTAAAAAATTATTTCTTTATTATATTTGTTAAATTTAGATAATAAATATTTGTTTTCAAAGTTATTGAGATAAATATCAGCCAGCAAACCAGACAATGGCGACCCCATAGCTAGGCCTTCGTTCTGCGTGTGAAAACGATTGCAAAAAGTAAAATAGTTTTGTTTCAAAACCACATTGATCAATAGAAGTAATTCCTGTATTTCCTTATGTCCTAGTTTGTTAGAGTCCGTGAGGCAGTCTTTTAAAATAGATAATGTCTCCTGCATTGGTACATTGGTATATAAATTTACAATATCTAAGGATATCATTTTATAATGTGGTAAAAGTTTTATATTGTTAGTTTTGTTAACAAAATCTATGGTGTTTTTAATGCTGTAGTTGTTCTTAATTATAATGTTACTCTTAATAATTCTTTCCAGTTTCTTAGCCACTTTGTAACTTGGGGCGTTACTATAATTTATTAGCGGTCGAACGGGACAGATTTGTTTATGAATTTTTGGTAATCCATTGAACAGAGGTGCAGAAGGATTTATAGGTTTCAGAGACTGACGCGTTACATCATTAAAGAGCGTGGTACATTTATTAATAGTGCTATTTAATTGATGAATGCCATTGAAGAATATGAAATTTACAAATCATTTAAACAATCACCAAACGATATTCTCAATGAAAAATTATCTTTCCAATCAAACGCATTATTTGAGACGGCAATGAGTTATAAATAAACTGATAAGACCAACCAATAGTCAGATAACCTTGGCCTCACCGTAATGCCAGTAGTCCGCGAACCATGAAACCGTGCGCATGTAAAAAAAATGTTAAAATCAACATATATGTGTATTTATTTAATTGTGTACGTATAGTGTCAATGTTTTGTGATGTTTAATGTTTTAACGACCTCTACGGAGTGAAATTACTGAAGATGGAGATACGTCTCCGAAACGCGTCTTTGTAATAAAGACAAACTCAAAGTCACATGACGGAACTATAAAGGTAATATAAATTAATTTATTACTCATTATATTATACAAAGTGACTTGGACACCAAACAATGAACATTAAAATAAAAGGTATTCTTCTCTATCATTTTGAGTCTGGAGTAAAACCATTAATGTCCTTCGAATATTCGGAATTGATCTAAACCAATTTCATCAAGTATGAGCACATATTTAAGGTTGTAAGTTGATACATGTGACATATATTGTAAAATGTGTTTTTAACTTGAATCCATAAGGGATGGCAAGGAAGTTGGAGTGTCCCAGCTTGCATACTGGTCCTTCGAGCTTCTTATTACTGCGTAATACAAATCTCGAAGGAGGGGGTTTCTGTAAGCATGGGACATCCTCCAACCAATAAATAATAATAAATATAAATTAATTGCAATAATAAGTAATTGTAAATAACTTTAAGATTAGGAAATCTTAAGTGACAATTTAAATTATAAATACAGAAGTGAACTGTAGATATTATTTAAATAATCTGTTTAATTAAACAAAGAAACAGACAATTGCGTCATAGTTTGAAAATGGAACATTCTAGAACAAAGGCGTGTCTGCATATGGCGTGTAAGGCTTGTACCATAGTTTTTTTTCTCTTCTCAAGAGTTACACCCTTTGTAACTCTTGACTTGAAGAGTTTCCCCAAAATATTATTCCATACTAAGATGTGGATAGATAAGTCCATAATAGGACATGAGAAGTGTACATCTTGAGTAATAGTTCTTTAAAATTTATAACACAAAAATACCAGAGGATATTTCCTTACATACAGTGTCAATATGGACATTCCATGAAAACCATACTGAGTTTCTGGAAGTAAACAAATTTTGACAGATAAGATAAATTAGATAAAATGTTTGTTAAAACCATTTGCCTCATCCATAAAATCAGAGTATGATAGCCCATCAACCTCTAATCCAATAGATTAAATTCTAGCTTGTTTTTTAATCAATTAATTTTTACCCAAGTTGCTTTGTTACTATTTTCTGACATACGAATACGTTCGTTTATATCATATGATTTAGCTTCCTGGTTACTCGTTTGTGAATATTTCTTGTAATAATCTAAAATATATATATATATATATATATATTTTACCGTCGCGGGACGGTAGAGAGAAGTGAAAACTTTAACTGTTAATTTCAAAAATTAATAATATTTTAAACTTTCAATAAATGTAATACAATTATTAATAATTATATTTTGCATTGATTATTAGTGTGACTTGATTAGATTTTTAGTTTTAATATATATATATATATATATGGGTATGTGAGAAAGTTTGTGTGATATTTTTGCATTGATTTTAGTTGAACTATGTAGGCTATGTGATTTGAGAAAGTTAGTGCAATATTTTTCGTAGATTTTTAGTTTTAATATGTATGGGTATGTGAGAAAGTTTGTGCTATAGTTTTGCATTGATTTTAGTTTGACTATGTATATGAGTTTGAGAAAGTTAGTGCAATATTTTTCGTATATTTTTAGTTTTAATATAATTATATGGGCATGTGAGAAAGTTTGTGCTATAGTTTTGCATTGATTATAGTTTAACACTATGTATATGAGTTTGAGAAAGTTTGTGCAATATTTTTCGTAGATTTTTTGTTTTAATATGTATGGGTATGTGAGAAAATTCGTGTAATATTTTTGCATTGATTTTAGTATGACTATGTAGATTGGTTTGAGAAAGTTATTGCAATATTTTTTGCAGATTTTTAGTTTTAATATATTTGGGTATTTGAGAAAGTTTGTGCTATAGTTTTGCATTGGTTACTAGTTTGAGTCTGAAAATGTTATAAAACAAATAAAAAGTGTCTAACGCGCACAGCATACGGCCGCTGCGCATGCGAACGTCATGAGCATGTCGGTGACGCGAACCCATAAGATTTTCCCCTACTAAAATGGGCCCAACGTGGCTGAAGAAGTTTTCACTTCAAAAAATGACGTTCATGTGATAACTCATAAAACATTTTAAATTTACTTCTAGAGACTAATAAACCCATTCAGATTTCTTTTACAAATGCCTTCCCAATTTTGTTTTCTTTCAGAGGACAAGCAAGATTCAAATTTTACAAATAACTATTCATAAAACGTTTAAAAATTGTATTAAAATCACTTGTCTTTTTACAAAAATTCCAATTTTCCTTTCTTTGGGCCTCAAATCCTTTATTATCTTTTGAATGGCTTTGAAATGAAAGGGGGTGTTCTCACAACACTGACCACCTGAACAAATGGTGTGACATCTGAGAATGGATAACTTCTACATTGAGATTGCTGTGGGAAATACTTGAAATTACATTATCTATGCAGGTAGCAGATGATCTCATATCAAGAGTAGGCGAGTCCAGCAACTATCTCAAACCAAAAACTACAAAACTATTTTGCTGTTGATACTCACTTCTTTCATTTCCAAGAACATTTATATATAAGAACAGACTTATATATATATATATATATATATATATATATATATATATATATATATAAGTCTCGACATAAAAGAATTAGAAAATTATAATTTTTATTTAAGAGATATTATAGTGTATTATTCAACCTGACTAGGAATATATTAATATCACCCTTGGGAGCTCTGTATATCTTCAACACAATTGAAAACACGTGACTCATCGCAGTCCTCCATCCTGACAATTCAAAATGCGATTCCAAACTGAAAAACTCCCAATTTAGTAATACATTCATGGTGTATACCATTTCTAGTAAAAATAACCTTCCAAATAAAAAAATGTATACTATGAAGTGAAAAAGCATGCTGTTACTATTAATATATCCAAACAATCTATTTTATTTGTAGTGAATTGTGATTTTTGGTGAATTATGTCTAAGTTTTTTTTTTTTACACTTGTAATATTTAGCAAAATGATTAAATTCAATTTTCCCACTTTTAACCCTTTTAAAACTGAGTTTTTTCTTCCATTGTAAATTCACACAGTCTCTCCTCGAAAAACGGTTTATCTTTGTTAATTTTCACGTCAGTAACAAAGGTGTATTTTCCCTTTTATATTGTTGGAAAGTTTTAAAAGGTTACTGTTTCTGGTTTACAGTTTTAATTTTTTTAGGTTTCATTGTTTACCATTTCTCTAATAACCTTGGTTTTCTAATACATTTCCCTGAAGTTTTTCTTGAATTTGAAACTAACTCAACAAGTCTGTTTGAATCTATATATTTCCCCCTTTACTTGATTTTTTTTTGTAATGGTGTACAGATAATCTCTCATTTTAAAAAAATATAGTTATATGCAACATTCACAAGATGTTTTCTTAATATAGTTTTTTGTTAGATGCGGGAATGGTATTTAAAATTAAATTCATCTTGTGTGAAATTGGGAATACTTCTGTAACATATAGTATGATTTTGTGCTAAATGTGACAACACTGTAAGACATTTGGCAACGCCAATCTTGACAATGTGCCCTGATCTGCAGAGTACAGAGTTAGTAATGGACGCTACCTTGTATAAAGCTAAGCTAGTTTTGGTGTATAACTTAAGTTATAATAAATATGTGTTCCAAGCTCCACAATTGTGTTTATTGAAATACCACAAATGAAACAACTTCAACAACAGAATTCTAAATTGTACTGCAAAAATTTCGCTCTGGAGCAATGTCATTTTCACTACCAAAAATTATAAGATTGTCTTTTCTATGTAAGATTTACAGCCACTCACTTAGCAGACTCGATTTTTTTTTTCCTGTGTGCTCCTTGATATACAAACCCCATAATCTGGTCCTAACTTATTTGCAAATTGAAATATTTCTACTATGGCTATCTCTCATAATACAGGATGTTTCAAAAAGGACTTTACAACTATGAAAATTCATATAAAATTATTCCTAAAAGGTACAGAGCTCGTTTTAGTGTTGTTTTAAAGGGAACCACATCAAGTTTTGACTCGCGTAGTCCGCTAGTGCCTAATCGCGCTGCACAAGCGCTAGCGGCAGTTACGTTAAAGATGACTGCCTTCAGTGGACCCGAGCGTGCTAGCTGTGTGTTTTGGTTTGAAGAATTGAAGTCGGCGATAACAGTTCAGTGTAATTTTTGTACTAAGTACGCTAAAGATCCTCCTAGTAGGCCTACAATTTATGAGTGGCATAGATGTTTTATAGAAAGAGTGTGCTCAGTGAAACATAAGAAATCCTCAGGTCGTCCAAGCACATCTGACAAAGTTGTTGAGCAAATGAGACAAAGTTTTGTCAACAGCCCTACGAAATCGACCCGGCGTGTATCTCGTGAGTTGCAAGTCCCACATACGACGGTTTGGCTGTGTTGAGAAAACGTTTGCATTTAAAACCATACCGATATTCACTTTTACAAGCAATTAAAGACACTGATAAGATTGCCTGTAAGAACTTCTGTGTGGATATGTTAAATCGAGTGGTTGATGATGAACATTTCTTGGACAACATAATCTTTTCTGACGAGTCAACTTTTCACTTAAGTGGCAAGGTTAACAGATATAACTGTAGGATTTGGGGCTGTGAAAATCCACATGAAACATTACAAAATGTTCGTGATAGCCCTAAAGTGAACGCTTTTTGTACGTCGAGCAAGAGGAAAATGTACGGCCCCTTTTTTCCAAGAGAGAACCATCAACGGGATAGTGTACATATTGATTGATATGTTGCAACAATTTTTGATACCACAGATCGATGAGGATGACCTAGAACAAAATGTTTACTTCATGCAAGATGGCGCACCACCACACTATCTGACTGACATCCGTGATTTTCTCAATGACCGCTTTCCAATTTCTGGATTGGCCGTGCTGCACCAATTGCATGCCCCCCCGGTCCCCAGACCTGACACCACTAGACTTTCTTCTGGGGTTTCATATAAGATATGGTATACATACTTCCTTTGCCAGCCACTCTACTTGAACTTAGAGCAAGAATTTTTGCTACACTTGAGCAAGTTACACCTGAAATGCTAGTGTGAGTCTAGGACAAAATCGACTACCGATGGGATGTCTGCAGGATAACCAACGGAAGCCACAAAGAACATCTTTAGTTTAGGGTAAAAAAACTTGAAGTGTTTTCCTTTATAACAACACCAAAACCAGCTCTGTACCTTGTTTCATTAAATTTATATGAATTTTCAAAGTTGTAAAGTCCTTTTTGAAACATCCTGTATACATTTTCTTTTAGTGTTGAATACAAACAGCATTAAAAAAAAAACTTTCCGGTGGTAATAAAAATATGAACCAGACTAATTTCTTTATTAAATTCACACCAAAATTTAACCAGTTTAATTAGCATTGTAGACATGTAAAATAAACAAATTTTGTTTACAAAATTTTAACAAACAATGTAAACAATTTTATGTTTTTATAGATATGATTTATATCTTTTGTTCTTCAATTTTGCGGTCATTAGCATGTGACCTCCAAGGGTTTATTCCGCTCCCAAATGAATAATGATGGTTTGGTGGTGCACTTAGACCAAATCCAGGAATGCCTGGATAAATAAAATAAACTGCATGAACTTATTAATCTTCCTGACAAGGTTATCTTGAGGGATTATCTGTATCTTTGTCAAAGATCCAAAGGTTTCAATCCTTTCCCAATTGGGGCATTCACATTAGAAGATTATTTGGTCTGCAGTTTCCTCTTGCACCACATTTCTTACACATATACTGGAATTCTGTACATCTTTATTTAAAAAATGCAGTGAATAGTCCAATATCTAACCAACAATGAATGAACATCCTTGTACGTGACCAGAGTTATATTTAGAAGTGCCATGTAGTGGGAAGTGCACTTGGCTGTCAAGGTTAACTACCTGATGGCAGTCAAATGTAGTCAGTGGGAGATATTGTCACGGTGCAATGGAACAATATTCAACATAAGTTCTGTTACAAATAGGAGAGAATAGCGATGGAGAACCATTGAAATGTTAGTGCAAGTGTACAAAATGGAAGCCATAATCAGAAAATGTGTTTTAACAGTGGTTCTAATGCTTTTGTGACAAGAAGGAAATGACTGAGGATAACCCATGTTCGGATTAGCCATCAACCAACAGAAACCCAGATATGTAGAGCGGGGGCAATACATACGATGCACAAGATTACACACTGATGCTATGATTGATGGCTGAGGAATTAGGCAAGGACACTATGCACATATTCTTTTGGTAAGTGTAAGATCTGTTCCTGATTTGTGCCGTACATGTTGATAGAGAACGGGTGGAAACCAGTGGAGATTTGGCTATTATGTGTGATCAGGATCCATTCTTTTTATGAACTGTTGTCACATGAAATGAGACCTGGTGCTTTCATTACAATCCAGAATTCAAGAGCAAACGATGGAATGGTGTTCAAAATATTTCCTATGACAAAAAGAGTTGCTTTCAGACGTCTAAGGTCAAGACAATGTTATTACCTTCTTCAACAAAAATGGCATTATCCATCGTGAATTTTCACCTGATGCTCAAACTGTTGAACACCATATTCTATGAGGAAGTTTGAAAGGGTTGCTCGTGGCCATCTGGTGTTAATATTTCCTCATCTCAAAACGGTTATGAAAGGTGCACGTTTTGAGTACATGTCGGCCATCCAAGAATGTGTGTCAACGATCCTGTTCCTAAAAACTTTGCTGGTAGTTTACAGAATCTTTATTGATGTTGTTAAAAGTGTGTTGTGTTGGAAGGTGATTATTTTGAAGGCCAATAAAGATAATTTGTTTGTATCTTTTGTTTTGTTGGTTCTCAGATACCATTCACCTAACTTTTTAGACATATCTCGTATACTTTTTCAGATGACAGTACGCTGTATCGAACTCTACCATCTATTTTATATAACCCATGACTAACGAGAGAAGGTCAGATACAGTTTGGTCAAAGGGGGCATGAAATGAGATTACAGTTTGGTTAAAGGGGACACGAAATGAGATTGCTTATCCTAACTTCTAAGTACAGATAGCTGTGATGTGATTCTGAAACAGTCCCAGACTAAGTTAGACCGCAATCTTGGGATTTCAAAAAAATTGTTTTGCAATTTGGGAAAGTGCTTCTTTCGTACATGTGACTAGAATTCTGGTCTTTCAGAAAAAGTCTATTAAGACTATCTTTTTAATTTTATTTGTTATATGTGTTAAATTTTTAAATAGCCATTAGTGTAATGTCCATAATAATATCCATATCCATTAAGTTTGACATTTGCTATACAATTAAAATTTGTTTACAACCTACAACAAATAAAAAAATATTAATAATAAAATTTTGAAAAAAGCCACTTGACCATCTGTGCAGGTACATATATTATCTATTTTGTATAAATGTATGTTATATCTTAAACATATCTTGAATAAAAATAGATATCATATGATATTCTAGAGTAACCGGATATGCTTGAATAGCTGTAGTTATTTTTGACTTACCGCCAGCAATCCTGGGATAATTCTACTTTAGTTTATATTGTCATATATTTATTCACTACACGTGTTGCGGACATTATCGTCCATCGTCGGGTGATAACACTTAGTTAAAATATTCAACACAAAAATACAAGTAACACATAACATTCACGCACGAGAAACACAATATTTTTGTTACCAGGCGACTAAGAATTAAAGTTATTGGAACCTTCTGGTAAACATGTTTAAAAAAAAAAATAAACAAATTTCAAAAACAAGTGCTGAAATTTATTTAGCCTAAATTTAGAATCAAAAATTGACCATTTACAAAAATTCAATTAACAATAACCAACATTTTATAGTTCTTGATCCTCCCTTTTTCAGAAAATACAATAGTTACAGAGATTATATGTATTTCAAAACTAATATAAATTTATACAAAAGAATTTAGATATTAGATAAAAAAATTAGTCAAAAATTATGTATTACAGTTAACAAATTTGCATTATCAAATGCTTAGTTTACTACCATTTATATATATATATATATATATATATATATATATATATATATATATATGTTAAAACTAGGTTGATCCACTTAATATTTTCTATTTTAAAAAAAGACAAATTTATTATATTAAAAAAAGAAATTAAGTTTTATTTTATTTTATTTTACGCCATTGACGTCAATATTTAGGCTTTTCTAATTTTGAAAAATAACCCCTTTGGGGTCGTGGAGGCCGAAATTTTGCATATGCTGTCCCATCCAAGTTTATTTTAATTTTAAATTAGTACACATTGTTTTACAGAAAGAAGACACATTATTATACCATGTTTTGTTTCTTAAACAAAATTTTATTTTGTAAAAAAAGAATAATTCACAACCAAAGTTCCTTTAGTTAACAACTGTCATGTTTTCGAAAGTTTATATATATTTTTTATCTATATATATATATATAAGATGATCTGGTGCACTAGGAAATGCTGAGAGTGAGTTTGAGCTTGTCTTCACTCGCAATCTCGAACCAGCTTTTGCTACGCAAAAGAAGCAAGTTAAAAAGGAATTTAGACAAACTCACAGGTTGTTCAACAAGTTTTTGTAATGAAAATGATTTGAAATTTAATTAAAATGAAAAGGAAATATTATGAGAATTACAAAATGTCCAAAAGATTACAAATAAGTTTTTTTTTTTTTTATTAATAAAGAAACTAATGTATCTCAATCTTTGTTTGAGATAAAGAACTGGTAGTAATTGCAAGGAAATTGTAAGAAAAAAGATTTTAATTAAGGAAAAGTTTGACTAGTTAATTCTTTGATTTTACGACTATTTTAAAATTTATGATTTGATTTTGTAAATTGTTTTTTAAATGAAAGAAGGTTATTCTACCTTTACAAGACATTATCCTTCAATAAAATTACTGACAATTCAAAAGAAAATTAATCATAGTTAAACTATTTCTGAACAAAATATATATCAGTAATTAAAACTTAAAAATATTAACAGAGCTAAATCTAGGATGGTCAATTTTAATTTCAGATACCTGGAATTTGTTGTAAAGAAGCTTAGAAGCTTGATATGTCCATGAAGGTCATTGTATGACGAAAAGTTAACAAAAAACTCACTGAACAAACCTAATAGTATGTGATGTTATGTAACTGTAACACATGATTACAAATTTAGAAAAGATACTGCGTAATTACGATCATGATTCACTTTTCTACTTTAGAATTTCATCTTGTAAGAAAAAAAAAAACTACTGCCTTGTATCGAAGTTCGAAGTCGACTTGGCTTGCCATAGTTGCCCTAGGTCAGGGTACACGGAACATGCGATGCGTTATTTTTGATATCGCTCGCCAGGTATCAGCACACGCGTAGAATTGTCCGGGCACAATATCTAAATTTGTATGTAACGGATGTTACATTTTAATGTCACCGCGCCGGCACTACATAGTATACTATGCATTGGTCATGTGCGTATGGTAGTTAATCTGTTTATCAGCTCGAAGGTGGGGGTTGCTTCAAACCTTTTTTTGTCATTCAATAATCCATCAGGGTTCTGCAATTCGCTACGATAAATTTTGTATTCTTCCAAGCGGTTCATATAGTTGCCCTTTTTACAATTTTTTAGTACTTGCATGTTAATTTCCATGTTGTCATATTTATGATCATTATCTATCAAATGTTCCGCAAACTTAGATTTTTCAGGGTGTTTTAGCGCTTGAATATGTTCTTTGTATCGTGATTTAAACGGGCGTCCTGTCTGTCCTATGTAAAATTTGTTGCATGAGCTGCAGTTTAATCTATATATACCAGTATTTGTATATTTATCTTGTTTATTGGTTATGTTCCTGTTTATTATTTGGTTCAGGTTGGAATTGGTTTTGTATGCTATTTTGTAACCTTGTTGTCTGAATATATTGGCTATTATGTTATTGAATTTGGTGTTGTGTTGTAAAGTTACAAACTTGTTGTCCTGTTTTATTATATTCATAGTATTGTTTCTCTTTTGTTCCATTTTCTAGAGTATATTGTCTACTATTGTTGGTTTGTATCCATTTTGGTGTGCAATATGTTTTATTGTGTTTAGCTCCTCTATGTAATCGGGTTCTTCCATAGGAATTGATATTAATCTGTTCACCATGTGGTAGTAGGCTGCCATTTTATGTGTGATCGGATGGTAGGATTTGGTGTGAATGGTCTGGTCTGTGTTGGTAGGTTTCTAAAGATTTTGAATTTATGTTTTCCTTCTATTCTTGATATTTTGAGGTCTAGGTAGTTTAATGCATTATTTTGTTCAACTTCATCTGTGAATTTTATGTTTGGGTGTATTTTATTCATGTAAGTATTTAGTTCCTGGATCTGTCTGTTACTGCCTCTGAACAACATTATTACATCATCGACATATCTGTAATAATATATTATGTTGTCGTAGAATTTGTTCTGTTTATCCAGAATGAAGTTATTTTCAAAATGGTTGAGAAATGTTTCTGCTAAGATTCCCGATAAGGGAGAGCCCATCGGGACTCCTTTAGTTTGGATATAATATTGTCCGTTGTGTTGAAAATAATTTTGTCTTGTAATTTCCTTGATGCAATTGATGGTATCTGTGATTTCCGGTTCGTTGAGTTTATTGTGTTTGCTTAAATTGTCTTGTATCATTTCTATTGTTTCTTGGACAGGTATGTTAGTGTATAAATCACTCACATCAAAGGAGACCAACTTCATGCCAGATTTGATGTTCGTATCCTTTTTCTTTTTTATTAGGTCCAATGTATTGGTCAAACTACGGTCATTTTCTAGAATTAATTTTTTACGCAATATTCTCCCAATGTGTTGCGCTATTTTGTATGATCGTGCGTTTTTGAAGTTGACCAATGGTCTAATAGGCATTCCCTCTTTATGAACTTTAGGTAATCCTGTTAATGTGGGTGATTTTGGGTTAATCATTTTCATGTGGAAAATCTGCTTATTATTAAGTAAACTAGTAGATCTGTTTATCAAACCGTTGATATCGTTCCTGTAATTATCAGTGGGATCCTTGTTAATTAGGGTGATGTTGTTTTTAACAATGAAGTCATCTACTTTGTTGTTATAATCAAGAAGAACCCGCATCCGTGAGCGAGTTAGTATGAGTCACAGACAGCTTGCGGCTCCGGACTCCCCCTCCCTCTCACCACCTTGGCGGTACTGGTGGCGTTCATCTGTATATCTGATCTCTCAGTATAGACGGGAGTTGTCATTGAGAACAGAGCATTCGCGATGTCTAAACGGAAGGCTTTAAGTGTAGCAGATAAAATTAACATTTTAAAGGATGTCAAACACGGCATACAGAAGAATCTTATAGTACAGAAGTATGAAATTCCTCCAAACACGCTCTCAACAGTAATAAAAAATAGGGATGCAATTTTGTAGTGTCAGGAAGCTGGAGGAGAAGAAAGAAAAAATACAGTTTAATAGTTTTAAACAGTTTCCTTGTTATTCATCTGATTACTATAATATTAAAGACGTCTGATTATTACAATATAAAATACCGTACGTGATAAAGGACCCGTTTAATGTATTTTCTAGTTTTAAAACTCACTAAAACCGGTTAGAGTTGTCACATTTGTACTGAGTTTGGACTCATTTTGCGAGAAATAATATTTAGAGTTCAGTAATAATTAGAGTAAAAATTAGGTAAAGTTAAAATCTAGAAAAAATTTATTTTGTAGCACAAGGGCAAGTTGGTGATTCATAGAAGAACCATTAGCGGCAGGTAGGCCGAGCCACGCATTGAAACGGTTTGGGTTTTTCACCAAAATCGTTCTAAAAACAAAAATTTTTGTAAAACATAAAATTTTAGTTAAAACATAATAAATATCAAGAATACATTAATAAATGGTAATATCCATAAATAATTAATAATGTGTACAGAAAAAGTTAGTTTAATATGAAGGAAAGTAGAATTATAAAAGTTTTTTCAATTTCATTAAAAAAATGAACCGTTCAAAAAGTAAGGGAAGTGGGATGGGGCTAGCTAACATGAGCCAACAGGTCAACCGAGAACAATAGCTCGGTTGATCACATGACATTATAGGTCCAGACTGGAATAAATAATCTGATTCAACTTGTTACAAAAATTATTCACATGCAATCTCCTATGTTAAATTTTAAATTTTGAATATAAAAACATAATGATGATAAAGAATAACTGGTTAGTAAAGGAAATACAAGATAATATTTATTAAACCGAATAGTTTAATAGTTATTGCAAAAACATGCATAGACTAAACACTAAAATGTTGTCTAGATAATAAGTTAAAATTTTTATAATGGAAATAGGTTAAGGATATGTGACATAATAAAATGATACAAAAATAAGTACATATATAAATAATTGGGGGGGGGGGGTTTCGACCATCGAAAAATCGACAAAGTTCAACAATGAATAACTTATCAGAAAATGAAAATAAATGAAAAACGTAAAGAATTCCTTCATTTCTAAGGCAGAGGCTACAAAAACCAAAAAGAAGAATTACGAAATTTCAAACCGATCAAAAGTTGTTCAAAGAAAAAATCATGAAAAACGAAAAAGGGTACATCTTTTATCATCCTACAACTTTAAATCAAAGCTGTATGGAATCCAGAAGTCAAGAGGAACAAAATGACATTTACAGATTTCCAGAATTCCTGTTAGAACCAGAGATATGGGAATTTTCAAGTAAGTTTACAGATTAAATTCCAGGAAATCAGACATTACAGGAATCAACCTGCAGTAACCCCTACCACACAATAGGGGAGGAGCCAAGTGTTTGGATGTTGCAAAGCAGTGCTGGCAACCCATGTACAAATAAACTATATAATAATTAGTTAATCAAGAACTAATTAAAGTAAAACAAACATTAAAATAACCTAAAGGGTTATAATAAAAACTAACTAAAGTGAAATCTTGAAGAAATAAACCAAATTAATCAACTTTAAACGTCATAAATCAAAGGGAAATCAATCATCTTTATGTGATCAGCACTATACCGATAGTTTTATTGGAAGTGACCTGGCATTTCAAATGGTATAGCAAGATACAACAAACAGCCACAATGATTCAAACTTGGACTTCATCTTTAAACTTTTCGACTACAAGATCTTCAATCTGCAATCATTCAACTTTAACAACAGCACAACCGATTTCAATGTAACTGAGGACTGCTAGGTGACATCAACTAGACTTCAACCTTCAGCAGAACAACTGTAAACAGTCTTGCCTAACAGGAGCCGAAAACAGCTATAAATATGTTCACAAGGTACCACACTTACGATCTTGAATAAATATTCGCTTTAAAATAAAAAATAAATTTTAAATCTTTCTGGGGAAAATCATCAAATTTAAATTCTTTTTTATTTTATATATGTACTTCTTAAAGTCAATGTGTTTTTAATTTAAAAATAATTTTGAATTTAATATTTAGTAAAGATATATTCATTTTAATAATAATTAGAGAAATAATAGTCATTGATATTTATGTTGAATTTTTGTAATATGTTTTAAAGTTAAGAAAATTTATGATTTGAAATCTTGAATAATACATAGAATTAAAGAAGGAATTTTTAATTAAAATATAAATTTTATTTCTGGATAACATTTTGTTGTGCGGATTTTAAACTAACCCTATGTTGTTTTCAGCTTAAAATTAAGTGTTTTTAAAATAATTTCTGCTCTCATAAATTTCACAATTTTAAATAGATTCTGCAAAATAACTCTTGCAAATGACACTCCCTGAGAGTGAGTTTTAAAATTAAAGCAATAAGAGAAAAAAGAGCTAGTTTTGATTAAACAATATAAGTAATAAAGGAATTTTAAAGTGATTCCTAATATCTAAGAATAAATACTAAAGACAGTATTTTATTCTTCAGGCATTGTGGTGTTTGGCAGAATAAAGACGTTAATAAATAATTTATCAAGCAGTTCCTCAAAAGTGGGACTTGAATAAAATTAAGGGTTTATTGGAATTGTATAGCATTAAGTTCAATTTCCCATTTACAACCTTCTGTTGTGAATAACGTCAAAAAAGAAGAAAAGGGTTAAAGCAAACATCACACTGTTTCAGCGTGTGAATGTGTCTGTCGGCACTCTTCAATAGAAAACAAAAAAGTAAGCTAGTTCCGAGAATTGCAGAAAGTACATTTCCGGAGAATAGGTTTTGTTTACTAGTTCCCACGATCCCCTCCCTAATATTAGTCAACTCGGTACGTTAGTCGGCAAACTTTACAAAGAAATACAGTAATCAGCTGCTTCTAAGATAGTCGACTATTTTTACAATTAATACAAGTAATACAAAAAAAAACAAGTTAAATACTGCAGTATTTCTATATGTTTTTTTAAACTGTAATAAAAAATAAATAAATAAGAATAAAATTTAAAAAAATACAATTTCTTTATATCGAAAGCTATGTAACAAACTTTTTCTTTGGAACCTTCAATTATTTCGTTATATGGAGGTCCTACTGTATATGTAATATGTGTTTTGTTTATTTAATTACAGTATTAAGACTTACGTCTTCCCTTCAGTAGAAGCTGCGTCTCAAGTAAAAGAAGATAGAACACATGATGGAGAGGTTCATGTAAGTGATGATGACGAAGATGGGTCGAAGAAAAAGAAACGAGTCAAAGAGAAAGTTGGCTTCCGTGACCGTAAAGTGAGTTTTAATTGAACTATTTAGAATTTTATATTGGTATTTATATTATGAGATGAACAATAAGTATTGTCTATTATGCAACAGGTTTGCTAAGAGGTTATTCATTAAAGGACACCAACAATTAAAATATATATAAATATATGTTGCAAAAAACTTTGCACAAACTTTCTTATTCACCTGTCCCGAAAACTAAATAAAAACTAACCATAACTGTTGTCACAAAAAATTTCAATTTGGTAGTTGTCATTCAAAAAGTGAAAATAAATCGTGAATGGTGTTTCTAAACACATCTATACTTTCCTTTGCTTGTGGCATAAAATCACCCTCAATGTAAATTGTATTTAATTAAAATTGAGCTTTTAATGATGGTGGTCAGGGTTCAATTTTATGTTTTTCCAATTATTTCTGAATTGTAATATTATTTGACTTTCATTTTTCATAAGGCTTTGGGTAAAATATCTTCATATTTCATTCAAATTTTAACGAAATCGATGGAACCGATTTTGAGAAATTATTTATTTATAATAGTCCAAAGGGTTGATTTTATTTTATTTTTTTTACCAACAACTCACAAACTGGCATTTTTTGGGGAGATGGCGACCTATATAATTTGTTTGAGTCTAGAGCAGCTACAGTCAACCAAAATTTGATCGAAACGGTAATATTGTATTTACTTTTCTTATGGCTCAGCTACCTGATACGGCCATACATATTGGGAACACATAGCAAATATGTTTAAACTGTTCATAGGTTTGGAATTGTTAAGAATAGTTGTTAGGTAAAATTATAAAAAACTATCAAATATAATTTTTATTCTCAGTCCCAGACAAAAAGTCATCCGAAAGTCTCGCAATAGCTGATTCTAGACAAAATACTTAGGTCACTAACCTGGGAAGGTACATAAACACACCATGACTTAAAAAAGGGGGTTTGTCATAATTAAATGTTGATAGCCGGAGGCCTTGGTCGTCGATCAACTAAGGGGGTTGGTCAGTCATTATTGAAGAGATCAACAGTGACAGCTAGAGACTCTGCTCATTGGTTGACTGAGTATATTGTTTGGATCTATCAACTGGATTAATCAAAATGAGCTGTGAGAATATTACGGTCAAAAACACAGGAGCCAGTGCTTACAGAAATAGAGGTGAGCAAACCGACAGTGTATGGTTTTTATTAGCTGTTATGTATTTCATTTAAATCTATAAATTGCTCTATCTGAAATAAATATCTTTCATAATAATAATAGATGGTATAAATAGGCATATAAGGTGCATCGGCTAGAGAAATTTCATTTATAACAAATGGTGCATTGGCCGTTGTCTTAGTTTTTACTAAGACCAACATTGAGTAAATTGTATAGTTTTAAATATTTCTGGACTTAACATAATAAAAATTTATTACATGGTTGTATTTAATACAAATATATAAATGAAAACTGTTTATATAACTATTTTATAAAAATTTAAGTACATTTTAAATTTATTTAAGACTGTTTATTTATAAAATGTTTTCAAAATTTTGTTATCGTATGATATTGTGGCAGAAATTAAGTTATCAATAATAAATATTACAACTACCATTGCATATTTTATGTATGTAGCCAAGAACTTTAATAAAATTAAAATAGGTTTAATGTTTTTAAATGTGAATATTATTCCAAAATCATAGCAGAATTTTGAATTATTATGTGTTAATTAATATGTGTAACTTTTATTCATATATATATTTATGAATTTATTAAGTTAATTATTATTCCTACGTATGACTATAATTGTTAATTACGAATTTAAACATTTTAACAAATTTGACTTCCAACATACGGCATGCAATTTCCCTAACTTAAACGAAAATATACGATTCTATTCTTCTTTCCTTGCAACGAACTGACTTCACGGTTACAGCCTACAATATTTAATAACAAAATCTTTGTCTTAAAATTTGACGAAATAAGTAATTGAATTTTTTTTTTATAGACAATTATTAAAGTACGATATCTTTTCCTATTCATGTTACGCAACTACTAACGCTAACACATTCGACCTACTTCAGATACAAACACATATATCTAACATATGAAATTCTAATACAATAAAATGTTTCCCTTTTTAACTAAACTCACATTGTAATAATATATAATTAGAGGTTTTTTAAAATTTAATTGACTTTAAACATGAAAAAGTTAAGAATTTGCTCAGCTAAGGGCGCCAGGAAGCTTAAAGCTTACCAATTTTGAAAAAGAGAAGAAAAAAATTAATTAAAATGTTCTCAGGGTCGTGATTTTTTTTTCAGTCCTTGTTTATTTTTCTGAAACTGAACATAGTAATTTATTAAAAGTATTCATACACACATATATTAATAATACATATACATTAGTATATTGCTTGAAATTATATCATGTTAGAAATTTGAAATTGTTTTGTCTTGAAGAGACTAAAATTTTTTATAAATGATTCTAGTTTAAAATTAGTTGCAACTTCTATTCGTTAAATTTTTCATGAGCATCTTTGTCCTCATATAAAAAAAAATTAGAAATTTTCTATTAAAGTTTTAGTTTAAATATTTTAAAAATTACTTATAACATTAAGATTATTTATTTAAACAAATTTTAACATATTTAATATTTCATCATGAGTCCTTTTTTACACAAAAGATAAAATAAGATTGTCTATCATTTATGATACCAGATTGTAGCAATCTCCAGGTGAATGTCCCTTGTGGCATACAGTCCTCGTTCTTGAGGTTGAGGTGCGTTATCGACTACGTAATCTTTCAGTTGTTGATCTCGATTTTGACTTTACGAATTCATAGTTCTCACACCTTTCATCTCCATCACTGAACTAGAGTTTATGTTTTGATATTTAACGTCTTTCAGATTGAAAATACCGGTTAAACTGTCTATGCAATGAGCAAAGTTCAAGTCGCACCATGTGCTCTACGCACATTCACAAAAGATTTACTATTTCACCATATTTATGTATCCGTCTATTTCCAACGCACCCTCTAAACTCTCTACGATCAACTGACTCTAAACTGTTTGCGATTTACATTGTCTATATTACAAAAGAATCACTTTAATATAAGTTTCATTGTCTACAAATACTTCATTCACTAATCAAAAGCACGTCTGACCATTTCAGACACCGCCTCTAGACTGTCTCCAAGCATGCTTGCATTGGCCGGATATTGACACACCTATCACATGATCATAATCTCAAAACCAAAATCGCATGACCACAAGTAAACTACTCAAATATAAACAAGTTTTCAATTAAATATTAAGCTAAACTTATGACTAAACATTTTTGTACATAAATTTTTGGAAATTTATTTTTATTTACTTCATTATTTTAGACACAGCAATAAAGTCCATTTTCGCTTGACTTTATTAACTTCCATCTCATTTAAACCAATGACAGCATTTATCTATTGTACCGCGAATTTCATCCCATATATAAAAATTCAAAAATCTGTACATTACAACATACACAACATAAATTTCACAATACACAACAATTCTTTTGCGAAAAATAATTAACAAAAATTTGGAACACATCTAAAAGTCATTTATGGATATAAAGTCTTTAAAGAAAGATGAAGGGATAAAATTTTTAAAGGATTTAGGCTCACAAGTGTACCAGAACAAGCAGATCTTGAATATTTATGGTCAAATTTAAAATGAATCAAGATTAATTTAGATTCGGGTTTGAGCTTAGATGATATTACTACAACTATGTGACAACTGGTTAATACAAAAACCTGTGGAACAAAATACGAGACACGTAACATTTCAAGAACCAAACATATACGACACAGTTGGTTAAGAATCAGGAAAAAACACTAACGGTAATATATATAATTAAGAGAACATTTCCCCAAAACCCACCTCAATGAACAAACGTTTACCATTTTTTGATCCAGGTAAATTTTGTGGTATTCCAGGAGAAGACATTTTAAGTCACATTACACGATTTGAACGTGCATCCTTAACGAATAGTTGGACAGACGAAAATAAAATTACATACTTTCTAATGTACGGTATCTTAAAGGTGTAGTCTTAACTTACTTAGAAAATTTTGAAAGGAAACACAAAACCTTTACTTGGGTGGAAATAAAAGACACATTTACCACAGTTTTTTTGCCCATACACAGGAAAAATAAAATTTATTAATGAAACTAAACAACCGGGTACAATTACCAAACGAATCTGTTTTTCAATATTGGATGGATATAGAACTTTTATGCGCATGCTTGTACAGTAACATGCCGGAACAAAAACTTTGTGCTTATATCTTTAAATTGTTAAACCCAGCACTGTTACAACAAATACTAATGCTTGACAACACGACTCTGAACAAATTAGGTACAAATATTAAAGCTTATGACAGAAATAATTATTTAATGGGAGAGTGCGTTTAGGATTCCAATCATCGAATAATATATCTGACCGCCATGTCATAGAAATGGACCAAAAAATCTATAAAGTAATGACAGTGTTGGACAACTTAAGAGTGCCAATAAATACAGACAACAGACATGCTTCCAATACATAAGACAACAGGAATAGGGAACATAGATACGAACACGCACAATATTACAGAAATAATTGCTGCATAGAGAAAATTCTTACAATGATTATAGGATACAAGAGTGCAGATATTACAGTGGACAAAGAGATATTTACAGACAACTAAAGAACATACAACGAGACAATTACTATTCACAACAACATACATGTTGTATATGCACAACAAAAAAGGGCACATTTCGAAACATTTAGTTACAGAATTTCAAAAAACCACTAGGGCCAGAGATACAATGAAACTAATGCAATGGAGTGTCATGCAACATTATGAACAATGAAAACATATAAATTTCATTAAAGAGCAAATACAGTCCAATCGATAAAACGATGACACACACACAAAAACGTGATGCACTCGGAACAAGATGTCTATGCCAACAGTCTTGAACGGAATTCATCCAAATAAAATAAGCAAAATTTTGGATTGTACTAAGCTAAACGGACAATCCAAATAAAATAAAATCTACACTAGAACATAACTACGAACTCAATCGCCAAAACCAAAATCACGAGGGCAATAAATACATAGATTTAGGAAAACACAAATTTAACAAAAAACAATTTGTGGTTTATCAATACATGTTGTCAGGTTATCTCGGAAGCATTTATACACAAATATTATTAGACACAGGGTGTAACATCTTGTGAATTAATGACAAATTAAAAAGTTTACCCTACCACTAACTTTAAAAAATATAATTTTAACATTGGCGAATACAACCCCAATGACGGTTATGGGAAGAGCAACAGGTTGTGTCATACACACAACAGTATATTTATTTATTCAAAGAGTTAAGAAGGGATATCTCATTAGGAAATGATTTTTTAACATAAAACAGTGCAATCATTAACTAGACAACACATATGGTTCAAATTAGAGGAGAATCATTACAGCTACATGGTTCATTTTTACAAAAACCAGAAACAACAAATCTCATTCAAGACACAACACATAAAATCTTTTCCTAAAAAGACATACTATTAGAACCACATGAAACAAAAACATTGAGCCAAAATTGGACACATAAATGCTACATGGGTTACAATTCAGTTTTAAACCCACAAAGGAAATAATGGATCAACGATGTGTACATATATACGCAGCATCACAGAACACACCCATTAAAATAAAAATCGTAAACCTAAAATCAAGTTTGAGCAAAATTATACAAACCACACATTTAGGGCTATATACATAAAATATATGCAGTGGTTGTTGTAATATTTATTATAAATGACTATTTATACCATTTATTATTATGAAAGGTATTAGTGTCAAAGAGAGTTTGGATAGGAGACCCAGGTTTACTTTGGAAAGTGGTCCTTGGTACGGATCAACGTGTCAAACATCACATTTGACTTGAAGGAGAGTTGGTCGTTTAATATTATTGTAGAATCGTGTTTCTTGGCTTTTTATATTTCAAAATCTTCCAAGGCGTTCATAATTCGGCCTTTGTTGCAAATATGGATGAAGTATGAACACCATGGAAGATTTTGAAATATATAGAGCCACGAAATGGGATTCCACAATAATATTAAATGACCAACTATCCTTCACATCAAATATGATGTTCGACACATTGATCCGGATACAAGGGCATCCAACGTCTAATAATACTGATAAGATATAGAAAAGGATAGAACCAACCTCAGTGTCGACTGAGATCATCAAGATTGTTGATGATGCTCTGTGATATGTTTTACTCAAGTGCTGAAAAGGTACTTAATAGACCAATATTAAAAGAAATAGCATTAATTATTCATAATAAAATTGAAAATCTAGGAGTTTTTGGCTAATGACAAGACAAATTGCTTACACATTGGAAGAAATGACACCAAGTTCACATGCTTCATGTGTTTGGTGAAAAACTGTCTACTGATTCTGCCACAGTAAGTGAATTTTCAGCTAAACTTTTAAACATCATAAAAAAAAATAAAATAAAAAAAATCTTCAACTGAAACAAGAGTACAACATAGATGAAACGAGGATTAATTTTAAACTTTTTCCTAAGAAAACATTGCTACTGCCCAAGAAAAATCAATGCCGGGATTTAAAAGAAATAAAAAAGATTGATTGTGCTCTTTGTTCTTAATGTCACAGGCACTAAGCTCCCTTTTTTGTGATTGGCAAATCGCAAAAACCCTTTGCGTTCAAACAGGTAAAGATAGCGTCCCTTTTACATTTTAGCGTTAACATTTTATTTTTACCTCCTAATGTAACAAGCCTCATTTAACCTATGGATTGGGGTTATTGAATGTTTGAAAAGATGGTATACATGAACGCTATTATCCTAACTTCTAGGTAAAATAGAAATGAATAACATGGGACTTGCAGCTGCTTTAAAAACAATAAACAACAAAGATGTAATGTACATGATGGCCAAGGCTTTTGATGAAATTCCATACACTAAATTTAAAAAATAATGGAAGAAAGTCTGGCCAGATATTGAGTAGTGCAATGAAAAACTAAAGATGACGATCATATTGAAGAAAATGATCACATATTAGATGAGAATCTTCCAACCACACCTTGTTCTGTGACCTGCAAAAGCTACCAGAATACAACAATCTCTAAGAAAAAAATATGGAAGAATGGATTATGGGTGACAGAATGGTTGAAAACGAAACACTTATAGATGAAGACATTATAACTGCAATCTGTCAAGGTGATGAAAATGAAGTCGATGAAGAAGATGAAAAAGAGGGAAGGGTCAGTCATACAGAAGCACAGGAAGCATTATTGCTAGCAGTGCAGTACATAAACAACAGTGGGAGTTATCTGCAATCGAAGTAATGTTATAAAAAAGCAGTGTGGCTATGAATAAACTGTAGAGAATACGAAACAGAAATTAATCAAATGTAAGTAATCATTTTATAATGCATGTACAGTACAGTTTTATATCATTTTAGCAAATGCGTGTTTCTTTTTATAACTTCATACCTACAGCAAATTTAAAATTAATTTTTAGTTAAACAGTGATTTGTATTTGTTAAAAGCCTAGACAGTACAGTACAGCAATAATCAGTTTTCATTTTACCATATTTATACATATTTATTTGTAAAACTATATCATATGCTCTTTGCAATTAATTGACCTTTTTCACATATTTAAAAATATATGTTACAAGTATTTTAATACATGTGTACAGTTAAAAATTAATTTTAATGAATTTTCGGTTCGGTTTAACCGTCCATTTTGCCAAACAGCCAAGTGGCCGGTCCCACGCCAGACTGGTAACAGGGGTTCTGCTGTATTATAATTTCTTCTTTCAAGACATTTTTGGTTAGTATTTCATTTAGTGAATGGGTGTATGAAGAAAGTTCTTGCAGTGTTTTTGCATCATTTATTTGTTCAATATCTTCAGCAACTTTGTGGTTATAATAAAAGAACAATAATGTCCGTCTATGTGACTTTTTTAATAATAAAGTAGTTACTTACTTTATAATCATATGTAATCATAAAGTAAGTAACTACTTTATTATTAAAAAAGTCACATAGACGGACATTATTGTTCTTTTATTATATAAAAAAGAGTGACTTGGATACAAACACAAAGAGTTTTAAACTTTGTGGTGGTTTGTAAATATGATGGTATGAAGCTTTGACAGTGATTATTGGAGAATTGAATGTTTAATGCATGTATTTGTATTTACGCATTGTGAACCATTATTTGTTTTAAAATTTAGATGAAAGTTATAAATCTGACTTTCAATAATCTTTTCTAGATATAAATAAATATTGAGCTTGACATATGAGATAATAAAATTCGAACACAAGATCTCACAAGAATTATGTTAACTTAATCAAATGCGTTTCAACGACAAAGTCGCCATCCTCAGTGATACATAAGCTACAATAACTAAACTATAACTATAACTTGCGTTTGATTAAGTAAACATAATTTTTGTGAGATCTTTTGTACAAGTTTTATTCTATCTACTTCTAGAGCGTATTTCAATTTGTGTGAGCATGACTAGAATTGTTATGAATCTTGTTTAGATCTAATCAATTTTCTGTTATGTTAAACTCTAAAACTGGAATCAGTTTTGTCAAGTGTTTTTAGTATAGCTTGTTAGACTGTAGAGACATATAGGTGTAATATCAGAATAGATTCTCGCTAGACGCAATCTTCTTTTGAAAATGGTAGATAAAAGGAAATAGTGTATATCCATTATGTAAGATCCAAAATGACATATGGTTGTGAGGAGTGGGGCAGTGTTGCTAAGACTCATCTGACAAAAAATGGAGATCGAGGATTACTTCGGTTGAGGAAACGTAGATGAAGCTAAATGTTGAACCAGTGACAACATCTCATTATCTCCTACTCATTCCTACTGATAGTTTATGCAGGCAGTCTTTTTTTGTGATTGGTGTTCATGGTAATTCAAATTTGCAAGAAATTCCACCAGTCAGTACTATTCTTCCTTGGTCTTGGTTTATATCTAACAATAAAATTGATCTTCCTGATCAATTGACAAAAGTAGAAAATGCAAAAGTACAAAGACAAACTGCCATGGAGATGAATACAAAATATTGCGACCATATTCATGTCTATACAGATTGCTCGTTGAATCTTAACAATCACTACATATACCATCTTTGCCATCATCTAGTTTTGAAATTAAATTAATTCAAATACTTAAATGGATGTATCACGCTGGAAAATTTCTTTACTAACTGACTCTAGATCATCTCAACATGCTATTTCGTTGCCTAAACTATAACCATTTTTCTGTTACATCCAAACATGAAGCCCAAGCGTCTACTGATGGACACTTTAAAAATGTCTAAGAGGAAAATGATTTTGAAGAAGATTTGGATGAAAGCCTGCAAGTGTTCTTTATGAAATCCTAAAGGAACCAAATGACCTAATAATATAGGCTACTGAAAAATACACAAACATTCATTGTTAGAATCAGAACAGACCATATTGCAGCAGTATTTGCTCAGTTTTCACTTGACTTGACTAACTTGCCATTGACTGACAAACTGATAGAATGCCTCAAGTCATCAAATCAAGAGAATGGGCATAATTTTAAAGAACAACAAACTTCTATTAAAGTTTGCAAAAATATTTGAGGTGTAATCATACTGTTGCTGTTGTATAGTGTTAGAAACATAAAAGAAGTAAGTTAGGGTAGCTTGTAAGAGTTTTTTTTCTAAAATCTATTGCCTATAAAAAGTTTACTGTAACATAAACCAACTTATTTAATGTCATTTTTTTCAGGAAAAATCCAAAGAACTTTTTGTTATCAATTAATAAGTCCAAAATTCATAAAAGAACCTGTTGTTTATAATCTTTGTTGTTTGTTTGTTTTGTTTTTTATCAGATGTATCATTTAACCAGGTATCTATTTTTCATTTCAAGTGATAGTAATAGTCTCAAAAAACATAAAACATCTATAATGCCCCTTTCAATATCTGGCTATAGGCAATAACACAAGTTATTTAGGCAAACCAAAACGTGATCAAGCCCGGTGCTGATGGAAATCATCACAACTTTCTTCTCGAATACTTCCATAAATATATTGACAAAAATTTGACTTATTGAACTAATTACCGTCATCCTAATAGATGTTCAATGAGCACTGTGGTGAACATGAACAATATAAAACACTGAAACCCCTACCACAAGTTTGGTACAACAACACACACCCAATTAAAATAAAATAAAATATTTATTTACCTTATGTTATTATAATGCCCTGATGTACATTTCGGTAATCAAAAATGTATCAGCTGTTAAAACTGATAGTGACTTATTACTTAACTCAGATAAGGGTCCTATTCCTAATTCAAGTTTATTCTCTTTGGTAAAACCTATTTAAACCTTGAAGTCATGTTAGGTTTTTTGATTCAATATAGTTTTTGTTTTAATGTACTACAACGAAAAAACTCTACCTTTGTTTAGAGTCAGACTAATTACGCCCCCTAACTTTTACTTATACGTAATAGTCTCGAATCCTGAGATTTTTCGCCTACAGGATTCGTTCTCGCGTGACAAAAAGAATAAATTATTCAATCCACTGGAAGTTTTTGGCTTACTATTTTTTCTGGCCTGGATTGAATAACTTCTTCGATAATTTGAGTTGCCCCAAATTACCGGTACCCCCCTTTTTTACTTATGACTTCCAGTATTTGTATTTACAATTACCCTATTTCTCAGGGAGAACACGAATTTACTTTATTTTTCTAATTTTAACCTCGTAGGTGCGTGTCCTTGGGAATACCTCTTTGATACACTATATTTTACCTTATTATTATAATGAGACCTGAAAATAAAACAGACAATTGTGTGAACAATTCTAAATAAGACACAGTTTCAGTTAATATTGAAAATTAATTATTTTAATTAAACTTGAAAAACAAATTGAAATAATCTTCTTGACACAAGTCAACAAACAAAATTCAAAAACAATTTTCTGTAATTAAATTTAACCAGTAACAACTAAAAATATTTCTCTTTTTCTAGCAGAAGGCACTCTTTTGTAACTTTATTGGAAATTTATATATATAAAGATTTCTATCTATACATGAATTTAAAATTATTTAGTTTAACAAATTTATTTATATATATAAGAAAATTATCTCAGGAAAATCAGTAATTGTTTAATGTTGGGCCAATTTTGCCCTTTAAAAAAGGAAATTTGGATTATTCTCAGACCTTGACCGCCGTGTTGAATATCCTAAGTCCTGGGATGCTGCTGGTCCTCTGGTGTCTGGTTGGTTGTTGTTAGAGATTACAGATGTCTCATTTCCCGTCCATGGAGTTTAGAAGGCTGGCTGGTTGGTTGGAATCTATCACCTCCTATCACTCTCACTGACGCTTTTTATTACTTTTGCATAGTAACACTTACACTTTTTTACTTAAAATTTTGAGCCGGCAATCTGGCATAGCCACCCCTGGCACTTCTTAAACCAATTTTTGATGAGAGACCTCGATGAGATTCGTGCGGCTCTTTTTATAGCCTAAAACTATCGTATATCGATACCAATTTTTCTCCCTCACTGGACCGATACGATAGTTCTATTTATAGTGTCTTTTAATGCAATTTTCTTAATTATTTTTGGTGTAGGTGATTTGGTTAATTATTATTACTTTATTTATTATGTTTACTGTTTTTTAATTGTCTTTTTTAATTACTTTGCTCTAATTAATCTTTTAATCTATTTCTGCTGGAGGTTGGTATGATGTCTCCGCCCACAACTACGTTACTTATCCTTGAACATTTCGACTCTACAACCTGTAACTTGCCGATGTAAAAATCTTCATTGTTTTCTCCTAATTGTCTTATAACACTTTTCCTAATGATTTTTTAGTTTTTACGTAACCGGTGTTTTGTAGCTCTCGACCGCGGCAATTTCCCGCACTTTGAATGACATTTGTCGGACCATTCGTTCGCCTTTAATCGTTTACGTAAGAATTTACATATTTTACAGTTTTCAATTTTCACACTTTTAAAGTTATTGTTTTAAAACTTTGTCACTTTGTTTATTCCGTGATTTCAACGCACTAGCCGGAATAACGGAACTCTGCGACTTTCCGTAGTGATGTAATCCAGCACGTCTTTTCACACCTTTGGGTTTGGGGGTTATTTACTTACTGATTGTCCTGAAATTTACACATCTCTTAGATATCATGTTTTTAATCCTTTTTCCAAAATTTCAACTTCTCATCTTTTTTCATTTTCACACGAAAGCGTGGAAACCATAACTCTTTTGTTTTAATTACTTTTCAGTTTTTAATTACTAATTATGATACAACTTTATTTATTTAATTGACTCTATACAATCCTTTTCTCAAAATTCATTTTTATTTACTTTTATTAACTCTTACAGTTATGCTTTTCTGCTAATTTTTTTAATATTAACTTTCTTCAAATTTTGCCAAGAATATTTATCTCTTAAAATTACATTTTATTTCCAGAAATAACAAGGTTTTTTATTTTTTATTAATTTTGAGAATTTTTAATTCTTCATTTAAATATGCCGTAGCGCCTGTTAGTTAATATGAAATAACAGTACTAGATGTGTATTGCATACAACTTGTATTACAACTACCTATCCTTATACATTATTATTTCACATTTTCAAAATTCATAAAAAATGATTTTTCAATCCAAACTCTGCCGACATAGGAATTTACTGTTAGAACAAGCCGGCAAGAGTTGACCTCGGACCATTTCATAGTTCAATCTTGCCGACCGGCTATAATCAGTAAAAAGCTCTACAAAACATCCAAGCCTTGAATTAGGATTATTTTTTGATATTTTTCTTTTTTGACCAAAATATAATCCCATACAACGAATTTCCGTTGTAGTACATGTTACTTTTTGTTCTTGATGTAGTTTTTTGTTTAACGCCTATTCTATGTTTTTGTTTTAATATACATGTTATTATTTTTGTTCTAAATGTAGTTTTTTGTTTTAATGCAAATTCTATGTTTTGTATTGAAGTAGTTTTAATCTTTTCCGGACAGCGCTATTTTGCCGATATGGACGGAAATATTTCGGATCAGGGTAAAAAAACTAAAAAATTGATTTTTCATCATAATATTACTTGAATACATAAAAAAAGTTAGCGGTAACTAGTCATTTCGTTCTAAATTTTTTTTTGTAATTTTATAGCAAGAAAACATCGCGGATATATTCGCCGGCCGTCCGTGGCGCAACAACACTTTAGCGGATATACCCGCTACCGTCCGCAGCGCACAGAATCTTATCATAGATGTGCCACAATAATGAAATAAACAAAGCATTATTTATTGTTTTTGGGTATTCCTTTCAAATAAATAATAACAGCGAATGTTTAGTTATACGTATCATCAATGTCCATAAGTTCAGCGTTCAAAAAATCACCTTTGGAAACACTGTGATTCAGTAAGTCAATAATGTCTTCATCACGTATCAAATTATTTATGTTCGATAACATCTTCACACTGCGAAGGCATAACAAACCACTTGGATAACCTAACACAATTAGTATAACAACAACACTGCTTAGTTCCGCGCGAAATTTCAGCTGACTTAGTCTGGTACTCAGGGTGGCCAACCAGTCAAACATAAATTTACCATATTGTCAATAAAAACGTAATTATTTATTTCAATTACGCAGAATAGTAATTAGTGCGTTATTTTGTTTAGAAACCTTAATTTTATAATATTTTTATGTGTATAAGTTGTTTAAATAAATTGACGGATATATCCGCCAACTGTCCGTTAGCTCCAATATGACCCGCGGATATATCCGCTTCCCGTCCGCTGGCTCTAAAAATTTAGCGGATATGTCCGTCATTATTCTGAGAATGGTTAAGATATATTGTTATCTGTAATTCTATAAATTTTGTTTGTTTTGTAGATATGCATTATTAATATCACTAAGTCATATAATGCTTTTTAGTTCACTAAATTTTTGTTGTTATTATGCACATGTTATGTTTATATTTTAAAGAGTTTTAAGATATTATTGTTATCTGTAAAAATTGTTGCCGCCATTGCCATATTCAACCTACAGGTTTCCCAAGGACAGGAATGTGTACCTATAGCTGCTTTCACCTAGGTCATTGACTTCGTCCTACGTTGATAGGCTGAACCACTGGAAGTAGGGTGGAAGGGAGAATATGGCATTTTAGTTTTTAAGATTTCATATATTGTTAGTATTATTTCAGATCCCTCCGATGATGGTAACTTGGTTACCGAAATGTACATCAGGGAATTATAATAACATAAGGCAAATAAATATTTTATTTTATTTTATTTGTGTGTGTGTGTTATTGTACCAAAATTGTGGTAGGGGTTTCAGTGTTTTATATTACCGTCATCCTGGCAATATATTTTATCATTTAATTGGAGTAATTACATCCAGTGCATAATTAATGGACCATAATAACATTTGTAGACAAGTTAGTTTTTCTTCAAGGTTATTGTAATTTGAGAACCTACTTTCAATTTTGAAGTTTCTTGAATGGTTACATTAGTTTAAAGATTCTCAACATTGAAGCTATTTAACTTATCAACCTCATTTATTATCATTCCCTACATCAGTCCACAAAATATTTAGAATTTTTATCAAGAGTCATTACCTCTAACTAAAGGCTTTAGTATGTGATAATTTGTTGTTGTTTTTTTCTTTATTTTATATGTTCGAACTTTTACACTTGATAACAAGAGTTGATTTATACTCTCAAAACATTGTGTATTAGTTTTTATATACACAAATGATAGCAAATGTCCGAATAAACATATTATACCATATTTAAAATATTTGTTTAAAGATTGTGTCGGTCGTACATTTTCACTTTTTGACTAACAACAATGAAACTGACATTTTATAGTTTTGGTTGGTTTTGGGGATGGTTGAGTAGGAAAGTTTGTGCAATGTGTTTGCACCATTTATTAATTTTATATTTCTCTTTAGGTTTGGTTTATTGTAGCCATATTTTATTATTTTGTTTTTATAATAGTATTTTACTTTTATTTCATTTTGTGTTTTTTATTTTAGGGAATCGATAAACAAATGAAATTTAATAAACAGTTTAAGCTTCTTGTTTGTTAAATAACTACAGTTCAATCATGGCAAGCTTTCAACAGTTCAATCATATTCTAAAAAAAAGTTTTTGTGTATAAATTCGCAGCAATCTGAATTTTTTATATGCCATAATTTTGTCATTTTAAGACCCTATCAATACTATGGGAACTTCAAAAGTTATTCGAATTCACTGGTCATAAAAATCAGTTTGTCATAATTAACTTGCTTCCTATTGGTCTGATTACAAGAAAGGGTATTATACAAGGTACAGATTAAAAAATGTCTAATAAAAATTATCCTATAATTTTTTTATATGAGCAACTATTTTGGAAATGATCCAATATGTAACTTCTGACAAAAGTTCACTCCACCTGTCCAGAATATAATACTCGTCTATATTAGTAAATTCATAAACCACACATATGGAATGTCTAAAAAGTTTGGCGATTGGTATGAGAGAACAAATACAATAATTAACAAATTACCTTTATTGCCTTACAAAATAATCGCCTTCCACTACACATACTATTGACAATGTTCATAAAACTTCTGGAAGCTGACAAGGAAGTCATCTTTAGGATTCAATCGCTGACCCCTGTGACATGACTGTCTTGAAGCGGGTAAATAGAAAAAAGTCCACAGTCGCTAGATCAGTGAGAGTATGGTGGCTGACCGAGAACAGTTACGTTAAGAATTGGCGGACTTGGATCGCACAGTAATAAGGATTTAAAATCCATATTTCTAAATAACTTTTTTAAATATTTTAAAAACCAATTTTAAAAAACTAAACCAATGGAGCTAAATGCTAAACAACAACCTAAATGAAGAACAAAACCCATTTTTGATTTGAGTATATTCATATATTCATAGCAGTATCTTAATTTCAGCTGATGAGTTTCAGAAGAACTCTATTTTCAAAAGGTATTTACCTACTGCTTTGTTTGTCCCTTAAAGAGTATTCTTATATCCCACGTAAGTCAGGAAGTAAACCTCTTATCTATATTTGACACCATACAGCTATGATAATGTTTAGTTTTCATAGTTCTGTGTTTCCATTAGTGATGTCGACTTAATGGTTTAATATTTTATTTGACATGGTGAGGGGAAAAAGACATTTTATATTTTATCACAATGCACTGTATTCTAGGGAGGAATATATGAATTAGAAAAATAAGGAATGGTAGGTCGAAACATATTGCCATTGTAGAAGCTTTAGTTCAAAAATATAAATTTAGGAAAAATTAGAGCTTTATCAGGAATGACAGCAGATATATACATTGCATCAGAAGGGATGACAGATTCTGGTTCATTAAACTTTAACATTTAACCAACTTTTAATAAGTGCACCAGTAAATCTTGAGGACTATGTGACATAACAATGTCTTGTGTGAGCAGCTGAATACTTGGAGAGTAGTCACTTCACATTAGTTTCAAGTCATTTCAGTGTTCTTTATAATTTGTAATTGTAATTATTTTTATGTCTTGCTTTTGTTGTTGTGTGCCTTGTTATTGTAGATTGTTGTTATGTGTAAGTCGTTGTACAGATCATTGAATATGAGAACCGGATGCGACTGTATTCTACACCCGATAAGATATTTCGCTACTTTGCTACTGTGAAAATAACTACTATTGAAGGAACTGAGATATACATGACTCCAGCGGATATGTTGCGGGCAATAACTCCAGATTCCAAACAGCCTGATGGTAAACTTTGTTATTTAGGTGTAAGGGTTTATGTACAGTTGTTGCTTACATGTTTACCATATATTTTTAGAATGTCTTGTGGAAGTTATATATAGGGGGAGTCATTATGTGTGTGCGATGTTTCTAGAGAATAAAACTAAGAAAAAAGTGAGAAACATTAATTCTAACACTTCGTTATTAGCTTGTTCATGTTTTTTACAGGTTACCATTCATATTTTGTATGTAACCTTTTAACCTTATTATGTACATTTTTTAATTGGTGACCATTTAAATATATAAAATTTAATATCTTGAAAACCATTGGTTAAGTACATCGTAATTTAATTACCTATGAATGATATGATTATTTTTACTATAGGTAAACGCACAACCAAATTATTGACAAAAAAAAAGTTCTTGGTAATTATCTACAATACCCTGTTTGTAATACCATTTATTCCTTATAACAGGTTGACTTCCACAATACTAGACCAGGCTTCACAATTTTTTTCCCCACAATGTGTGATGTATAATCTTTTTCATTGTATATCCTTGAAACCCATTTCTGGATCACATGACCTAATGAAATAAATTTCCTCTCTTAAACCATGAAACTGAGAAATTAATTTTGACTTTTTTTAACATGTTTTTATTAACTTGGTGTTGGTGAATTTTAAAGGAAATCAAAATGCTTGAAAAATTCAAAACAAAAATGGTTTTGCAATATATATAGTGTATGGATGCAATACTAAGGATTATAGGTAGTAACTCTAGTAGCGAAAAATGAAATGATAGTTCAAATCAATTTCATTTCAAAATAATTACTGGTGAATATTTATTCATAAATTATCTATAGCATGCATGCACCCCACGTTTTTTGTTTTGAATTTTACAAGCATTTTGATTTCTTTTAAAATTCACCAACACCAAGTTTAAGTACAATTATTATATGGGATTATGAATATTAATTTTTAAAAGAGAAATTATTTTATACTTTTTAGTCCCTTTTAAAAACGTGTTTCTTATATGTAATGAATGTTTGATTTTGCAAACACGCTAATAAAATAGTAAAATAGGACTATATTAGTTTGGAATATTCAAGTTGGGCTATTTCAGGCAAGGGTACAATAGATTAGTTTCAAGAAAAGTTTGGCCAATTTATAATTTTTTTTTAAAACTCAAAATAGTCCAATGTTCCAAAAGTATAGCTTTTTACTCATAGCTTTTTTGAGGCCACAGCTTTCTGTTACCCCATTTAAATACATTGGAAATTAGACCTAATAGTGAATCTTACATGAAATAGTGACAATCTAAATGAAATTCATTTTTGGGTCTCATGGCTTAGTAAACAAACACCGCCTTATGTATTCAAGTATAAGGGTTAACTTTCAGAAAACGTAAAATTTTCAATTGAAAATATTCCTTGGTAATTGTATTAAGCCATTTTTGTTCTATATGGTACCGACATATTTTTTAATTCTGAGAGTTTTGGTCTCCGAATCTTCACCTTAATACAAAATCTTCCTTTATAAGCTGTAATATGTAATTCACCCAATTATAAGGAATACCTGTTATCATGAACTACTTAGTATTATAGTCAATTAATTATCAAAAAATACTTCTTTTATCAAACTTGGTCATCCTTTTACCTATAATGGAAATAATGATGTTGTTCATTGTCAGGAAAGTAACAAATTTAATCTCTGTAATTTTTTTGCAAAACAACGTTTTCGAGTTATTCAACATTAAACATTTTAAACAGTCACTATTTTGAAAAGTTTTGTTTTTTGGTACACTTGTAAAGGAGTACATATAAAGCATATGTATGAAATTTGGACTCAATATCTCATCTACTTTAAAAAATAATAATTTGTTTAGAACAAGAATAAACAGACTGAGGACAAACTGAAATTGAAGCATTTTAGAATATCCCTCAAATATTGTACACTCATAATGACTCACTCCTGAATATATAATGGGTGTTTTTATAAGTGGGCCACTATTTGTTCCCTGTACAACGATTAATAATACAAATCACTTTGAACGGAAACATATACCTTACTTTTTTTTATGAGAAATTAAATTATGGTAAATAATTTATAAAAGAAGTTACGTTTTATTTATAAATGCATTTTAATATTTGAATAAAACATATTTTGTACGATATATAGATAAATTTAAGTCCACTAAATTAACAAAAACTTCCAAAGAACTTATGTATGGAATGTTTTATTTGACGTTAGATTTACATCTATGGAAAGGATTTAGATAGAGTAATTTTGTTGTTTAATAATATTTATTGGGTTATCAGGAATTTCGAGTTCAGACTTAATCGCCCTGAAAAATTTTTTTAAGCAAGTGTATATCTTTGTATGTACAATATTTTTTAAAAAAAATCTTTACATGTTTACATTAGTTGTTTTGTAATGCTGCAAGGCTGGATATGGTAGTCCGATGTATTCTAGCTGGATCTACACCTTTTTCATCTAGTCTTGGGTTGGATCTCTCTCTTCTCACCTATCAAATCTCTCTAGGCCAACTGTTATTCTTTTCCGACCGTGATGCTGTTAGAGTATTCGATAGCTAGGACCTATTTTGTAATTTTTTATTGTTGAGGTGATGATGACTGAGAAAGGTTTTTCATATTTTACACCACATAAAAAGGAAAAAAATAATGGGTTTAGAAGATAAAAAATGAGTTATTTTTGTGTGTTTACCTCTCTGATATTTTTAGTGACGAACTCTAGCTTATTGTCCATGCGAGTCTATACTTTTCAATCACATTTTTGTGCAAAAGTATTTGACCTACAAAATTATTTTGGATAGCTTTTTTTTCTGTAATTTTTTTTCTTTACCTTATTACTTAAAGGTGAATCATGTCAGTTATAATCGTCTTATAAACAGAGTAATAAAAGAAGATAAAATAAAGACCCCTAGCCCTTCCCTAATAAGATTAGGGTCAGACGAGAAGAAGAGTTGGTCAAGAGAAGCCTTATAGTAAAAATGAAAGAAAGGGATAAATTAAAACAACAATTTTTTAGTATAAACCACAATATTTTAATTGAAACTTGCCGACCATGGTTTTGCTAGTTAAAGCATTGTCAAGGACTTATACAAGAATGAAACAAGTCCTTGACAATGCTTTAACTAGCAAAACCATGGTCGGCAAGTTTCAATTAAAATATTGTGGTTTATACTAAAAAATTGTTTTTTAAATTTATTTAAAATGGAATACCAACAAGTACCTGCGGTCATTAGTATAAATAGTTTAAAAGAAAGAGATCCAAACCAAGACTGTATGACAAAAGGTGTAGTTTCATACATTTTCACTTGGTTATTATTTTTGTCATATATCTTAAATATTTACGAAGTTATTACAAAAATACTTGATTTAAAAATTTTTAAACCCATTAAAAAATAACACACAGCTAGTATATACTTCTAAAGATTTTATACTTTCTCACATGTACGAGGTGTAGAGAAAGTTATGTGACTGATGAATAATAACTGAAAATTCGGGAGTAGCTGCCATTAAAAAATTATAATTTTATCTAAATTGGATTTATCAAAGTTTGCTCAAGTGTAATCTCAAGGTCTAAACAAAATGTGTTTGTCACCATCTCTCCAAAAATGTCAGTTTGAGAGTTATCTGTAAAAATTAAAAATTGACCAGAGCGTTATTATGAAATATGTATTTTCTCAAATTGGTTCTACCAGTTTCATTCAAATTGTAATATGGAGATTAATGATTCGAACCCATGTGCAAAATTTTAAGTAAAAACCCTATTACTGTTCAGGAATAATTGGCAAACAACAAAACAATCTTGACCACCATTAAAAGCTCAATTTTTATCAAATATAATTTATGTTGATTACACATTTATGGCTCAAACGAAGCAAGTTTAGGCTCTATTTAAATATATAAATATTTTTTCAAAGACTAAGTCTATAGTTCATTTTCATTTTTAGATTGACAACTGCAGAACTAATGTTGTGATGAATTGTTTAGTTTTATTACTCTTTTGATTGTGAATGCGTATGCAAATGAAAGTTTGTGTAATGTTTTGCACCGGTTATTAATTACCTACATATTTAGACCTACACTTAAACAAAAAAAAAAAAATATATATATATATATATATATATATATATATATATATATATAAAGGGTGATTTAATTTGAAATGTTTTGATGTTTTTCCTCCGGAGACTATTAAATCTACTTTTTTGACTCCTGAAATTATCCAACCTATTCTGCATATAATAATTACCAAACTATTTTTACGGATCATCTGATTTTATGTGGGACACGATTGCTGCATGTGAAATTAACTAGAAATAAATCTTTGTTCGTGTTGTCAATTTATAAAACAATATTTTATATAAATCAATAATACCTAGTGTGTGAGATGCATGATGCAACAACTGGTACACAATCTGATTTTGCATGCAGTTCTGCATGTTCTACTAACCTTATTTTATACCATTTTGAAAAGTAATTTCTTGTTTCAGGATTTGTATGCATGATAATTGCAGTTTTAATAACAGTATTTATAAGGATTATGTTGCTATTGGCTGTAGAAACACTGACAACTATAATAATATAGAATCCATATGAGTCTTGTTTTGTTATTTAACCCATTTGTCTATTTTGATGAAAGTATTCTGCCGATGTTTTCATGGTACAATCCCACATCAAGAAATAGTGACACCAATTGAGCTGTTGTTTATTCGAATTTAGGATAGATACAGGCTGTTATATATTTTTTATGGGTTTGTATTCTTTAATGAAATAAATATTGCACAGTTCAATATTTATGTTTTTAAGTGTCTAGCAAAATGTCGTACCTTGAGCGTTTCTGCAAGTCTGTGGTTATAGACGTAGCATATTCTGTATTTGTGGTAATATTTGTTAATTTTAGTATAGGATATTTATAAAAGTAAGTGAGTGATGATCAATTTTATTGTAAAAACAAGTAGCTGATAATCAATTTAAATCAATCATTATTAAAAAATATTTACTGCAATACAATATTGGGCCCAATTACCAAAGTTTTATTGTTTTGTCTGTTCTTGTGTTTTAATATTTGACAACTGCTTTACTGTGTGATGTTATTTAATTTAACCACATCTTTTGATGAGTGAACCCATAGGATCATAATATACAGGATGATTCATGAAGAAACAGAGAAACTATCAGAATATTCTACTGGTTACAATATATTATATATATTTGTATCAATTTAATTATGCATTTTACTCTCAATGGAAAATGAACACACACATGGGTTTACAAAGTAAACAATCAAATTAAATTTTATTATATCAAAAAACTACAAGCAAAAGATCAAGAATTAGAAACAAAATATGAGTTAAATATTAATCGAAATATATTTGTTTGATAAGAGCAAGAGTGAAAATTATATTGTCTTTTCCTTTTTTATATACATAACAATCTCAGGGTAGGGTATCGTGCCGACTTTATCCAGTCTTCTGATCGTATTCATCGAAATTCTCAACTAATATTAAATTACATTTTGATTATGAGAAATATAAATTTGAAAATTTGTTTTGGAATTTAGAAAGTTAGAAATATTTTGGGGAGATCTCACCAATTTGTCGAATTTAATCCTGGTATTCTTAGCACTTATATCTTCTTGTCAAACACAAAAAACTATACTTTCTTTCACTTTTTACAATTAAATTCAAAATTTGTAGTCATCGCTGTACACGTCTATTGTCTTCGGTATTCAAAACTGGACTGTTCAAAGGACGCTTTCTTCTTGCTTAGCTTCTGTTCCAAAATTTTATAAGATGGCGTATGGGGGTTCACTTATCTTAATACACGGTATGAAACACGAATTCGTTGTCATAATTTTATAGGTTTTTTATTTAATCCGAAAGATATGTAAAGATTTTTATATTATAATAATTTTTATTTTTATTTGTACGATCTCGTAATATAATTATTTCTCTATATTCCTTATAGGCCCTAACTAAAATCTTATTTCTAAAATTTTACATTAAATACTTTAAAATATGTTTTGAAACATCGACATCTTTTGGCCTAGCCAATGAGATCGCATTATCTTCTGTGACGTCATTCGCTCCGTCTCGGTTGTCTGACGTATGGTAGGCATGCCTTCCGTCTTCCCGGTCTGTTATTTCCGCAATATTACATTTCGTCATGTTTGTAAATATTATTTGATTTTTATAATTTTGTAAAATTATGGAATGTTTCATGGTAAATATAAAGAAAAAAGTTCATGTAAACATAGGCCAGAAAACGCTAAGGTTTCCATTTATCTACTTTTTTTTTTTTTTTTTTTTTTTTTTTTTTTTTTTTTTTTTTTTTTTTTTTTTACAAAAATAGTTTAGATTTGTTACACACATTTTTTTGTTTGTTATGTTTTACAAGTGTACCAAAAACAAAGATTTTATTTTCTTTACTTTCAAAATGGTAGCTGTTAAAAAGTTGGAACATTTATAATAAATAAACAATATGAATTATTGATGATGGGTAGAGGGATTTGTGGTCAAAAGAAAAGTGAGATCTTAGATGCATGTTATAGCCTAAATGTAATAACCTCAAAATTCGTTCTAGCCTTATAATTTAATTAACTTCAAGATTTTGGAAATTTTAATTAAATAATTATAAAACACATATTATAATAACTACAGATAATTTAAATAAAACTTACCTTTAAACTTACCATTTCAAAAACAATAATAACAGTAACTTTACTTAATAACCTAAAATTATTGAGTAAGAACATTTTACTATTCTTTTGTAATTTATTTCATGTTTAGATAATTAGTTTTAATTCAAATTCAATTTATATTGTGTATTAGTTAATTTAAATAACAAACTGATCGAATAGGATAAATTATGTTAGTTTTAGTGTTTACAACAAATTACAATAAAGTGAAACAGTGCGAACTGGCGGCGGTAGTTAGAACTATCGTTGAAATCTAGGCGGTGGTTGTATAAAAAACATAAATATATAAAAAGTGAATGTGGATGAATTAAAACCTTTTTAAAAACAATTTTAACTACAGATATGTCTACAAACTATAAATAATGTAAATATACTATTTAAAAGGACTATGAAAGGACATTAAAAAAACAAAAATTGATATGTTTGAATGCACGGCCATACACAAAGCCGATAGCGGAAAATATACCAGTGATGGCGGTACTGCATTGTAGCCCGGGTTGTTGGAAGAAGACTTTTTTTCGTTGTTCAGCAATTTTAAAAGATGGATTTTATAGAAAAGTTAAATATTTTAATAATACAAGCATGTCAGAGGAATGAATGGTGAACTACAAGAGTTATTGCAAGTATTTATAAAGCAGTCTGAGGTAATACCAAAATTTTTAATATCTTCAAGAATAAACATTTAAACAAGTTTCTTAATTATTTATTTGGACTTTAGTGGGTATATAGATTTTATGAATATAAAAAGATTTGAACTGTAAAATTTTTTAATATTAATAACATTAAGATGATTTGTGAATTTTAAGATATACAGTATGTTTAAAATTGTATAATAATTGCACATTTAAAAGCCTGAATCTTAAGACCCGAGATTAAAGAGTAATTTAAAGAATTGAGTTGTTATTCAATAGTTAACCAATATAATATAATATTATTTTAAAGTAAAGTAAACGTGCTAGAGCAAGACCCAACTTGACTAATATTAATAATATAATAACTGTAAAAAGTATGTTATTATAAGATATTTAACGTCGAATATTTTAAAACCGTTGTCATTTTACAGAAAAATTACAAGAGATTTATTTATTTATCTCTTTTAACGATAAACAAAATTCTATTTTTTATGTAATCAAAAGATAACCAAATTATCAAACAATTTTTATTTTTTTTTTGCTAATTGTCTAAAACTCCCAGAATTAACCCAAAAGTAAACATTTATGAATTCTGATCATTTTATCTCCGAATCATAAATTATAAATAATTTTATTTTAAAAGTTATGAACCATTAAATTAGAATGAACATTTTAAAATGTCAAACCCAATCAAAAATTGCGATTACTGCAAAATTAAATTTTTAGTTTTTTGTTGATAACTCAATTATTCTTTGTTTGACTTACAGGACAAAATTTAAAAAAAATTGTTTTGTTTATGTAAAGTTATCAACAGTTTTCATAATATTCAACGTTAAATATTTACGGCTGCTATTTTGAAAATATACAATATATAGTCTTTGTCATCTATTTCCATAGTTATGTTTTTTCCCCTAAAAAAAAATCAAAATATCGGATAGATGGGAAACTAAGGATATTTGGACCAATGCTCATATGAACTTTTTCCTTTATTTTTACCAGTAGAACATGTCCTGATAGTTTCTTACTCTGTTTAAGTGTGTTATGACAAAAAAATCAGATATTTATTACCATATTTAATTTACTATTAAAATATATCTTATTTATAAAGTAATAAATAGAAATAAATAAGTTATAATAAAGCAGTTGGGCTTCATCTGAAGCAGCCTGTAATTATTCATGCAGAACCTCCACAATGTTACTCATAATCTTTGTCGATTTAGAAACCTTGAAGAAAAATATCTGTTTACTAAAAATACTCTGTGATAAATGATATTGTTACAGATTGTAATGTATTTACTGTAGTTTATTAAAAACAATATTTTATTAAATTTTACCCTAAACAATTTCTACTTATTTTTATCAATACTAGATCATTGAATATGAAAATCGAATTCGTCACTTCTCGACTCCAGATAAAGTGTTCCGTTACTTCGCAACTCTTCAGGTGACACATGTTCATACATCAGGAGCAGAAACTCATGAAGTCTTCATGACCCCTGATGACTTTCTCAGGTCATTGACCCCTGGGATCAAACAACCAGATGGTATCTTAATTTTATAACTTATCTTCTGCATACATTTGTTTTTGAAATAAGCTATTTAGAGATGTAGCTTTATATTAGTAGTTATGATAAAAACGTATGTGCATTTATTCATTTATCGCTAGTTGTATGTGGAAGTTGTAAGAAAATTAACTTTAAACAATGACAGGTTGTAAACAGTCATAACAATTTATGTTTATGATTGCCAAACATTTACTTCTTTGTCAAATTGTGTGATATAAAACTAACTGAAACAATTCAAAAAGTGTTAGAAAAATTTTGTCTAGATTTCCTTACTTCAAATTTTGTATAATTTTATAAATTATGAAATGTTTAAACTCCACTTTATACACAAATCAATCGTTGTAAATCCAAACTGTTTTCCAATCATGCTAAATTAATTGAATATATTTTTAAAAACTACTTAACAATACCTGGATACATCTTCTGAAAGAAATTACAATCACAATACCATGTCCATAAAGTCATGTTGAGGTTTTGAATAAATATATTTACTAGTATACATTTAAAAACGTGAAATCTGAATAAAATGAAAGAACAGATCAAGTGTTCTTCTGTTTATCTGAATTCTTTGTGGACCCTATGGGTATCTCTTCAAACCTCCAAGTGATACTCCAGATCTTCCATTCTCAACCTACAATGTGTATAGCGTTATTGATACCGTACCACTGAATTTTAAATTTGTTGTCTTAAATATTCAATATTCCGAATCCTTTAACTTTAGAATTTTTTTTTTAACATAACCTCACAAATAAAACTCCATTTGTCAATCCAAGTTGAGCATGTTGTTGAATCCTTTCATACACCACTTCCAATTCATTGTTGAGGAAATTTCTCATCAAGGAAATTACAACGAAGATTTGCATAGTTAGGCGGTGCCTCGTCTTGTTGAGAAATCAGGTTTTCATCCTCAATTTGGAGAAAAACTTATAGTTCCAACATGTCAAAGTAGACAATTTCGCTTATAATGCTTTCAGCAAAAAAAGAGTCAATAATACAATCCTGAACAAGAGCTCATCAAACATTGATGCTTGAGCTGTCGCTTATATTTAAGGATGGAGGGAGAGAGTTCGTTTAACTGTAGTGATGTTCATGTCCTGACTTATGAAAAGTGACTTTATCACTAAGCATAATTCGGTTCAGAAAATTTGTATCAGCTTCAATTTCATTAAGAAAAATTATGCATTTTTAAAGCTTATCTCCTTACCACAAAGTATACAATAACTGAAGTTTTTAACCTGTAATCATGAGCTGTTTTTTCAAAACCTTGTGAATTATTATTTTTGGAATACCTAGTTCCTAAACACATTTTTGAACAGATTTCGTTGGCATTTGTATAATGTTTTTCATATGTTTCATAACAGTTTCTTTACTGATTGATGTAATAAGCTTCCAGTTTTTCTCAACTCTCCCATATGTTATTTTAGGTAAAATTTACTCAATTATAAACAAAAATAAGTAACAGCGGTTTCATGCACTATATTTCCTTAGGGAACCAAACCCCACCATGGCTTTTTCATACTATTATAGTTTCTGTGGATGAAGTAGTATGTGTTTTTTGTTTTTTATGTCTTATCTTTATATAATAAAACTCTAGAAGTTTAAAAAAAATATGGTTCATTGAGTTTTGTAAAAACCATTTTCTTTTGACATGGGAAAAAAATGTACATATTTTGTGATTCTGCTTAAAAAATATATCTGCTTTAAATTGTTGTGCTTTTATTCCTGCGAAAAATCTCATTATCTTTATGAAATTAGTTCAATAAGTTTTACCTGAAATTTCTCACATAAACAAATGAAGCGAGGAAAGGGACTTCCGTTGGGGAGTTGAAGGGTTCTTTCATGTGCATGCATGTATTTTTCCCATATGAACAGAGCATTAGTCACTGGAAGTCTGTCTGTTTACTTATTCTCCATCTGATTTAAATTTTCTGTGCAATTTGGTCCCTTTAAGTGACATTACCAGTTTTTACTTCAATTGGGTTATTTATTTATTTTGCACATCAGGTGGATAAGCTTATTGGTCTGTTTCTCCTAAACATCCCCAGGAGGACCTGTAAGTTCCATGAATTGTAAATCTTCCTAATAAGGTTATCCTGAAGGATTGTATGTGCCTTTATCAGAGATCCAAGAGTCTCAGTCCTTTTCCGATCAAGGTATTAAAAGATCAGGTGCTATACAGTTTTCTCTTTCAGGTCATATTTCCTACACAGAGTCTAATAATATATACTTATCCTACACATATGTTTTCTTAGTTGGCAGGGCCTACAATAAACTCTATCACCTTTCTAATTGGAGAGAAAGTTGGATGAAATTTGCTTAGAGAAGGAAGGGGGATAGAGGTTCTTCATCCACAAAACGAGCTCCACAAAATTCTGATAGCTTTGCAGTCAGCCCCTTGGAAATGACACAGAACGCAGGTCTTATGAACACCTGCATTCCTATTAATCCATCATCTGCAGGAACTCAAAGTGTAATATTGTTGAGTTCCTTCCACTGTAGTTCTTAAACAATCCCAGACTAACTTTGGCTTGAATTCGTTAGAATACAGGGCATTTCCAAACCATGTGATTGTCTGTGTAGATACATTATATATATATATATCTTTATCCTTGTATTAAAATCTCAAATATTCTCTGATACATTCCTTGAAGGCTGTAATTTCACACTGAAACACTGCTTGATATATACCCATAGGCAGGGATATATGGAATCACTTCAGCTTTTGCATGTTTAAATGTTATTTTCCTTCTAGCCATTTCTTGCTATCAGGGTGTTTCACTATAAATGTTTTTTTTGTAAGAAGGAATACTTCACCTTTATATGGTGAGAGGTCCATTGTCAGTGTGCAATCTCACAGGCTTACTGCCAGTTATTAATGCTTTATGGATGAAAAAAATTCACAAATTTTATCTTCCACCTCATACTATTGCAAGTGCTTCATTTGTTTCACTTAGATAATTTTGTGTATATCATTTACACCAGATCGTGTAATATTTTAAATGGCTTTAAAATTATATTATCAGCTTGTTGGTAGTTCCAAATAAATTTCAAAGTATAAATTGTTTATGTATTTAACCCTTTGAGTGCCACAAGAAAATTTTCATAACTGGAAAATTCGGTAACACATCTAAAATGCACAGACTCACCCAAAAATGCCACAGGTATAAATGGTTTTTTGGAGAACTTTGTTATAAACGACACAGATTAAATTGTATACAAGATATCTTAACAAATTTAGTGTCAAAATGTTTAGTGTTACCTAGGCTACAATTATATTTGTAAATAAGTTGGATTCTATATGTAAAAAAAAAATTATTTATTAAAAACCAAATTTAAGATAATTTAGAAAAAAAAATTTTACATTTTTTTTTTAACCTCACAAACCAAAAATATTTTACATGTGGGAAGTGTGCTATTTTCTATCTATATACTGTTTTCTATAAGTGACCAAATTTTTAAATTATTTGGTTGAAAACCAAACTCAAACAAAAAACTTTTATCTCAGAACTAACCTATCCCAACCTAACCTATACCTATTTTGTTTACCTGATGTACTAGGTTGATCTAAGTTTAAATCAATATCACTATCACTAAACTGATTGTCACTATCACTTTCTGGTTGATATAACGGGTCTAGATCACTGTCACCCCCAAATAAATGTAACAAATCATCTTCAGAGGCTAAAGAGTCATCGTCTGAATAACCTAAAAGTAATCTGTCTACTTCGCTACCTCTTAGATTTTCTTCCGCCATTTCAAAGCAATATATTATCCAAAATACTACTTTAAACTTGTAATAACTAAAATAATAACCTTCAACAAACAAATAATAAAATAACACGAACAACAAACTTCAAAAAAAACTGATGACTAGCGAGAAAATAATATAAACACACAATAATATCAGTACACTTCTAACCTGCAAGTGAAAATGACAACAGCTGATTTTGTGCATCTGTAATTGTTGTCATCTGTTTAGTTAGCTAAAACAAAATTTTTTCCACCACTGAATATCACTGGATATACCACAAAGTATTTTAAAACACCGAAATACTATATAGCAGATTACAAATAAATTAATTAAACTACGAAATACGCAGTGGCGATGGATCGTCACCGTGGCATTTCTCGCACGGAAAAATGGTGACGATAGATCGTCACCATGGCACTTCTCGCACGAAAAAATGGTGACGATAGATCGTCACCGTGGCACCAAAAGGGTTAAGTAGGCCTAATATGTAAGTGTTATGCCAGTTTTTGTCACTGTATTATATTGCAGTTGTTTACTTGGAATGTATTTATTGTCATGATTTTTGTTTTTTACTAAAGAAATACAAATTAAAGTTACGTATTCTTTTTCGTCACATTCACTTGAAGATTGTATTTATTTTGCTCTATTCTTCAGAATCTCTTATGCAAATTTAGAATAATGATTGTGTACTTTCCCACATACATATAGTTTAAGAAAAGTAAGTGATGTGTTAAAAAAAAACCGATGACAGGTTTTTGTGGATAAATCCGTTTTGAGGCCCCTAAGTAAAAAAAAAAAAAAAAAGGTTTTTTTTTTTATATATATATAATATTTGTCTGTCAGTGCTCTAAATTTGCCAAAAATTTTGTATAAAGGCATATTTTGGCCAAATCTTTGGACATTTTTATGATAACTCAAAAGTTTTGGTTTGCTGCCATTTACTCAAAATCAGTTCTTAAATATTTTGTAAAGTTTTGGTCAAGTGTAGCCTCCAAGGAGCTAAACAAAATTTATTGGTCACCATCTCATGAGTTATTGGTAAAAACAAAAAATCTGACAATTAAAATACTTCATTTCTCAAAATTGGGTCTACAGATTTCGTTCAAATGTTATGACCTATGTGCAAAATCTTAAATAAACAAGATCTGGTTTAGGAGTAACTACTGGCAAAAAATTTAACCCTGACCGCTAGTTTTAATGGATTCAAACTCCACCCTAGAGATTATAGGTATATAGCCAACAGAATATCAGAAATACAAGACCACGTCATATATGGTCACATGGTTTAAATAACTATAACCTATATGATTGTGCTAGTCGTGGAGTTTACTGACAAATCATAACTTGTGCCCACTATGGTGTTGTTTAACAGACAATTTGTTGTTGAAGTCATGTTCTACCCAATTAAAGATTGAAGAGTTACCTGAAATTAAAGTCGAACTTTTCCATGTGCTAGTGATGTCACAAGACTTTATATTTTTACAAAAATTCTCATCATGATCTTTGTAAAGTCTGTTAGATTATTTTGTATGATTGATTTATTTGTTTGTTTGAATTTAATCGTGTGAGTCAACTTTATTAAATCAGGTGCTTTCACCATGTAAGACAATTTTATAAGTTTCTGGGGGTTTCTCCTTAGACTCTACTATTGATTCAAATTTTTCTTGGCTGTGGGCTGACTCCAAAAAAATGAAACTGGATAGGGAAAAAAATACAGATTTTGATTTAGAACAAGTTTAATAAAATCGAAAATGTTCATGAATACCCTTTCACATGAAATCTCTATAATCTACTTGGAAATAAAACATTAAACTTTTAGATTCGAGTTGGCCATTCCTCGAATTAATTAAGATTTATTGAACAAATTAACTGAACAAATTTATTGAACATTTTCTAGACTGCCAATAACAAATTTCTATCACCATAATATTACATCTAAATAAAGCCTTAACAAATGTACAATGTTATCATTATCATTATTTATTTACTTAAATTGTACAAAATTGTCCCTATTCCCTTATTTGTTTTAATGAGTTTATATTTTAACCTTATAAAGCAATGAAATAAAACCCAGTATATGACTTCGTTTGATAATATTGTATTAACCAATTGAGATCTGATTTACATTAATAAAAGTTTAAGATTACTTACATTACACTCCACCCTTTCTTCACACTTTCACTAAACACTTTATTTTCATTTTATTTATTTCAAATTTTCACAACACTTCACTGGTGTAGATTTAGTTGATATTATTTTGTTATTTTATTATAGCAGGTTAAGTACGGACTGAGTTTCTTATTGAATTTCTTTACTTGTTCCCCCTCTGAAGATTTATTTTTACTACCCATTTTTCACGCGTTGTTCTCCCCTCTTCTTTTTTTGAATCCCTCGTGTTTCTTTCTCATTGGTTAATTTTGAATTTTTGTCGTTCTCATTGATTTTCCTAATTTGCAATCTTTCACACGTAGAACACTTGTTCAATGCTTAATTTGCTATTTGTAAAGTTCACTGCCTCTGCTTCTGTTAGGTGAAATTCGAGATGACTTGCGCGTGTTGTCTCACATCCTGTTTCTGTATTTAAGTTGGTGTTTCGAATTAATTAGATTTTTAATAAATTATATATAATAAATGTTGTAATATTGGTGTTCACCAATCTCTCTATTACAAGTCTTAATATGTTGTCACTACTGGCACATTGAAAAGTTCAGCTTTAATTTATAGCTTCAAACAGACAGGGACAAGACTAAGAGGGTTAACATGGAAGGGTGTAACTATATATCAAAAATAGAGGGAGATAACTGACTTTATATAAATGCCACACGTTGTGCGACAATTGAAACAATATGAAAATCGAGGGACTCTTATTTTATTAAAAATACTATATTCAAATCTTGTTGGGCACCATTTGTAATGTAATAATTACAAAAAAAAAATAATAATAAAAATTTATAAATGTGAATACAAATTTGTCAAGATCGTAAGTTCTTTTGAAGAAGTGTACTAAAGAGTACATATATAAAACAAAAACACCTGTGAACAATTATTACAAGTTAATACGTCATATATTTTTCATTTAAAAAATCTTCTTTTTTTTTAAAGAATATTTAATTTCTTTAAAATTTGTTTAAATTTAAATTATGGTTGCAAACCATATACTGAAAATTAAACCTAACCCCTCACACGCTGAATAAAATTTGCCTTATTTCACCTCAATGCTGAAATAACTTAAATTATTATTATTATTTTTTTTTTTCAAAGTTAATTTTTGTTTTCGTTTTGTATGTGAAAGGTTAATTAAAAAATGTCATCATTGATTTTCGGCTACATTTAACTTTTTTAATTACATACAACAAAATAGTTAAACAATTGAAAGCTACAATTTTCATATACACACTTTATGTACAGGCTATGGTAAGCTGATTTAATATTGTTAAAATCTTTAGTTAAATCAATTTTAATTGAATCTAAGAATGCTTTACTTATCTATATAGAGAGTCACTTTGATTTACTGTGATTTAAATTGATTCATCTCCTTTAGAAAAATTTAACTAAAATCTTAGGTTAATTTATAGTAAGAAATAAACACCAAAATATGTTTTACACAATAACCATAAAAGAAAGAAAACTTTAATGACATAAATAATTAATTATGGTTCACAAATAAAATTCAAATCTTTACAATTATTTTAAAATATATTATTGTCTCTGATCCCTTCACTGAACGTTAGTTTGGGATTCTCAATCACTGAATTATACATAAAATTCACTTGAAATTCTATTAAAATATTATCAATATCATTTATACAAATTGAGTTATTAAAAGAATAAATTATAATAGTCTCAGTCGGGTTTTGTTCGTATTTTAAACTTAAATTACAAATCTCGGGCTAGGGGTATTCGGCCGGATCCATCCACACCTACAGTTAATTACAGTTTGCATTTAAATCTTAAATTAACTATTAACTAACTTAAATCTAGTGAGAACATTAAATGATGAGGATGATTATTTAAAAAAAAGAGTTCAAAAGTGTCTTATCGTTGTAGGCTTTGGTACACAAAAGTTTGGATCACTATGAGATTTTTTGGGTTATTAATTTTGATGAAAATAGAAGTTTATAACCAGGAAATTCATACATAAATCGGGGTTCACTTTTAATCTCGTTACCAAAATCGTTAGTACGGATTATTTGCATGGGCTTAAATGGATACAATTTTTGGTGACTGAAAATGATTTTATGATATGATGATTATATCCTAATTTACATGTTCTAACTAATTCTATTTAATTTAAAACTAATTTTTGAGAAAAAAACTCTTTATTTATGCCTGAGTTATTAATTTAGAAAATTGCTAATCTCTAAGACGATTTGAAGATCGCCGCCATGAATGGCGTCAACCAATTACAAAGCGTGCTGGAGGCAGGGCTTAGCTTTGTCTGTAACTTGACTAAGTAAATTTCCTTGAGTTCATCACCTTTGAAGACTTCGTATTTAAATGAACGGACCTTTACTAAAATTGTGAGGTGACCATTTGAAAGATAATTTAATTCTTCATCTCACAGTATATTTTGATCTTTGGGATAATTCGCTATTATGCCTTATTTGTACTGGTTAGTTAGTGTTGTCATGGAATATTTTGCTTTCACTGGTATTGTGTTTGTCCACTTATCCCTTTATTTATTTATTTAACGGCTTTGGTTTATGTTTCGGGCTTTTTATGGTAGATAGCCAATATATTAAAGTTTCAATAGATCAGGTTTTCTTTTATCAGTTTTCCCTTGAGTATTTATTATTAATTTTCTTCTGATGGGACTGAATTATATTTCCTAGATTTACAAAGTTAAAATTTAGTTGTCAACTTCCGCGGATAGATTGCGTTAGTGTTCTGTTTTTTTGTATAAGTTGGGATTTGTTTATTAATTATTCGAAATGTAAATACTGAGCTGTTTCAAATTGCAAAATTTTTTTAGTTTTTATTAGTTTTTGTAAATTGGAACAGTTATATTGTGAAATAATATATAAAAAATAGAAGGTAATGTTAAAAAAACAAAAAACAACATATTATTGGTCAATTAGTATGTTGGAGAGGTGTGATAAATTTCAAAACACGTATCAGGGTGCAGATACGGCTTCTCGGTGCAAGTCTTGCAAAAGTATATGGTTTCTTTTCTTTCCCCTTGCTTAGCACATACCACACATCTTGATGTCCTCTTCTTTCTATCTATAAAATGTTACAAAAAATGTTAACAATCCAAACTATAAACTATGAAAGATCTATAAAAACAATGCTCAAATGCAAACACGGATGTCATCGCCTATCAGACTAATGAGTCTGCGAGTATAGCCGTTATCCGCTCTGTAGAAGCTATAGAATGCGTGCGTCGCCGGGCAATTCCAGACAAAATAGCGTCCCCCTCCACTGCCTCGATGTGTAGTACTTTCAACAAAACATTTTTCTATTCCTGAATAGACAGTGGACACGCCTCTGCATTATACCAGAACTTTGGTGAACTAATTAACTAACCATAGGCTAAAATATATTTTTGTGACTTTAATCGTAATTCGCGTTTGGGTCAAAGTCTACCATTGCGGCTATACTTGTTTGCCGCGTGGGAAGGGTTAATATTGTTTTACAAAGCTAGTATACTTTATTTATGAATCAGAGTGTTAAAATATTCAATTATAAATTTTAAATTATGAAAATCTCATATAAGTTTCAAAACTTCAACATTACTTTCATTTTAACATATTATGTCTTTAATAGAGAAACATGAAACAAATTTAAAATTACAAAATTAAGAAAAATTGAGCAAATTCTAAGTCATGAAACAATTACATTTTTATTTTATATAAATAACAGTTTAAACGTGTTTTACCAGACACGTGTTGTATTTAATTAAAATTAACTTTTCACCATAAAAAACACAACTTCTTCTAACTGGAGACACACAACTTCGTTTCATCAAAATCACTTTAACTGTTATTGAAAAATTATTATTCTTAATCACGTTTTCTCTTATGCATGCACATTAATTGTTCAAGTTCTTAAAAGTATAGATTCTATGTTCAAACTGCATTACTCTGTATCAAAACATAAAAAACTTAATCTTTCATCCGCACTCTCCGGACTACACAATACGTTTTCTAATGTCCAACAAAATTAAATCAAATATTTTCAGTTTAAACATTCGTAATTAATTCAACCTTAATTTATTAATCCTTTATCACAAAACAATATTTACAAAAACAGTTCTTTATATTTGTATAAAATGCTTTCGCTATACATTGTCTTTGTTTTACATCGAATACGATTACATAATCGACGACCATTCACCTTGAAAGTTCTAAAAGATAAAATTTTCATTTCTCGATATTAAACAAAACCAAATTCTTATCGCATATCATTTTATATCAACTTAGTTCATTTTTATTTATAAATTATTGAAGGAAAACACTGTTTTAAAACTTGTACTTTGTCTCAGACCGGACTAAACGTCCCGAGAAACGTACTCTCACTTATAGACTTCAATACATACTGTCTTAACTCATCACACAACATTATTCTATAAAACAGTTCATTATTATTACAAATTATTGAAGAAAAATACTATTATAATACTTGTTTTTTGTCCGAAACTGATCCGAAATGACGTCCCCTCACTTCGAGACTTCCTTGCAGACTAAACCAACTCGGTTGGTGCGTTCAATCCTCCAGTCTTCACTCTTTGTGTTTAAACTGTTTATTCTGCATTTTTTAAATTAAAAAGTTTATAATCATTTTAATTACTAAAGCACATAGAATAAATTTCTCTGATCATCTACTATTACCCATTTTATTTCAAATTTGGTCCCTTTTAAGTTATTCAAAGAAAAACAAAATATATTTATTGCTTGCCTCATCGTCTAGGCATTTATACCCCACTATGTGTAAGATCAAAGCATATATTCCATCCTATGTATGATCAAAGAGCCTCCCATTCTATTTAAAATCAAATTACTAAAAATGTACACTAACTCAGAGAAACTCATAGAATGTAAGAAAATTGGGAAGAAAGAACTTGGGGATCTGGTTGACAGATGAGTAGAGGCCAGGGCTCAATTTGAGGTTTGACCCCTAAGTTTCATTTTGCCATTGTTTTATGCCAAGATTTTCTGTCAGAATATATAAAAGTCTTGTTTATCATCCTAGATCATTTTCTTATTCTTGTACTGTCATGGAAAAGTGAAGATATTACATATGGTGAGTACACTTCCCTCAACCACACTCCTATCGTAAAAAGGTTGACGTTAACTGTTTTCATTCTTATTCTTTAAAGGTGAAACACTTCTCTGTCATAATCACTTTATTAACCCTCGTATTGGCAAACCTCCGAAATCGACCCACACTCCCGAACTAGTTGGCTGTTTCACCTATAAAACACGTTTTTTGCAATTCAACATTTCACCCATTTAGGATCGTCCTACCACAATAATAAAAATAGTGTTGGAAAGCTAATGTTCCGTAGATACACAATCATGCAAAAAAATTACCACAAAACGATATAAATAATATTCCAAAAATTGCTGAAGTTCACGTATTTTTTATACGTAACGTCAAAGATTTGAACCGTGCGCCTTTTAGTAAAAGCGACGCATCTTTTTCACATATGATTACAAATCTATTTTCTGTCAAACAGGTCAAACAAAACACTGTTCTATAGATCATATCTTTCTCTTTATAACCGTAGTTTACAAATTGTTCTGTGATTCATAGATCGAAAGATATGTCTACTTGACTGAAGTAGTAACCTAGCAGCACGAAATTCACTCGGCATTCAGTGCAGTTTACTAAATAAGATTATGGAATTACTGAATCGATTCTTTGTAATCGAACTTTATAGTATGTTGTAGACGAGATTTCATTCTATAAGTTGGTACCACTTGATATAGGCAAAAGAAACATTGGTGTTATTGTTTTTAGCTTGGAATGAAGCCTAAGTTTGTGAGAAAAATGACTTATGAATGCCGTGAAGCTGTCTAGCGGTTATTGATTTGGGATTATATTTCTCTTATTTTGAAGGTTTGTTTTATTTATTTATTATAAATTGTGTATACAAATTACAATATCAGTATTATTGTTTGTAGAATTTATTGTTCTGCGTGAATGTTATTGTCAGACATCAAATATTGAGGCTATCTAGAGATAGAGGTTATGTTGGAAATTGGTCTTCCTTCATAGCAAATTTGTAACAAAACACATTGTGTTTACTAATACAAATAATTTTGTCTAATGAACATTTTATAAATTGATTGTTTTTACCAAAATATATGCAAAATGTCTATAAATTTATATAGGCCTATCTATAAATAGAGAAAGGTTATGATATATCTGGTCTGACCATATTAGCAAGTTTCCATTAGTTTTATATGTCAGAATAATTTTGTCTAATTAAAATTTTATAAATTGATTATGTTTTTACCAAAATGTATGCAAATGTTTATAAAATTATATAGGCCTATCTAATAATAATATTTTTTTTATTGGTTTATATACCTATTTCTGTGGAATTTTGCCTCCGTTACTTTCCGACTTTTTGATATATGACCTTATAACTCTAAAATTTTTAAATCTAAAAGTTTTTGCATTACACACATAAAATCTGTGTATCTTTGTGAGAACATAGGTAATAAAAATTCGGTTTTGATTATTATTTTTTTTTTTTGAAAATAGTTAGCCAATATTCACTTTTTATGTAAAAATGTACCACGTCCAATGAAAATTTTAAAAATTGATTTTTCTTTTTAGCAACTTTTATCCACAAATATATTACAAATCTCCAGTAATACTTCAAAAAAATCAAAAAAATTTTTAGTATGGTGTACATTACCATTTCTGTGAAATTCTTGCCTACGTTACTATCTGATTTTTGAATATTTTACATAGTAACCCTAATTTTTTTACATCTATCATTTTTTTTCACTACACAGCTAAATTCTATGCATCTTTCTGAATATAATGACTTATAGGAGTTGTGTAAAAGATATATATTACTATTTTTAGTGAATTTGTGAAAAAAAGATCAAATTACCTTTTTTCGTAAAATTTTTTTTAAAATTTTGAAAATGTAACAAATTTTTATTTTTCTAAATATATTCAAAAATTATACACAATACTTTTTTATATCTTAGAAAAAGGTGGTAAGCTTTTGATTTTGGATGATACAGGTTTTTCCTGAAAAATGATAACTTCGTTTTTGACAAGTAACATACTTACTCCAAAACCGTTTCAAAAAATTTTGTTTTTTTACATAGATGAATTCTATCCATCTTTCTGAGAAAAATGATGTCTTATAAGTCAGGTTTTGTATAAAAATAATATATTTTATGAATTTTTTAAGAAAACAAAACCTTTAACATGCGCCAGTTGTGCTGGTTCTAGGGTTAAAAAAGGGAGAAAATTATAAAATAAAGACACCTAGCCTTCAGATTTTTTAATAGTGTCAGGGTTGGAATACAACAGGAGTGAGTGAGACTTATAGAAAAGATAAGAGAGAGTAAACCAAGATTATATGAAAAAGGTTTAGATCCAACTAGGCTCTCAGGATTGTCAACCCCATACTCCTGAGAGGAAAGTTCCTGAGAGAGGCATGAACTCTTCCTCCCTTTAGGTCATTTTTGTTTTTTTAGGAAAAATTCAGTTCAGAATTTGTTTAAACAAATTTCTTTAATATAGAAATCATTAAAATGGAGATGAAAGTCTCAGACAGATGCAGAGTTGGTTGAAATTATAGTTTACATATTATATAACGTGAATTAAGTTTCCTATATGAATGGAAGCATAAATATAAAATATAACAAGTATTTTTGAAGTAAAGTATATTTGAACAAATTTGTTTGATGCATCTTGATTGATTCATAAGTCATACTCTGGTCAAATGGTTTTAAACTAATGATATTTTACCTACAAATATATTATAGTAATATAAAGAAAAGTTAATATAGAAACATACTTAGGGTATGATTCTTATATCCCTGGTCTGTATTTCTTTTTGATGTTAGCTAGAAAACTAACAAAGATTGCTGAGTTTTGATGGTTGTAATATGTTGGGTAACTTTAGGGAACAAGTTTTTGTGATTATGTCATTACTTATTCCTGTTGTTATGCGCTTTTCCAATTGTATTACTTTGTCAGTTCGCCATGAGTTTCACGCAGAGTCAATGGGTCATATTGTTGGAAATTTGCTTTGTGGTAAAATCTCATAATCGTCAAGTTGAATTGTTCGTAGACAAATTCCCTGATACTCTTATTCCACGGAAATCAACAGTCTTTTCATCTTGGAATCATACTGGAAGATCCAGGTTATGTTACAAGTGATGATTTTTTTGAAAAAGGTTAGCACCAAGTTTATGCAGCAAATTTCCATGCACTGTTTTCATTTAGCTCAAGTTAAAATCAAATCCTTTAGATAAATCTTGGTTTAAACTTTTTCCATGTTGAGATCCTTATACAAAGTTTTCTATCCAGTGTCCTTGTCAATGTTCAAGGCTTCAGCTACCAATTTGGACACCAAGTCTGCAATCTTCTCAAACAATCTGGCTAACTTTTCTTCAATTTTTTTTCAGTTCTTGTAGTGGAAAGTCATACAAATTCATTGGCTTCCAGATTCTGATTAATGTCCTTCATTGAATATTTTGTGTCGTTCAAATATACATGCAATCTTTCCCAAACTCTTAGTATGCATTTGAAAACATTCTGTTATTGTTTATTAAAGTTTGTAAACGAAAAATTAAATAATTCATTTTAATAATAAGTTATTCACCAATTCAAAGAAAACACAAGTTTTCACAATAAATGCTTCATTTTTAACAAGCCGTTGTTTCAGTAACTAACGACAAATAGCTATCTCTGTAAAGCATTGCCCTTCTCTGTAAGTACCAAGAAGATACATCTAACTGAAGATGATAACTTAGTCGTTGAAACACTGTCCTTTCAGTCACAGCATTCATCATAAAGGACAGTTTTTAAATGCAAGTTGTCCTACTTTATATTGGTCTTTAAAGTGGACGTTTTTATGCTTATGTGGACTTTCTGTGACAGCTGGTTTGAAATTGTATTTTTGTGATAAGACACTAATATATATATATATATATATATATATATATATATATATTTTACATGTTTTCATTTCAGAAGGTTGGTAGTATTAGGTAAACTAAACTTGCTAAATCATTACAGAAAATCTGTACAGTTTTATTTGTTAAGTTTGCTAAATAAGGCATTGTAAAATTGCTTATCCATTTCAGGCATATCTTTTTCCATCGACTGAATATCCTTTTTCTTCTCCAGTGAGATCACAGGTTTTGCATAAATTGGTTTTGCAGCAGGAATTTCTGGAGTTTTTGGTACTGATGTAGTACTGGACGTTTTTTTACTCGTATCTTCTTGCTTGCTTTTTTTAGGCAGATTTTGTCTTGATGTGGTACTAGCGTTTTTCTTTTTATCTGCTTGCTTCTTGTCTTGCTTTCGGGTGGTGTCCTTGCACACCAGATTGATTTCTGTAGGCTTTTCTTCAGTAAAACTAGTTCTAAACTTTACTGTGAATAGGTTACTGTTGTGTAGCGCGATCTCTTTTTCCTTAGTATAAGGGATTAAAGAGTAATTGAGAGTTTTTGCGGGTGTTTGGAAGTCAAAAAAATCTTTTTCTAGCATTTGTATTACTGTTATTGATGTGTTATCCTTAGTAGCCTTGTGAACTAACAGGCGTACGAGGGACAGAGGACTGAATATCTCCATATTTTTCAGCCACCTTTCAATCTTGCTGTGTATAGCATCAACTTCTTGCACAACCCCGTGCCCTGGCTCGGAAAACCTTTGGATGATTTCCTCAACGGATGGATGTTTTTTCAGAAACGTTTGGATTGCAAAAGACATTATCGATTTTTTATTCTGTGGTACGCATGAGTCGGACCACAGGATAAATCTTTTTATAGCATCGTTTTTGGCTAGTATATCTTCTAAAAACTTATATACTGTGCTAGCAAGATTATTACCCGCTGTTCCTGAAATGAGCTCATGCCAAACAAGGCAATACTGCTGAGTTTGGCCTTTGTAAGTACTGTGTGCTGTGAGGTTGTAGCAGTTCAGTTTCCTTTTGTAGAAAAAGTTTGACACTTCGGCCTTTGGCAATGGAAAAACATTTTCCAGATCGAAGGCAACAATACAAGTATTCGTATTGTCAAGAGCTTTTATATCAATATTTCTGTCGCCATCACGCATTGTTTTAACTACATCTTTTTCTTTTTGGTGATTATCGTAACTTTGAACCTCTTCTGGTGACAGGTTTAGATTAGCCTTGAATGCCTCGCATGTATCACATCGATCTTTTTTCGGTTTGTGAAAATCAAGATTAAATTCGGAATTAAAAATCGACCGATAGAGGGATTCTGTTACTGGATTTTCTGTATTGGTTTCTTTGTATAATCTGTACATTTCAGCTAGTGTAAGAGTAGCTTCTAAGTACTCCTTACTACTGTCTTTTCTACAGTAGTGTGATGGAACCCTGTTAAATGAGTTTATGTGTTGTCGCACCTTATCCTTCCTGTCATTTTCAATATGACTTATAGTTTTACTTCCCTTCACAGGAGATCTGTCAATACCAGTTTGCTCATCATATGCGTGTTCAAAAAACCAATAAATCCTCCTCTGACTAATATCAAGTGTTTTGAAAAAAAATTCCTTGCAAACCCTGAGGCGAGTTTCTGATTGTGTTCCAAGGTAATAAAAGTATGAGTACTTTCTGTTATTATTTTCTCCCGTTCGAGATCGCTTTTTAATGTGCCTTTCTACAAATTTATTATAAAAGTGGTTTTTCCCACTGTCACTGAGAGTCCAAAATTGTTTGTGTGTTAAATTACAATCATCTCTTGATATTTTTTTCGTACATTCAAATTTACAAGTTCCTTTACACTGTCCTTGTATTGTTCTTTTTCTGTGTACTTTTCCTTTTCGATCTTCATCCTCGTGTCCTCTCTGCCTCTGTCTTTTTCTGATTTCCAATTTTTCTTTTGAACTGTACGTTTGCGACTACTCCTGGCCTTTTTAACTTCAGTTTCTTCTTCTTCAAATTCAGAACTTTCTAATATCATATTATCACTACTGATATTATTTTCAGTAATATCCATTAGCAAACCATCATAATTTGGTTGGTTGTCACTTACCTTATCGGCAAGGTTTACTGCAATTAAATCATCTGTTGTAATTACATCAAGTGTAAGTGTTATTTCATTTCCCACTTCCAGATCTTCGAAGTTTATTCCAACGTGTTGGTCGTCAGTGAAAGTTTCAGCTTTTATTTCTCCCTCCTGATTCATCCCATCTTGGTCGGCAGTGGTAGGTTGAGCACTCTCTTCTTCTAGCTTATTCATTCCATCGTCACTGAAATAGAATCAATTAATTAAAAAGAGATACTGTAATGTTTAAATTATGATTGATTGTAGTTCTAGATTTCTGCATAGGCCTAAACCTATAAAACATGATGATAAACATTTCGAATGGAAAATATATGTATTTTATTGTACTTTTAGGTGTTATGATAGGCCTTAGCCTAGCTCAATGATTAATTTTTAAGTGAAGACTAAAAAAAACTATGTAAAAGAAAAAAGTAACAGACCTTAAGTTTAGGTTTCCAATAAAGTTTTATTATATCAGTTTTAATACTCTTGTTAAAAGAAAAGAATAATTCTAAGTTACAGATAAACACTATCAAAATGCAGATTGAGGTTAGGTTAAAATAGGCATTATTCTTACCTGCCAGAGTAATGATTTTCCAGCATAGAGTCAATATCTTCTTCATCTAGCCAAGCTTCCATTTTAAAACCAAAAATAACTACACTTTATTAATTATTACTTTCTGAAAACAACAATAAATCATTGAATTTGCTTGTTTATTCAGCAAAAGACCTCTCAGCTGTGTGCAGCTTAGGACAGCAAATGATCAACAGGTGACTTGGAATGCAAATGTTCTAAATCATTTTTTTCCTGGCACCTCATTGGTGAATCTTTGAAGTGAGAATGCAAGTGTTCCAACTCCTCTCTGTTGGTGTAGTTGGAACAGTCGCATTGTAACTTTGTTGTTTTTTCCATGGATATGGAACACTAAACATATTGGTTTTAGCTTATAAGCAAATTTTTTTTTGTAAAAAGATGATTTTAAAATGTAGTAAACATTACAAAGAGTTAAAATTACTATATAACTCATTTTTGACCAAAATTGGAAATAGAGCAGTTGCATTCTCAGCCAGTGAAGTGTTATTAATTTTAAGTGTATTATATAGGTTACTAATAATTATTCTATTCAGTTGAAATTATATTAGTTTCAAAATAATTAGTTGTTGTCACCCTCAAAGTGTGAAATAGTTGTAAGCTTTGATCCCTTTTTACTTTCACATGTATATCTAGTGTAGAGAAAGTTATGTGATGGCTAAAAAATCAATTTGGAAATATCTGTTTTGAGATCTGAGACCAAAAGTTTTTCTTGTTTATAAGGAAAAACTCTTGGCCATTATCACCTTATAAGAAAAAGATGAATTAAAATAAAATTTGACTCATAGCCCTTAAATACTCTTATAGTGCCAGGGTAGTTTTAATTTTAATGGTATGTAGTTTTGTTAAAAAGCAATGATCTTAGATTATAGAAGTTTTTCAGTAATATGGTTAATCTACAATAGGGAACATTGATAAGTTTATTGTTTCTAGTTTTATGACCATTCTGCTGAGAATGTATATATATATTATTTGTTGAATTCATCTTGATCACAAGTAGCAAATCAAATATATGTTTCAGCTTTGATTCAATCTGTTATGAATGATTTGGTTGTTGAAAGTCAGGTACACATATTATCTCAAACCTTACATATATACATTATAAGCATTTTAACAAAATTTGATTAAGTTTTAAACTTATAGCACTGCCTCTCTGAACTTTGAGTTAGATTGATTTGGTTTGAAAAAGATTGTGCGCTTTTTATTTAGTGTTTTTATTTAGGCCTCTATTATTTAGAAGAATTCCTTTTCTGAATTTTCTTGTATTTCTAATCTGTATTTATCTACCACTTGGTGTCTGATGCTTATCTTCACATGTTGGAATATTAACAAAGCCTATTAACTGCATGAATTCACAGCTTTGCTATACATATACAGGTTTGCCTGAAAGTGTATTATAAATAGATTCTATTATTTTAGGAGTCGTAAAGGTTATAATTTAAGGTATTGTATATTTTGATTTTTGGAGGTTAAATTAATGTTAATAATATTTTGAACTGTTTTTTTAATTTTTTTTTTTATATTTATTTAAAAACACAAGCTCTCTTATCTCAGGTTACTGGTTCTCTTCTGGCCTATTAACACAAAACACAAGGAATTATTTATTTATTGTAATACATCATACACAAAAACTCTTAATCCAACATATCTGACGTTTAAAAAAAATTAATTCTTTTATTATTTACAAAATTTTTTTTATCTACTTTCTTCTTTTGCTAACCTCACCTAACTTTTACTCAATATTCACGATTCATCAGAATTCTCTTGGATTAAAATTGTCTCAATAAAGCAGCTACCTTCTCTCCTCTGAAGTCAAAGCTAGATTGACTAAGTGTTCTTTTTACAACAATCCATATTTTGTATACATTATTTTATCTACATTTAACATACAAAATAAATTTTGTCTTCATTGTTCCTTATTTTTATTTTAGTATTCAAAATCATTATAATTTTATTTATATACATTTTTTATAATTTATTAATCTGATAAATTACGCTTTTAAAATCGTATTTTTTAATTTTTAATTATATATTAATCTAATAAATTAGCCTTTTCGTGTACATTTATAACTTTAGTGTGTTATCAGTGTGTAACTTTACTTTTGAAATAATTATTGAGGTTAATTTATTACATTGTTATGATAAGTCACCTATTTAATTATTTTTTGTATACGATTCATATAAATAAGTGGTTCCAAAAGTTTATCTCAGTTTTTTATTTGAAATGCTCCATTGTTTAACCTAAGCTATCCAGCTTTAATCTCAATCTAGTCCAATACCCTATTTTATTACCCTATCCTTAACTGTATCATTATAAAGTGTATTACTTTGTTACAGTTTAAAACACAATAATTTGGTGCAATTTAAATTATAAACCTTAATTTTGTTAGCAAATCCTATTTATTGTATTCTTTATCACTACTGTTCTCAACTGACTTCATCACCCAAAGTATACATTTCATATCCAAACGTAAACACTTTTATAATCACTGAACAATAAAATTATAGTATAATTCGTTGTTGTTAAACATAGCGTGACCATATTTTCTCTAAGTTTATTGTTCCACGTCCAGTACATAACTGAAGAAAATGAAAGGCTGACATTTGCGGTGTGTAAAGTTTTTAACAATACACTCAATTCTTGATTATTTATGGTAATGTTGGAGTGAAAGATTGTGGTTAAAGCAAAATCATAGAATCCAAAAAAGCTATGTTATACAGTTGAGCTTATGTATTTGTCCTTCCTAGTTTTGCCATATAACTGCTCCGATGTCTTCAGAAGCATCGGATGAAGAGTGATTACTAAAATAGTTTATTTTTTCATCAATTCATCGTAAAATGGATCCAATAAAGAGGTTCATTACTGTCCTATGATCATTTTTCCTTTTCCAGGTAGTTGATGAAGATCATGCCATGTCAATCCCAGAAAATTGTGGTAATGAGATACAACCATTTTGACTTCTTTGTTCACCAAGAGAAACCTATTGTTTTAATTGTTCTTTCATTTTTGAAGTGTAATAATGGATCAATATTTCATCAATGGTTACATAACACCAAAAAACTCAGTTAGATTCCGCTTGAACATTTCTAAACACTGGTTCAAAATGGTTGCTCGGTTCTGTTTTTGGTGACATATGAGGAAACATGGCACCCATCTTGCTGATGTTCATCTTGGATGTACAATCTTAATTATCTTGTGGATCTCGATGGTTATCAAACATAATATCATGGATTTTTTTAACCATCGATTCTGTCGGACCTCATTCGAAGATATCTGGTGCTTAGCATCATTTGTGCTTGTACGGCCACAACAAAATTCAGTGAACCATTCCATAAGATGGAGCAGAGTTCCCATAATACTAGTTTTAACTTTTTTTTAATGTATAAAGTAGTGCTTTATATATATGCACACAATATTACCTGTTTCAATATATATTATGTGAGTAGGTAAAGTTAGGTTAGGTTAGGTATTAACATTGTGAACATTTTAAAACCAATAGCATTCAGTTTTAAATGATTTGTTATAGTAAGAATCAGTTTTATAAATAAATAACAGATGTATGCATTATATCAATTTATTATGTTACAGGTCTGGGCTTGGACCAATACAAGAGATACGACCCCAAGGTAAGTCAAAACTTTTTGTTTTACTGCTTATGCTTATCTTATATAAATGTTGGTTCATTTTTTGTTTTGGATGTGTTTTAAATATTTATTCTAAGAGAATGATAAATATATGTCTGAAATAAATACAGAATTTAAAACAAATTTTAAAATACTATTGAATAGTATGAATAATTTTGAATATCAATAAAGATTTATACACAAACGCACTGTCTCTAAACAAATAGCTTGTCACATCTTCCTTACTAGGTGTGTTGTCTTGGACAGATTTTAATGTCTTAATTTTTACTTTTGGAATGACACAATAGTTTGTTAATATCACTTTTCTGTTATATATTCACTTATTTCTATGCAGTCATATTATTTTATTTTTTATTATGAAAATTTGGAATTTTTTAAAGTGAAAAATTAAATTGTCTACATAAAAAAATAATTTGTATATAATTATACTGATTTATTTTCTCATTAAATCACCATTTTCTAAAATAAAAATTGTATTCTAGTTAAATGAGACTACACTAGCACAAATATATGGGAAAATGATTGTTTTATTCTGAAATTGATAAAAATAATATATTTTTCTTTTGGAGGTTTAACATTTAAACAACCAAACTGATATGATATCTATTTCATCTTGAAGTAAGACATAAGTAATTGAATAATTATTGTGATTTATATTGAACTTTTGCCTTTTATTAATTACAGAAGTTGTGTAGGGTATGCCAATAGGATTTGATGATTTTTAGATCCCCACAAAAGAAGACTGTAAAATAACATGAAAATAAGAATCAAACAAACAAAAAACATTTAATATTTTCTATTTATTGCTTATAACTAACTCTATGGCACAGCTAGACAACTTTTCATTCGAGTAATGTGTGGTTACCACATCAAAATTCCCATCTATCCTTCTCAACCAGAGTTTGCTACTAATTGCAACTTCCAAATTTCCTCACAAAGCTGGGTCAATTCTGTAGAGTCTCCACGGGTAATAAACCCTAAACATTTAATGAAGCCAGAGTGCTAACCACTAGACTAGCTAAGGGCTCTTATTGCTCATACCTTAGTTTTTTAAGTGATCCCTTTTAGGTATTCACTGCAGTATCTTAATCTGGAGAATTAAATCAGGCCTACTGTACATCGCCAAATCTTGAGATTAGCTTTATGAAAACTGTTGTAACCATCCCAATATAGTTTTTTATGATTCAATGAGCCTTCTTGTTATAATCATATGTTGAAAGGTTATTAGTATTGTGTAAGTTTTCACAAAATTTTCTTTATATTTCTGTCAGAGAATCCCAAGACCTGTGCATTGTGCACTGCAGACTTCTTCAGGCTTTGTTGTATGGCTAAAATCACTTCTTGTTATTCTTGGGCATCCACATCGTTCAGCTACCACCAACAAAAGACAAACATATTCATTGAATTTAAAATATTCAACCATGACAGGATAGAATCACGAGAAGGGGTGAAATCGTTTCTTCCAAGTCAAAAATTTACACGAAACCTTTGTTGAGTTAAAGTAGTAAAGTTAGGTTTAATAGATGCTATGACAGCAAAGATGTGTTCATTAATTACTCATTACTTAGCGTAGCCTGTTATCCATGGTGTACTGTATGGCAAGATGACTGTAGCTCACTCTATGATTAACCACTATTCTTTCCACTGCAATATCACTAAATTTGTATGATTCTATTGCTGGACCAAGTATTACCCTATTCTTATTTGTTGTCTTTATAATAATTTATTATGCTAAAAGGTAAACAGAATAAATGTTAGCACATAAAATTAATTTAGAAATAAATACATATAACATATAACATATAATATAGGATAGCTAAGCTTCTAATTAATATAATAAACATTTTACAGTCTTTGTTTTTTTAAAGTATAGTAGGCTCGCGACTATCTAGCCTCAGGTGGTGGTTGGCTTGGCCGAATAACAAGAAAGGTGGGATGTTGAGGGTAATTCACATTCTATCCATATTTGTGATAATTAAAATCAGTAGCGTTCTACAGCTTATTTAAACTTGTTTTATACAGTCTGATCAAAAAATTGTTGTTAATTTGACCTAATTATGAATGGAAAGTTAAATATAATGACAAGAAATATTTTTTAAGACTTACAATTTATTTAAAGAATGTAACAAAGATTACATATATCGAACTGTCATATTATATTTCTTGAATTTGTCAATTTTTTAATAACTACATGTCGGACTATTATAATGATTATGGAACAAGAGTTGTGTGGATTAAACAAAGTCCTGATTAGTAATGTCCGAATTAAAAAAGTTTAACTTATTTAGTTTGGGTGTATGAAAAAAAATATAGTGAGCTATTCTTAAATGCTTTCTATTTTTTAATGTTTTTTAGCAATCTGGGAGTTTATTTTTGTATTATTCCCACTATTGTTCTTGTGGGAATAGTTTTTTATTTTACTTACTGAGGTTGTGGCGTCAGCCTAAAAATTACCCTTTGAATCATCGGGTATCTGTACCATGCCACTCATGGCAGATAAATTTCTCTACAGAGAAACAGGATCCAATCAAAACAAAATTGTCTTAGGATTTGTTTTAAATGCATTAAACTTGTTTTGCATTCTCATATATGTGTAGAGAAAATTATGTGATGGGTAAAAATAAAATGCAGAGTTTTTACAGATATATAAAACGTTTGAGGTGCACTGAGTCCAAAATAGTACTTTTTTGAGTCTGGGCAGTGCTATTAAACCTAAAACCGTACGGTATATCAATTTTAATCAAATTTGAACATGTTTTGGTCTTATAACGGGACTTTTTGGGGAAGTTGCATCACACAAAATTAAAATATGTCCTGCATTCAACAGTAGTGATACAATACCAAAGTATTGGTTGTCACTCTCCAGAAATGTTGGTTCATGAGTTAGTTATTGGTAAAAAAACCAAAAATTATCAGCCATAGTGGTATTATAATTGTTTTTAAATTTGATCTACCTATTTTGTTCAAATTAAAATTCTTAATGAGATGTGAAGATTAATGACCCAAACCCTATGCAAAATCATGAAAATATTATAGTTCAGGAATAATTTATTGGAAATGATAATGAATCTTAAATACTGGGATTAACAAGTTGATTTTAATGACGATTTACACTGAGGTTCTTTTATGGTTCAAGAAATAAGTTTAGGCCTAATTGAATATATAAATATATTTTTCAAAGATACCATCCATGGTTCATTTTCACTTTTTAACTGACAATACCAAACTGACTTTTTTGGTGATGGATAGTTTTGGTTGGTTTTGGCGATGGCTGAATGAGAATGTGCAATATTTATGAACTCTTTATTGTGTTTACTGAGTCTGTTGGCCTAAACATACAGTTTGAATCTGGTACAATAATCATCAACATTAAATTAAGAATGTTTTAGATGACATGTGAAAATTTGGTTCTTATATTGTGACAATTCGTTCATCATTAGAAATGGGAGGGGGTGATCTCTTTAGCAGTTCCTTTTGAACTTTGTTATACATTTGTCTACCAATAATTACAATATTTACAAATTACACTTAGCATTTTTCTAATAATTTTTGTTTTCAGTCTTTTTAATTTTATTCAACTGTCACAATATCTCACTTATAATAACCTAACCTTATTGCTAAAGCTTATAGGCCATTGTTAAACATTACTAATATTGATCTTTAAAACTCATTGTTAAATAATTTGCTTCCTAAATAATATTATACATTAAAAACTTGAATAATTCGTTAAGTGTTAGTTATATATATTATATATTGCTTGTGATTGTTACAGAATCATGCAGAGGTACCTCTCTCTATCACTCTCGCTAGCTGGTTACTTCTTCTTATTCATTACTCTATGCTTGAGCTTTTGCATGTGCTTTTTTTCTGCATCTTGGATTTCATTTCCTGTAGCTTTAATTGTGTAGTGAGAGTAATTATTTGTATTAAGTAAGAATTAAATTAATTATAATTTATAACATGTTTTAATTTAAATATATACAAATTTTTTATCTTAATTCTTGTTTCAACCAAGAAGAAAATAATATTTAGATTTGCTCAGCATAACAATTGATTTGGGGCTGTAATTTGCTATGTTAGAATAGAATATTTTTATTTTCAAATTTATTTGCTATTGTACTATGTTTCAGTAAAATAACTGTGTCTGTCATAAATGTGAAACAATTCCCCCCCCCCCAATGCATTTAAATATACAATTTTATAAGGGAAAAAAAGGTAAAATAATTTTAAATATCCGTGTCTCGATATTGGTATGGGTTCAAAAGTTTACTATATATATTATAACTATGTTCATATTAATTAATTTTTTTTTTTTACTTTTTTGGTATTTGATGTTATTTTATAATTATGTATTATTCATATATTTGAAATACTTTATGAAATTTACATAATGTTTTTACATTTGACATTTGGGTATGTAAAAACTAATATATCATGTTTCATGCCAGGATTATCGGGAAAAAAATAAGTGCTTTGATAGGAAATATAAAATATGTACCGCTTTCAATAATCAACTCACTATTAGGCAACATATAATAGAAGAGATCCAATCATCAAAGTTATTAGGTCTGGTTATCAACAATAAATTAACCAGATTAATAGAATTTGTAATAAATTATGTTCAGGAATTTTTATACTAAGAAGCCTAAAATCTTATGGAAGCCTCAGCACTTTAAAGTAAATTTACTATGGGTTCATTTACCCACATTTGAACTATGAAATTCTATTATGGGAGGAACCCTTCAGTTAAAACGTGCCAAGACTACTAAAATTTTTTTAGTAATGCTCGAAGGCTTGTCAGAGGATTAAAAAAATGAGAATATTCATGACCAGAAAGCCTTTAATTCTTATCATTCCCACAGTTCCAATCAAATTTTTGGATTATACCCATTTTTGTTTGTATAATAGATTTTTTCCTTTGTAAAGTTCATTTTTTATTTGGTTTTATAGGCTTTTAGGGTGCGATAAAAAATAACAAAATCAAATTATGTCTTTTATTTTTAGTTATACAAAATTTTTAAATTCAATATTTTAATGTAAAATTACAGAAATCATGACTTATTATTTCTTGTTATAATGTATAGTATTAAATATTTGTCTGCTAATTTCGAAATTATAAAAAATTTAACCCGGGATCACTTGCGCTATTAGTTCAAAACTAAAATTTTAGTTGTTCATAAGGAATTTTTTTAAATTTTCGTTAAATGACATTGAGCTTCTAAATATGCTTTCTTTGGCATCTTGTCCAGTCGCTACACTCGTGGTGGGAGGTTGGGGTGAGGGGGGGTAACCAGGGGTCGGGGAAATGGGCACGGCGCGCCTTTGTTAGTATGCTTCTAACTGTGCGAGCGATCGTGTGTGTGCTTTGTTAAAAGAGTTCTAACGGCGCAAATGATTGTGTAACAGTTTACAATTATATTTCTGTATAACTACTTTTTTCGTTTTTGTTGTTTTATTTTTTGTAAATGGACATTTAGTTTAACTGTTTTCTATTTTGTTTGTTTGTTTTATTTTATTGTAAATAGACTTTAAATTTATTGTTTGTAATTGACTAGAAAGTGCAAAAAGAAAGTGAAAGGAAATGGACAAAGCGAAAGGAAACAATGATGACATTTTATGTTGGCTGGAAGAAAATGATTATTGTGAAGGAAGTGTTTATATGCAAGAAAATTTATCGGACACCGATGCATCAACCAAGCACAGTGACCGCAATACAGACACAGAGCAATCTGATGATGATCCTACAGACACAGACACTAATCACCCTCAACAAAGAAAACGATCCATACAAGTATCTGTGCTCTCTTCATCTAAAGACGGATTTACTAACTGGGATGTTCATATGCTAAAAAAAAACAAAAACAGATGTTGTAACTATGTTACAATGTGGGGGAATTAACTACTATAGATGAAATGTTGGAAGGTTTTCGCGGACGTTGCAAATTTTGCCAGTACATATCAAATAAACCAGCAAAATACGGAATTAAAATCTATGCCCTTGTAGATTCAAAAACCTTTTTTACTTCCAATATGGAGATCTACGCTGGCAAACAGCCCCAAGGTCCCTATTTTGCATCTGGAAATGACGCAAGTAGTGTCGTGAAAAGATTGATACAACCGATAAATAGTAGTGGAAGAAATGTTACTATGGATAACTACTTCATAAGTATTCCATTAATGAATGATCTCTACAGTAATCACAGACTTACTGTTGTCGGAACAATAAGAAAAAATAAGCCAGAACTTCCTCAGGAACTCTTAGAAATAAAAGAAAGGCCAAGGTGCAGCTCAATGTTTGCATTTGGAAAGGTGCCAAATAAATGTACCGTTGTTTCCTATATACCTGACAAGGAAAAGAATAAAAATGTGCTCCTTGCATCCACCATGCATACTGATAATGAAATCGATCCAGACTCCGAAGATGTGTTAAAACCCACCATCATCACTTTCTATAATATGACAAAGGGAGGAGTGGATGTGATAGACAGACTGAAGAGCGAGTACAATGTTACTAGAATTAGTAACAGGTGGCCATTTACTGTGTTTGGTGGTCTCCTCAATGTGGGAGCTATAAATGCTCAAATAATATTTAAGACGAATACAGGTGAGCTCAAACAACGAAGAAGTTTTTTAAGTGATCTAGCTAAAGCTCTTATAAAACCACATTTGGTACGAAGAGGATCCATTAGAACCCTGCCGACAGACCTTCAAGAAAAGATAAGACGACTGACAAGTGGCAGCTATTCTTGCTCCTGCAAAACCGCAAGATGCAGAAAAAGGGAGATGTGCCTTTTGCCCTATCAGGAAAAACAGATTCACAACAAAGGCCTATTCTTCATGCGGCCGAAAGCTATGTGGTGACCACACAAAGATAACGACTTACATGTGCTACACCTGTGATCAAGATCCCGCTTTAGGCTTCAACGAGTAAAGTAAATAAACTATAGAGGTCATACATTAACATAATCTTAAAAGTAATAAAGAGTGTGAATTTGTAATAATATTTTTAGTTTTCCAATGTTTTTAATTTGTATGTTAGTAATTTCATGTTAAAAAGCGTATTCTTATATCTTTTAATTTTCTCAGATTTTTAAATTTTTTGATGTATTTAATAAGTTAAAATATTAAAAAATGTAATCAATAAAATGTTTTTACATAAACAAACTAGTCGAAAATTTATTTTTATACCGTACTATTGAAATTTACAACAATAACTTCAAATTAAACCCTTATATCAAATTTTAGATTTGCTCTAACAGCGCGAGTGCTCACGGAAGTTTCGGTAGCGCGAGTGATCCCGGGTTAAAATATAAAATAATTTAATGTGTAACGAATAAAATAGTTCATAATTTCAAGTACAAAATCTTCAAATTTTGATTGTCAGGATGTGCCATAATAAAGTAATAAACTTTCAAAAACACTAAATAAGACTTTGAATAATACTAAAAACTATGTAAGTTTATTAAAAAGCAAGTTCAAAGCTCACTACAATGGTTTACAGCTATCTCAATATACGAAACCATCATTCAAATACACTCTATAGAATGTTTCTTGAACTAGATTTTAAATCGCATTCAATTTTGTATTTTGGGGTATACACATGTTTATGATGTTATGAGCATATATCACGTAAATGGCGTGCTAAGGAGAATAATCTTGAACTTTTAGTGTTGGGATCCTTTTACACATTAGAGGAGTTCCTCAACCACATATGAATGGGTGTTTGGTCACCTTGTTTTCTATAAACAGTTGCAGCTAGAATAGTGAAATTCTCTTGCTTCATTAATTTCATTAACTTCCAAATTTGCATAATTCATTCCCTTTTTATTATTGTAGAAATTTACATTTAAATAAAAATTATTGTCAATTTTATTGTTGTAAAAATATTATTGTTGTTTAAACTATAAATTTGACACTTGCTACAATTGCAAATAATAATTGTAAAGAGCAAACAGGAAAGTTAATAAATAAATGGCTCATCTAAACTAAACCTAAAAACGGCAATCAGGACACTAAAAACTATATTTACTGTATTAAATGTTAATGTGATTGGCAGTACAGTAACAAGACAAAAATACCTCTAAATATAAAAATTAATGAACACAAGAACACTTTTTAGGCTTTTATAAGTTGAAAATAATCTTAAAATATTTGGTGAGATAATATAAATTCAATTGGTACAAGGCAAATATAGTACACTGGGAAAAAAATTATATAAATAAAAATTGAAGCCATATATATATAGTTGACAGACAATCCCGAAATAAGGGATTTCATTATGACGTCTATAATGAAAACTGAATTAAAAATTTAAAAAATAATTGTACCATGAATAAGGCTCTAGTTTTTTCTGTTAAATCTACAAAGCGTGATTATTCGGTTTATCTTCGAGCCTTATCTTAACAGTCCAATTTTTATCTCATATAAACTTTTTATATTTTATAGACTATAATAATAATAGTTATAATAATTTTATATTTTATAGACTTTTAATATTTTTATAGACTTGTATGTCAACATGGTGTTGCTTTTCCTTGTATTGTGTTACTTGGGGGGTTTTTTCCAATCATGTTCATATTTAAATAAAATATTTAATTACCTTAGGTCCGTCTTGTGACTTCGTTGTTGGTTGCTTCTTACATGTTTCGAGGCCGTAACCCCATCATTAGAAAATTACTGTGTTCACTTTGAAGAACTCGTCATTGATTATATTAAAAAACATTTAACACAAGAACATACACACTGACACAAAAATAATATTATTAACAATAAGGATAAGAGAGATAGTTTAGAAAATAGTGGTGTGTATAAAATTTCTTGTAATGATTGCAATTGTGAATACATAGGTCAATCCGGAAGGTCAGTTAAGAATAGAGTTAAAGAACATGTACACAGTTGGAAGTATGGCAAATCTAACTCAAATTGTGCAAATCATTTATTAGACACAGGACATAATTTTGATCACAAGTTAAACGTTAAACTTCTGCATATGGAACAAAAAAGTAGGAAACTCAATAACCTGGAATGTTTAGAAATCAATAGATCAATTTTAAAAAACCATACTTCCAACTTAAATGAACAAATACATCTTAACTCATCACCACTATTGAGACCTATTATGTAACCTTTGTTTTCTAAAACACCCCCACTTCCATCCCACAGGTTAGATCATTGACCTTTCTTTTGTCATTTCTCAACCGCTTTACTCTTCTAACCTTTCCTTTTGTCTCACATTTTTAGTTTAGACTTGTTTTGTTTTCAATTTAGTTGCTTGAAAATGCCTAACGGCGAAACATATGTCGCAATTAAAGCTGTTTTGTGGAATTAAATAATCATCTCATTATTTCCAATATCAGACAAGCTCATATGATGTGTTTTTATTGTTTTATTTTTGTGTCAGTGTATATTCTTGTGTTAAATGTGTTTTTTAATATAATCAATGACGAGTTCTTCAAAGTGAACAAAGTAATTTTCTGATGATGGGGTTACGGCCTCGAAACATGTAAGAAGCAACCAACAACGAAGTCACAAGACGGACCTAAGGTAATTAAATATTTTATTTAAATTGTAACTTGGAACCAAAAATATGCTTATCAAATGTTCATATTTAGTGTTAATTATTTTGATTGCTTGGGTCTAGCTTTAGTCCTGGATTCCTTTCATAGATTACTAGTTTTAGTTTTTAACTTTTCTCATGTTTAGGTTTTTTATTATAGGAGTTGATTTATACGTTCAAAACAACGTGTACTAGTTTTTAAATACACAAATGTCTTCTTAAACTATAGCAATCATTTCTTAATAATTTAAATTTTTTGTTGAGTGAGCAAACTAGAGAAATATTTATTTACGCTCATTTTTAAATTCATTTGAAATAAAATTGCAGTTCCTCTCTTAAAAATAAAATTATAATTAAGATCAACTACAAACCCTCCGTTTGTTTTATTATAGAAATTCAGCACTTGGTTAACTAATATTTGCAAAACCAAAAACAAAATTAGGACATTTAAGCAGTACACACACATTTTTTTTTTCTTTCCAGAATCGAACAAATAAACTGACTCTAAAATTAAATAATTTGTGTAATCTGCACAAATAAAATGTTAGGCTTTTTACTTTCTCGTATGTAGAGAGAGTTGAGTTATTGCAGGTATATCTGTCTTGAGGTCCCTGAGCCTAAAAAAAGGTTTTGGGATGTCTGTCTGTCGTATGTGCAGTCCTCTATAGCCCAAATCATAAACTAATTTTAATTAAACTTGAAGTGTGACATATTTTGGCCATATTTCGGAACTTTTCTCTTTTCTTTTTAATTTTTTCATAACTCAAAATTTGGTGGAAATATATGTAGAAAATTAAAAATTACAATTTTGATACATTTATCTCACATGTAGCCTCAAGTTACCAATACAAAATGTATTGTTTGCCATCTTTCAAAAAATGCCAATTCGTGAGTTCACAGTAAAAAATTTAAAAATCGGTCCTGGAGCTGTTAAAAAGATGTAATTTTTTAAAACCTGGTTTACCAATTTTGTTCAAATTTCGGTGAAATGTGAAAATAATAACCCAAACTTGTGTACTTAGTCTCAAGTAGAAAAATATTACGGTTCAGAAATAATTATAAAAAACAAAAATAAGACTTGATTGTTGTCATTAAAAGTTTGATTTTAATCAAATGCAATTTATGCTGAGGTCGTGTTTATAACACAAGCGAAGCAATTTTAGATCCTTATTTAAATATATATTTCAAAAATGGTATCCTTGGTTCTTTTTCACTTTTTAATTGACAACTATCAATCTGACATTTTTGTTGACGGTTAGTTTTGGTTCATTTTTATTTGGTTTTGGGGATGATTAAATGGGAAAGTTTGTGCAATGTTTTTACACCATATAGACATTTTAATTTCCTCCCTATACTGTCCATAGATAGGTTGATATGACTGTGCAGAATTTTGCTAGCATTTATAAGCATAGAATAATTATATATTTTCTTTTTTGTTAATTTACTTGCATGACTTTAGTGTGACAGATGTTTTGGTGGGTAAGTTTGCTCAGTGTTTGATATATATATGATAATAAATTCTTTGAAATCCAAAATTTTTAATGTAAAATAAAAATAAAATAATTAAATTAATTTCTTAATTATTATTATATCAGTGTTATTTTTACTGTAATAGATGCAAATAAATCTCCTTTTGAATTATTTGTGTCATTGTTTGAAAACCAATCTAATAGAAAGTCAAAATAATTATATAACTTTTAAAAAATAATAAAATTATCTTTTCTTAGTGGGCAAATATTAAAGCTCACAAAGTAAGAGTATGTCCTTGGCGTTACTCTCCATTCTCTGTCTTCCTCTCAATCTTCCACCCCCTCCCCAGTTTTCCATTCAAAGCCTTCCTGGGTCTCCTTGCATCTTCTATTCGCAGGACATGACCAACCCATCCCATCCCTATTTTCATCCTTGTCACCAGGTCTGACCCCTCCAACAATTCTTTCACTTCCTCATTAGTCAGTAACCTCCGCTTATCTTCTTCTTTCAGTGACCCAAATATTCTCCTCAACACCTTCCTCTCCCAAGTTCTTTCAATCTCTAAAAGGAAATGAAAAGAGATTGAGAAGCGTTTATTATTTTATTTATATTTTTATGTAATATTGCTAGCATATCTTCAAGCATTCATCTGATCTTTTTCATTAGGCAAGGACAATATAAAAATAAGGAGATAGGATTCATTACAGGGTATGGCCATCTGAAAAACATATGTACAGAATAACCATTCACTGGGGAGCCACTGGAAATGTTGCCTGCATGAGGAAATTGCAAAAGTTCCTGATCTTTTAATGTGAACACCTAGATGGGGAAAGAGCTTAGACATTTCAGTTTTGATGAAAGGATAGCTAATCCTTAAAGACCAGTTTTATAGGAAGGTTCTTATGAATTCTTAGGAAGTTCTTGGAGGTTACAGGACTTTCTGGTGATATCTAGTGGTACCACATCATCATTTTGAGAGTGCAATAAGCCCTTATGGGTTATATTATAATGGGAAAGACCGCCCAGAAGAAGACTAGGCTACAGATATCATAAAGAAAATTTGAGAAAGAATGAATGTGCAGAATGGTGAGAAGAGTAAACCTGAGATAAGCCTGGACTGGCAGGTTTAAAAAAAAGAAACTGTATTAAGTACAACAAAACCAACTGTTTTCGTCAGAAGTGTATTAAAAAAAATTAGTTTAGTACATCCTAAGCAGGCTGATCAATTGTATGTCTGTTATTTGGCAAATTTTAAAATACTAGTCTAACAAACTTAGAGGCTTTGATTAGGCCCACTACAAGCAGGGTTATCAGAAGTCCCTGATTTTAAAGAACCTTATTTCAAATATTTGTCTCGCTGAGGATTTGCTCTTAGAGAGCTGCAATTGAATAGTGGTTTACATGTCTAATGATTTCTTGTCTAGTGATATATATTAACTTTTCCAAGGGTCAATCTTAATCAATGGAACCCTTAAAGATACTAACATTTTAATATTAGGAACTACTCTGCTGTGTCATAACATGAAATAAATTTAAACCATTAGTTTGTTCTTTATAAAATATGCTATTTTTATAGATAAGAAATAATTTTTTAAACTTTAAAATATCAACAAAATGAAACATTAATTCCCCTCAGGGGGCTCATTTATAGTGAGTATGGATTTACCAATCCCGAGGGACTACATTAGTTTTGAGCTGATTCTTTTTTTCATCTCTCCTATTAGGTCTCGCTTGACCACCTCCTGCTCACTTCTGACCTGACTCTATTAGACCCCTAGGAGTCTTTAGTTTATCTTCTTTTTTGTAATAAGGCATCAAGAATCTAAATACAAAAATTTACCAAGAGGTTTTAGTCTTTAAACAACAAGGAAAGAAAAACTTAACTGAAAAAATATTCTATATAATTTAAATTTAATTAATTGATTTTTCCACGTAGTATTTAATATAATATTCAAATATTCATAATTACAATTTTGTCATGATTCAAATTTTCTAGTAAGTTAGTTCTATTTGCATTCAATTAGGACTATTCTATTTTACTTTTCGCTTCAAGTTGGCATCTTAGTGCCAATAATCCAATTTTCATGATACACCATCTCTACAAATGCCAAATTTATTGTATCCTTATAATAGATTTCATTTTTGACTGACCAATGCATTCATGGTTTTCAATGCTTGCATGTTTCATGTTTTCGATGCATTCTTCTATTAGTTTAGTTTTGTGAGAGAAACATTTCAGCATAATATGTCTCGGCATTTCTATCTCCGTCTGGCATCTCCAGTAGGTCATTGAGTCACTCAAGTGAAATCGAATAGGGATTACTTACAATATGTTCTACTAAGATTTCGTTGCAAAGTTAGTCATGGCCCTCTGAACATCTCAGTACAGCGCATGATCCATCGGATATAGGTGAATTTGGAAAAGTTGGTGGGCTGGATTCAATTCATGATCATAAAGAATCTGATGTAAACTGTCGTGAAGTATGGCGATCTTCACCTCTGAAAAATTGTTACAAGATAGTCCTCCGAGAGGATCAAAGGCTATTTATAGCCGAAATACATCATATTCTGATATAATTTTCTTCCCTTCTTGGCAAGATACGATATTTGCTTTTTCTTCCTTATTAATACGTTTAATATATTTTTTCTGTCTTCCACTATATTGTACTATTTATTCTGATTCTTAGCATATTAATTTTTCTGTTCTAAACCCTTTTTAATTACTTTTTCCATTAATTAGTTTATATTTTAACTGTTGCTGTCAGTTAGCTTCATGGCTCTGACCCTCACTACGTCACGGTTCCCGCACGTTCTGGTCCTACAAAATTTAATTTGCACTGAGCTGAAATCCTTTTGTTTTATTTTAAACTTATATAACTTGCTAATTTTCTGTAATTTTTACTTTTTGATCCATGCATCTTGTTGATCTTGACCGTGGCTTTCCTGACAATCTTGATTCATGATTCTAGGTGTTACCATTCTTCCGATATAGTTGATACTAATTTTTCATAATTTCATAATCCTAATTTTCGCACCTTTGTTCCTAATTCACTGAAACTTGGTAGTTTCATAGAATTACACATATAAGTTTCATAGCCGAAAGGAAAAAATTGTCCGATTTCCTTATCTGTCGATTTTTCACACTTTTTCTCACTTCTTTTTGGACTAGCAATTTTACTAAATTTCTTTTAATATTTTGACCTGGGATTTACGTTTTCTTTTTCTTTAATTATTATTATTTATTAATCTGAAATTTATATATTTTTTACTCTTTCTATTTTCCCACGAAAGGTGTGAAATCTATTAATTTTTTATTTTGGTTTGGAATTTATTTTTTACTCAATTTGCTATTTGCTTTTGTATATCTTAATATCTTTGTATTAATTACTTTATTTAAATTTTCTTTCGTCTTACTTTTATTTACTTTTATAAGTAGCACATTTCTGCTAACTTCTTAATTAATCATTTATTCCCGAATTTGAATTTTTTCAAGAATAACATTTTATTAGATTTCCATTTAGTTTACAGAAATCTACATTTTTTTATTTTGACCAATTTTGAAAATTTTCCCCTTTCTAGCTTTGTCTTTAACTTTAATTACGTCAATTAATATGAAATATTAGTATTAGCTATGAATTATGTTCTACTTGTACTACCATTTCATATTCTTAAAACTGTTTTTATATTTTCAAAATTCATCAAATAGCCTACTGATTTTTAAATTTCAAAATGACTAACTCAGAAACTCACCGTTTCAACGGGTTTGCGAATCGTGAGGTCAGACAAACCATATTCCACTACCACAAACTTGTTCAAAACAGCAAAGCTTGATTCTACTGTACAAAATCCTTGCATGTTAAACTGTATTCTAATTTTTTAAACTTGTCAAATACAGTTCTCATACAACGATATTTCCATTGTAGTACATATTAAATAAGATCCATACTGTCTGTTTCCTGCCAGGTCTCATAAGCACTTCACAGCAATCAGCTGTATAATGTTGCATTTGGCTTGCTGCTCCATACATTTTATGATGTTCTCTAAGTACATAAATGCTTCTCCATCTGATATCTTTTTCTGAATACCATATGGTATCATTTTCAGCTTCACTGCTGCTTTCATCGGCTTCTGTGAAATGGTGTTAACCATATACTATAGTTCAAGTAGAAAGGGGATGTTCAGATTGCTGCTTTGCAATCTGAACCACATTTTTACCACTACTCGCACCACATTTTTTTTCATTTCAACAAAATAATTTATTTTGCAAAATTTACAAATAGTTTTAAACAAATATCTTATTCCTCGGATAAACCAACTTACAATATTTCACGGGTAATTATTTAGTAAGTCGATATACAGATTATTTTTAAAAGATTGTCTAATTCCTTTACACATACCTTATTTTGAAATTGTAATATAATATTTTAATGCTGAATTCATTTTTCATTGAAAAATTAAAAATTGACAAGTAGCAAATTCACGTAGGCATAGGTTATGCACATATCGCAATGGGAATTCGTAAGTTCGCGAAATTTCAACATAAAAGTGAAATAGAATAGAATTTTAAAAAGTTAGAATACTGTGTTAATCTATAGGATTTGACTATATTTTAACCACTGATGGACAAATATCACCTAATATCAATTATAGTCATATCATTATCGTATGATGCATGCTCTTAACATGTCTTATGATTCATTGGTATTAAAACATATTTATCTAAAGAATGTGGTTGTTTATGTCATCATTTAGGTCTACTGGGATGGTAACGTTATGTACGCAATGGATGAAGACCAGACATACAATTATTAATTTCAAAATAAGTTATGTAGTAAACGAATTAGTGAAATGTTTTAAATAATCTGTATATCACCTTAGTAAATAATTACTTATTTCACATAACTATTTAAAAATGGTATTCGTATATTCTTTTTGATGTCAAAATATCTTGAAAACCTTTGGTTTAACAAATTATTTATGAGGCAAAAATACGGTTTTCTTTTTTTTTTGAATATTGAACATGATGATGTTTTTATTTATAAGTTAAATTCCTGAGATATCACTAAAATTAAACTAGAATAAATGAATTCTTGGTACTTTACTTGTAATAGTTATAAAACTTAAAGGTTTTATAAATTTAATTACTTTATTATTAAAATAAAAAAATTAAGTTTAAGAAAGTTATTTATAACTAATTTTAAATATTGCTCGGTCATTAGGGCGCCAGACGAGTTTTCGTCAATTTAGTAAAGTTAAAACTGAATTTATATTATCAAAATATCTCGAGGTCTCAAGTTCTTTTAAAAACGTACTTGGCATAGGTGATGAAAGAAAGATCCAAGTCTTTTTCTGCTGAAATTGTACATATTTATTTATATTTTATTAAACATCCTACAATTATTTTTTTTATCTTTTATTATAAAACACATGTTATAAATTTCATAAAAACTGTTTATTATACTTTTCTTTTTCTATTTAAAAAATGTTGCAACAGGAAGTTAATTTTTTAATTTAAATTTAAATCACTTTGTTGATCTCTGATGGAAATTTACTTTAAATATTAAAATTTCATTATTTTATTATTTTATTTTTCTTAAAATATTTTTTTAAGCAGATTAAAAAGATCAAACATGTATAGCAAAATATATCAAAACATAATATAAGTCCTTAATCCTAAGTTAACATAAGGTGTTTATACCACAACACCAATTTTCATAAAAAATGTCCGAAGATAGTAGTTCAAGATGTTCTATATCTTGTAGATTACTGCAAGCGTTGTTTTCCGAAAAGTTCATGTTTCGAATGTTCACACAGCACTCTAGAATTTTTTTTTTTTTTTGTACGATAGTTCATATCATTTATATTTAATAAAAGGATGTTCAGTTTAATACACGATTTTCACCACGCGGTAAACGGTCAGTTTACGACTCACGTATAAAGTACATAGTCTCTTAGTGTTATTAATCTTACAAACTCTAGTGTTCATTAAGATTGATATTAACTGTCCAGTCATTCACTTTATTTTTCCATTGTCTGCACTAAGTCTATTAGACTGTTGACCACGTTTACATTGTCATTGAAAACACTCTTTATTACTTTTCTAACCATTTTCTACTTTGCTGATCTCTATTTGAGACTAAAAATTAATATATTATATTTTTTAACAAAACGTTCACATTCAAACTTTCATAGTTCCAATTTCCACAACACATCTATCAAAACTTTTTAACACAACCTTCACCTCCAAGCTCTGTTGCAAGACTTTATTAAACACGTCTAACCATCTTAACTCCTCAACCAAGGCTGACGAAACCACGAGATTTTCTCTCCCGCGTTTCCTCCAAAAACCCCTTGACACATCAATTCATATTTAATTATTCATTTTACACATCTACAACGTTTTACTATAAAACATTTATTATAAAATCATTTTAAAACTATTTATAACACAAAATTGTTTTCTTGGACGTTTTTTATTAATAGTTTACGGCTTTCTTTAATTAATTTTACTACACTCGCATGAGCTAGGAACCAATCAGGATCTTTGACCTATATTCTATAGATCCAATCACGTCGTGTCTTTTAACCCTATTATTTACTATGTTACATACTAGAACATGGAAGAGCACTAGGCCTAAGTAGTCAACTTTTGAAATATTTATTAAATTGACTGCTGAGTACTGGATAACCAAGCTCATCTTGTGTGTTCTAGTAAATCACCAAGAAATAATTTTAGTTTTCTATGGATATCTCGACTATCCTTTGGCTTATAGTATAAAGTAATGACAGTATCTTGTTTAACATTAAAAGTGTTACCGTACATATTTTACATTTGTATACTTTTTGTAACATTTTTTGATTTATTTTTTAACAATTGTTAAATTTATTTAATAACATTTTGAAATATTTAGGTACACTATTTTGAAATAATTGTGCTACACTACAAATTAATAATATTAAACATTTTACTAAATTTGGTACCAATATTTCAATCTGTATTGGAATAATTTGTTTGTAAAAAAAGACAGACTAATGGAAAACGAAGCTTTTTGGACATACATTTATTTTAACTTTTTTCTTTATCTTGAAGGCCAGAATCACTTCTCACTCACAGGGGCTCATTATAGCGAAGTACTCAAAATCAATCTGCACATCTCAAAATTCATAGCTTATTACTTTATACATCTGTTCCTAGTGACAATATTGATTTTCTTTCAGTTTCTTCAATAGTAATGGATTTTTAGACTTGAATATTGTTTCGCATTGTTTAAAAATATCAGAAAAATGACAAACAAGGAAATACTTTAAGTTTGCATGATTTTTAGCGACTAATATCTGGGAGAAGCTTCAATACATAATTACCAGTATAGTTTTACAACAAACACAACCTACATTATCCACAAAATGAGAGATAGCTATCATATAAGTTTTAAAAGCAGCTTGTGGAACAATACCAACAATTATCTAGCTTCCTAGAATTTAAGACCAAACAATTCTCAGAATTTAAAAATATGTTAGCTGTTAGGCTATCTTGGCCTTTAGAACTAATTATGGGTTAATACAATTTCCAAGAGATATTTTAGGATTCTGAGAATGTTTTTCTCTGAATATTCACTCCTATTATAAGTCTTCTTTTATTCATAAGGTGTGACATGTAATTCACTCAATAATAACAAGGATTGGTGGGTATTATAACTTATTGTGTATTATAGTCAATTACCAAGAAATATGTTTTTTCAATATCTTGGTCATCTTTTAACCTATCTAAAAATAATGATATGTTCATCAGCAAAAAACAATAAATTGTGTTCCTCCAAATTTTTTGTATAATTATTATTTAATTTTTTTTTTTCCAAGTTAAATTCTTTGTTTTTGCTATAGGTACTGGTAAATGTTTGCATAAACAGAGTCTGAGTAAAATCTAGAAAATACACAAACAGAATAACAAAGGGAAAATTAAGTGTTTTTGGACATATGTTTATAGAAATTATTTTCTTTATTTGTGCCCCTTTAATTCATCTAGTGACTCACTCTGTGTAGAATAGTAAGTTTTCAATTAAGAACCAGATTTACCAATTCACTTGAAATAAGGCACACTTATGGAAACTCTAACTGCCTAGTAAAAGAATTTTATCAAACAGCGACTTATGTGGTCGGTTTAACATGGGGCTGTCGCACACTGCCACTAACGTGTTGCCATACACCTTGAGGTGTATTTTCCTTGTCTAGCAAAGGTACCAAAAGTTTCATCGTAATGACAAAATGATCAAACTACTCGATCTGCGCATCCACAACGGAGCCAAATTAAACTCATTTTCTATCCTATTAGTCACGGGCCTTTAAATGTTAGACATGCACCATTGGTGTTATGTTGTGTTTGTATTTGCGTACGAGTTTAAAGTTAAGTTAAGCTACAAGTCAGATTGTCAAGTATACATGGACAATCTTCTAAGCTGTATCAGTTTTTATTTGATGCCAATGTTCTTTTTTGCTGTAAAAAGTTTTACACTAGAAAAACAGCCTCTTCTTTCTAGTCTCTATAATCCCAAACTACAGTTTTATAACTTAAAATTAAAGATAAACATTGAAAGTTATCATTCAGTTTGTCATCAAACTGTTTGGTATATCTTACGCAACTGACCATCCGTTATGGACAAGTAGATGTAAGTAAGTGAAGATTATATACTAGGTCCTAATCGTTGGTCGCCTAATATATACCTCTTATATACTACTCTTATATACTACCTCTTCCTAATCTAAGTAAACCTACTATTGTTAACTTGCTAAGTGCTTTTTGTATTTTAATTGTGTTCACTGGTCAATGTCTTGTAAAGGTTGACACTAGTTGTGAAATAATGAAATAAACAATCATTATGGATTATACAGTGTTTTTCTCATAATATTGTCAATTTTCATTGGCTGTTTGTCTACATCACATCTGACATTTTAACCAATTAAGTTGTAAAAATTAACTTGTTTCTAATTGAAAATTCATTTAAATTGTAAGATTGAATCTATTTTCTGTAAAAGTTAACCTAATTTGGTATTTTTAGTATTTCAAATATTCTTTGATCTCAGTTTATGTTTGATATTTTCTACCTTAAAAGCTGTTTTGTATTATTTTTATGAAATTAATTTCTGTAAAATTATAACCATCGTTGAATTGCGTTGATATCTGAACATATTATTATGTGAATTTTAATTTGGTTAATTCTTCGTATCAGTTGTACTAGTATTTAATATATATATTATTTTTTTAATCTGCAGAATGTGCACATGAAGTTGGAACTCGCATTGGATGAGGACAGCATCTTCTATAAGCTGGGAAGTTCAGGGCTTATCACATTCTCAGATTACATATTTCTTCTGACTGTTCTCTCTAGTAAGTATTTTTTTATTTTTATTTATAAATATAATTGTGTGATCATTTTGGATTAACATCTTGTCCTTCAATGTTTATAATATGTAGGCATAGATTTTCCTATGGTTTCACTCACTTAGATATCGGTCTAATTTCATTTCAGACATAAAAAGGAATAAGCATATTATTTACTAATGCATTTTCCCTTAATCAATGTACAAAATAAATAGGTACCCTATAAATTACGATAAAAGGACAAACATAATCTTAAACAATTGCATGAACATGAGTGGTAAACGCCTCCGTCGGTCACTTAAGAAAATGATTATCACACTTTTCTTTTTGGAAACCTTATATAAATCATGCTATAATCTAATGTATCACATCCTGCTATAGCATTCATTTAAAACCACTTAATTAACTTCTAAAGAAATTTTAATAATTCTTTCAATTTTAAATAATGTTGTTTTAATATTATGTAACAACTTAATATTGATAAAATTTATATTGTTTGAACCAATTTTAATAAACAAACTAAAACCTGACTGGACATTGGTAAGAAAACTGCATGATGAAAATCGGTTAAGCAATTTTCGAGTTGTAAGCTAATACACAGAACAAGGTGTTACATTATTATAACTGCTGTAATTCAAATTTAAGGGACAGTACAACGTCACAAGAAATTTGTACAGTGACCATTAGAAGTCTTTCCTATCATGAAATTTATGGTCTCATTTATAAAAACCGCATCAGAAAAATATTATTTCAGTGAACGTATTGCAATATTTAGGGACGCACTTCAGGAACCATTAATGTAAACTACCGTGATTACAATATTGAGATGAACACTGTTTTTTACGCTTAATATTAAATTTTATTTTATTTACAGAATTCTTTATGTATTCTTTTTTTTTATTTTCACATGATCTTTTTATTATAATCAAGTCATTTCTTTTCTTTTCTACCGAGAACTTGTAATATCTACTTTCACAAATATTTAAAATGAGAATCACTTGTTTTGCTTTACACTAAGTTATCATTTATCTAGCTTAGGTTGTCTAGAATGTGAAGCAACATTGAAACTAAAGAAATGGTTAGCTATACTCCTCCACAAACTATTTTTTGTTCAGTCTCATTCGTTTTACACTGTAGCAACCAAAAAAGAAAGTCACTCAATTGGTGCAGACATATAGCTAGACTGAATAGTGCACACTCAACATCTTTCTACATACACAGCCTGATTGGACAGTTGTTGGCAATTTTTGTATACCACATGATATAACGTTTAGCATTTTTCTTTATTAATGGACACCTCAGTTGACATAATTTTATGCTAATTCTCTCCAAAATACATTAGTACTGCCAGATCTTCAAAATCTAATATATGCCATAGTGTGTGTTTTTGCACTATGTGACTTGATTCCATACATATTGGTAGCATGTCAAAAGTCATTAGAAGAAGGTAGATTCACCTACAGATATGATAAGAATCTTAGTAGAGTTATGAAAGCTGTTAGCCTTGCTACTATATTACCAAAGAGCAGCAAATTTTTCACGAATCTGTGATGTTTGTGAAAGAAAATAAGTAAAAGATAATATTCAAAAACAAGTTTCAACATCATGTTTAAGATCAGCTGATCCTTTAGAGGTGCTCATATCCCTTTGTCCTTTATGATATATTCAATAGAGATTTGTGTAAGAGGTATGCATTTAGAGAAAGTTGTATGCAATACTCAGAAAGTTGGGTGTCTGGAGAAAGGAAGTAATTGTTCATAAGGGTCTCAAAGTAGGCAGTGAGTGCTTCATATTTTTCATAGCTCAAGAGGGAAACCAGCTAGTGCAGGGAGTGTTGATGCTACATAAAAAGTCTTAATCCTTGTGAAACTCAAGTGGGCCTGCAATTTACAATGAAACCACAATCACCAGCTATACTCCTATTCTTCCTTATTTCATGGTTGATAATCTTTTAAAAGAAAATATATAAATAACACACTGTAAGTTAGCAGATAAAATCAACAAAGATAAGTAGCGTACACATCCAGTGCCTTATCATTTCATCATAGTATTTTATTCCAAACACAATTTCCGTATTATTCTTGTGAATAATGATTTTTTTTGCAGAATGCTTGATGTCCTGAATCATCTTTACTTTTATTATATGTTGAAGAATAGTCAATATACTGGTACAAAACTAATTATTGGTAATTTAATAGAACACACAAAATCTTCTCATGGTACAATACTCAGCTTTCAACTTAAAAACCATTTAAAGTTTTTTTCAATTGGATACTGGAAATTAATAGTAAAAAACATTCCTAATAGTAAAATGCTTCTTTCCTGACTGTTTTTCATTTCTTTCTTTTTTTTAATAGAAAAAGAATGGATTGTGTAGCATTGATATTGGTACCAAATGTTTTATATTTTGTAGAATTTTTTATATTATTAGTTTTGTAGTGTACCACAAAAGAACTTAAAATAATTTATAATGTTTATAAGTTGAGAGCTGAGTACTTTTGTGTGTTCAAGTAAATAACCAACACTTAGTTTTTTACCTATATCTCAGCTATACAACATATATAAAAACAAAGGTATCACCTTGTACAGAATTAAAATGTCTATATATATTCTAAACTTAGCAGTTTCGAGATATTTGCTATCAAAATGCCATTTTGAAACGATGAAGTGACAAATTGTAATAATATGTTGTAGTACACCACAAAGTAATAAATCACTCAGTATATTTCATATTTATATTTCGATCCATTCTGAAGTTGTACCGGTATCTTGTTTTTTGGAAAAAAAAAACAGGCAAATAAATGTAAACATTTTTAAGCGTATGTTTGTAAGTAAATTTGTTGTCCGAAATCACCTCTCAATATTACTGGCCATACTGTATATTACAGACGGTTTTTAAAATTCACGATATAATCTTATTTTGTTGTGGATTTATTGCAAGTATTGGTTTCCATCTATAAGTTATTAATATACAAAGCGATTGAAACTTGCACGGGAATATTTCGAGAACTGAGTCTAGGAGTAAAAGTAAGAAAAATCTTTCATAAATCTAAAAATGCTTTGTTTTTAATTACGGTTAGCGAAATATTTTCTCCTATATCTGCTCCAAGATTGAAGATATTCTTAGGATACAAATTAAGTAACAAAGTTAGTCATTTTATATGTTTTCTGATCTGGAAAATTAAATAAAATAGGTCTGAGAAACTGGATCTCAAGTAAGTTCCGAGAAAACTGGTGTAAAATACAACAAATTGGAGTCGAAACCATATTTTTTTGGGGGTAAAATAACTTTCAAGGATAAAATAAAGCAAAAGCTTAAAGTTTCAAATATTTTAATAGTATAAATGAGCTACAATTGTTTCGCCTTGCGGCATCATCGGGCAACTGATAATTTACAGGTATAGACGACAATTTAAACATAAGTAACAGGAAACTGAAATACAATAGAGAAATCGGGAAAGGGAGGGGGATGACCTAGCAGGTAGATAAAGGTTAATGAACTATGTTACCTCCGTCTGATCTACCGGACGATAACATATGCATTTTGACTGACTAGAAATCATCTCTGCATCTGATTTCTGCCTTCAAACCGTTACCTTTTTTCTGCTTTGTTAAGGAAATACATGACCTACTTCTCAACACAAACCTTCAACGGATTCCGGGCCACTGCAATATAGCAGGTAATGTAAACGGCAGATGAATTGACGGGGATCTCATCAAGTACCTTTCAGGAGAGGATTGAAATGTTCACAACAGGTATTAATCGAAGTGAAAGTTTTTCAGGAAACTTTGGGTGGAACAGTGGAAAGCTTCTTCAAAGGGTAGAACTCTCTATAACATACAGAGAGAACCAAATGACCTTGCTGCATGTCAAGAAAGAGGTAGACTTTGTTGGTTAGAATTAGAATTGGTCATATAATCACACAACAGTTCCTGCATCGGTTTCATCTTAATGAATCTCCTTTATGTCTAAGATACAATGTGAGACGAGATCTGATCGGGTGTCTCAGGGCTTCAGACCGAGCTGGAATATGGATGGACATTATCTTGAGTGGCATGGGTTTTCTACTTATTGCTGTGAAACTGTACGAGATGTACCGTGCTGTCAGCATTGAATGATGTTGGATACAAATAGAAATAAGTATTAGCTATTTAACAAAGTTATTTTACACCAGTTTTCTCAAAAGCTCTAGTATCTAATTTATTCAATTTTCCAGATAAAAACAAATTTTTTCCCTAATTTTTGTTCAAATAATAATAACATGACATGCAGCAGAAATCATAGCAAAATATTTCGCTAGCTATAACTCTAAAATGAAGAGTTTTAGATATATGTTCGTATGAATATTTTTTTCTTATCTTTACTCGTAGAATCAGTTCATGAAGTATTGTAATGCAATTTTGAATCATCCTTTATCCTAATTCAAACAAATTATGACCCAGGCGCATCAGTATATATAAAGTTTATAATATCATTATTCATGCACACAAATATCAAAACAGTAATATAATGTTGTTTTCTTATTGTTAATTAACTGTTATAATATACAGATTAATTATTGTCTAAATTATATTACATAAGACCCACTCTACATGGAATAATGTAGTAAAATATATTGCCTTTAAATCTCATATGAACAATCACCTAAAAATACTAATTTTCAATTCTACTTTTCTACATATTTAGGGTAAATTATATGATGGTTCAAATAAACACTGCTATAACATTGTACAAATTTCTTATCTTTTCCCCAAAATGAAATAAAAACAAACCAAAACTATTCTTCACCAAAAATGTCAGTTCGGTAGTTGTCAATCAAACCATGAAAATATATTTATATATAATTAAATAAGGGCCTAATCTTTGCTTGTGTTATAGACACGTCTTCAGTGTAAACCTTATTATACTAAAATTTAGCTTTTAATGATAGCAATAAGGTTCATTTCTGTATTTTTATTATGTTCATCATAACAAGGATTGGTGTTTGTAAATATACAGGGTGTTTCATGGGAACCCTGACAAACTTCAGGAAACGGTTCCATGGGTCAATACAAGAAAAAAATGTTATATATAGATAGGTCAAAACCTATTTGTTTCATATTTACAGCCAAAAATAGAGTTTTTTCAGTTTTGCTTGTAGTTAAGGCATTTTTTGACCTCTGGATCAATAATTAGTGATAATATTTTGAAAAAAACCTATATGGTTAGTTAGTGGAGAAAATTCTACAGATATATCATTAGTTGTAAGTACTAAAATGAGGACTTTTATTCGGCAACAGCACTTTAAAGATTAAAATTTACTAAAAAAAAATCAGTACTCAAAAATTATTTTCAATTTTTAAAAGGCTTTCACGTGAGTTCCGATGGACCATTATGGCTACAACTTTACCAAAAGTTGTTGAATTTCATGTACAATAAAGTTATTAGTTAGATATGTTTAGTTTTACAAGTAACTTTTATTGGTGTAGTAATAAACTGTAAGCTACCACATATTACAAATTACCTTTTAACTGGTGTATGATGCAACATACATTATTGTTTGTGTTGCGTGAGTTTTGAGAAGTGTTATTATTCCGGAGGACCAACTGTTGAAGCGTGAATTTTGTCAGATTAAAAAAGAGAATTATGTATTACAAAGACTTTACATAATAATAAGGAAATCTGTGTGCTAAAGATTTGAGTAACATAAATTGTCCTTTACCTTTCTGAAGAGATGTCCAAGCGTCTTCCTGGTGATCGGCATCCTCAGTGCACTGGGTCTCACTTGTGATGCGACAGGTAATGGTAAATGTTACTCTTAAACACACAGATCACTTGACACAAATTTGAATAGCACAAAAGCGTAACGTGGGCACGATGTGTACGCACGGAGTTGTAGCAAAAAACTAACTATAGCGAATTATACGTCGACTGATGTGAACGTATAATTAATTAAATGTGCTGAATAGCACGAGAAGCGTTGCGAAAACTTAGCTTCGACTGATGCAAAGGTAATTGTATTAGCGTAACGTGGGCACGCGAACTGTACGCACAGAGTTGTAGAAGACATACTAACTAGGGACCACGAGGGTAGGTAACGCTTCGCGTCCATGATCACGTGATTTCCGTCCACCAATCAGAAATATTGCAAATGATGTCATTAGACCTTGGACTTGATTGCAAGGCAAAACACCCCTTGAATTAGGGAATGGACTATTCCGAAGTGGCGTGTTGTGGTAGAAAGGGAAAATTTATGTAAACTGAAAAATGAAGCATAAGTACTGAACAGTTTGTATAATATGAATTCTACTAAATTTAAATAAACATTATTTATCTTACAATACTATTTACTGGTTTATAACATAATAATAATTATACTCAGTTTAAAATGTTTTCAAATTGTCCCCCGTTGTGATCTCGGCAGATTCTGGCTCGCTTTAACAGGGAAGACGTCGCAGCTCTTATCATTGCAGGGTTGTCTTTGATTGTTTGGGTGACATTTAATATTCTTTCTACTAACTCTACTCTTGTCTGTGGTTTGGTTTTGTAAACCTCCGTTTTCATGTGCCCCCACAAATAAAAGTCCTTCAGAGTCAGGTCCAGTGACCTTGGAGGCCAATGTACTGGTCCACGGTGAGCAATTAGCTTTTCACCGTAACGGTTCTGTAACAGGCGAACAACATTTAGTGACGTGTACGGAGGTGCTCTGTCATGTTGATAGAACATATTTGCCCTGGTTTGGATTGGGATATCCTCAAAAAGTTCTGGTAGAGTGTCCTGTAAGAGCTGTAAATAGGTTAAACCATTCAGTACCCCATCTAAAATGTAAGGTCCGACAAGTTTGTCATTAATGAGGCCGCACCAAACATTGACTGAGAATCGTCTCTGAAAGTTCGTCTCAACTGTGGCGTGCGGATTTTCTTCGGCCCATATGTGAGTGTTCTTAGAATTATTAATACCATTCCAGGTGAATAGAGCCTCGTCTGTAAAAAGAATTAACTTGTCCAACCGACGATTTGCTGCAACCCAACGACAAAACTCATACCTTATAATATTATCGCCGGTGTGAAGAGCTTGCACTTTCTTCAAATGGTAAGGATACAAACCTTCACTATTTAAGATTCTCCAAATCTTAGAAGAGGGTACTAGATGCTGCCTTGAAAGCCTCCTCACACTAGTACCTGGGCTTTGCTGTACCGAATCAATGATGCTCTCTTCTACCTCAAGCGGAGTTTGATTAATGCCTTCAAGTTTAGATTTAGCAAATGAACCTGTCTCTCTCAAACGACAATGTAAGTCGGTAAATACTTGTCTATTTGGGATAAGATGTTAGGAAATCTTCTGCCATATTCAATAACAAAATCCGTACACAAAGTGCATATCAGCATATTCACATTAGTAAACATGTTAGAAACTGGTTGTACTAACAAAGGACTGAGGAACTGAAGACTAACTGTGTAACATATAGTATGATGTTGTGCTAAATGTGACAACACTGTAAGACATTTGACAACGCCGATCTTGACAATGTGCTCTGATCTACAGAGCCAGTGATGGACACGACCTTGTATAAAGCCAAGCTAGTATTGTGTATAACTTAAGTTATAATAAATATGTGTTCCAAGCTCCACAATGTGTTTATTGAAATACCACAAATGAAACAAACTGTTGAGTAACTTGGTTATAAACAAAACAGTCAACAATGAGTATAATCAGCTGACTAAGCACAACAGTTGATCAACTGCATTTAATGATGTTTCCAAAGAGAATTAAATTAAAAAGTAATGTTGTTTAGTATAGTCAGTTATAGCTTGATTGGTGTAGCTCGTGTATCACTGTAGAGGACGACCTTGTCGTTGAAACGCGTCTGATACTTAGGCATATTTTTTGTGAGAATTGTGTTCTGTGTGTTTGTTATACTGTATAATTTTTCTCATTAGTCAAGCTCAACATTTAATAGTAATGTTGCTTGTAATAAAAAATGAAATAAGCTAATTAAGACTATTGATTATTATTTAGTTAAAGAATATTATGTTAAAAACCAGTAAATAGTGTTGTAAAATAAATAGTATTTATTTAAATTTAGTAGAAGTCATATTATACAAACAATAATGTATGTTGCATCATACACCAGTTAAAAGGTAATTTGTAATTTGTGTTAGCATACAGTTTATTACTACACCAATAAAAGTTACTTGTAAAACTAAACATATCTAACTAATAACTTTATTGTACATGAAATTCTACAACTTTTGGTAAAGTTGCAGTCATAATGGTCCATCGGATCTCACGTGAAAGCCATTTAAAAATTGAAAATAATTTTTGAGTACTAATTATTTAGTAAATTTTAATCTTTAAGGTGCTGTTGCCGAATAAAATTCCTCATTTTAGTACTTACAACTGATGTAATATATAACTAAACTAATATAATATATCTGTAGAATTTTCTCCACTAACTAACCATATAGGTTTTTTCAAAATATTATCACTAATTTTTATTAGTGGTAACTTTTATTTTATCACTTATTATCACTAAGATCCAGAGGTCAAAAAATGCCTTAACTACAAGCAAAACTGAAAAAACTCTATTTTCGGCTGTAAATATGAAACAAATAGGTTTTGGACCTATGTATATATAACATTTTTTCTTGTATTGACCCATGGAACCGTTTCCCGAAGTTTGTCAGGGTTCCCATGAAACACCCTGTATAAAGAAGTGGGAGGAACTTAATGAATAATACAGAGGTGTATTTTTCCCCTCTTTTTTTAAAAGCAAAAAACTTTTCAGTCATCTTCGCTTTATTTAAAAAAAAAAAAGAAGATAAAGTAAGAACTCAGGTCCTGAAATACTCTAATAGCATCAGCGTCAGAAAAGGACATGAGTTGCTCAAGAGAGACCTGATAGGAAAGATGAAATAGCAGGATCTAACCCAAGAGTACATCAAAAAAGGCGTAGCTCCACCTCGGTTCCCTCAGGATTGACAAGCTCATACTCACTAAAGTGAACCATAGAGATGTAAGTGATAATTATGAACTTGATAACAAAGATCATAAATAGGAATGATCACGGAACCTGGAGATAAAGATTACTAATATTTGAAGATAAATAAGTAGATTTACCGCCTTCTTGAAATTTTAATAGTTTTTGTCTTTAATAAATATGTTAACCATTATAGTTGTCTTTATGCTGATGCATTATAGTTGTCTGATGATGCTGTCAATGCAATGAAGCATATTTAGTTAAGGAAAACACAGTCTAAAAGGAGACGAGTTAAAATGACTTATTTATTTTATTGAAACTCTTTAGGAAGTGCATAAACAAATGTATACAAATCTCCTAAACACTACCTTGATTGGTGCTTGATAATAAGTTGGGATTATGTTATTTATTTAATACTTATAGTTTTTCTGTGATATTAAGCGATACCCCCAAGGATAGTTATATACCATTTTGTTTAGTATTAACAAGAATGTTGGGAGGTCATGTTTTCACTTATTTATTATGTCATAATACTGTGATGAATTATATCCAAACATTTCAAAATCCATTGTGTACAGAGATATAAGTTTATCAATTAATGGTTTGTTAAGTTTAGAATAATATCGTTGAACGAGGGATTTGGTTTTCGTTCCATCATTAGCTTTGTTTTGTAAACTAATTCTTTCTGGTGTAAGAATAGTTCCTAGTTTTGCTTTGTGGATTATGTAGGCTTGATCTCGAGGCAGTGTTTCCAGCTGAAACAAATTACACTCTTATTAATATTGTGATGGAGTAATTGTTAGCTTTATTAAATATGTCATTTTAAAGATTTTTTGAGAGAGAATAGGGGGGGGGAGGGATAAAAAATCCTAATGTTATGAAGTAGGGTTGTTTTAATAGGCTGTGCTACAGGTGTTTAAATAATTAAAGATTGGTGGTCAATTGGACTTATAAGTCTAAATTTGTTATAAAATGAAACAAATCCTTATGTGTATGTAAATAATACAATCAGAAAACACTTACAATATATCCGATAATGATTTTTAAACTATGCGACTTTATTAACATCCGAGCAACGACGAAGTTGAGATAGAAATCAAATTAAGTCAGTCCTACTATATGGACTTTAATTCAATAAAGAGAACAAATTATCGTAACTGGAGCTTACTCACCAATATCAGTTGAACCTACTGGAGATATGTTGAAATCCTTCCAGATTCCTTCACTTGTGGAGATGGAATTCTTGGGGACACTTGATGGTCTGTCTTCTCTCTGTCAGCCTCTTGTCTCCTAGCTTGGTCCACTCACAAATTTGCTGACTTGTTTTTCTTTCCTGTCTTTGCTTATATGTCAGTGTTCTACCATTACATTTAGTGGTTGCAAATTCTGCGGTTTCCTAACATTTTACATTATTTTCCCAACAATTCCTGATGCTATGGTGCCTGCATTATGACTTAGAATAATTTTAACTTTAATCTAATTTCTTATCCCTAACAAGACTTCAATAAAAAAAAGTTCATAAGGCCATCATGCTACTTACCCAGGCCCATCATAGACGTAATCAAGTAAATCCTGTAAATATAATAATACCCAAAAGTTGGTTTCTTGGCTCTTGTAGGAATTATGTAAATATAGTGATAGATCAATTTGTCTTATTCAGTATATGGCAATTTTATGTCATCAAATTTTGTTTTTTGCGTAGTTCACACTTCAGTTATTTTTGGTTAGTCCTGGTACTAATTGATACACATAATCTTTGATTTGACCTTGTGATTTGTAAGTAAACTTGTAAAATGTAAAAATATGAATTTCATACACTTCAGCATCAAAAAATGGTTAAAACTCAAAAAATACTGCTCTTATTTCGAAAAAGTTTTTAGTTCCAATTGTTATTCAAATCATTTATCATCTTTGTCACTGAAAAATATATATTGTTTCAAAAACTTTTAAGATAAAGGATTTGTAGAATTTTTTTAATTTTTTATTATTATCCTTGCAGACAAACAATAGAGTTACAATTTAGAAACTTCTGAATCTATTTCATCAAATATAGACTGAAATTTAACCAGATAACGTATCATCATTTGAAAGAAAACTATCATCATAAAATGTTTCTCCTCCAACAACTCTGAAATTTTTTTAATCACAATTTTCAACATTTTGAGGATTGAATTTAAAACAAAAACACATAGTGTATACATAATATACTTTTTTTTCTGGAAAAAAAACACACGCATAAGGTTTGATTGGGGTAAATAGGTTTTATGAATTTGCTAAAACAATTCTACAAAGGGCCCTAGTCATTAAATCATATTAACTAACCTTGGCAATGACGGTGAAATTCACTGCACAAGGTGTGCAAAATTTATAAATTGGTGCCCAGTGTTCGTCTGCATTACTGTGTGTTTCTGCTACATATCTGGCGAACTCCTCAAAAGTAGGCCCTACTGATATCGGTTTTGGTGGCTTAGTGCGGTACCGTATGACTATGGTATTAGCTAGGCGGCGATAATAATGCGTATGTAGGCGTTCTATTTTATTACGATATGCAGAAAGTAAGCGATGAAATGGATCACGTACAATAAGGAATGAAAGAGATGTCGGAAGTGAGGAAAGCAGTTGGTGTATTGTAGGTCGAGGAAATTGAGAACGCATCAGCGTTATAGGATTAGTATGAGATATGCGTAGGAAATTTTCTCCATATCCTCCTGGAAAAAAAAAAATTAAAACAATGAAGAGTTTACATAAAATATATAACAAAATCTATAGAAACTAATAGACCACGTTTCGAGAATATAAATCAACTCCCATTATCAAGTGATAATCTTAGAACATACGAAAAGTGAAACACACAAACAAACATCTTCTCAAAACCAAACCTAAAAATGACACTCAGGACACTAAAAACTGTATTTATGGTAAAATATGAGTCTGACAATATATTGCTGAGACAAAAAAACTTTCAAAATATAAGAATTGCGAACACAAAAAGAACGTGTGATTAGGCCTAGATAAATCAAAAATAGCAGAAAATATTATTTGGCGTAAAAATCATAAATTTAATTGTGGACAGGCAAAGATAATACACTGGGCAAAAAACTTACACCAACAGAAAAACAATTAAAGTGTCATACATTAAGCTGTCAGATAATCCCATCAACCAAACTAATAGAAATAATTCCATTATGGCGTCTGTCCAAAATTGAAAATAACAATTCATCTAACTTAAATAAGGCTGAAATTTTGTCATCAGTATTTCCAATGGGAATAATGACGATCATATATACTAAACTATTGAAAGAGGGGATAAATGGTTGTTCACCATGATAAACTATTAGGTCGCTATTGTCTTTTCACACCACTCAGTAATCATTCAATTGTTTACTGTTGTTCATGTAGTGAAGTCCTTATATTGTGTGTTTTTTGTGATCACATTTGTATTTAGTCTTAATTTTGACTGTTCAAGCCTGGCTTTAGACCTGGGTTCCTCTCTCGGATTATAGCTTTAGTTTCAATATCTCCCTAGACTACCAAGCTATGTTGGTGTATTTTACTTTTTTCAGTATACTACTTGATAATGGAAGTTAATTTTTACTGTCAAAATATTGTGTATTAGTTTAGATACATACATAAATGATGGCAAATATACGATTAAATCATATTTAATATGAACAGTCCATTATTATGAAATAATTTTAAAACCAGAAAAAAGCAAGTTGATATGTCCACCATGGTACTTACCCAACCCCATCATTTAATGTGATAGGAGCAGATCTTCTAATGTAATATACACAATTTGGTTTCTTATTTTTTGTAGGGATATAAATTTGCATTGCATTGATAGATCAAGGAGTCTTGCTCAATAGGTTAAGTTTGTTAATAGTTTTTACATAGATTTTCTGATTCTCATAATTGTGTATGTGGTAATTCCACTGGTATTCAGGGATCACCGCCGTATTAAGATCACGGTATAAGATATCTGATGCGTACGCACATGTGGCCAAGACAAGACACAGTCGTTCACAGTGCGCCGAGGTCAGCGGAAGTGAGTAGCGCTTAATCAATTTAACTTGTGGGTGATAAACCTAAATGGCTACCTAAACCGTAATTGCAGGGTCTGATCGACCCCTGGATGTTACGTAGTCATTAGTAGGTCATCCGACTAAAATTAACAAGGAATTATTATGACCTAAAGGGTTAACGTAATTCTCCCATCACGCCTGTCCCTAACCGTAAGTTCTAAACGATAAGTAAGTTATAATAATTTTTTATTTATTTATTCAATTTCAGTTGGTAGCTTACACAGAAAAAAACAAACAATTACATTTCATATTTATAGACTACTTCTATGGAAAAAAATTTAAATGCATATAAACAATAGAAAATTAAATTGAACATATATATATATATATATATATATATATATATATATATAATAATTAAAATAATTATAATATCATTGTCCTTTATATTTAGTTTACAAATTAAAAAAAAAAGAATACCTCTATGTCTTTCTACCAAATGAAACCCTCAAAGGCTATGCCTGTGTTGAGGTACACCTCTTTTAAAAGAAAAGAAAAGAATAGAAACCGTGGAAAGCCAAATAAATTGTCGGGCTTTTTTTGGGAAATTTTCAAAAAATCATTCATTCTGAATATTTTTACTGAATAACAAAATGTAGCTGCCTTTAGCATTTGCATTTCTTCATACAAATAAACACAAACACACACACACACCGTCACACACAATCAATCATTTTAGCCACGGATCAATTTCACAATGTCAACCATAGGCGATCCCCACCCACGCCAACGATCTCCGCTGATCATTGATCAACAAGGACCACCGACGCGAGCAAAACCACCCACAATCAACACGATAATACATTCTCTCATTTAATACAAATTCGCATACATACAAAAACATATAAATATATACACATCCAAATAAACAAAACATTCATACATATATATATTACATAATATTACTGAAGAAAGTATACAAATATTACTTTAAAATACTCATTAAAAGTTCTATATCATTCAAACTAAATAACCACACTTTCAACATATTTAGGAATGTCTTAAGTGTTGCACTTTGCTTAATATTAACTGGGATCAAGTTAAACATTCTAGGCACAACAAATGTATAAGACTTAGTATATGCAGTCGAACTAGGTTTTGGAACTGAAAAAAATGTATGGTTTCTTAAGCATGCTCTATATTGATTTTTTAAAACAGGTCTACTTCCATTACGTATATAAAAAATCTTTAGGACTTTATATACATACAAAAACTGTAACGGAAGAATTTTCATACTTTTGAATAACGGCAAAGAATGTTGATATTTAGTGTGATTGGTGATAATGAGATTACACTTTTTTGAAGAGATATTACTGGTTTCAAAGTAGCTGAATATGTTCCACCCCAGCAAGCTACTATGAACCAATGAATAGTATACCGACTTTAAAACTTCGAAAGGACACTGTTTCTTAAGAAGGTAGAAAATTCTTACAGTTTTATTTAATTTAGTTTTAAGGTTTTGAATATGCGATTTCCAAATTAATCCAGAGTTGATCGTTATACCTAAGTATTTTATCGAACTCAACTTGCTCAATATTAGCACATGCTCTGACACATGACATATTACTACACGCACAATCTATGCATTTATACCTAATAAGAAAGTATTGTTTAATCCCTTTGTTGAGAGAAAAATTTATAAATTTTGTTTTCTCTATGCTCAAAATCATAAAATGTATTGAAAACCAGCATCTTATTGCACACAAATCCCATTCCATAGCCAAACGAACTTCATCCCAAGAATCGAGCACATAACAAAGGGCAGTATCATCTGCAAATGAATTTAATTTTCCTTTAAAATTTCCTTTACTGAGACTGTTTATATAAATATATCAAGAAAAGTGTAACTCCTAATACGGAACCCCGTGGGACACCATACTTAATCACTCCAGTAGAACTCACACATTCTCCAACTCGCACAGCCTGTTCCCTTCCACTCAGATAACTTTTAAACCATTCATGTACTATTCCTCTTATTCCACAGTCAAACAACTTAATCAGCAAAATTGCATGATCAACCATATCAAAAGCCTTCACTATATCTAGAAACACCCCACTCACTCGTTTCCCACTATTTAAACCATCATACACACCAGAAGTAAATTTAAGAAGCGCATCTTCTGTACTCAGGCCAGTTCGAAAACCAAATTGGTTTTCACTAAAAAATTTACATTCATCCAGAAATTCTCACAGCCTAACTTTCATGGATTTCTCTAATATCTTTGCAAAAACCGGCAAGAGCGAAATAGGTCTGAAGTTGCCAACTTCCGTCCTATCTCCCTTTTTATAAATCGGCACTACCAGAGCTAATTTCAGTTTTTTAGGAACTATACCAGTTGTAAAAGACAAGTTTATTATAAAAGAGAGAGCTTCACAAATATTCTGTCCAATTTTCTTCACCAATTCGGAGCTAATACCATCCACCCCTGTAGCCTTACCTAGTTTTAGATTATTAATACATTTTAAAATTTCAAGGGACGTTACAGGTTTCAGAAAAATTAAGGAAGTTACCGAATTTTGCTTAAATATATCAGTAAATTCAGATTTTTGGCAAACAGTTGGTGCTTGGGATTTACGGAGCGTATCAACCGAGCACAAAAAATAACTATTAAACATATTCGCAACCTCTAATTGATCCATAACAAAACCACCATCACTGCTTTTAAAAAAAAAACATTATTATTTAATTTTTCCCTTTGACCAGACATTTCATTAACTACTCTCCACTGCTTCCTTTGATTTCCCCTGCATTTGTTAAACTCATTTCTATAATAATTACACTTAGCATCCTGTATGTCACTTTGCAATTTGCTTTTAAATTCATTAAAACGCGATTTCAAAATCACATAGTTTGGTTGCTTTTTGCATTTTTTATAAAAATATTTACGTTTTCTGATCTGCCGACATAGGTAATTGGTAATCCACGGTTTTATTTTATTTTCTGTATTCGAAAACAATTTACAAAATTTACTATTTTCAATCTCCTTTTCCAGAATAATATAAAATTTATCCAGAGCAATTGAGGGATCACCGAGTGCATAAATATCACACCAGTCAATTAAGGCAAGGGAGTTATTTAATTTATCATAATCTATTTGATGGACCTTTCTCTGAAGTTTGTTTGTTTGTGCAAACAATCTTGGGTTATTAAGCGATAATGATAGAGTAATCATATGATGATCCGTAATATCAATAGGAAGAACTTCTGTTTGAATGAGTAGTTTCTGTCTTTGTCTAACCCTAATATTAACATGATCTATGCACGTGGCCGAATTTCCTACAACTCGTGTAGGTACAGATATTAATAATTCCAATCCATAACTTGAAAGCAACATTTTATACTTATCAACAATTTTCTCATCTTTTAGAATATTTATATTTACGTCCCCAATCATTATAACATCAACTCTTATCGGTTGAGAATGTAAAAATTTAGCTAATTCATCAATAAAAATATCTTTACTTTGTTCATGCAATCTGTATATAGACAGCAAACTAAAATTATAATTTTGCCAAGTGAATTCAATATTCAAAACGTCAGCGGAAATAAAGGTAACCCGTATACCAATTGTTTTAATATTATTCATGATATAAATTAATATACCTCCGGCTCTATAATCATTATTACAATTTATAAAAACCGAATAATTTACAAGTTGGTAAAGTTTTATCTCGTGTTGCTCAATCCAAATTTCCGACAGTACAATAACATCCGGCTGCATATCACAAGCTGACATCCAGTTTACAAACATATCAAAATTGCTACGCAAGCTTCTTATGTTTTGCTGCAAAATCAATAATTTACCTTCAGATTTCAAAATAATACTTCTTAACATTTAATGACATGAAATTTAAACATATATTAATCCTACTTATATTCATTTAACACACTAATTTCAATTTCTGAACTGTAGGCCTACTACTAATAATAAATAATAATCCTATCATATGATTCAATTTCAAAAATAATAAAATTAAAAAGATAACAAAAAAAGAAACACGTTTTTTTTCCATAAGGCACAAAAAAAAAAAAAACTATTTGGTTCAATGTTACTCACAGTTTGTTTAAGTCTGATACAGTCAAAATCGGTATTGCTGGATCGCCGTCATTTTTTCTCATTAGAATCTTGCCTCCACACAGCCAGATATATTTGTAGTCTTTAGTCTTCTTTGCTTCCCTGGCAATTGCATAAAGCCGTCTTCTTGATGGACAGAGGGACTCGTTAATATAGACTGGGTTGTCTTCTCCCATGCTAAGGTCTTGACAGCACAGATTTCTTTTTATTTTCCTTTTTCGTAGAAATTCTTCTTTGTCAAAACGGCGCACGAACTTTACAATTATGCCTGATGGACCACCGTCTGCTTTTTTCCCAAGTCGATGGCAATTGTCTATCATCGAATCATCAACCTTACAATCCAAAGCTACTCCGACCTTTTTAACTATATCCAGAGTGTTTTCATTTAACTTCTGCGGAATTCCATGTATCTCCAAGCAGTTGACACGTGAATATTGCTCTGCGTCCTCCAATTTTACTTGAAGTTCTGAAACTTGACCTTTCAAACACTTATTTTCCGTTGTTAAATCTTCAATTTTTTTCATGTAAGTTTCTAATTTCTCAGATTGGAGCTTCCCATTGGTAATACTTTCATCGATTTTCTTTAGTTAGTTAAAAGTTAATTAATTAACTAGTTATTTAATTAATTAGTAACACCAAATTAGTTAGTTAATTAATTAGTTAATGTCTTTCATAACAGCACGAGGCGTACATATGCAACAAGGTTACAGTGCACATTTGGTTTGTTATAATTTAAATTAAATATAATTTTTATATAGTCACTTATACACAGTAAACAGTATTGTAAATAACTATAAACATAGTACACCAATAAATAACATAGACATATTTTACATAATATTTTTTAAGCTCCACACAAAGTAGTGCACAGTGCACTGAAATAGTTTTAGTCTATGTACTGGGTATTGCAGTATTACCTTCTGTATAGAGTATCAAGCTGGTGCTGAGTGATGCTGCTCTGGTTGTACTTAAAGAATAATAAAACCTTTAAAATGTAAATACTATGCAGTGTTTATTGATATTCAACTGGTGTAATAGGCTTCATTACTGCATGAGGGGGTAATATTTGAACAACAAAGCGATAGCCGAATTATCGTTCTAAGAAACTTTGAAGAGCCTGTATATGTTATAATTTCTGAGAAGTTCAAGGAAATAATATACTATGACTGTGAGAGAAAATAAAAATATTAAAATATATATTCATAATATTTATTGAAGTCAATTCAGAATATTTATATTATCAGATGTCAAGAATCCCTTACTTTTATAACTATAACACTAAATTAACATTTTTGTAAATACCAAGAACATTAAAGTTGTGCATCCAAGAAGAGCTTGCAGATTTAAAAACATTACACCAAATTAGAGAGTGTCTTGCATCTATGACGAATTCCCATGCATTTGGCTTAGGTTTTGGTTTTGGTGAATTGTAGCACACTTCGTGCACTGTCTCTCTTCTCTCAGCTAATTCTCGCTCCACTTCTGACCAATCGTATTCTGGTTCCAGTTTTTGTATATGTTGAACCTGAAGGATATTATTATTATTAATATTATATATTAGAAAATCCTCTATTTGTTTTTGTGCTATTGGTTGAGTGAGTGCGAAGCACCTTAATCAAAAAAGTAGTACAAATACAGTACTGATACAGATTGTTCAAACATAGGAACGTTAGGGGACATCAAAACATATGTCCTAAAACGCTTTGTTATCAATATATTTGTCTGTATTTAAAATTTGTAAAATATATCTCTTGAATGGATTGATATATTGATATGGAATTTTGCAAAACACTTTATACAATTAGTTTGCAATTTTTCACGGGATGTTATAAATTTTACTTAACTATTTTAAAATGGCATTCATCCTAAGAGTCTCACTTTAGTGAGTACAACCCTGACAATCCTGAGGGACCTAGCTGGGTATTTACCTATTTTTATGTAATATTTTATTAGATCCCTCTCTTTTATCTTTCTTACTCAGGTCTTTATTGAATAACACTTGTTTTTTACTGGCACTGACGCTATTACAGTATTCGAGAGCTAGGTGTCTTTATTTTATGTTCTTTACTTCCTTTTTTTAGAAGGTAAAGATGACCAACAAGTTCTTTGCCTTTAAATAACAAGGGGAAACATTTTGTTTAATGTCATTCATTGCAATTTTTCTTATGTCTTTTTAATGATGGCAAAATAATGGTAATATATTTATTTTATTATAAATTAAAGGATAGCTCAAAAATTACGATGTAGTTTAAAGGTCAGAAACTAGATTATGATTTCAAGATTAGAATTAGGATAAGGTGAAATTCATAAAGTAGGATAAGATATGAAGTTCAGAAATTCGGATATGGTATGAAGTTCAAAAATTAGTGTATGGTTTGAAGCCAGAAATTTTAATATGGTATGAAGTTCAGGAATTATGATACAGTATGAAGTTCAGAAATTGGCATATTGTTTGAAGCTCGGAGATTAGGATATTGTATGAAGTTTAGAAATTAGCATATGGTTTGAAAATTAGAATCTGTACTGCTACCGAAATGAATGGCCCACATCTGATAACTTTAAAGAAGTTCTATTGTAAGCTCTTACACTATCATAATCTGAACCTAAACTAACAATACTACTATTGTTCAACTTATATATTGAAGCCTTATATTATTGTATGATATTGGACTTCTACTTAGATAAATATTAAATGTTTATATAATATTTTGTACTAATTTAATATATTCACTAATTTTGATTAAGGAAAATTAGTTCATGTGTCCAAACTCCAAAGTGCTATGGTTGGTATAATCTACAATATACACATTTGTTTTTTCTGCACACTGATTCCAGAAATACTTCATTCAGTAACAAAATAAAACCAATCAGTAGGTTCATTTTCATCTGGTAGAGAGAATAATAATTTATATTCTCCGGAAAAAGGAATCTACCTAATGCCTGCAGTTTCTATCAACCAAATTGGGTTGATCAAATCATTGCCATACTTCAGAACTTTCATTGCTAGATTCTCCGTTCTCTTCAGAGTACATTTCCTCACTATTACTAATTTCTGGAATATCAGTTATTTTAAATAACCAATTTTTAATTACATTTTACTTCCACACGTCACAACACATGTGCAATGCAAAAAACGGACACATACCTATATAAGCTGAAAATATGACAAAATCAGCATTGAACGAGGAAAATAGATTGTATGTTAACTGCTGACAATGCTTACGATGTTAAAAACACCTTACTCAAAAGCTGTATGAACAATGAAAATAGATCACATGGTAACTGCTTACAATGCACACAATGTAAAAAACACCTCACTCAAAAACAGCAATGAACAATGAAAATAGATCACATGGTAACTGCTGTTGTCAATACTCACAATGTTATGAACACCTGCTCAAAAGCAGCAATGAATAATGAAAATGATCACATGATAACTGCTAACAATGCTTATGATGTTAAAACCCCTCATTCAAAAACTCTAATGAACAATGAAAATAAATCACATGGTAACTGCTGACAATGCTTATGATGTTAAAACCCCTCATTCAAAAACTCTAATGAACAATGAAAATAAATCACATGGTAACTGCTGACTGTGTTTATGATGTTAAAACCCCTCATTCAAAAACTCTAATGAACAATGAAAATAAATCACATGGTAACTGCTGACAATGCTTATGATGTTAAAACCCCTCATTCAAAAACTCTAATGAACAATGAAAATAAATCACATGGTAACTGCTGACAATGCTCACGATGTTAAAAACACTTGACTCAAAAGCTGACTTTATACTAAAGAAATTAAACAAGTAATGCACATGTTATGGTCTGTCGCTACTATTCAATCCGAGTAACCCGCATTTAATGTGTTTATCACAAGCAGACAGTTGGACAAAGAAATGTTTTATTCAAATCTTTAGATTATATAATATACTGAGTGAGTTTTATGTCCTGGCACACCTGGATATAATTTAAACGGCCTGAGATATCAATGTGAGATCTTAACCATACCTATTATAACATTTCTTTTTACTTTTTCAGGTTGTTAAATATTTTGCCCCCCTGTTCTAAAGGGGAGTAAAGGGGGGCAACTAAAGATTGTCAAATGCAAACCCCTAACATGTGACCCCTCATTTTAAAGGGCATAAAAAAATTAATCAAATGGTGCAAACTAGAGGTCTCTACGTTGCATTTAACAGAGTAAAAGACATTTACAATATTACAATAATTTATTTTCTTGTCCTGTTGTTTGGTACATGAGTCAACACTAACCCAAATTCTTAAATCAGTTACCTGTTTTAATATAGCAGGTGTTCAAACTGTTCACCTTCGGCTATTTGACAGTGTGCAAGCCGTGTGTAAAAAGCTGAGACAGCATTCAAGAAAAATTCTCTAGGAATGATTTGAGACAAGTGCAAAATTCTTTCAGTTAAGTCATAGACGTCAGTTGGCTTTGTTTGGTACACCAGGTATTTCATGTAGCACCAAAAGAAGTAGTCAAGTGTATTAAGTTCAGGAGACCTTGCTGGCCATTCCACAGCGCCCCTTCGGCCTATCCACCTTCTTGGAAAGACATTATTTAATATTGCCGTACTTAACGGCCATAGTGTGATGGTGCTCCATCTTGTTGTAACCCAATGTTGTTAGCTTCTCGTCCAAATATATTTTGGAGTGCAGGCACAATCTGGTTTTGAAGCATCTCTAAATACATCACAGAATTTAAATTTCCATCAATTATAAATGGACCGACCTAGCAGTTATCGACTATACCTGCCCAAACATTAACTTTTGAAGGGCGTTGTGTATGAGCCTCTACATACCAATGTGGATTTGTATCTGTCCAGTAACGACAATACTGCCTATTAACGCTACCGTTGGTCATGAAAGAGGCTTCGTCACTAAAAAGGATTCTGTTCAGTAACTCAGGTTCAGCGTCTAGTTTGCCCATCATTACATCACAAAATTCAACCCTGCGGTCATAGTCTTCTTCATTAAGCTCTTGTACAAGTTTGACTTTAGAAGGTTTTTGAATTGATTACCTTTAAGAATTTTTCGAAGATTGGCTGATGTCGTGCTCCAAAACAGCTCTTCTCGTAGATAAGTGGGGATTTTCAACAAAGGACTGCATAACATCTAATGATTTCTCTTCGTCAATTGAAGGAGCCCTTCCTGGCTTGGGTCTGTCTTTTAAAGAATGTGTCTCATTAAACCGCTGAATAATTCTTGCCACCGTAAACCTCGTTATGGGATTGATTCGGTTCGAAAAGTCCTCATTGAATAAGTCTGCTACTTCACTGTATGATCTCATACGGTCCACATAACCTCTCATCATTAACACAGTAATTCTTTCAAACTCAGAACCTTCCACTGGACTGTCGTCAGAAGTGAAAATAAGTTTGTTTATTTAATTTACTAACATCAACTAGTGCTTAACGCACCTAAAAAAAGTTTTCACTTCAGTAAAATAACTATCACTATTTGCCAGAAAAGTAAACTTGAACTGAAATTGTTAATGACAACCTAAGCTATGAACTGATAAAATACAAGTGAGTAGGACACAAGAGAAAGTCCAAAGTAGATTGTTGAAACTGGTAAGATAAGAACAGTGGAAAATTCCAAAGCATGTTGACTCATGTAACTAACAACAGGACAAAGAAATAAATTGCTTTATTATTGTAACTTTTACTCTGTTAAATGCAACGTAGAGACCTCTTGATTTCTTTTTTTATGCCGTTTAAAATGAGGGGTCACGTGATAGGGTTGTGCATTTGAAAATCTTTAGTTGCCCCCTTTACCCCCCTTTAGAACAGGGGGGAAAAATCTTTAACAACCTGAAAAAGTAAAAAGAAATGTTATAATAGGTATGGTCAAGGTCTCACATTGATATCTCAGGCCGTTTAAATTATATCCAGGTGTGCCAGGACATAAAACTCACTCTGTATATATATATATATATATATATATATTAACCATGTTTGAAGTTTGACAAGATATTTTTAAATAGTCTATGTAAGGTTAGGATAAAATTTAATTGTATATTTAAACTTAAGTGTGACACTGCTCTCAAAATTTATTTGTATTCTCTAGTTTACATCAAATAAATTTGATCTTTTACATACGTGTTTGATCCTTGAATAATTTCCATGGTAATTTGTAGTTGATCGTGTTGGTTTTGTGTTTGGTAGATTCTTGTAAGAAATGTAACAGTAAGTTACTGTAAAACTCAGGAACAACAGGAATTTTGCAACAGAACTTAAATGTAGACAGCGACAGGCAAAGTTTGGACGTGATGCCATGGTACTTGTGTGAATAAAAGTTTTCATCTCCTGGAATTACATCGTTTTTGTCAGTATAAATCCAAAATTGTCGTGTTTTTACTAAAATGTAATTAATCACATTGTTTATAGATTATTTTTTACTTGTTAAGAAATATCGAACAGGTAAATTTGTTAATAAAATAGGTTTTGTTTGGTGAGTATTTCCTTTAATAGTTAGGAGTGCAAGAAAGTTTTTTATACAATGTTTTTGCACTGTTTATTTTTTAAAGGTGGTCAACATTTTGGCAAAAGAAAACAATTTTATTCTGATATAATCATATGTTCTAAATATACAATGAAAAATATTTCACAAACTTTCTCACTTGTCTATTAATTGAACTGCTAACCCAACAAGTCGCTAAAAATATCAGTAAAAAAGTGAAAATTAACTATGGATGCTATCTTTGATTTTGTTGTTTATTTAAATAATAGATAGATAGATAGATAGATTAGATGTAAGCTTGCTTCACTTGTGTCTTAATGTCGTCATAAGAATAAATATTTTAACATAAAATTGAGTCTAACTGACAGTGGTCAAGATTAATTTTCATTTATTGGAAATTATTCCTTAAAAGTAATTTTCAATTATTTGCAATTTTTCACACTAAATTGGATTTTTAAATTCGATTTCATCAAAATTTAAACGAAATCGATAGAGCTGATTTTGAAAAATTACATGTTGTTTTACAGCATGGTACGTCTGATTTTTTTTTACTGATAACTCACAAACTGATATTTTTGCGTGAACAATACATTCTGTATAAGTACTTCATTTTAGTAATATTTTACAAAAATCATTAGAGTCTATTTTGGAAAAACTTGATGAGTTATCAAAATAATTGGGAAAAAGTCCCAAAATGTGCCTACAAACCAAATTTGATTAAGATCTGTCCAGTTGTTTTAGCTGTAGAGCACTACCCAGGCGACAGACATCTTTCTAAAAACTATTTTAGTCAGGAGGACCTGAAAACGGATATTTACATGAAAACTTCAACACTGTGTTGTAAAATAACTTTCTCTACATTACATATACGGAAAATGTAAAAAACAAAACTTACGGCTATCGGAGGCAACTAAGTACAGTGAAACAAATACTGTTAATATATTTCACCAGTTTATATTTCATCATTGCATATTTCATATTGTTTGTTTTATTTACGAGTATGTAAATGTAAGAGCTAGGCCTATATAATTACAAAATATCTAGATATGATAATTTCCCATTACCTTTCATTCCAGTAGAGTGATGTTTATTACACTCAATAAATATGTTTTTTTTTTTTTTTTTTTGTAAAATAATTTGCTAAACAAAACCTAAGAGAAGCTCTAAGGTTATGGAGTGTGATGTGAACTACACTATGTCTACTGCATAACTGAAGCAATCAGCTGTTTGTCAGGGTGCCTTGTATAGACATGAGAGGGAGGGGGTGTTAAATCAATACCTCTGCCTGTGCACTGGAACAAATTGTTTTTAAACGTGACATTTGATACTTATCAAATTTATGCAGTGGTTTGTTTTAATTGGTGCTATAAATATAACTTCTATTTTAAAAGCTAACAGAGGCTTTGTTTTATAGAAACTACTATTAATATACTTTTATAGATGCAGAAAAGTATTATTCATAAAGGAAAATCGACTATATAAAAATTCGTATGACTAGTATTATAAATTAACTGATGTTTCTTCATTACTTGATTTTCATAATTTAGATTTGTAGGGTTTTTACGCAAATATATATTGTTGTTACAAAATTTAAGAAGCCCTCTTTAAAATTGAGCAATCTGACTCCTTTATAGTGAGTTCTGGCATAGCAATCCCGAAGGTCTCTGACTGAATATTCACCTTTGGGTTAGATGCCTTTCATTCATCTTACCTATCGAGTCTCTATTGACCAACTCTTGTTCTCATCTGACTCTGATGCTGAGTATTCACTAGCTATGGGGGGGGGGGGGGGTCTTTATTTTCTTCTTTTATTTTATAAAACAATGATGACCAAGAGCATTTTTGCCTTTAAACAATAAGGACAAAACCAAAGAACAAGAGCTTTAACAACTTAAACTAGCTAAGACACATATTATGTGAAATGAAAACTTAACTGTTTGACTTATTTATCAAACAATCATCAAGGAAATAAAAAGAAAACATGACCTGAATTTAGAAGATTGAACTGTTCATCAATGATAATAAATACAACTTTTCATTTTTTCCATTAACTCACACCACTGAAATCGTACCTGTTCCTGTGCCTGATTTCCTACATTTTTCAATACTGGCTGCATCAGCCAGACCTAAGTGAGATCTTAGCTTATAAATGAAATGTGGTATAGAGATTGGGTCAAAAAAATTGATGTTGAGTTATTACAGAAATATCCTTTTTTGGAGACCTTTCTACAAAATATGGATTTTGGGAGTCAATCTGTGAGTCTTTAGGTGTCCAAATTTGGATTGATTTTAGTCCTATAAATGAGTAATAATTTTTTCATTCTCTTTTACAACTCAGAATATGACTTGATAAATGATCAAATCTCAAAATTTGGCTCTAAAGATTTTACTCATAAGGATAGATTGCCATTTCTCTAAAAACAGGATCCAAATATTGTTGATTACTGTTAGAGTGTTTTTTTGATTATTCTTATTGTTAATTTTTTATTGTAGCATCCCGGCGACATTTCGAGATTGCATTCAGAATGTTTGATTTGAACGGAGACGGTGATGTGGATTTTGAAGAGTTTGAGAAGGTAGCAACACTGATTCGTCAGCAAACAAGTATCGGCAGTCGCCATAGAGACCATGCCAACACTGGAAATACATTTAAGGTAAATTTTCTTTACAGTTGGATTATTTGTGAATTGTTAAGTTACAAAATTATGGAGAATGATTAAAATTATTTGGTTGATTAACCCTACAAATGCTAGGGTATTTTTTTTTGTTGCAATAGGCTGATATAAGCATTATTTAATGCAAACTTTAAAAAATTACTCAAGAATCAGGTATACATGTAAATATATGTAATTACAGTAGACTTGGAATTATCCGAGTTAATTGGGGCTGAGACTACCTGGGATAGAAACAAACTCCGATAATATGAAGATAGAGGATTAGTGGTTTTAAAAATTGACAATAAATAACTACTTTAATGCAATGTCAGCATTTATTGATGCAATGCATACAATACAAAACAATCTTTTAACATATTTAGACAATAATAATTAATTTCATTTTTTAAATGAGTCTTTTTCGGTTTTTGTGTCAATGTCTTCTTAGCGGTGAGGCTGCACCAATGCTGAAGAGACAGGAGATCATGCACTGTGGCCTCTTCTTGTTTTTCAATACTTGTGCCTCTGTTGCCGTCAAACCATCAGTTTGTTGCAATTGTAAAAAGTGAATTTTGTGTTGATAAAGCACTACTTTTTGTAAGTAAACACCATTAAAGAAAAGCAAAAGATGTATGTTTAGGCTTCTGCTCTGTCATATGGAATGTAACCCTACAACGACTGGTCATTTCACCCTGTAGAGCCAGCTGTTTTTCTAGTACTTTACAAACGTTTTGTTTAAAATTAAGGAGACATGTGGGTATATCATTTTGTTCAGAACATTTCAAGGAATATTTCTACATTATTGTAAAAAATATTTTTTAATATTAAAATATTTCATGGAGGGAGAAATCAATATATATATATATATATATATATATACAGGGTGTCTTTTTTAACTGTGCCACCATTGGTACTTTGGAAACAGTAAGATTTACAGGAAACTTTAAATGGGGGGACTTAACCTTATTTTTAATGCCCATTAAAAACATAAATTTAGTATTTTAAAATTCGGCCGCCATATTCCAATATGGCGGTCAACTTTGAAATATGTTATGGATTTTTACATATAACAAAAAATTTGCATATACAGTATGTATTTTTTTGCATATATGAATAGTATACAATTTTTCAAGACTTTTTTATTCTTGACTTTTTTTTAAACTCAATGGTTTCGGAGCTAGAGCCTGCAATTTTTTTAAAATACAGTACCATGTTTTGCCTATGTTTAGGCATCATGTATTGGTAATTTTAACTGTTCTCTAAAATCTAATCACATTAATTATGAAACAACTTAATGTTAATATTCATGTGATGTCCTAGTTTGTAACAAAATTTTTGGCAGAAAACAAGAACCATAATTTTCTGGTAATTGTATAAAAGAACTGGCTTACAACAGTTTGTAATTATTACTGGATGTATTAGACCTTGTGAAATAAGATACAGAAATAAGATTTTAAACAATCAAATCTCTATTTTAATGAAAATTAGTACTTTTTTCAAAATGTATTTGTACCCTCAACCATTCAAAAGTTAGCTATTGTAACATTTTAGGTGAAAATCAATAATTTGTAGGCCTATCAAACGTTTATTTTTTTGAAATTTAAGTGCCTGTAATTCCTAAACAGCTAAAGATTTTTTTAAAAATACCCATGAATAAAACATTCTTAAAATATTATTTTACACCTGAAAAAACCTTAAAATACAAGATGTTCCATAACAAATTTCAAAGTAGGCTGACATATTGGAAAATGGCGGCCAAATTTAAAAATTCTAAATTCATATTTTTAATAATTATACAAAATAAGGTGAAGTCTCCCATTTAAAGTTTCCTGTAAATCTTACAGTTTCCAAAGTAACGATGATGGCACAGTTAAAAATGACACCCTGTATTAATAATTTAAAAAAAATTCAAGTTTTAGAATGTAGCACAAATTTATTTACATAAGAAAAAAAAACTGTCATAAAAAAGTTTTTAAAAACTTCTTCTTTTTTTTCATAATGAGTGAAAAATATATTAGTTTACAATAGAAATTTTGGCAAAACACGAAAAATTGCAGAAACTTTAAAAAAATACACAGTTGTAAAAAATGATACATTATAAGGTAAATAGTGAATATAATATTCATCATAGTAAAATCATGAAAACATAAAATATTATATTATAAATAATTTTGCTCAGAAATGCCTAAAGTAAAGTTCTGTATAACAGTGAATAAATTACAATCCAAATAACAAGATTCACATGAGCACATAAAGTCGGGATCACTTGATTCACATTCTCTTCCTCCCAGACTCCTAGAAGTCTCTATTGATGTTTCACGCCACTATTGGAACCTGGGCAATAGTAAAGCTTTTCTTTTTAATTTGTTGATCCATGCAAATAATACAATAACTATCCTTCTTTTCAGAAGATGCACCAAATTATGATTTGATCCTAGACTACCACTACCTGGTCCAATATTAGGACGTTATATTTGAGTTTCAATTCCTGCCAACTCCCTAACGGTTATGGTGAATTTTCTCCTCTCTAATGACTAATGTAAGTGTTGTTACAATATAACAACAATGCATCTGGTAGAGATATGTCCAGAAGATTTGTGAAAATCTTTTTCCAGTAGCTAATTGTAGGTCAGCTGCAGATCACATGGTATAAAGATTTGTCGTTGGTGTCAACTCCTCCCATGTAAAGGCATTGATTAGAATTGGTTTCGCAATATCTTCCCACTATTGGTTCATATAAGTTTATCTTCTCTGAGGCCAGCTGTTACAAGACTTACATTTATTATTCTCCTTGTATCCTAACATTTGTGAAATAAACTTTTTCTCCAACTTTTAACTTTGATCTTGTAACAATTTTTGACAATCTTCCTTTTTTTGTTTATAGTTCTCCTGAGATATGTTTTTATGTCTCAATTTTGGTGTTAACAGTATATTAGTGTACCTGTTATTTGTAAACAAGTTAATAAAGAATTTTTTGATAATACATTCATAATAATTTTCTATGTAATGGGATGTAATAATTGTAAAATATATGACTGTTATTCTCAATAGAAATTATTACTAAAAAAAAAAAGAAGATTTTAATTTTATTTAAAGTTTGCTCAGCATTTATGGGCGCCAGACGTATTAACGTCAATTTAGAAAAAATGACTATTTATTTAAAATCTCGGGTGTGAATTCTTTCAAAAAGTGTACTTTCAGTGATTCTTTGGTTTTTTAAATGAGAACACTTGAACTGAAATTTTAACAAACATTTATTAAAAAACACAATTATTTTTACACAGTGACATTTTTATATAGACATATCCTGAAAACAAACATGAATATTATTTTAATTACTTGAATTTATCTTTTTGAATATTTGTCTCTGAAGGAGAACTAATTTATTGTTTCATGAATTTATGATTTACTTGATGTTGCAACAAATTTTAATTAAACGATTTTATTAATATAAAATCAAATGAAAACATTTACTTTTCTTTTTATATAAATTTTACTTTCCTTCTTTAAGGATAAAAGTTTCATTAGACAGCCAATAGTTATATTTATAAAAAGAATTTACTATTTTCTAGAAACCAAAATTATATCATAGAAAAAAATAAAAAACTATAAAAACCAAAAATAAAAAATAAAAATTATATCATAAAAAACTAAACATATTAAATTTTTTATATTACAACAGAATAAATGTGTGTTATTTAACACAAGTTACCAGAACAGTTTCACATAGCATATCACTTAACGTTTTCCTTGTCGTCCTTAGTGATGAGGTCGTCTTCTCCTGGATGAGATTGTCTGTGCACCTTACAAAGGTCTGTAAGAAGAAAGTCTAGTAATATTCGATACGATCTCACGATTTGTAGCTGTTCGCTATTCAATCGCATTGTCATAACACACGCTAAATAAAAATTGTCTGTTCACGTGGAAACATCTAGCCAGTTTTATTGTCCAAACAGCGATTTTAACACACTATGTCCATTTTTTCCGCTACTAGTCTTTGAACTGTATTCAACTCGATAAGCATATTACATAACACTCCAAACTAGACTCAAAATGAATATTTTCATACAAACTATTATAGGTCCGACCATACTAGGCCCCAAACTCAGACTTTAAAAAACACAACCATGCTCTACTAAGCTCTCCACAAGACTGCTAAAATCACATGGTGCTTTTCTCATATCCGGTCTTTAGGGTCTTCCGCCCTAGCAAAAAAAATTGTTCGACACTTCCTGCTGACGTTGTGATAATGTTTCTCGCATCTGCTTAATGCACTGTTCAAATCTACTACGCGAATCACTAACTAGGCCCTTTGACCAATTATTTACAAAACAAACCATTTATTAAATTTCCTATAACTAAATTACGGTACCTTAAAATCTATACATCATCATTTATTTGCGTTTGGAAATCTATTCTATTATGAATTTACTTTATTTAACATTGAGAATCATTAGTCATGTTTTTGACTTATATTACATCCAATACGATTTCCCGCTATAGTAAATATTTAATTCAAATTAACCCTTTTTCGGTATTACAGGGATCATCAACATCTGAGAGAAAGTCTTTTCCATTGTAGAGCTCAATATACAATACATAACTTCTTTAACTATCACAGATTTCAAATTTGATAATGTCAAACCAATTGTGCTATTTATTTGGCATGTATTGTAAATAAGCATACCTATTTCTCATGCCAATTAGAGATTCAGCAATGAAATATTGTGTTTTAGTATATAGTATTTTTTCATTGCATTAGTAATATCATCAAAATAAGGTCAAACCAGGGTTCGTAAGAATACCATATCCAGAATTTTTGCAACACAAAAAATGGAAAAAAAAGATGTAACCTGTGTCTCATCAGAATCCCAGTATTAACCCTTTTAGTGCTACAAGCTGATTGTATCGGCTCATTTCATATTTATCCACATAGTTCCTATGAATTCTAACAGATAGTGAGTGCTGACATTCACTTAATTCTATTATGCAATCTTTCTGCATTAAACTGATATAAGAATCGTCTTTATTTGGAAGGAAAATAATCGAGTTAGTTCCGGTAAATAAACAGCTGTTCTGGTAGAACAGATGTAATTTCTAGCGCAGTTGAGTTGAAATGTAATAAGATTGTTATGTTCTGTTTATAAGAGTGTTTATTGTATTTTTATATATTTTAGGACAATAGACTTGGGTTTTTTATAATGTGTTTTATTTTAAATAACTTTTTTTTGTTAATATATTCATAATTAGTTTTTCTTTAGTGACATTTACTTTTGGCTTTTCCCATTTTAATTATGCTTTATTATGATAGTGAATGATTCAAAGAATGTTATGGCACTACAAACTCAGTTTTTACATAATTTTATTTATAAAATCAGCAGTTTGTGAATTTTAAGAATCAGCATTAGTATAAGTCTTTTTGAGGCGAGATAAAATTTTTATTACTATAGCATGAATAGTTTATAAGTTATGAAATGTTTTATAAAAGCACTACAAAAATCAAAAAAAAGGCTTGGTAATTTTAGACAAATCTTTGATATGGAGCTTGGCACTTTAGGGTTAATGTACATTTTTGTAATAGCAATAAATTGGTTTATTTCAAATATAGGCACATCACTCTTTGATTTTGCACATATTTCACCAGATTGCATTTTTATTTATGTGTTTATTTACATACAAATTATTGTTCCTTACCAATAAATTTCTGGTGAATGACATTGAAAAAAATAATAGAAGTCTCCACTGGTTTTCCATTTTTTGTAAACAGTTACAATAAACTGCAGTTGCTGATTCCCTCATGAGATATTAAATTTTTTGTTTTTTGAGAAGTATTTAAATGAAGAAGTTTCATCACCCAGCTCATTGCTTCTAAGGCTATCCATGTCAACATCTGATAGTTCACAAAGATCATTTCAGTTCAAGTTAGTCATCACTATTCAATTAGGTAAAATAACTGTACCTGAACACACTATAGATCTTTTTTAAACTGTAATACCAAAAAAGGTTAATTTGAATAAAATATTTATTATAATAGAAATCGTATTGAGTAGAGGGTAATGGAACGTAAGTCAAAAACATGACTTATGGCTCTTAAGGTTAAAATAAAGTAAATTCATACTAGAATAGATTTCCAAACACAAATAAATAATAATGTATAGATTTTAAGGAAATTTAGTCATAAGAAATTTAATAAATTGTGTGTGTTGTAAAAATTAGTCAAAGGAACTCGTTAGTATGTCAGTAATATGAACAGTGTATGCAGTGAATTGCGAGAAACGTTATCACGGAGTCAGCGGGAATAGTGGGACAATCCTTGTTGCTAGGGCTGTAACCATTGGACCAACCGGATATAGAAATTCACCATGTGTTTTCGTCAGTCTTAGAGAGAGGTCTGATGTGGTAGGACGTGTTTTCAATATAGAGAAACTTTTACAAAAATGTAGATTAAATGTTAATAAAAGTCTTAGATCAGAGCTTAGTGGAGTAAGACGTGTTTAGTAAAGTCTTAAGTCAGAGTGGGACAGGACAATGTAGTGTAAAGCTTGATTCGATTTGAAGTTACAAGACAATAACTTGTACCGAGCTAATCTAAACGCAGTGTAATGAACAGTACATTCGAGTGTGTTAAAATGATTAGACTGATTTGAACAGACAAAGTGTTTCTTAAAAAATAGCGTGTTGTAAAATAGGACAATTGACGGTCGCGCGCGCAATATTATAATGGTCGAATGATAAACATTTATAAAGTGTAGAAAATGAACTAATTATGCTGAAAGACATTCGTAAAACAAAAATGCAAAGTGTGATTGGAGCGATTTCAATGAACCTCTTTCTACGCGGACTGCACAAAGGACTTATCATTGAAGCCATGTTTCAGACACTACTACGGCACAAAGGGTTTTGATACAAAGGTTTGGTAAACATGTGTTATTCAACACAAAGAACTTAATTTATGTATTATGTGAAATTTAAAATGTTTTGTTCTAAAATTTATAATTTGATACTTTAATACAGTAGAACCCCTCAAACTCGACACAATGTGGACTTTAAGGTTGTCGAGTTTGGGGGTTGTCGAGTTTTAGGGAACTTTGGTATTTAATGGTTAGGTTTGCAACAAATACTCAAAATTATTTTAAATAACTGTACATTTATTGATTATCAATGATTAAACGTTTATTGCAAAAAAGTCCCTGCCTGACAACAAAAAAATAGTGTGTTCAATCACACATTAAAATTAAATTTATCGATCGGTCAAATGAGATTTAAAAAGTGTTGGCCTTGTACAATAGGTTCAGTAAACTAAAAAGACCTATCCTAATATGCTGTAATAAAATTTACAGTAAAGTCTACAGCAAAAAACAGACAGTCCATTAAATATTTTTAAAGATTAAAACAATTTTATATATAAAAAAACATTAGAGCAAAGTTAGCACTGTTTGAAAAAACTTTTGATTGATCTTTGTTTTTCATTTTCGACTGGACGTCTGGCAGCTTCATCTCGAAGTCGCCGAAGAAAAATAATGTCCATACCAAACACAGTCCAATACAAATGCTATAAATTGAACTGCTGATCACATATAATTAAGAGTCGGATTATTTTTCTCACATGGTTAAGACCTTTAATACAAAACTTGAATCATAGTGCTACGACGCTCCGTTGAATTGTTATGACAAAAGACTTGCCGCTTACTTTAATGGAATCGGTGCTAATGACCGGTAGCATCCGGGTGGTTAGGCGCTTGGGTTCACAACAGTATGAATGTTTTGACAACAAATGTTTAGGGCTGTCCTGGTCTACCTGGACCCTTTATCTCTAACTTTGGCCTCTACTATACAGTAGGATTAGAAAGTGGCTAGACAAAGGAGCATCCCTCACAGCTGTATAAACAAAAGTAACAAGCCTCAACCTCCGGGCATCTGGCAGGCGCACATGGCGTAAAACAATGCAGTGAATGACCTTGGAAATCCCATGCTCCTTGTCACTGGCCCTGTCGAGTTTGAGGGGGTCGAGTTTGAGGGGTTCTACTGTAATTACGTTTTCTATATGAATAAATAATACATGTCCATTGACATATTCTTTTTAAAAGTAAAATAAATTCAATATTAAATAACAGATATTTTAATCTGTTCTATTGCTTAAATATTTTTTCTAGTTGCAACATAAAGTTAAATTCAAGTTTTCTAAAAATAGTCCTTCTTCTAAGGCAATAAAAAACTTAATCTGGATAGGATGTTAGTCTTAGTTGATTTGTTTGATATTTTTGTGATAACAAATGCCATGTATTAATTTTACTTTAATAAATTCATGTTAAAATTTCAGTTTCAAGTGTTTCTCATTCTCAACCAGAAATCACTGTAAGTACACTAAAAAAGAACTTACATCCTGAGATTATAATAATTAAATTCATTTTCTACATTGGTAAGTGAAAACTTCCTGGCGCCCTTAGCTGAGCAAACTTTTAATAAAAAATTTTAATAAAAATAATTTCATTCTTTTCTTTTAAAAATAAATTAGTAAAGTAATAACTTTTATAAAAACCTTCAGTTTTTATATTATTACAAAACACATACTAAGCTGTACTCGGCATGTAACAATACAGTACTAAAACATTTCTTTGTTGTATAACCAAAGAGAATAAAATTACTGTGTGACCAATTATATGGACTAACATTGAAATATTTATTCTTTCTCTATCGATGGGTGCTAAAATCACTATGATACTTTGAATACATTTGTACAACAGCGATTCTAAAAACCCTACTACAAGAAGTATGATTTTTGTTGTTTGGCCAGTTAGACTACACTTATAAAATTCAATAATCATATTTTGGCTGTTGCAAAATGGTAACATTTTTTAGTTTAAAAAAAACTACATTTTTATAACTCCTATAAAAAAAAATAGTTGTCTATTTGTTCATTATCAAATTTAAAAAAATTGAGATGTTTCATAACCTCAAAGTTTACACATGCTTATTTTAAACAATTAGTATAGAAAATATTGACGGATTTTGGTGAAACTGTAGTAAAAGTTACTTCTTGATTAATAACCATTCAAATTATTTTGCACAACCTAAAACATTGATATTTTTCGAAAAAAAAAGTTGGAAACAACCCAAAAGGTTGTATAGGCGTGAATATTCTTTTAAATTATGTTTTTTCAATCATAATACCATGCTTAATGAACGGTTAATAATTTTCATGTTTCTGGCTAAGTTCTTTTGGTTTGAATAATTCATTGTAACACCTTTGAATTTCAATATAATAACCATGGTCCATCTCCCCAGCTCCAATTACTTTTTTATGTATTAACAAAATGCAATATTACAGATTTCTATTGATGAATATTATACTTCAAGTATTCTGTATAAGGTATTAACTTTTTGGATGGAAATATTATAAATAAAATGTTCATTTTTAGAGATAGGGTTTACAATGTAAATTAAAATGTATAAAAAACTTATTATAAATATTTTTATTAGGGTGTTAACTCTGCCTTGACAACCTACTTCTTTGGACCAAACATGAATCAGAAATTAACCATTGAGAAGTTTTTAGAATTTCAACGTCAACTTCAACGAGAAATTCTCAGTTTGGAAGTAAGTACTGTAATGGTTATAAACTCAATATTTAAGATTTATTTTATTCTTCTTTATTAGTATCCAAGTCACTCTATAGAATAACAATAAAGTTATCTTGTTTTTCTCTGTCACGTTACTTTGTTTAAAGTTTCTTTGATCCATTTTGGTGCTTTTACTCCATCATCAGATACTTCTCTCTTCTAAACTCATCAACACATTAATATAAAACATAAATACAACTCTGAACCCATATTAAAAACATTACTGCCATCATGTTTTTACAATAATACAATGATAACTATCTGGGATTCCTTTATCTTAATATCGATAGCTGTATCTTAAAGTTCGAGGACAACTTAAGTTGATTGTTCATAACAGATGTTTATTGTTTCTAAATGCTTTGTATATTTTAAACTCCTAGACAACTTTCATATTTCTTACTTTCTTGCATATATATATATATATATATATAGCGGTTTTAAAATCTGTGAATCTAACGTTTTGGCATTTATGATTTGACTTATTACATACAATATTTCTCTTTTGTAGATCTTCTTTAAATTTTTGCCTTTCATATTTAAAATTTAGAACATTCATCATATAATAATTTGTATATAACAGTCTTGTGTTCTGAAAATATGTTGAATTTTTGTTTGAATAATTTCTTGATACTATTATTGGTTCGGAAAGTCATTTTTGGTAAGATGTTTCCATAATCACTTAACATAATGTTGTTTTTCTTAGTTCTTCAGAGTTTTAATATGTTTCTTTTGATAGCTATTTATTAGTTTATTGCTCATGGAACTTGTATAGTGTTAGTAATCGCCCTCTCTATGCTTGGGTTCTTTTTTAGTATACACTAATTAAAACAGTAGTTCAGTGGTGAAAGTTAATTATCTTCCTATTTAATTATTCAAACAATCACAATAACTATATATATATATATATATATATATATATATATATATATATATATATCATCTCAATTTTTATCTTATCTCTCCTGATCTTAAAATTGTATTCAATCAGCTACAATATCAAATTTAAACCCAGAATGGTTCCATCAGTTATTATTCTCATGTATGCTTTTCATATTAAAACATTACAAGTTTTCCAATATACAATGATTTGCTCACCTTTCTTGCAAAGTTCTTCCAACATTGCCCACTCTAACTATCGATTTCTCTCGACTCATATTCGCCAAGTATGGCCATCTTTTGAACACCCTTCGACCAGCGATTCCTCATATGTCCAAAGAGTCCGTCTCTTTTTGTCCAAGAGCTTATATAGCTCCCTTTTGTTTGTGACATTAACTGTCTTTGGAAGGTAAGTATTTCATCGTAATTATTGTTATAATTGTGTCTTTTGCAACAGTTGGTCTCCATTCTGATTTTAATATAACATATATTATTTTTATTTTACTATTTTCTGACTAAAATTATCCTAATTCCTAAAAATAGCCAAAAGATATAACAATATATTTTATTTAATCATCTTTTCGAGTGCAATTGACTAGACTATGTGTAACATATGATTATAAACCACTATTTTATTTTTAAATAAGGGAAGGTGTGAATTAGCATGTATGGATTTATTCATTAAAGATTTAAAGAACATCTTCTGAAGAAGAGTATTGAAGTAAAATTATGCACATCTCTTAATAGACATAACCTATACAAATTTTGAACTGTTATGTTAAGAGGTGTGCGATGAATTTATGACCTACCAAATTCCATTCAGGCGATGTTAGGGGATAATGCTTAGATTCTTGATTGAGTATTATCCTTTTTGCATCATCTGAAAATTTTTGATACAATTTAAAAGCAAATTTTCTATTTGATTATTGTATAGCCTCTAATATTTTGTGTTTTATAAGTAAATTATTTTTTGATTAAAATTCTGTCTCATAACTCGTTGCAGGGCCCTTTTACAGCCCTTTAATATTTGTTTTCATTGTTGCTAATTGTAATTTACCATACTTTGTAATTGTTAACTTGTTGCAGGGTCATTTTACAGTTTTGTTATTGTTTTTAATGTGTTATTTATAAGTTTTTAAAGCTGGAGCAGCTTCATGCCAAATTTTTTTAAAGGCTATTATCGCCTTAAAACTACAAAAAAAAAATGTTAAATTTAATGTGTTGATGATACAGAATAGAGAAGGGTCTGATAAAAGGTCCGAAACATGGCAAAGAAGCTTTAACAAAGTCACATAATGGAGAGAAAAAAAGTAATTTTATTATTATTTCTTTGTATAATATATATATATATATTGATTGCAAAAGAACAGCTAATTGTACACATAACATAACATAACCTTTAAAATCCAAAGTTTTAATTTTACAGAATTATGTAGTGAAATGTAGATTAACATTCAGATATCTGATGAAAATCTATTTGTACCTGAATAAATTCAATTGCACCATGTGTCTACATGACACTTGTCCATGCTTTAAAGTAAATTTTTTAAACTTCAGTATCATCTTTGAGAATTTGATGTCATACAAAATCACAATTTCTTTTTTAAACCTAATGAATATATTTCCTTGTGAAAGTTTGTATGGAAAAGATTTTGCAATGGTTTTGTGTTAAAAGGAAGAAGATATATCAATATGTGACACAACGAAATAATTGTATTTGTATTATGATGCTAACCATTCTTGGATCTAGTTGTTTTTATGGTTATTCTAATGAATTAGACACATTTAAATTTGTAAAATTAGTTGTTGTCGTAGCAAATAAATGTTAACTTTTTTTAACTTTCAAGAAGCAGACAGATAATTTGTAAATTATTATTTTAATGTATGTGAAATTTTTGGTCAATCAGAACCATATAATATTAAAATTCTCCCTTCATCATGATCGACACATTGTTGAAATACGCTAAAGGTTGTGATGGTCGCTCAAAAAGTTTTTATATAAACCATTTTCTATTAATTTAACCTTCTACCAGAGTGAGCTCTGCACTAATTATAATGTTTTTTTTGTTTTTTTTAAATATTATAACCCTCAGAGGCTTACTACAGTGAGTACTGGTATGGCAATCTCGAGGGACGAGTCTACATCTCTTTTCATGTAGTCTTGGGTTATATCCCTCTCTCTTATCATTCCTATCAGGTTTCATTTGACCAACTCTTGATGTTTTCCGACCCTAGCGCTATTCAAGAGGTAGGGGTCTTTATTTATTTTTTTTATATAATTTTTTCTTTTTTTTATAAGGTGATGAGGACAGAGAGGTTTATTCTCACAATCGACGGGGTTGGTAATTGATGTAGTGTTTTATAGTGTAATATAAACAAACAATTGACTCATGTAGAGACTTGAAACGAAATGGTGACATTGTGAAGACCTGTAAAGAGGACCTGACCTTGAAACTGCTCTAGTCTATTGTGTGCAAAAAGTTTTACTTTCAAAAATGATCCTCGTATGATAATAAGTGATCTGAAATCGTGTTTTTTTAAGCAAGCAACTAAGATAATTATTTTGAATTGTTATACTGTTTCTTATTGTACTTGCTATATTTTTCTACTATGTTTGATTTTAACTTGTTTAAATGTAAGTAATTTTTCAGTTTCAGAGGAAAAATCCAGATGAAAATGGAAATATATCTGAAGCCGATTTCACAGAATTGTTATTGGCTTATGCTGGCTACGCACCTAAAAAGAAGTCAAGGATGTTAAAAAGGGTTAAGAAAACGTTAGTATATCTTTCAACTAAATCCCTATCTATATAAGACGCTTCTTTTCCACCCAACTCTAAATTTGCTTTCACTGATAACAAGATTACATATTATCGTCCTGATACAGATACACACATCAAATATGTTCCAATTACAGATTTAAATTAAAAGATCTTTATTGTTTTTACTTTTATTTATATATTTATTATAGTCATGAACAAATATAATTTGTAATAACATAGACATAATTACATTATAAGACAATAGAATTAATTAATTAAAAATACTAATAATAATAAAATATAGTGTGACTCAGGACTGCGGCTGAATTTATTTTGTCGTTAAATTCTGTAATCGACTCATTATCCTTATCCCCAAAAATGGTCGGTAAACCTGAAACCAGTTCTAACCGCGTATCTACTAATTGGGTATCTGTCATGGAAGCATTTGCCACTTCTATTCCCCCCAATCTTTCTGTCAGAGTTCTATTTGCCGCGGTCAAATTTCGAAGTCGCTCACAAACAACATCAAAGGCCCCTTGGGGTTCAAATTCCTCCCCATCGATTCTAAAATTAGCCGTAATTTTTGCTTTATTTTAATCTATTTAAATTAAAATATTCAAGTCAAGTCTTATGCGCTAAAACCCTGATTGGTTGCCATCATAACTATATAAAATTAATCTACCAATTAAAAATTAATACTTAATTTTTTTTTTGAGTTTTCCAAACTTTGGGGATTTGTCCTGAATCATGGAAAATTTTCCTTTTTTTTACAAAAAAAAATTTCCTTGATACGCCTTTCCTCTTATGAATGATCTCTAATAATTCATATGTTTGGAAAAAAAAAATTTTGTAAAAAGACTTAAAAAAAATAATTGTACATAGGAGACGAGGTTAGTGAAATATATTTACTTTAAAAATAGAGGAATTTAAATTGTCTCTATTAAAATGTCTTTTTTTTTAATACATAATTTAGAGCGTTAATTTTAGTTAAAATTCAAATGACTTAACAATTAAATATCTGTAATTTCTGTGGTATAGTAAATAATAGGGTTAAAAGAAGCAACGTGATTGGATCTAGAAAATATAGGTCAAAGATTCTGATTGGTTCTTAGCGTACGCTAGTGTTGTAAATTTAATTAAAGAAAGCTGTAAACTATTAACAAAAGTCATTCAAGAAAATAATTTTGTATAATAAATAGTCTTAGTATGAATTTGTAGTAAATGTTTTAATGGAAAATGATGTAAATGTGTAAATGAATATAATTAATAATAAATTGATGTGTCGATGAGTTTTGGGAGGAACACTCAGGTTGTAGCGGGAGAAAAAGTCTTGTGGCTTTTCAGTCTTAGTAAGGAGCTTGGAGGGTAAGGATGTTTTCTAAAGAGTCTTGAGATGGGATCTGACGGGGTCAGACCTGTTAAAAATTTGTCCAAGTAATTTTTGATAATGTGGTGCAAAAATGTTAAAAAAGTAATAAGGAGTGTTTTAAGTGATATGTTCGTTGGTAGAAGATATTCATGTGTAAGATATACAGATGTATTTTGAGTAATATCTTTATGAACAATGAAATATTAATAAAAATATAAACTCAGTGAAACAAAAGAATGCGATGATTGATATATTTGTTTGTTAATAGGACGATAGATACAAATATTTTAGATGAATATTCGTGTTTAGAGATTATTAATATAAAATTACAAAGAATTACCGACATTACAAAATCTGCCGGGTTAGTTAAGAGAGACTATTTGTTCTAGACGCGAGTGAGAAAGAGATCGTGTTCCACGTGGTGAAATGTTCTCATAAAGACAGAACATTCTTAAAAAACCATGAACATTGTTTTAAACTATTTAAAGAAAAGACTTTTAGAGAGTTGTGCATCTATACGAGCCATGGGATTTGGTGAAAACGGTGTTTGCAGAAACCTCCGATTTACTGGACATCAGAGTTCCTCGTTTCAGACATTTATTTTTTTTATATAATTGGTGTTTTGGTATAGACGCCCTATGTTAATTACTAGGTTAAAGATCTGTATTATGTTTAAATCATTTGTTATACATGTTGTTCATTTTAATCTTTTTGAGATTATTTCAAGTTAAATAAATATGAAATTTTCACATACTAAATTAAATCTCCTTCAGAGAGCTGAAAAGTTATTTAAATTTTTATGAATTAAATTCTTGTTGCAACATTTAAATAGAAAGTTATGAAATATATAAAGTTTTACTTGATTCAAAGTTAAAAAGAAATATAAATAAAAGATTTTCTAATTAACATTAGACGATAAATATTAATTATAATCTATGATTTTGTTGATGATATTTGTAGGATGTTTTATGAATTAATAAATACTTATGTATAATTTCAGCAATACAAGACTTAGAATCTTTCTTGAATCGCCTATGCCAAGTACCTCTTAAAAAGAACTTAGACCTCGAGATTTTATAACATAATTCAAATTTTAATGTTTCAAAATTGGTAAGCGTAAGCTTCCTGGCACCCAAAAGCTAAGCAAATTTAAGTAATTATTAACTTCTTTCCTTTTTTCTTAAAAAATGAATGCAAATTTTAAAAACCAGTGATTGTAAATAATTACATTTCTTACCTGAGTTGCGTTCGATATCCTCTCCCAAAAAGGAAACGGAGACGGTCGGATCCCACTTCTGACACCAGTTGTGACCGTCTCCACTTCTTTTGACCAGCTGGAAGCTCCGGCTGGCTGGAGACTGCGTACACTTTAGCCGAATCTTGTCAGGATGGGCTAAGGAGTCTCGTTAGGACGCTAATGAACGCACGCAACGCAAGTTAAATTAAATGTTCTCTTTTATTTTAGCGCCGAATTAGAAGATAACAGAAATAATTATAATTTATAAAAAAGACATAACGGCTAGATAAAGCCTTAATAGTGGCCGAAAAACAAACCGTTTAATTTAACTAGCACGTGGCCGAAAATGGACTGACCTCGTCCCGTAGCGGTTTTCCTTCTCGCGGCTCTCGGAACAGACTCCCGCTCGGCTCGCTGGTTCAAGCCCTCCGCTCCTCATCTCTCCCCCCCCTTCTACGTGATATTGCACTGCTCAACAAAATCGCAAGTGCCAATTCATATTTTATTATTTAGAATTCCTTTACATCTTAATTTATACTTATTATAGTTTTGGCTTGGTGGGCTCCTTGGCTGGGCCACAATAGTCTACCTTGATCAGTCAACTATATAAAAAAATATAATGAAATTTTTTATTGATGAAATGTAAGTAATTCTAAAAATACTATTAAAATCATGACAACTATAAATGTTCATAAATATTTAAAAATTAAACTGCTCAGAGTAAATAAATACAACATAAAAAATAAACAACAATATAAGTATTAAAATTATTACTGTAGCCACTGAACTTTAACAATAGTTACACAATACAATTCCTGACATTTATAAAGACTATTAGCCCTTTTATGACTGAGAAACTCCTCTACCAAATAAAAGCTTCCAGAAAGTAATAACTTTCTCAAGCTGTTTTTAAAGGGCTTTGTTTCCTGAATTAAGAGGTTCCAGAAAGTAATAGCTTACTCAAACTATTTTGAAAAGGATTTGTTTCCTGAACTAAGAGGTTCCAGAAAGTAATAACTTTCTTACACTGATTTGAAAGGACTTTGTTTCCTGGACTAAGGGGCTTCAGAAAATAACAACTTTCTCAAACTGTTTTTAAAGGGCTATGTTTCCTGAACTAAGAGGTTCCAGAAAGTAATAACTTTCTTAGACTGATTTGAAAGGACTTTGTTTCCTGAACTAAGGGGCTTCAGAAAATAATAAGAGGTTCCAGAAAGTAATAGCTTTCTCAAACTATTTTGAAAAGACTTTGTTTCCTGAAATAAGAGGTTCCAGAAAGTAATAACTTTCTTAGACTGATTTGAAAGGACCTTGTTTCCTGAACTAAGAGGTTCCAGAAAGTAATAACTTTCTTACACTGATTTGAAAGGACTTTGTTTCCTGAACTAAGGGGCTTCAGAAAATAACAACTTTCTCAAACTGTTTTTAAAGGGCTATGTTTCCTGAATTAAGAGGTTCCAGAAAGTAATAACTTTCTCAAACTGTTTTTAAAGGACTTTGTTTCCTGAACTAAGGGGCTTCAGAAAATAACAACTTTCTCAAACTGTTTTTAAAGGGCTATGTTTCCTGAATTAAGAGGTTCCAGAAAGTAATAACTTTCTCAAACTATTTTGAAAAGACTTTGTTTCCTGAAATAAGAGGTTCCAGAAAGTAATAACTTTCTTAGACTGATTTGAAAGGACCTTGTTTCCTGATTTTATTCTTTATTTTATCTTCTTTTATTATATAAGGCGATGATGACCGAGAGGTTTTACGTCTTTAAACAACAAAGAGGAAAATGTATTATTCTACCATATTACAAGCATTTGTGATTAGTGATGAAGAAAATATTTTGGTTTTCTGAATGGGTGTGTGAGTATTGAGTAAATTACCATTTATTTGACAAATAATCAATATGAACTTGTTTTATTAGCTTCCGAGAAAATGCTCAAGGAATCAGTAGAGACGATTATCTCAAGTTCTTCCATTTCCTTAATAACATTAATGATGTTGATACAGCTCTTACTTTCTATCACATTGCTGGAGCTTCTATTGATCAAGGTAAATTTACATATAGTTTTTAAGTTAATTACATAAATCCTTTCTACCGTTTGTAAATTTATTATGTTTTATACGAGAAATATCTAAAAAATAAGTTTTGTTTTCCTTATCCGTTATTCGTAGTATAGAGTACGTTTGATAATTGTAACAATTTTTTTTTTTTTTTACATTTTTTGACTGATCTTCACATTTCATGACTTCAGAAAACTGAAAAAATAATTTTCAACATGCCGTCTGTCGTCATTCATCTGTACGGATACATGATAGTGGACACAAATATTAAAATAGGAATATGAAATTTGGTATAGAGGACTCTAGTGTACTCGTGTAGAAACCTATTATAATTCATAAAAATTTAATTTTAAATGTTAAAATGGCAGCCATTTTAAACAGATTTTTGTTCATATCTCGTGTATTATTCAACTTGTAAGAGATTAAATTAGATTTTTTAATGCAGATTTCAATTCTTCATGATATAGTACCAACCCTATATTTTACTATATAGAACTGAATTTATTTACCCTTATTGCACTTCTCCAAAGTCAAATTCTATGTTGCATAATTGATCATCAACTTCCTGTATTTATTTAGTTTCTGTATTGCATTTTCTTATGTAGAGATTTGACAATGGGGTATATTCAGTTTCTTACCGAATATATTCAAATATGTTTTCAGTTTAAATTATTGCCAATGTGAAGTACAGAAATTTTGTTTGCAAAGAAATGAGCAATCAAAATTAAATTTTATTGGCTGCCACTCTGACAATATTTTTTAATTTAATTTTTATTAGATTTAGACCATTATTATCGCATAAAAATCAGTCATTTTCAATTAAGTGTATCAAATCTTTCAAACTGGTTAACACTCACAGAAGTTCTGGACATTTGATTTGAGTAATGGTGTAAACATAACCTCAAAATAATCTTATAAATTTATAACAGCTGATAAGCTAAAACATCTGTTTTAATTTTCCTGCTTGTATTAAAAACAATGTGTGTGTGTCCCTTTCCTGCAGTTTCCACCCAAAAACTCCTAGATGTCAATCCAGGAACCCCAGCTTGTTAGGATGGATCGGCAGATCACGATTTAGGTGCAAAGTAAAAAAAAAACATAATTTAGTTAAGAGATTTTATTTTATACTGTTCTGTTTAAAACAATATCATTTTCCCAACATTATTAAAACATGTTTTTAAAATTTATTTGAAAAAGTGAAGAACCTATGACCGAAAGCTTCCCGCTGCACTTAGGACCTTGTAGCAAACATACCTTCTATTCCTTCTCCCGGCTCTTCTATACACCACCCTGATATTATGCTGATTCAAACTAATGCAAATTAAGCTTAGTTTTGGAAAAGGATGAACTCAGTTTTGAACTAAAGTAAATTTTACTTATTTAAACCGTCGTAATGCTACATCACCTCCCTCCAAACTACTAGATACATTCCACTCAGTTCATTTTAATTGCTCCATGAAGGTGGTTTTGCATTTTGATAACCAGAGTTTTTATTTATTTATTTATTTTAATTGTTGTTTTCAATTAGCCATGTTACAAATGTCCAAATCGTTCACTACTGCAGTATTACAATATTATCATTTACATACAATATTATTTTATGCATACTACATATATTTTTGAGTTTTCTTTGTGCATCTTAAATTATAACAAGGAATTTATTTTAACTGCTAATCACTTGACTTATCTTTTGCTCAAATATATTAATATAATTTTATTAATATTTATTATTCTACTCTAAGGAAGATAATTTCTCAACTTTTGCTTGTAAAGAGCAATAGTGTTAAGTTGTTTCTTTAATATCCTTCAGATTAGCTTCTATTTTCACAGCCTTAATAATTTAAATGCTATAAATGAGGAATAAGTTTAGATCCCTAATTGGTTTCAGTGTAGTATCGATACTTTAGTGTTATTAGCACTAATTAAAATTATAAGTACTTTGTAGTGGTAGATACAATGCGGTCATTGTTATTTTCTTAAATAATATTACATTAAATTTTTTCCTACACATTTATGATGTTATTTATCATTGTAAAAGAGATAAATTATAATATAATATTTAAAAATAAAAATTGTGTTTATTTCTTCCATGTATAATTACCCTCGTAGTAGGCTACTAGTTTATGTTTATTATAACAGTAATAGACATACATGGTGTTACTTAAATTTTATATTACAACATGTTTTCAATATCTACTAATTCATAACATATTGTGGGAATCATTACCACCCCCTAAAAATATTTTTGGGAAAAATTTTAAAGTTATATAAAGATGTTTACTCTAAGGAAATATTTACTTATTTTGGTAAATATGGAGAGAAGTTGTTCAATCGATTTATGCATCAAAACTCGGCAATTCCTCTTTAAAATAGTGGTTTTTCCATCCTTTCGATATTTATTAATTACTCTTACCACTTTTTATCTTTCACAATTCATTAATTCTATCCTAAATCAGCTATTTAAAATGACTGATTTATGGCATTTAGTGGTTATTTCGACACATATTTCATCATTTGAAGTAAAATCTATCGATGTTTTTTTATTCCACGCAAGAATAGTTCTGATTTAAGAACTGTCACTATGAAGAACTGTCAATATGAAGAACTGTCAAACTAGTATCATTTAGTACATATCAATTAGTATCAATCACGTCGTGTAACAAGGTCAGGGAAGGTAACTATATATAATATGGTTACCTAACCAGACCTAGTTAAAGAACTACAGGTCAAGGAAGGTAATTATATAAGATCAGTTCTTTTACTAGGTCTGGGTTTCAGAGACCTAGTCATTCGGAATCTTATGTCATAGAAGCGTAATATCAACGTGTATAAAAGTGAATGAAGTGTTTATGCGCTCGATGAGTGAATTCAATATGGCTACACAATTGAATATATTAAAATTTGTCAATTTCATAGATTGTTAAGTAAATCATGAATTGTGTGAGCTACAAAACCACTAGCTTTGTTCATTAAATTGTATTTAATTGAAAAAATGCTATTTTAAAGTGGAATTGCCGAGATTTGAAACTTAAATCTGACAACTTCTCTCCATATGTACCCTTATTTTGATCAACTTTATACTTATTTCCCCTTTCCTTAACAATAATAATAATTACAATAATGTTTAGATTTTGTAAGGATAGGAGACACAAGGCTTACCTTGGAAAGTGGTCCTCGGTATTACCTAATAATACACAAATAGAAAAACACACAATAAAACACTAAAGTTCTGAATATTTCATAAACACTGTTCAATATCTCAATTAGTAGAGAGTATAACAGAAGACTAAATTGTTGTAATTTGGTTGCAGATGATGGATCTGTATTGAGTGTTTAACCACAGACTAATGTTTTATTATTATTTTTGTTATTGTTATTATTCTATTTTTTAATTAATTAATTATATTAATTTTAAATAAGCCTGTTAGGAGAGGGAAAATGATAGAGAATGGATTTATCTAGGATTAAGGTGTCCCTTAATGACCCATTAATGAGACATTTCCCATCTTCTTAATTTTGTGTTTTGAATTTTTAACACACAAATGATGGCAAATGTCCGAAAAATGTATAATAATAAAAGCAAGCTTAATGTTAAATAAACTGTTTATTAAGAATAAAATTATATACAAAATTCAAGTGTATGTGTTAAATTTATAGTTTTAAAAGTCTTAATTCACAAATATTTACAATTCCAAATTCCCACACACCGAAAAAGACATGACGGTTAATTTATCATTTTTATATGCTGAAAGTGGACCGCCCTCGCGGAACAGAATGCTCACCGATAGGACTCGAGGTGGACTCAACTCCAAACCACTCTGTGTCTGTTCTCTTCCCGCCCCCTTCTTAGTAATCGTGCTAACTCAGCATCTGTCTATTACTTTATAGAAAATTACATTTTAGGAGCCCTTTTCAGTAAATATCAATTATGAATTATATATTATAATGGTAGGCTCCTTAACTGGGCCACATTCACTTAAAGATAAATTATTGTCACACATACTTGCCTTATTAAAAACTAACATATGGTTAATACCAAAACTAAACTACATCTACAGTAAAATATCAAATAATTCTGCTTAAAATAGAAACGAAAATTTCTTTCATTTTTTACCAAACATAACAGTACTAAAAATCACTGTAAACTAGAGAGAGATCAACTGACCGTACTATATTAAGGGCGAGAGAAGATTAAAATCATTGTAAGTGGACAGTGGTTATAAACATCTATTTGAATCATAGACTGTTTTCAATATTGAATCATATATTAGAAGTATACTTTAAAATTAAATACATTTTTTACAGTTCAAAACACTATGAGATAGTTTTTACTGAGTTGTTTTGTACAGTCATTTGTATATTTAATCCTTACCCTGCTGTGTAAGTCCACTCTGTTATCTTTGTTTGCAGCTACTCTGAAACATGTCGCTAAAACAGTTGCACACGTTGATCTCAGTGATCATGTTATCAATGTTGTCTTCACTATTTTTGATGAAAACCGTAAGTATTCATTTTTATTTTTATTTTTTGAAAAAACAGATTATCTATTTTTAAAATTTGATATTCATCTTGATTTGCTGGTGAGCTCAAATGTGACATATATATCGAACTATTGCCAGAGTTTTAATTTGAAATATTTAAAGTAATTTTTTACTCGTGTCAATCGATCCTTATTAGTTTTTCTTCTTTAACACTAAAACACTAAATCGCAATTTTGAACTAAATTTTCATCATCAGGTTATATAAATCACAGAAGCAAAGCATAAGTTATAAACAAACATATAAATCACTCCACTTTGGAGATCGTAATGTTCATTCTGCAATGTTGTGTGTTAAACATTGATGTGCATGTCAGTTGGTAAGACTACGCACAACATTGTATCATGAACTTTACGATCTCCAAAGTGGAGTGATTTATGTGTTTGTTTATAAGTTATGCTTTACTTCTGTGATTTATATAACCTGATGATGAATATTTAGTTCGAAATTGAAATAGTGTTTTAGTATTAAAGAAGAAAAATAAATAAGGATCGATTGACATGTGTGGAAAATCACTTATAAATAATTTAAATTGAGTTTTTTTCCAGATACATTTTAATTAAAAGTAAAATAAATAGGAATACCTAATTTTATTTAGATATATGATCCACTCTTCTTAAACTACACTACCATGATATTCAGATGCATCATCAGGTTTCTTTTATGAACATAAACTTAACACAATAATAAAAGTTTATTTATTTTTTTTTTTGTTTTTTTTTTTTGTCAGTGATTTCATGATGAAATAATTTTACAGATTGACGTCAATGAACATATTGTCTAAATTATTTTTTAAACTTTAAATTTATTTTTAAAAATTATTAACTTTAACTTTTTGATTGACTACTACCAAAATGACATTTTTGATGACAATTAGTTTTGGTTTGTTTTTATTTGGTTATGTTTATTAGTAAGTGAGAAAGTATTTTCAATGATTTTGTCTTGTTTATTTGAACAAATGGTGAATAAAAAATATTGCACAGATATATTTTGAGTTAATAATTATTTTATTTATTTCAGTTGATGGACAGCTCAGTAACCGAGAGTTTGTGGCAGTGATGAAGAATCGTCTCTTGCGAGGATTGGAGAAACCGAAAGATACAGGTTTTGTTAAGTTTATTCACTCAGTGGTGAAATGCACTAAGGAAACACGACCAGTTTTCTTTGATTTGTAAATAAACCTTTAATGGAGTGTTAAGAGTTACCAAGGCTAGCCATTCATGACAGTTACCAACCTATGTTCCGTTAAAGAAGAACACATTTACAACAAATGAAAATAAAATTTATAATAATATTTAAGATTAATTCTTAATGTAACAGGATGATTCGAAAGTCTGATTATAAGAAAATTTGTTATGATTTAAAACCTGCTAATTTGGGTATTATCCCCTATCTAAAGGCACATGTTCATAGATTCACTTTTTTCTTTCTTTTTTTTATCCATTTAAATAGCCCATCCAGGACGAACCTAAATTTTTTAGTTTAAAAGGTGTAATTTCGATATTACATATCTATTCTTACTACAGTTTTGGATAATCACCAACAATCAGAGTAATAAGCACAATGAAACATACATATCACTCCATACGGAGGTGGTAAATAATTCAAATGTAAACGAGTATAGGTACAAGAACACGTTTTCAACAACATGTACATCTGGCTGGCAAGTCTACACTGGGGTTAGTCTTATCATCCTGTTACTTATATCCACTTAATGAGAGTGGACATCATGTTTCAGTTAAAGTATCAAACATGACTGAAAACAGAGTTAATAATTTAATGAATATGTGCAATCACATTTTAAATATTGATCATAAATCTCATATTTATGTGATGGGTATAATAAACAGGATGACAGAACTAATCCCAGATTTTAGTATGATTTCCGGATAGAGTGATATATGTTTTACATGTGTGTTTTATTACCCTGGTGGTGTGGGATTGCCTAAAAAACTACATTATAAATAACATAAAAGATACCTTAATAAAAGGATTAGTTAGCATATTGTAATACCAAAATTAAATGTTCACTTCTCTGTGCGCTACTACAATGAAATTAAAATCATTTGACGTAAGATGTAATTCGAAAATGGTTTTTAATTCTGAAAACTATGATCTACCTAGTTCATAATTTTAGCAAAATTGTGACGATTCTAAGGGGGGAAAACAATGCTTCACGACAAAGAGATAAAATTTGATCTAATCATTCCTAAACTATGTTAGTAATATATAGAAACAATTGAAAAATTAACATATACTTGATGTTTTCTGCCATGGCAGGTTGAGAGAGAGTTTTAAGCGTTCAGGTTCTACCATGTTTGATTGATTTTTTTGTTTGTTTGTTAGTTTTTAAAAGAAAATTAAATTGGATTTCCCTACTCTTAAAATTAAATGTCATAAATAACAATTTTCCAAATAATGAACATGACGTCATGCTTTTTCCCGTAAATTTTGAACATGCTATTTTATAAAAAATGTTTAAAACTAAGATTACACCTTTGTTTTCCAAATTAAAAATCAGCGTGGAAACTTGTCACAAAATTTATTTCAAAAGATTATGTAGCCTTAGGGAGTAGTTACAATAATTGAAATTATTAGGTTTTAAATCCTAACTGTTTTTTTCTAATTTAAACCTTTCACTGCTGTAACGGGACAACAGTTGCAACACCTGTGTGCTGAATTAGGAATGCCGGCAGTAGGACAATGCAGTACTTTCTGTCGGGAAAGATTAGTTGATCAGAAAAGGGAAATGAAACTAATGGGTTGGTAAATGTATTTTGACTTTATTTATTAAACATTATTTTCGAAAACTGGATGAAACTTTTGGATTCGTATGTGAAACAATATATTGAAAATATATATTTGTCTCAAAACCAATTTTACTTGTAAGTTCTGGAGTCACAAAACTCACAAGACTCTCAAAATAATCTAATATTTCAGATTCGTTATTTATACAACAAAATATGTCTTTGAAACCAGCACTTGTTTTACTAAAATTGTATGAACTTGCAGTTAAAATTCATTGTTTTTCCATTGTAACATTTGTTGTGTGTCTACCGTACACGCCCCACGCCCATGGGTGGAGTTATAGCTGCACACTTAGGATCTAGAATATGCCTATTATTACGGTTTTCAGAATTAAAAAGAATTGGTTCATCACTACCTTCAATGTCATTTATTAATTCATTATCATGATTATCATGTTCACTTTCCAAAGTATTCATTAACTCTGCTCTCTATAGTGCAACATTCATACTTGTTTTAGTGGCATAGCAAGATTTAATTTGAGTAGTTCATATATTATCTAGTAGAGAGCATAACTTATCAGTAAATGTTTAAATGAGCGTAGCGGATGAAGTTGAAAAGTGTAAACATTTATATACGGGCATAGCACTATAATATAGCAGCGGCAGAACATAAATAAACGGGCATAGCAGTGCAAAGGTTAAGTACCAAACTTTTGCTTCATCCTTCATATAGTCTACAACACTTTGAAATAAAAACAACTGTAACTTTTTTTAGAACGAAACAATTTCGAATTTGTCGATGTTTTTGAGTTAAAGAATAATTAATATAGTAGTTATACTGACACAGCTTAACAGATAACAAGTCGTCAGGCATGATATCCTTGTTTCCTTAATAAGCTATATAAATGCTTGTAACATGAACTTGTTTTTCATAATATATGATAAACTTCAATGGTTTTTGTTTTTATGTTTGTATGATTTCTTTTACTTAACATGACATTATTCTTGCTAATTAAAATGTGAACAAGATAATTTACTAAATAATATATTTTGTTATTAATATTTAGTTACTTTATTTTAAGGACTATTTATAATTAAGTTAATTTAAAACATTAATTTGTTTTATTTTGTTATAAGAATTTAAAAGAAAAATTAAATCTTTGATTTGAATGTTAAATATTTAAGGTGAAAGGTAATATTTTAAATTTTAAATTTAAATTTAGGTGATTATAGATTTATATAAATTGCATTATGGTTTTAATTTCGATGTAAACTTATGTGTTAAATTAATCACATTTAAAAAAAAAGTAAATTATCAAGAAAATAAATTTTATAGTTACACTCAAATAAAAATTATATATTTCTATCAGTATGAAATTTGAGTTAAGATTTTCAATTTGTTGAGGAGTGGTAAGAAAATAATACACTAAAAGCTTCTTTTTTTGTTAATTTTTTAACGAACCTTAAAATTGCTTCAGTTCTTAGTGTACTGTTCAGTTTAACGTGCTGAATATAAAATAAATATATAAATATATTACTTCAATTCAAATGTTAGTCTTCTTCTGGCTGTTGAGGTTTGTAATCATCTGAGTGCTTAAGATCCTATTTTTCTTCAAGTAGATTCAAAGCATCTGTGTCTTTTCTTCAACATCATCCTTCTATCATGTCCTAGGTCACCCTCTCACTCATCCACCAAACGGAATCCTTTCTCTTGCTGATCGTCACCCATGTGCCATACATGACCATTTATTTCAGCCTTTGTAATTTTATGACAATTCTCGTACATCATAAAGTTTGTATATAAAGTTTTTTCTTGAGTGTCAAATTTCATTTCCTTTGATTAGACTAATTATTCTCAAAATCTTTCATTTTAACCAGTCCAATCGTTAGCAGGTTTTATACCAAATGGTCCATTTCTAACATAATAGGCTTAATAATTATTGTTCTCTAAGACAATAGTTTTGTTTTTCTCTAAATTATTTTTTCCTTAAAACTTTTTTAACCCATTCCCAAATATATTTCCCTGATCTAATATGCAATATGCATATGTTTAGTTCAAAATATGCCATTCTTATACTAAAAATGAAGATACATAACCTCATTAATGGCTAAATCCGTTCCTGGATTATAGTATCTACTAAAATTATTCATAATAAAAAAGGGTTAATTGTATGCCAATAGTCATAATGTATGATTATTTGTTTGAGCTCAATCACTTTTACTATTAGGGTCACTGAGATGAAAGTAGTACTGTTTTAAACTTCCCATAAGTCATACAATTGGAAATAATTGTACATGAAATAAGGTCACTATGAAATAGTGCCATATTTATTAGACGCCTAAAAAGCTTTAATTTCTTCGAGATTGTCATCAACAGGTTATGTCTTGCACTTGCAAACCTTTTAATATTTTCCAAAAGTATTTCAAAAACAGTTCTTCTATTAGAGAACAAAAATAATATAATTCAAATGCTTGTGCTTTTAAATTTTCTTTAGGTTTATTTACAGAAATAAACTTAATTTTATAAGTTATTTGACTATTTTACTGAAATCATTCATGGACGTTTACTAGGCCTACAATGGACACAGTTTCCTTGCTCCGTTTCTCAATCTTTAGAATGTAATTCATTAGATTCACTATATTCTAACGATAAATCATAATGTGATCTCCGCATATAATTTTGCTGTACGAAGTATTCATTATATTTGTTTACACTAGGACACAGTTAGTAAAAATAATTACAGTTTAAACAGCTATTTGAAACAAATATCATGGTCATGTGAAACATAAAATATAATAATTAATTTATAAGGCAAGAAACTCTAACCATAGCTGAGATATCTATTTTAAGTGTCAACCTACCACAGGAATGGAACAAACATTTCACTACCGGTACTACTTATGCAAGAAAGGGTTGAATAGATGAAGATACCATTCTGCTTTAAACCTCCTTCCTCTTGTTTTGTTTATAATATAGCCTAAATACTTATTTGTAATCACTAAATCAAAGTGCTCAAGATAAAACTTCTTTCCTCTCTCTTTCATCAATTTTGTCTTCTGCTCTTTAAGAACAAGGCCTGCTGCCTTCTGTATTTTAAACCCCCAAAGGTTTCATTTATAGTTTTCCGGAACCTGCCTGTTTGACAATATTGTCTGCATACCATTGGATCTTGTTGATAATTATTGTTCCACAGTTTAATTTTGCTTTTCTTTATTACTCTAAAATAAATATACTCTCAAATATATCGATATAGTTTTCAAATTATAATCTTTTAGTAAAGATAAAATTTCTTGAAATATTGAAGTGGTATTTGAGATATAAATCACTTCATTTTTTTTTTTTTACATATTTTCTATTTTTAAACATTCAGTTCTATGTTTAAACATTCTAGTCTTTTTAATGTTTAGGATTTGTTTACTTCCATTGTTATTTATTGGATTTGTTTATTCCATTATTTATTGGATTGTTAAATTTAAAACATACTAGAATTACTTTTATGTTTAAAAATTCAAAAATTGTATCAAGAAATTTGTATATTGATTGTTCTGTTACATATAATAATATTTATTGTAATTTGATAAGACAACTAAAACAGAAGAGTTAAATTTGTCTCATATTTATTTCATACCCAACAAAAGTATACAGTGCAAAATTTCTGTTTTAAATATATCCTAAGGGGCTCACTATAGTGAGTATGGGTGTGGCAGTTCCGAGGGTCCTAGTTGGATCTACATCTTTGTTCACGTAGTCGTGGATTAGATCCCTATTTTTCATCTTTTTATCAGGTATTTTTATTAATAGCTAGAGATTTTTATATAATGTTATTTTCTTCCTTCTTATTATTACTCGATAATGACCAACAGATTAACTTTCTCACATAATGGTAGTTTAGAGCAGAGTTTCTCAAAGTGGGGTCCGCGGACCCCTGGGGGTCCGCGAGCTTGTATCAGGGGGTCCGCGGTGCTAGCCTGCTAAAAAGTAGAAAATAAGTTAAATTCAACCACAACATGTAGCTGGAGTAGATAAATAGCATAGATATATAACTACAATTAGTTAGTTGGCAGTGAGAAAGTCTTCCCTCTGAAGTCCAAGACATAATTGTTGAACGCATGATAGATTTGTCAAATGCATTGAGAAAGTACTTCCCTGAACCAAATACCAATAATGACTGGATGAGATACCCATTTAAAAAAAGAGATATTGCTAGTCTTTCAAGACTCTCTGAAGGTAAGCAAGATGAATTAGTAAAGTTATCTTGCAGTGGGACTTGGGAAGTTATCTACAAAGAAGAAAATGATTTATGTCATTTTTGATTTCTTGTCCAGTCTGAATTCAAAGATTTAGCTAACGAAGCACTCAAACATCTTGTCCCTTTTTGTACAACTTATTTGTTTGAGCAAACATTTTCTACGCTTGTAACATAAAAAGTGTTAAAATAAATCGACTTAAGAATATTGTACCAGCATTGAGGTTGAAGATTTCAACAATTCTCCACAACACCTTGGATATTATCAAATCGAAGAAACAACTTCATTCGTCCCATTGATTTATCTGTGAAAACTCAAGAGACGATGACACAATGATTTGTGAAAGGAGACTTGATAAATATTATTTAAAAATATTATAGATAACTATGTTCATAAGTTACTAGCCTATGTTTTACTTTCTTACTTTTTGTGTAATTAAACACGTTTGAGCATTTCCGTTTTGTCATTTAAAATCCTAATACGTCTTTGTTGTACAACTCATATGAAGAATGATATCAGCACTTAAACGAGGCTAACAATGTTTTGTTCACAAACACCAATAAGTTCGTTCTTACTAGTAAACCTTTAATAACATTTGTAAGAACATTTGGAATTTGATAACATTTATTCCTAGGTATTGATTTTTAAATTAATTTTGACTAACACAGCCCAAAATAATAGTGTTAAGTAATGAAATAGACAGTAGTTCTAAAACATATATAGAAAACTGAATAAATATATAGAATTCTCGGTAAGTACATATTAGGAAATAAGATTGAAATGTATCATATAAATTGGGGGGGTCCGCAAAGTTGGCAAGTTTTCAGGTGGGGGTCCGTGGTGGCCTGGACTTTGAGAACCTCTGGTTTAGAGAATATGGTGGATGAAAAAATATAATAAAAGTTTCTTACGAATGTATCCGTTTTATGGCCCTCTGAGTTCAAGTAATTTTTGCAATGATATTCTGTTGTAGGCTCATTTTATTCAGATTTGGTATGTGAGAATTTTTTGACCATATCTCAGGGGAGGGGGAGTTGTATAGTTTTCAATAATTTAAAATTTAGGAGTACCAGTATCTGCCATTAGAAATAAATACAATTTTAAAAAATTCCGATTGGAAGTTATCAGTAAAATATCAGCCTAGAGCTGTTTATAAAAGGTGTAATTTCTAAAATTTGGTTACACCAATTTCATTAAAGTTTTGGTGAAATAGTGACCCAAAAAAGTATTTAAAGTATTATAGTTTAGGAATAATTATATAGAAACCAAAATGAACCTTAACCGCTCTTATTACAAGCTTTATTTTAATCAAATGCGTTTTTTGCTGAGGACTTGTTTATGGCACAAGTGAAGTAAGTTTAGACCCTATTTAACCTTTTGAGTGCCACAAGAAAATTTTCATAACTGGAAAATTCGGCAACACATCTAAAATGCACAGACTCACCCAAAAATGCCACAGGTATAAATGGTTTTTTAGAGAACTTTGTTATAAACGACACAGATTAAATTGTATACAAGATATCTGGATTCTATATGTAAAAAAAAATATATATATATATATTTATTAAAAACCAAATTTAAGATAATTTAGAAAAAAAAAAATTTTACTTTTTTTTTTTAACCTCACAAACCAAAAATATTTTACATGTGGGAAGTGTGCTATTTTATATCTATATACTGTTTTCTATAAGTGACCAAATTTTTAAATTATTTGGTTGAAAACCAAACTCAAACAAAAAACTTTTATCTCAGAACTAACCTGTCCCAACCTAACCTACGCCTATTTTGTTTACCTGATGTACTAGGTTGATCTAAGTTTAAATCAATATCACTATCACTAAACTGATTGTCACTATCACTTTCTGGTTGATATAACGGGTCTAGATCACTGTCATCCCCAAATAAATGTAACAAATCATCTTCAGAGGCTAAAGAGTCATCGTCTGAATAACCTAAAAGTAATCTGTCTACTTCGCTACCTCTTAGATTTTCTTCCGCCATTTCAAAGCAATATATTATCCAAAATACTATAGTTAGCTAAAACAAAATTTTTTCCACCACTGGATATACCACAAAGTATTTTAAAACACCGAAATACTATATAGCAGATTACAAATAAATTAATTAAACTACGAAATACGCAGTGGCGATGGATCGTCACCGTGGCATTTCTCGCACGAAAAAACGGTGACGATAGATCGTCACCGTGGCACCAAAAGGGCTAAATAAATACTTTTTTTTTCAAAGATAATATCTATTTTCACTTATTGACTGTCAACTATTTAACTGAGATTTTTGTTGACAAATAGTTTTGTGAGAAAGTTTCGGCAATGGTTTTACATTAATTAATCAATGTCACTACCAATTTGTTTTTATGGTCATGACCAAATTATGGAACAAAACTTATTTTTGAACAATAAAATCTTATTTTTTCAGCAACTGTCAGGGGTTTTGATAGTAGCTATGGGCTTGACAATTCCAAGGGAGCCTAGCTGGATCTACACTTTATTTTATGTTTTTTTTCCCCCTTTATTTTATATAGTGATGGTGACGAAGAGGTTTATCACGTTTAAACAACAAGTAAACAAACACTTTTTATATGACTAAGTCTTTATCCTCAATTTTGACATATAAAAAAATATTCTCAGCACGTCTTTTCAAAAACTTTTATATAGCCTACATGTAACCTCATTGAAATGTCATCTCACAAATAATACTGTATGTTTATTTTTGTTTTCTTTCTTTTTGGCAATAGAGTTTCAAAAAGTGTTGCTCATTTAAAGTAAATGTTTGTACACATTTACTTTAAATATGGAATGTAGAATAAGGTTTGTTAAAATATCTGTAGGCCTATTAATACATCTTTAAAATTTTTGAAAAAAAGTGGTATTTTGTGATTTTTGTGTGCAGTTGAGTGTTTGTATATATTTTCTGTCAGTTAAAACACTAACTGGTTACAGCTGGATTTCCAAAATCAAGTTAGCTGTTTTCAACAAATGGAATTTAACGAGTTTTAGTTAGTTAGTTTTAGGATAAATGAATAAACTCATTTTTTGTTTATTTAAAAAAAATTACCTTTGAGATTATATTAATAGAGTATAGTTTTACGAATAGTAAAAATATAGCATGTTCAAGTAACTTTAGAGAATATTTACAAAAAGTTATATGAAAATTTATTTTTTTAACCCTGTTATCTCTGAGGCTCAACTTGTGTATGAGCATGGCAATGCCGAGGGATACTGATCTACTCCTTTTTTTATCATCTTGGGTTAGACCTCTCTCTTTCATCTTTCCTATTGTATCTTTTGTTCTCTTTCAACTCTGAAGCTATTAAAAGGCCCTCAGGGGTCTTTATTTTAAATTTGTTTCATCCTTTTTTTTTTGTATGAAGATAATGACAGAGATTTTTTGCCTTTAAACAACAAAGAAATAACTCATTTACAATATTTTCAGTATGGTACATCTAATCTTATTTTATAGTATACAAAAGCATACATAAAAGAAACTATTTTCTTCTATTTTGACATTAGAATGTGTGAGATAGATATATGAACATAAGTTTAAAAAATGTTAAATGCAGGAAAAAAGGGAATACTAATGAATAAAAAAACAGCAGCTAAGCCCTCTCAAAGAACTTCACTACTTATAATATCCATAGCACCTAAAAGTACAAATTCGTTTTCACTGAACAGGTTTTTTAATTAAACCTTCAAAAACAAGAAAAACTGATGCATAATGTTGGCCAAGTAGGAGATAAAATTTTAATAATAACAGTAACTACTTCATTACAATGAAATGAATAGGCATATAATTTCTAAGCTTATCAATTAATATACCCTATATAAATACAGATTTACTAACATCTTTTTGTACCCAAAAAGTTATATTTTTATCTTTCTTCTCCAATCCTCTCTGATCATTCCATTCATGTTCCTGCAACTCTCTTCCTTCTATTTCTCCCTCATCCACATATTCCTACGTCTTCTAGTTGGTTGCCATTACAAAATTATCTTAAGCAATCTTTCCTGTCCCATTTGCTCCAAATGTCCATCCATTCCAGTTGTCTTGTAATGAAGCTAATCTTCATTAAGAAAATATACCTTTGTAAAAATAGTAAACAACTGATAAGAAGTAATACTTCTAAAAACAGCCACTGCAAATGCTAACATAAACAAGTTGCACAAAGATAGTTCTCCTACCCATCCCCACCACCCTAACGAAATGCCCAACCTCTCCCCACCTCGCAGCAACTTTCAAAGACGGAGCAAGAAACCGGAGAGTTGGGTCTTACCAGCCCAACCGATCTCATCCCTTTCCTATCCTGCCGCAGAGGCATATTGAGCCCTCGGCAAATCCGAATCCTGTTGCAGTAGCATATTGAGTCCTCAGCAAATCCGTGACCTGTCGCAGTGGCATATTGAGCTTTCGGTAATTCCATAACCTGTCGTAGAGCCATATTCAGCCTTCGGCAAATTCGCTCGGGCCGCAAAGGTGCATTGAGCCCTCTGCATTCTGCACCGTTTGATCTTTCTTTTTATAGGTTAGATATGGTATCGAAAAGCCTTCACCTGTAACCGATCTGCTGACCGTCAGGACAGCTGGAGTTAGCACCCATACACACTAACATCGAATCTATCGCATGGGAAACTCAGCAAGAGCAATGACGAAACAATTGGGATCAATCCCTTCAAGTGATTTAAAAGTGATATGTGTCATTGTAAATATTGATAAGTGAATTTGTGCAGTTGATTTCTTTGAATCATTACTTAAAGAGTGAACCCATAGTAGATACCCTTGAAAAACAATTATTAAAGGGGAAAAAGTCAAAAAGCAACTTGCTTTCTCAATTAATTATCATAGTGAACATAAACACCAATATTGAAATTAAAAAGATATAATTTAACATATCTAAAAAAAAAAAACTACATTGGTATTTTGACCCCATCCATTACTTTCCATGTTTTACCCCATCCACTTATATGTGAGAAAATAGAAAGCTAACTATAATAACAAATAACAATCAGACTTTAACCATCACAATACACATATCAACAGAACATGTACATTCAACCACGGTAAAACATTCATACTTATTTACCAATTTAGTGGATTTTTTTGGTATTACAACTAAGTAAGTAATTATAACCCATCTAGTAATTTTTTCATCATACATAATTAATCCTTATAAGAGATTTAACCCAATGGTTATTCCCTATCACTATTGTCCATCAAATCTGAAGGCTTGGTTCTTTTCAGTCTTCTCTCAACCCTAGTTACATCCAACAGTCCTCGTACCTCAGGGCGTTTATGCTGCATGATGCATTGTCCGTGTTTCCCTGCCTGCTTTTTGTTTTCATCACTGACAAAGCCTATTTTTAAGTCCCTATGAAATTATCATTAATAATGTATCAAGGTGCATTTACTATGCAATCTAAGCACTTTATTTTGCAATATCTGGATCATATTTATATTTGCCTAATTAGTGCAGCCCTATAGCTGTATCCCATAGGTCTACATCGGTCTTAGGTCCTGCTTATTTATTAAAAGTTTATTATGGATTAATAGTTGTGATTGTCTTCCAAGCAGCCAATACATTTTCCTGAACTTTAAATTTAATTCTTGTTTTTTCCTTTTTGACTCCTTCCATTTTAGTTTTACGTCCAGTGTCATTCCCAGGTACTTAGCAGAATTAGTATGGGAAACCTGTACAGAATGTATTGAAATTGAGATTCTATGATTGATACTACTATTTGTAAAGTTAACATTGACTGATTTTACTTCATTAAGACTAATTCACCTTTTCCCCCCCTTTTTTTTGGTCCATTTACGCATCTCATCAGCAGCCCTCTGAAGCTTCAGTACAGCTTCTTCAGTTTTCTTATCAGTTGCTAAAATCGCAGTATCATCAGCAAATATACCAATGATTGTATCTTCTGGTGTAGAAAGGTCCCTAGAGTACAACAAGTACAGGATAGGTCCCAACACATTGCCCTGTGGCACCCCTGCCGATATTTTCTACAGTGCTGAGTATTCGCCTTCGTATTTCACGGGAAAGTTTCTATCAGATAAATACGACTTCAATATTGTGTAGTATTGCTTTGGTAAATCTCTTTGTAACTTCCACACCAATACCTCATGCCCTATCAAAGGCCTTCGCGGCATCCAAGAAGACACTTGCACATGTTACCTTTTTTCTCAAGTGCATTCTCTATTACACTTGTAATCATATAGATTTGGTCTATTGTAGAATGCTATGCCTGAATCCAAATTCATGGATAAGCTTTCTATCCTCAATGATGGGCATAAGTATCTTTAGCAATATGGGCTTCTCAAACAACTTTGATATTATCGGTAGTAGCGAAATTGGTCAAATGATTTCTTGTCATTTGGTTGCTAGTCAGGTTTTAGTATCATAACTTCACCCACCTTCCACTGAAGAGGAACATACTTAATCCTTAAACACGCATTGATTATGTAGAGCAACTTTCTAAGTCCTTTCTCTGGTAAGGCTTTTACTATTCGACCAGTAATCAAATCAAACCCTAGGGCCTTCTTTGCATTTAAATTCATTTTGTTATCCTTTTTTAGTTCCTGAAGTGTCACCGGAGTTATTTCTACATTCATTCTGTTTTTCTATTGGAGGAAAGCTTTTGTTAGGAACGGCCCTCAAAACTGCCTAGGTTCATTCTTTTAATTAAAAATCAGTGGTTCAGTATACTAATTAATTTTATTATTGACATGAAACTTATGTCTATTTTCCTGATACTTTAATAGAATACAAAAAGAATTTTTATATAAATTCACCTGTAATTGTTTTTGTATAATTCGAAAAGAAAAAAACTACTAAAATTATGACTTGTTGGTTGGAAACCTTCTGGAATTGGCTTTGAATGTGCATTTATCTTAATTCTTATAGTATTTAATTATAACATTTAAATGTGACCGTCTCCACTTCATTTGACCAGCTGGAAGCTCCGGCTGGCTGGAGACCGCGTACACTTTAGCCGAATCTTGTCAGGATGGGCCAAGGAGTCGGGTTAGGACGCTAATGAACGCACGCAATGCAAATGAAATTAAATGTTATATTTTATTTACTGCCGAATTAAAAGATTCCAGAATTATTATAATTTATTAAAAAGACATAACGGCAAGATAAAGCCTTAATAGTGGCCGAAAATGGACTGACCTCGTCCCGTAGCGGTCTTTCTTCTTGCGGCTCTCGGAACAGACTCCGGCTCGGCTCACTGGTTCAAGCCTTCCACTCCTCGTCTCTCCCCCCCCTTCTACGTGATATTGCACTGCTCATCAAAATCGCCAATTCATATTTTATTATTTAGAATTCCTTTACATCCTAATTTATAATTATTATGGTTTTGGTTTGGTGGGCTCCTTGGCTGGGCCACATCACCCCCTCCATACAATTCGAGCCGTACCACTCGGCTCGTTGTAATGTGGTGGTTAATGTGATACTCCACTCATAAGCAAAAATAAATTTTAAAAATCGCCAAAAGAATATACCACAAAATTTCTTTAAATTTTGAAAGGAGAAAGAGAAAATACGAACGTGAGGTCAATTCATTGCTGCCAAATGCCTTCAAAGTCCCCACGCGCCTTAATTAAAATTTTGAAATCAGTTAGCAATCTGCAAATAGGTGAAGACAATACAGTCTCCTAGCGATTATTACCCTTTTTATTGTTAAAAGTGATTAATTTAAAACGAAATGAGTGTCCATTTAGGCATCTTTTAAATTTTGACAATGTATTTACCCCCCTTGAATCTAAAAGGGAAAACCAAAAAAAAATTTTGTTGTGCTTGTTTCCACCTTAGGTGCGCGTCTGCGGTCTTAAAGAGAGGTTACTTTTTAAGGTTACTCTGTTACTTTTCCTCTGATTGCTTTACTCACAATCATAAAAATTCTAATATTTTATTCAAAATTTTAATAATGTATCCAAAATATATACCTGATATAGGATTAAAAATCACCATGGCTTCATTGTGGGGATGCTCGGTTTCTGCATGGGCAATTTTACAGTACTTTGCTGTTACTATAAATTGATGTCGAGTTTTTAACAATTGAAGGACACCCTTTGGGTCCCTTCCGTGCCTTGTCCTTTTGGACAAGGCTCTAGGCCTTCGTAACAATTGTTGCTGGTGACATCTTTACATCAATTCCCCACTTACAGACCCGCCCCGAAATCTACCATGGTGTTATCCTAAGAGAAAAAAATCTTCTAATGTTAAATGGTAACTTAATTATAACAGAAACACACTTTCTCATGACCCCAGATGCGTTCACAACATTTTGGTTGCGAACATAGATTTATAATAACATGCTTCCCCTTTCTTTCCTAGCTGAATTCTCATTCCGTGTCCCATGTTCCCGTTATTAGAAAATAAATTTTATAAGTAAAATCATATTTCCTCTACAGATTGTTAACTATCTTTTATTTATTTATTATTATTATTATTTTTAATTTGCAACTATCACTTGCTTGCAAAAAGTCTTATAAAACATTATTTTTCATTCACGCACGCCTCATAATTAATTATTGTACACCGTTATGTCTTTTTGTTTTTCAATATACAATTACATTTTGATCTAATATATTTAATAAAATTTGTTGATTGAAGTTAAATGGTTATTTCCAAAATAATTTAGGCAAAAAAAAATTTAAATTAGGTACAAAGAATTTAAAAAAAGATTACAACAAAACAGTTACAACATAATTATTCCCAGTTGATCTCATTAATATGTGGTGTACAGGTGTCCAATATATAGGTGTTGAGGTGCTGGTGTTGGTTGTTATAGTTCCAGCGTTGCCGTTAGAGGTTCCAGCGTTGGTGTTGAAAGTTCCAGCGTTGGCGTTAAAAGTTGTGGCTCATCACCTGTGAAAAAATTAAAACTGAGTTAAATTTTTTTCCTTTAAAGAAAGTTAATACTTACCATGCGTTTAGATTTGTTGAAATAGACCAGTAACTTGTTGAAATGATTTCCAAATATTAATTTATTTTTATTTTTAATTTATTTATTATTATTATTATTATTTTAAATTAACTCTTAAATAATATTTGTTAAAAAATAAAAAATTAATTTGGGGAGATCATTAAAGATAAAACTATAAAATTAAACTGATTTTTTTTATTTTTTATATACACTTGATGTCGGACTTGATGTGGTGTTGAAGTTCCTCGAAGGTCACTGGTTGATTCTTCAGTGCCGAAGTGTCCCCTTCCATCTCTACACACACACAAAGAGTGTTAATTTCAAATATCATCAAACATTTTTAATATATGCTACATTCTTATGCTACTTTACTCTATCTATGTTTCTCAACATACTTTAAAAAATTATTACTTTAATTCATACCTTTTTTATTAAAAAATCTGCTCTCCAATTTACTTTAATTCGATCTTACTGTTTATTACTAGGTCAATTCATATTACTTCTCCCAATTTCACTAATTTATTAACTACAACAAAAAATCCTATTACTTCTTTCAAGAAAAAAAAACTATCTATAGCTTTAAATCAATTTTACTTAAATCATTAAACTATAGTATCTCATCTTAAAATTTTACCTTTTGAGGCCCTTCACAAAATTCATAACTTCCTTGTATTAACCCCAAAACTTTATTTATTTTAAATCATTGTATATTTCGTCGTAAAAAAAAAATTATTATTATTTGCAGAACTCTTTGTTTCTGCCGTAGAATCGTCGTTATTTATTTTTCTTTATAAAAACTCGTAGAACATTATTTATCATATAACTCGTAGATTATCATCGTAGCATATTATTTCGTCGTAGAATATTATCTCATCGTAGTACTTCATAAATAAACATAAAAAAATCATCATTACAATTTCTTAATACAACTAATTACTTCTTTTCTATAAAAAACCCTATAAAGCTTTATTCTTCAACTTTGATAGTATAGCCCCATTCATTAATTATAAATTCATCAATATAAACTAATCATTACCACTTATTTCTTCTCACTTCTTTTATTTAACAATCGATTATGATTTTAAACTTCATTGCATTTCTTGCAAAAAAACTTAAATCTCTTCTTGTAACACAAAATCTTTAAATTACATTATATTTCTCAAAAACGTCATAATTTTAATAACAAAAAATTTCATTTATCACATATGAAAATCTTAATCATTGGACCTAGCAATTAACATGCTTCATTTAGAGCAACAACTTGCAACTGCAATTTAAAACACACCTATCTTTTAGGTTTAATTAACAAACTTTTAAAATTTTTAACAAATTATGACTTTTTCCCTTAACTACATAAATTAATCTACCAAATTATTACTTAAATTATTGTCTAATGAGTTTTGAGTTTTCCAGCTTCGGGGATTTGTCCTGAATCATGGAAAATTTTCCTTTTTTTTTTTAGAAAAAATTTCCTTGATACGCCTTTCCCCTTATGAAGGATCTCTAATCCTTCATACGTTTGGAAAAAACAAATTTTGTACAGAAAACTTAGACTTAAAAAAAAATTTTGTCTTTTTGGGTCGTATTATTATTTTTTTTTTTTTGGGGGTGTATTTTTGGGACGAGGTCAGTGAAATATATTTAGTAATTAAAAAATAAAGGAATTTTAAATTTTCTCTCTTTTTTTAATACATAATTTATAGCGATAATTTTAGTTAAAATTCAAATAAATATTTGTAATTTCTTACCTATGTTGCGTTCGATGTCCTCTCCCAAAAGAGAGACGGTCGGATCCCACTTCTGACACCAGTTGTGACCGTCTCCACTTCTTTTGACCAGCTGGAAGCTCCAGCTGGCTGGAGACCGCGTAAACTTTAGCCGAATCTTGTCAGGATGGGCCAAGGAGTCGGGTTAGGACGCTAATGAACGCACGCAACGCAAGTGAAATTAAATGTTATATTTTATTTACTGCCGAATTAAAAGATTCCAGAATTATTATAATTTATTAAAAAGACATAACGGCAAGATAAAGCCTTAATAGTGGCCGAAAAACATACCGTTTAATTTAGCTAGCACGTGGCTGAAAATGGACTGACCTCGTCCCGTAGCCGTCTTTCTTCTCGCGGCTCTCGGAACAGACTCCCGCTCGGCTCGCTGGTTCAAGCCTTCCACTCCTCGTCTCTCCCCCCCTTCTACGTGATATTGCATTGCTCATCAAAATCGCAAGTGCCAATTCATATTTTATTATTTAGAATTCCTTTAAAATCCTAATTTATAATTATTATGGTTTTGGTTTGGTGGGCTCCTTGGCTGGGCCACATCAATATAGTACTACATTTAGATTCACGTTAATTATTATAGCAAATTATATTCATTTATTAATCTCAAACCCATTTTATTATTTATCTTACAATCTCATTACTTAAGTTATTATTATTCATTAACCTTCCTTTTTCATTAAAAATTTCTCAACTTGTTTGGTTTGCTGGGATAATATTTATATTCTCACAACTCTATTTACTACAAAAACAAACTTAATTATCAATTACATATATTTCAAATTATATCATTATCTTTTAAATTACAAAAAAAAAAATTCACCTATTGTCTTCAAAAAATTTGTTCACACCATATTATTTTATAGTGCCTCATTTTAAAATTCATTTACTTATGTGCCTCTCATAACTTAATTATTAGATTGCATTGACCTCTTATTAAAACTCCTTTAATTATTTATATAACCACATATAAATAATTGTGCACATATAATAAGCACATATGTGCTTCTCAGATAACTACGTATTTCGTCGCAGTAAAACTTATTATTTCCACATAGACTCATGTAATAAGTTCATTTAAAAAACTCAATATCGTCGTAAACTTCGACGATTCTTATAATAATTATGATTCCTCATAATACTTTCTTTTTCTTCATAAATCGTCGTAAATTCTCAATTATTTCATCGTAGATGAAAAAAAACTTCTTTTTAAACTTAAAAGAAGCTCTCAATGCAATCTAACTTTTTCTTTTATAAAAAGCCTCTTTATAGAATAGCTTCATTATTCAACACTACTTTTAAATACTCTTGTACACTCATTTCTCCTTTTAAAAACATTATCTCTTATTATCTAAAAAAAAATATCTCAATTACTTGATAAAAAAAATTACCCAAAATTATTTTCCCAGCAACACCTTAGTTTTTATTTAAACATCATCAACTCTTTTTATCAAATTACTCCCTTTAAAACATTTTATCTTAAATTTCTGAATTATTTACTTTAAAACTCATCAAAATCCCTTACATCACATTATTTATTAATCATATCAATATTTCAAATTAGATATTTCAACATTTTATTATTATTTAACTATTCTATCCAAATAAAAACTAAATTCTAAATTTTCGTCGTAAACCATTATTTGCCGTAGAAATTGCAGAATTCCTAAATTCGTCGTTAAATTCACAGAATACCTCAATTCGTCCTAAAATTCCCAGAATGCCACAATTCGCCGATCATTATTCCTTGTAAAAATTCGGAGAACCTTATTTTGCCGTAAACTTGATGAACAATAATATAAATGTAGTGTATCAGATTCCCTGTGTCAGCATTCATGATACACACATTGCAAAAGAAGTCTTTTGTCAGCATTCCTTACTTAACCTTGCTATCTTGTCTAATTAGTATTACAACCAAAGAATGACTTGTGACATAACATTCGCTTACAAATGTCATAATTACTCAATTCACCAAGACAAAAATAAACCCCCGTTAAGCCTTTATTAGTCATTTAATGTCCAGAGAAAAGGAAACAAATAGACTAAGATTTATTATACTGAAATAAACAATCAAACTCCAAGGAATTTCCCTACTCAGCATGTTATATAATCTTCACACTACACACTTCATTCACATTAAACCTGACATAAGTATTTGTTGTGCCTACTCAGTTCATTGCTTATGAAACATAAAAGACTAACTTAAATTTTACCACTGACAATATTAAATTTTTCAAAATGCATACCCCAACCATACCTATATATTAAAACTTTTTCTTTAAAAAAAAATTTTTTTTATAGTTTTGACAAACTTAATAATATTTAATAAAAGAATAATTTATCAACTTTAAAGTGTACATTAAAAATAATTTTTAGTAAAAACTAAAAACACGGCCGACACACCATTTGTTAGGAATGGCCCTCAAAACTGCATAGGTTCTTTCTTTTAATTAAAAATCAGTGGTTCAGTATACTAATTAATTTTATTATTGACATGAAACTTATGTCTATTTTCCTGATACTTTAATACAATAGAAAAAGAAGAATTTAATTAAATGAACAATATTCAAACTAAGTATTCATTACTCAAAGCCCAAAAGTGTTCCAACTATTGTTACTCTTTTTACAAATGAGATTACTAATTTTACTGGTAACTTTATATATATTAATGCTTGCTCACCTTTCGTAGAGTATCAGCTATGGACAACTCCTTTGTCCCCCTGTCCTAGAGTCAGACTTCCTGGGCTAAGTCCTTCCGTCCAAGAATCAAGCTCCTTGGGCTATCTTCCACCACGGCTCGCGACGCGGCCGTGTATCTCCCAAGCACCAAAAAGATCCCCTCCATATTGTGCTGGTTGCTTATATATCTTTTGTTGCCTCTGGTGCCCTACTTTCGTTGCAAGTCAAGCATTTCAACATTTTTTTAATTGTTTCACAATAGTTGGGTCATTCTGAGCTTTGTTAACATGAGTTATTCCTAACATAATTTACTTAACCTAATAACTTTAATTGAATTAACTATATTCCTAACACTTTCTTCACAAGATTGTCTTGGTAGAGGCTGAAACGTTTCCTCTAGGTATTCCGCGAATAGGTTTGTTTTTTGATGGGCACTTCTAGCCCATGTACCATCTTCATTTTTCATTGGAGGAACTTGTATTATATGTCTTTTAATCCCTTCTGTTGCCTTCCAGAAGAAACGCTCTCCATTTTTTTGAGTGGATAGATTATCTAAGAATCTATTAATTGATTCATTCTTGAGCTCTATAATAAAAGATTTTATTTTGTTACACAATTTCTTTAGTATTAGTTTTGGTCACAGGGTCTCTATTCCTTTACCAGTCTTTTCTTTTCTTTCTTTTTTTCTTTAATTAGTTCTCTTAGTTCAACTGGATACTTAATAATTGCTCTATCCTGTTGTTTATGGCTTATAAGTGTACACTTCCATGCAGCATGTTGTTCTACTTCATATCAAGCTCTTCTTCCTTTTGAACTAAATTTTTAATGAGCATATTCACATTTAAATTTTCTTCCACCATGACGCCAAACAAAGTCCAGTCAGTTTTAGCATTTGTTAGTTTGGGGGTAGTTGCCTTGTTTGAAATTATGAGTTCACTAATTGTTATTATAACTGTAAAGTGGTCCTATGAAAGGGTCTCATTATTTTTGACATAAATGTATTTTTCTGAAATTCCTCTGGTTATGAAGAAATCAATAAGATTGAGTATCTTATTTGTGTCTGCCGGCCAGTAAGTAGGTCTACCTCCATAGTGAAAGTCACATCCTAGAGCTGTTCCTGCCGCTAGCAGTTCTTTCCCTTTTGTGTTATTTCATCTTGAACCCCAATTTATATTCTTACATTGAAGTCTTTAATAATAAAGCTTCTACATAGATTCCAAACATCTGCTCGAAATCTTTTCATTTTATATTGTATTTTGGGGGACAGTAAGTAGCACCAACATTATATTCTTTGTGTTTGTTTGTTTGAGTCTAGACAACGATTACCTGAAATAATTCTTCTTCAATCTTTAAAACCTCGTAGTTCTGTAGATTATCTTTAACAATTAATACAGCTCCTCCTCTAGCTCTATCTGCTGGGTGGACAGCGAAATAACAAAAACAGCCACGTATTAGGACATATTATGACTTTGTAAAATGGCTTTCAAATATTAAACATATATCTATTTTTTCGGTATAAAGAAATATTTTCAGTTCTTGAATGTGCTGAATCAGACCATTTGCGTTCCAGGTTGCTATCCTCAGAGTTTTACTCATACCTCAAAGTTTGATTAATATCTGTGAGGTTTGTGGCCACCTCCTCAACTTTCCTATCATTAGAGTCTAACCACTTTTCTATAGTCTCTAATCTCCTTAGTATTTTTTCTAGTATTAGATTATTTTCTCCTATATCTCCCACCTTAACAGCCTAAGCCACTTAGGAGAAGGCTCTTCTATATTTATCTTGTTTTTGTATCATGGGCTTTGGAGTCACCCTTTTCTCCTCTTCTTTTCCATGTCTTTGTTGAAGGCTACATGCTTTGTTTCTATTTTTTTGGTACTTCACACCCTCGATAGCTGGCAGAGTGTTTTCCTCCACAATTAACACATTTTGGTGGAATATCTTTATTTGTCTTGCACTGAGTAGTAAAATGTTTGCCTGTACATTTCACACATCTAGATTATCTATGGCAATATTTTGTTATATGATTAAAGCCTTGACAATTCTTACATTGTGGTAATACATTTGTGGTTCTTCTTAATGGCTCAATCTTCACCCTCATATGAAGTATAGATTTTTCTATTATAAATTTTAACTACATCTTCTCTATTATCAAATGTAAGCATTTGGGTGAGAGCCCACTTTTGCAGATTGATTCATACCCGTCTATCAGTTTTTTCTCCTTTTTGATGATGTTGACAGCATAAATTATTTTTAGTTTGACTTCATTGGTTATTTCCTCTATTATCTCTTCTTTAGTACAGGACGGGTGCAGATCCTTAGCCATTACCTTAATTGGGCTGTCTTTTTTGTCTTCAAATGTAAACCATTGAAGAGAAAAGCAATGCAAGAGCTCCTTTATATTGATTTTCCACATGTCATTATGTAAAGTAGCTTATTTGGTTATTTTATCGATATTTAATAGCGCTTGCATTGTTGCAAAGTCCTTTATGCCAACAACATTTTCCATAGTGGATTATGGAAAAACATTTAGTTATCCTAAACATAAAGAAAAATTCACAGTTATATAAACATACATACATTCATAGAAACAAGCACAGATATATACAAATATTTTACCCAAATGTGTAGAATCCCATCAAAACTCCCAATTACAAAAAAAAATTGAACACATTTTTGTCATTAAACAGTCATTTTCATTCAATGTGACTTACATTTACATTTTTGTGTGAAAAGACGTTAACACACATGAAATATAAACTCTTAATGTTGCACAAACTTTCTTCAATTCTCTTTGAGCGGTCCTAGTTACCTAAGGCACTTCAGCCATTAAAGCTTATTGCGCTCCTGGAAGATGATGTGTTCCGCAAGTCATCATCCTTTAAATCCACAAGCTCTGTGAACTTGAAGATCTTTTCTATGAGGTTGTCTTGGGAAGTTCTTCGGCCTTTCTCCACATGTCCAAAGATGCCTAACCTTTCCTGCTTGACGGCTGCAGTCTAAGAGCAGGTGGTCTGTAGTCTTGTCGTTCATTCCCCATCTTCTTCACAGAGGTTCCGCTGTATTAATACCCACCCTGTGCATTTGTTTTCTAAAGTGGCCGTGCCCTGTGATCCAGCCTACCACCTTCCTAATATTGCATTAGCTTAATTTGATAAGGTCTGATGCAGTTTTTGTAGAAAGGGCATGAAGTGTGAGTTTACTCACTCTCAGACCTGAGATGTTTCTCCACCTTGTCCCATACTCTTTCTCAGCCCAAGTGTTGATGGCAAACATAACCCTTTACTTGGAGGTTGAAACTAAACTGCTCTAGTCCTATGAACTTTGCTGCCAATACTTTATTGGATAGCATATCAGCATTCTCATTTTTGCTAATTCCAGCATGTCCTGGCATCCAACAAAGAGTAACATTGTTACGGCCACCATGCGGTATTGAAACAATCCTAGACTAGCTGTGACCTAAATTCTTTTGAATCTAGTGCTTTCAAGGTACTGTTGCTATAGATGTGAATTTTCTTATCCTTGTACCCAAGTCTTAGATTTTCTTGGGCACATTCCATTAGTGCTGTTATTTCTGACTGGAGCACTGTGGGGGTGAACTCCCATTCAGAGCAAAATTATCTGATCAAATTCAAATTTGCCTCCTTAGATACCTCCACGCATTCCACCTTAGTTTTGAACTATCTGTAAACTATCTTCTCCAGTTCTCCTAGAGGTTTGCATTTTCTTCCCTCAGACCATTTCAAGCAGTCTGTTAATAATACTACAAATGACTGAGAAGGAGTAACGGTTTTTCATATGTTCAGATATTGTGTCTAATACATAATCCCCTGTGACCATTGTGATTTTAGAATGTCCCAACTTTCCATAAGACTGCTTCCCTAAACCCTCGCATTACAGGCGATAAGCACTCTTCCTAACCTCTGTTGTAATGAACAGGTCTGTAGGAAGAATGTTAAGGCAACAGTCACAAGATGCTTCTGGGGCACTACAAACGGCTCCTGTTACCACAAGACATTCAAGTCTCTGAATTCCCGCCAGTCTTACAGTTGATCTCTGGATTTCTACTTTAGGCTACCACACAATGGCACCATATGTCATGGCAGGTCTTACCATAGAAGTGTAAACCCAAAACATCAACTACGGCTTTAAGCCAAGTCCCATTAATCATACGCCTGCATGCTATACAAACTTTCTTATAAACTTGTTCAATTACTTATGGAACAAAATTATTCGTTACCAAAAACATCAGTAAAAAAATAATCTACGAATGACATGTAGATTTAAATATAGAGTTTAAATAATGTTAAAGTTCATTTATGTTTTTGAAAAATTATTTCAAAACAGTATTTTTCTTTCACTTGCGACTTTGCACACTGATTATTTAGTGTTTAAGGATCACAATTAAATCAAATTTGAACAAAATCAATAGAATAACTCCCCACCTTAGGGGCTTACTTATAGTGAGTATAGGTTGTAGCAATCCCAAGTCCTAGCTGGATCTACACCTTTCTTCATCTAGTCTTGGGTTAGGATCACTCTCATCTTTCTTATCAGGATTCTCTTAACCAACTCTTTGTCCTCTTCCGACGCTGTTCGACAGCTAGGGGTCTGATTTCTTTTCAATTTAAAAAAAAATTAGGGGGCATTATTTTATCAAAATTGTTAGAACCCATTTTGAGAAAATCTTAATTTTGTGTTTTAGCCTCAAGACAAAAATTTACAAATTTTGAGTTATCGAAAATAAAATTGCTAAACCTCCCGAGATATGGTCAAATTATGACACATAAAATTTGATTAAAATAGGTTGGGACTACTGACTATACGATTGAGAGACATAATTACAAACAAATACCTCAAAACTAATATATCCGCAAAAAACTCAGCATCGATTTTTAACCACATTACTTTCTCTGTACAGACTACGCATATGTGAAAAATTAATAATAATATAGTTAATATTTTTGTAACTCTATTCGAACAGATTTCAATTAATAAAAATGAATACTTCAAACAAATAATATATATTTTTTTTTTAAGTTTTAGAAAACTGTTCCTTTATAAAAGGTTCCTCAAAACAGTAATACATTGATGTAGGCTAGACAAGAATTTTGGAGCCCACTCTAAAGTATTATAACAAGCCAGACATAAAGGGAATCATAAGAAAGAAAAAATTTGAATATTTTTCTAAAATTCTTTCATGGGTCAAAAAAATTATAGTAATAACCTTTTCTATTTTCATAGGATTCCATAAGTAAATATTTCAAAAACACTGCACAAACCTTTTTACTTGTTCATTCCTAAAATCAAACCAAAATTGACTGTCTCCAAAAATCTGGGTAATTTTCGTTAAAAAATGAAAATAACCATTGACACTGTCTTTAAAAATATATTTTAATACCTAAACACATAGGTACTTTGCTAGTGCCATAAACACGTCTGCATAATTTAAGGCTGAATTTTAGTTTTTGTTTACCTTTAACTCGCAAATCTGAAAAGTTGATTTTGGGAAATTATGTGTTAATAACTCCCCACCTCAGGGGCTTACTTATAGTGAGTACGGTGTAGCAATCCCGAGGTACCTAGCTGGATCTACACCTTTTTCCATGTGGTCTTGGGTTAGATCCCTCTCATCTTTTCTATATAGTCTCTCTTGACCAACTCTTGTTCTTTTACGAACATGATGTTATTAAAGTATTCTGGGTTTAGGGGTCTTTATTTTATCTTCTATTTTATAAAGCGAAGCTGACCGAGAGGTTACATAGTTATTTAAAGCATGAGAGGAGACGATACCACGCTTCGTGTTGAGCAGTAACGTTTTCTCTCGTGCGATAAACGCATACTTAATACTGTACGTTAATAACTATTAACTGCAGTACATATTATATTTTATACTATTTACAATAATTTTAGATTAGAGATTTAAAAAAGGTGTCAATATATGATAAATTTTAATATCAATATCATTTTTAACTTTAAAAATACACTTTAATTTAACATAAAAATATATGCTCCGAAGAGGTGGTGTTTTTACCTCAGCTTTTTGAGAAAAATAGCAATAAGTTCTTCGACACCTTTTTAAGATCCACCACAACATTATCTCTATTTATTTTCATACATATCTCTTTATTTTCTAGCCAACAAGTCTAAATCTAAAGCAATTTATATCCGGTGGAGTGTTTGAACACTCAAAATCGTGTTCAAACTTGTATTGAACAACTATGCCTATAAATGCATTTGAGATTAACTGAGCTTGTTTATTGTTCAGTGAGCGGGCGACATGACATTAAATTAACCAGAATCAGCTGATTTATTCAGCGTGCTATAAAGAAATCACTTTTAATCAATGCTGTTTTAAAGCCTGTTCTTAATTTGAATTGAAATTGAAATTTATTGAAAAGAAATATATACAAACTACAAATAAATAAAAAAACTGCCCCGAGGTTATAAACCTGTTAGGGGCTTTATTATGTGTAAAACTTATATATGAATGTATACTAAATCTAAATTAAACATGAAATACACATAAAAAAAGAAAATAACATTATAAAATTAATTTTCATTGGCTAGAAATTGACAAAACCGCAGCCGACCGAACCCAGCAAAATAAACAATAAACTTACATAAGGTTACAAATTACAACAAAAGAATAAGTAGCTTCCTATTAGATCTACTCCAGGATATTTAAAACAACAGAACTTACTAAATTTAATTTATTCAAAAACTTAATTCCTAAATATTTATTTATACACTAAATACACACACTAACACCTCCCCCCTCACCTCCAAACACACACTCACACAACTTCACATATAAAGTCTATACCCACGCACACAAATCTTTTTTCAACATTTACGAACACACACATAATCAAATTAACACTTTAAAATACAGTTCAATGTTTTCTATTTGGGTTAAATGTTTTCTTAATAACCGGGAAAATGTATTATTATTTTTACAGTTTTGAATGTTAAGTGGTAAACAATTAAAAAACTTTGGTGATAGGTATGTGAATAATTTTATAAATACAGTCAAATTAGGTTTAGGCACAAAAGTATTTAATTCATAACGTAAAATATGAGTTTTTGGTCGAGAACTACAATCACCACTCCTTTCGAAAAAACATTTTAATACTTTAAACACGTACAAATTTCTGAGTGGAAGAATATCCAAACCTCTAAAAAGGGGTGCTGTATGCTCTCTTTTAAATTTGTTAGAGATTATGCGAACAAAATTTTTCTGCAGTGCTATTATTGGTTTTACAGTTGTGTAGTATGCGCCTCCCCAAATTGTAAGGCCATATTCCAATTTAGAGTTTATAAGTGAATAATAAATAGTCTTAAGTAACTTGCTATTGCATACATATCCAAGCATATAAAAAATTCTAATATATTTTATTAATTTATCTCTTACGAAATAAACATGCTGTCTCCAAGTGAGCCCAGAGTCAACAAACAACCCCAGATATTTAATTTGGTCCACCTGCTCAATGGAAACACATGGGCAATTTAATTCATGGTATTTTAAAGAATCTGGAAGAACACATTTCTTTTTAATATTAAAAATGATATATTTTGTTTTAGGGCTCATGACCATATAATTTACTATAAACCACCATCGGAGTGCAGATACATCATTCTGCATATTAGACCTAAGTTCCTCCAAAGTGTCAACCCTATAAAAATAATGCCGTGTCGTCTGTGAAAGCGACAAGATCACCTTTGAGACGCGCATTACAAAGGCTGTTCACATATATAAAAAATAACGGTCCAGAAAGAACTGACCCCTGAGGGATTCCGTATTTTATATTCACGAGCTTACTAGTAACATGGTTAACTTTAGTTTGCTGAGTCCTGTCGGTTAGGAATGATCGAAACCATTGAAGCACGATACCTCTAACGCCTGCATCATCCAGCCTGGACAACAAGATCGAGTGATCGACTGTATCAAAGGCTTTCATGACATCCACAAAGATACCAGCACAGTATTTTTTCTCATTTATTCCCTTGTATACCTTACTCATAAACTTTAACAGAGCGTCAGTAATTTAATTTTTCTCTAAAACCAAACTGATTATTACTAAAATAGTTATTTTTATTAAGAAAGTTTACTAATCTACATTTTACAACCTTTTCCAATATTTTTGAAAATATTGAAAGTAAGGATATGGGCCTATAATTTCCGGGATCCCTCTTGTCATCTTTTTTGAAAAGTGGTTTGACAATAGCTTTTTTTTAAACTTCCGGAATTCCCCTTCAGCCAAACTATAATTATTGATTAAGTAAATAAGGACATCTATTACATTATTAGCAATCATTTTAATTATTACTGGAGTTATAGTATCAAACCCAGGAGCTTTTCTATTGTCTAATGAATTTATAATTGCCTGTAAATCAAATTTTGTTGTTGGATAAAAATACACAGACTTAATACTAGTGCTTTGCGGAAATATTTGGTGAAACCGATTTGTACCCGTTGACATTCGTCTCTTTTCCAGCTCAATATTAACTCGAAAATCAGAGGCCACTGTACAAAAAAATGAATTAAAAGTATCAACAACCTCTGTAGGATCAGAAACGTCCTGGTCGTTTGTATCTTTAGTGAGATATTTTCACTATTGTTTTTCCCCTCTCCAATTAAGTACTTTATTGTCTTCCATTGCTGCCTCGGATTCAGTTTATAGCGCTCAAAAAGATCTGTATAATACTTATTTTTTTGTTTCGCGAATAACATTTATCAATTGGTTTTTAAAAAGAGTATAATTACACCGTAAAACAGTATTGTTAGGATACTTTAGGCATAATTTGTACGAATTATTTTTTTTACTTATCAGCGTTAAGAGAAATTAAGTAGTAAATGAACATTTTAGACACAGTTAGTTGTAAGTTAAATAATTTACATAACAGAGAAATAATTTAACAATTTATTAAATCTTCTAAAGTAAGAGAGCAAATGTTCACAGGAACACTGCTACAAAGTTTGGAGAGACCGAGAGAAGTACTTTGACATCGCTCAGGGAATGTATTGGCATTTCAATAATTATTTCGTGAAATGAGTCCAGCAGTTGGCATCACAAGGAGGCTGTCTCTGACATATGTTAAATTGGATGCCTTTGTAAGTTCTTAATTTTATTTTTGTTTAACTCTTACGTACAGTAAAATTGTAATTTTAAAGTGATAAATTTGGAAAGTCCTTTCTTTTCTTTCTTTTATTTTCTTAAAAAAACGTAGTTTAAAGAAAGTTACATGATGTGTAAAAATAAAAAATCCATTTCGAGTTTTCAGTTACCCCATTAAAAAAAATAAAAAAACAGTGTTAGATTAGGTTAGGTTTATATCTGGAAATAAATCTGGATTAAATTAGGTTGATATCTGTCTCCTCTATCTGCATTGCTCTACAACGTAAATGTTTTTTTCAATTATTGATAACACAAAATTCAGGAGTAGGTAAAAAAACACAAAATAACAATTACTGTATCTCAAAATTGGCTCCAACAATTTTATTTAAATGTGGCTCTTAGAGACTCAAGTAAAACTTATTTGTCATTATCTGTTCAAAGAATGCCGGTTCGTGAGTTATCATTTGTTTGAAAAATGAATAAATAAAAATTAAAAAAAAAACACAAAATCAGCCATGAAGCGGTTACAAGACGTAATTTCCCAAAATCCACAACACTGATTTCTTTCAAATTTTAGTGAAATGAAAAGAAACCCAAACCATTTGACCAAATTTAAAGTTACACTATAGGAATAATTGCCAAAAAAACAATAACGAACCAAGAGGCCCCCCCCCGTCATTAAAAGTTCGAGTTGAATCAAACATACGCTGAGGACGTGTTTATGACACAAGCAAAGTAAGTTTTTCGAAATGTGTGAAGTTAAAAACTTTAAACGGCCGCCATTTTGAAAATATTTAAAATAAAGCCTATATTTTTGGTACACATGTAAACCGTTACATTACAAATGCTTATACAAAATCTGAACTCAATATATTATCTATTTCCAAAGTTATAACTTTTTTATAAAAACAAAATGGCGATAACCTGAAAACCAAACTTTCCCGGGCATATGTTTGCGCTTGGTATTTTTCTTATTGTTTAAAATTCGAAAAACCGTTCGGTCATCATCACAAAAGAAAAAGAACAAAATAAAGGCTCTCTAGCCCTCGAATACTCTTAATAGCGTTAAGTTCGGAAAATAACAATAGTTGGTCAAGAGACTCCGGATAGGAAAGATGAAAGAAAGGAATCTAATCCAAGAGTACATGCAAAAAGATATAGGTCCCTTCGGGATTGTGTATAGTAACTTATTCTTATTCTTGAGATCTTAAAGCATAATAAATCCTTGTGCCTAAGTATTTAGTCATAACACTCTTATACTGAGAGTTAACGTGTAATTCGCAACCAGAAACAATTCTACAATACCTTACATCGCACACCTCTATTAGGAGACTAAAGCAAATCACACCTGTTGCTATTAAGCAATAGTCATTGCATCTCTCCCTTGTTAAGCACATTGCTGAATCAATACCTTACACGAAATTTAAACTCCGTTAAATTCTTACTGACGTTACAAACACTGAACACATTTCAATTGTTTTTCAAAGATTTGAGTGGTGACAGAGCATAGGTTTAAGCGCCAATATTTCAACACTCCAAGTTTTCCCTTGTTCTGTTTGCTTTCCATGGTGAATTGCAAGTTAATAGACGAAGAGGTTGCTATATTTTAATTAATATGCAGGACATATGGAACACTCTACAAACGTGACACTTTACAGTTATGTTACGTAAATATGTAAAAAAAGTACCCTCTAGTTTCATTTTTTTAATGGTCAATCAAAACAATATGGCGGAATATCTAAAAATGGTGAAAAAATATCTTAAAGTTTTCATAAAAGTGACTTTATTTTCATAGCCATTACAAATTATTGATATACAGAGGAAAATGTGGGAAACTTAATAAAGAAAAATAACAGTAATAAATTATTAATGATCCAAAATTTACCATTATTCGATTGATGTCCATCAATTAATAGCAACGAAACAAAAAAGAGTCAAGCGCTTTTGTAAAATTGCTGCGGTAATAACAATAGTTCCGCTTCAAATAGCCTCCTTAATTCATCATCTGTTACTATAGGGTTGGAATAAACTTTTTCTTTAAAAACCCCGTAAAAAAAAATACGTAAACAATTATGTCTGGGGATCTTAGAGGCCAGTCTATGAAGTTGCTGCCACGACCTAATCAAAAGTTGGGAAGATCTCGATCTAAAACTGCTTTGCCCACATTACCATAATGAGGAGGAGCTCCATCCTGTTGTGAAAAAAGTCCTTCAACGTAAGATGAGGAAACGTGCATGTCGCTGGCCCTAGTACGAAATAGGTACTAAATCTTGGTGTGATTTTTGAGTTCAAATTCGATCATGGCCGGGGAGCCATGTCGCTGGCCCGGCACCTTAAAAAATTTGATTACTCGGTTAGGGAAGAGGTACTAATTTTTTGATTGGAGGTACTAAATAGTACGAAATAGGTACTAAATCTTGGCATAATTAGTTTTTACAAATTCCGACATGGCCGGGCCAGCGACATGCACGTGATGAGGAACTATGTGATCAGTTAGTTAATATTGATCCGTTTCTGTCTCCAGTCATTGTCTGATGGGATATGTCATACTAAAAAACACCATCCTTGGTGACGGCAACCTAAACAGACCTTGATTACAAATGTCTGTTTAGTAAAATGTAGTTTCTTCTGAGGATACAATTCATTCACCATTCGACATTTTGTTTCAAGCTTTTCAAAAACTTTGAACAAATTTCCAATCGTCTTGTTTTTCCAGCAAACAATGAACTGAATGTGTTTTATAAAACTTTATTTTATTTTTCTCGGTATACCTTTGAAGTGACGACTTTGGTATCCCAGTAGCGGATGAAAGTGAATTAGGCCTGTTTGGAGGTTTCAGTAAAGTAGTACATGCAAGCTTTTCATTTTCTAAGTTATTTCTTTTGAACTGATCCAGTTTAAAGTAGCACTTTTTCCATTTATGAATTCATTTTCTTGATGGAGGAAACACATTTTGGTAGTTTCTTTGAAAACACTTTATCGCTTGATATTAATTTTTGAAAAGCAATAAACCAAAAAACAACAATTCACTTTTTGTTCCATTGAAAAATTCTTTGTTTTGAAGTTAGATATCACACATAAACTGATTGAACACAGCTATCAAATTGTTTCAATGTTGGTAACAATAGAATGATTCAACAACAGCTGATCTATATTCAACAGCTGCCTATTTTAATTGCATTGCACTGTAGGAGGAAGTACTTCCAGAAGATTAATGTTCTTTTTGTTATACCACCATTTTGGTATGATTGCCCATAAAAATGAAACTCTGAGGTACTTTTTTACATATCTATGTAACATAACTGTAAGTGTCAAGTTTTCTATATTGTTCCAAAGTTCCATATGTCCGACATTACCCGGTAAATAAATTTCTGGTTTCACCCTTATGGAAATATTAACGGACGGACGGGATGAGGAAAATCGGTTTGCTGAAGCCATGGAACGTGAAGTCAAAGTTTTGTTTACCCTATCGCGCACTTCATATACGGGGTGGAGTAATAAAAACACAATTTATTGTTAACAATATCATTTGGCCTAAATAACAATTATTCAATACAAATTTATACATTCCTTGTTAAGTTGTGCCAGATAAATGTAAATATCTTTCAAAAAATACTGTTTTTTACAAAACATTTTTCTATAAAATAACATATTTTGTTATACTTATATGCAATAAAAGTGATAAATAGTTTCACAATATTGCAGTTTGAATATTTATTTTCAAAACTCCTCAAAAATCGGGAATTTTTATAAATAATTGTAAAGTAAACAGAAACTTTATAAAAACAAAACGATTGTTAGAAATATAACTAAAATCCTTTGGAATCTTATATATTAAAAAATATCGGTTTTTCTTTTCCGAGTCCGTTGGACTCTTCTACCCGACCGATTTTCATAATTGAAGCCTTAAATTAAAGAAATGCACGCCTAGATTTGCCATCAAACATCCGCATTCATTTATCTAACGCATAACTCGACTTATACTCAAACAAAAGTTCCTCCCCATGCATTTCTTATGGGAGATTCAAATTTGCAGTGGCGTCATGATTGTTATTAATACATCTCCTGATTTAATACAGGCACATAGTTACTTTTGGTCTTGAAATACTCATTGAATTATAGGCATGAGATAGAGATCATTCAAATTTTTTGAGTTTAAGGCGAATTATGAGCCTCCAAAAAACATTAATTTTTCCTAAATTCGACTTTATTTAAAGATCCATATCTCCAGTTTAAATTATGTTACCCGCAATGTCTTTGTCTAAGAACCTTCAGTGAAGTACTAGCTTTCATTTAAGCCATAAATTCTAAAGATTGGATGAGTTTCAAGCGAACGCAAGGTGGACAACCAACTTAAATTTTCATTTCCCCTTAATTTGCCTTTAATCAAATATCCATACCTAAAATTTTTATTAAATTATGCTATATATTATAGTCTAAGAACCTTCAGTGAAATACCGGTTTTAATTTAAGTCAATAATTATTGAAATTGGACGAGTTTTAAGCGAACGCACTGCGGAAACCAACAAAGTTTAATTTTTCCAAGGGATTTCTTTAAATAAAGACCAATGGCTCCAGCATAATTTATGTTACTATATATGTTTTGGTATGAGAACAGTCAGTCAATAACAGACTTTCAGTTGAGCTATTGTTTATTTTGGTAGGTTGACCTTTATGCGAACTGTTTGATTCCAAATAACAGATTTTAATTTTTAAAGGATTCGTCTTTAATAAACGATCCATAAATCCAGTTTTATTGAAGTAATTTGACATATTTTGGTGTTAAAATATTTATAAAAATAAACTCTTCCATTTGAAATGTTTATTATTGAAATCGGACAAGTTTAAGGCGAGGAATGAACCTCTATACAGTACAAATTTGACTTTTTCTAATTTGACTTCAATTATAGTTCTATATTTCCATTTAAAATAATGCGAAATTTTATTCAGTGAATCTTTGGCTTTTTGTGGAGGTACTAGCTGGTTACCCGTCCTTTGTACGGACGTAAACTGCTACTCCAGTTAAAAATTATAAATCCAGGTTCTACCATGGTTGTACTGTTTGTGAAGAACAGCAACAAAGGCCAAAGATGATTGTTTAGTGTTAATTTTATTTATTTAATTTTTAAATACATTTTAAATATTTTTTTTGTATTACTATTTTTATTTTTGTATTACTGTAATAAAAATGTATACATCTGACGGGTCTACTAATTTGATTAGAATATTATCACCATTATTAGGTTAAGTAATTATATATATAATTATTATATATATATAGCCCGTTTAATATTCTATAGAATTGTAAAACTGTCAAAACTATAGAATAAAGGGTGACAGTAAGACAGCGTTCATTGGTTTGGTGCATTTCAACATATCGGTCGTTCAAAATCTGATCTAAATTTAATTATAATTTCATTAAATTCACATCAATGCATACTAATTAACTGATTCTTAGTTAATTTATATCAATGGTTAATAAATAAATTAACCACCCTCAATTTATATTTAATTTGGTTATTTATATCAATGGTTATAGGCTACCTACCGCTCTCAGCAATGCACACTAAAACGATGTTTTACTGTTATCTTTTATTCGATAGTTGTGACAGTTATACCATTCTATAGGAAATTTACAAAAAATTTGTTCTTGATAAGTTATAAAAATTTACAGTTTTTGAGTTATTTTCATTAAAAATATTAAATTACCGCCATTTTCAAATAAATCATTGCAAAAAGTTTTTTTCCCCCCTTTTTTTTCAAACTTTTTTTCCCTTTACATTTTTGAGTGCGGTGCAAATTTTGAATTGAATCTGTTAAACCGTTCTTGAAATATAAATATTTTAGTTAACAAAATGGCGGATAACTGGTAAAAGAAGCGTTTCCGGATATATGTTTATAGGAACTTTTTTCTTTATTTTGACCCATCTAACCACCCTCTGAATTTTCTCCGAGCATTGCAGAAACACCCTGTATATGACAATTTCGTAAGGCTAAAATAAACACATGAGCACAAATCAGCAAAAAGTATTTAAATGCATATCCCCAAAAATAAATACATAGCGATGAATATAATTTTTTGATTTTATGGATGAGTGTCTACAAAAGTTAGTGCATTGTTTTGTACTCAAGGAGTTTCCCAGTTAGTTTATTTGGAAATCTATTATATTTTGAACATCTCTTCAATAAATAAAACGCACTTTAGCATCTCAGCAATCAAACCAGCTAATCCAATGTGTAACAGTTAATGGAAATATACAACATTTAGTGGGTTTTTAATTTAGCGAATATATCGATTGAAAAGCTATATAGAACGTGGTTATAAATGGGTTTTAATTATATCACTTAGGAATTCACTCTTAATGTAGCAATTTTTTTATTTTTTAAAATTTAAAAAAAAATATTTTTTCTCCAGAATCAATACAGTTACAAAATATTAACACATCTATTACAGTTATTTTATACAATAGTAATCAGTGAGAGAGAAAAAAGAAAAAGAAAAAATCAAACAAAAATATTTAACAAATCTACAATAGACATAAAGTGTACATTGACCTGTACCATATTCTTAAATATATACACTTACGTACAATAATACTTACACACCTTAAAAGTAATATACACAACTTATAACATAACATTTGCTTATCTGAACTAAGAGTATAAAAACATTTACTTAAATAAAAAATATAATATAGTTCAGAGAAACCCCCCCCCCATTACTCTGGAAGAGAAAAAAAACAAAGAAAAACACCCGGCTCCCCTAAAAGCATAGCCCGCTTTGGGGATAACCACTCGTACATTTTGCAAAATAAAATATGACAGCAGTAATACAAAATTAACCTAACAAGATATAGTTCCTAAAACAAAAATTGTAATTTACAAAGAATTTTCTTTTCTTATTTCCAAAAAGATATCGGCGAGCATTCTACACAAATATTAACAATATACATTCACATGTTCTTACTTATCAAGAGAGAGAAAAAGTAAAAATCCAAATGATAATAAAATTGACACTTATTCTAAAACATATGTTAGAGCAATAATACATAAGGGTAACTATACTCATTAACTATTAACTACATACATTAAACAAGTGTTCAACCTCCTCCTGATCAAAGAGCCAACATCTCAATTTTCGAAAAAAAAAATAAAATTGAATTTCCTCGTTTGATGTGGCCAGGCAGAACATGAAATAATTTTGGCCCCAGGAAACAAAAAGTCTTCATAAAGTAAGTTTAAAAACGTTTTGGCACTGCAAATAATCGACCTTCACCTTTCTGCGTGTTTGCTTGGGTTAGATCGTTCTCTTTCACCCTGGCCAACTATTGTTCTCTTCCAAACCCATAGGACTAGAAGGCTATTTCTTGATATTTTCACCTTTAAAATTCGTCTCTATTTCCCCGAGTGGTTTGACAAAATGAAACAATACGTAACAGTGATGTGGTTAGATGATGGCAATTACCCCCAGTTTTTTAAAACACTAATGTCAGTATAATAAAAATATACTAGGCTGTACTTCATGCAATGGCCTGCTTATATTCCAAATGACCGGTTTCAAGTTAGTTTTATGAAATAAATGGCATTTCATAAGTTGTTACTAGGCCTATATTTAGTTATATTTGCTGTTGTCTTTATTAAGGAATTACCTAATCTTCCGTTGGTTTAGGTTTTAGTGAAAGTTTTTACCTATGTCCATAAAAGTGGAGATATTTTTCGAAACTGTGTCAAATTCCCACAAACTATCTCTTTTTTTGAATATTCTAAGATTGGTAGCAATGAGCGAGAATCAAAAAGCTTCTTTTGGTCCAAGTGATGAACTACATTTTTCGATATACTGCAAACAATATAAGAAAACAATTTCACAAAAACTAAATTCTTATAACCTATTTACCTTCAAAAGTTTGGACAAGTTACATAAGTTTGCAGGTGTTAGTAGTACCTATTTATAAAATCGATGGTAATAGCTGTTTTATCGGTTATTTACAATCGAGAGTATCGGTTGTTTTTATAGATGCTTTACAATCGTTCATTAATTCGTATAAACGAAGTAACAGCTGATGACTTCGACTACAGATGATGTTTTTAGGTCCTATGGCTAAAAAGAACAACTTTAGCATCTCAATGAACGTATTAAAAACAGCTGTTTTTGAAGCAGGATGACGAAATAGTATATTTTATCACTAGGACCAAAAGTGAAGCTTTTACACACAAGCTCAATTTTAACTTTGAAAATGAGCGAGGATCGAAAAGCTTCTTTTGGCCCAAGTGATGAACTATATTTTTCGTTATACTGAAAATAATATAAGAAAACAATTTCACAAAAAATAAAATTTAAAACCTATTTATCTTCAAATCGATGGTAACAGCTGTTTTAACGGTTTATTTACAATCGAGAATATCGGTTGTTTTTATAGATGCTTTACAATCGTTAATTAATTCGTATAAACGAAGTAACAGCTGATGACCTCGACCTCAGCTGATGTTTTTAGGCCCTAGGACTAAAAAGAACAACTTTAGCATCTCAATGCATGTATTGAAAACTGTTATAAAGCTGTTATACAGCTGTTTTTGAAGCAGTATGACGAAAAAGTATTATTTTGAAGCCAGAAAGTTTTTTTCTTTATTCTACATACATTAGAAAGTAAAATTGGCAACTGGGGGGGGGGGAGTATGACATACCGGGTCTTTCAAAAGTAAGTTAATATTTTAAATAGTTGTGGTTACGTTATTTGTTGTCCAATTCACGAGAAAAACTTTTGATAGCATACAGACATAATTATTGGGATTTATCAAAACATCGTGTGTTATTTTCATTACTATTTATTTGTTGCCATAGCAACTAGTTTTTTCATTGTTGATTAAATTAAAACAAAGTAACCTAGTAAGTAGGTGGTAAAGTTGTAGTAGTTTACAATTTTAATTAATTGATATTTTTATGATTTCATCATGACTTTACCTTTAGAAATAAGCGTCGCATTAATACGTTGTTATTATGAATGTGAACGGAGTTTATAAACCGGGTTTAGAAAATTTCGTACTCACAAAGATTTGAGGGACGGACTTTACAGTGTAGTCGTGTATAAACCACCGGGAGACTTGTATAAACCTTAAACGTGGAACAATTATTCAAAACGTATCTGAAACAAATGTCAACACGTTAGTAAATACGACGCATAGCCTAGAGGAAGTGAATGGTCAAACACCAGTCTTAATACACCCAACAAGTAAGAATTTGCCCTTATTTAAGTTAAAAAAAAATTAAATCCCTTTTAATTCCATAGGAGTTTATGTGCTTTATTTTGTTCCATGTTAAAAAAACAAATAAACTTAGTCAATTGAAGTTTTAACTTACCTTTGAAAGCCCCAGTATATTCATCCAGATTGCGGATTAAAAAAAAAAAAAAAAAATCGACTCCCATAGCCTTTTACGAAAGCATATGAGAGATAATTTTTAAGGATATAACTTCTAAATTATGAAATAATTTGCCTCTTGAAAATACATTTGTAAATAAATATTTAAAATTCAAAAAAAAAAAAATATATTGCAAACTCTCGAATGGTGGAAAACTAAGTTAATATTTCTAGATTTGTATTTTTCAATTTTGAAAGTTGTAAATAAGACACATTTTGCGGTTCTCTGAGCTCACAAAGTAGTTTTGGTAAAGATCTCTGTCTGTCTTTTTCTTCGATAGTACAAACTTGTGGGTACATGTTATAAAACAATAACTCATAATTCCGATTATTCGAAATCTGCTCAAATGATTTTAATGAAATTTTTCCGAACATGTAGTTCCTAAGGACTCATTTAAAACATCTTAGTCTTAGGGAATAGTAACAAATAACGGAATAGCATGTCTTCATTAAATAAATCTTAATTTGCAAATAGTTTAATATAAATTGTAAGACGAGATTTGTAAATTACAATGACAAAGTCATTCGATAGAAAAAGACTGATAACATTTTGTAGTTGTATCAAATGTACCACCAGTAGCTGAACCGGTACACTCCTGATTTTTCTAATTTCTCAATTAAAATATTCGATGTGTCCCACGAATATGTCACTATTTTAAAAATAATACGCTGAACATATTTAACACTATACAAACCCTTTACAGTTATGTTACATAGATAAATAAAACGTACCCTTGCATTTTACTTTTGTACGGTCAATCAAGACAAAATGGCAGAATAACAAAATAATGGTACAAAAATTATTACATTTGCATAACCATTACAAATTTTTGATTTACAGATAAAATGAAATTATGTAAAACTTAATTTTAAAAAGTAAAGAAAATAACAGTAATAAATATTAATTATCCAAATTTGGCCTTTATTCGAATTGATGTACATGTACTGAGAGCAACGAAACAAAAAAAAGAGTCATAAGTGCTTTTGAAAAATCGCCACTGTATCAACACTTGTTGCTATTAAGCGATAGTCATTGCATCTCTCCTTTGCTAAGTACATTGTTCAATCAATACCTTGCACGAAATTTAAACTCCGTTAAATTCTTACTGACCTTACGAACACTGAACACATTTCAATTGTTTTTCAAAGATTTGAGTGGTGACAGAGCATAGGTTTAAGCGCCAATATTTCAACACCCCAAGGTTTGCTTTCCTTGGTGAATTGCAAGTTAATAGACGAAGAGGTTGCTATATTTTAATTAATATGCAGGACATATGGAACACTCTACAAACGTGACACTTTACAGTTATGTTACATAAATATGTAAAAAAAGTACCCTCTAGTTTCATTTTTTTAACGATCAATCAAAACAATATGGCGGAATATCTAAAAATGGTGAAAAAATATCTTAAGGTTTTCATAAAAATGACTTTATTTTCATAGCCATTACAAATTGTTGATATACAGATGAAAATGTGTGAAACTTAATAAAGAAAAATAACAGTAATAAATTATTAATGATCCAAAATGTACCATTATTCGATTGATATCCATCAATTAATAGCAACGAAACAAAAAAGAGTCAAGCGCTTTTGTAAAATTGCTGCGGTATCAACAATAATTCCACTCCAATCAGCCTCTTTAATGCATCATCTGTTGCTGTAGGGTGAGAATAAACTTTTTCTTTCAAAAAGTCCCATAGGGAAAAACTGCAAACAGTCAAGTATGGGTATCTTGGAGGTCAGTCTATGAAGTTGCTGTCACGACGATCCAAAGGTTGGGAAGATCTTGATCTAAAACTGCATCTCCTTCTGAGTAAGATGAGGAACTATGTCATGCATTTCTGTCCCCAGTCGTTGTCTAAACAGTTCCATGTACGATATGTGGGATTTTTTGTGTTATAATAATTACTTTTATTGTCTGTTTGCAAGATCCTGTTTAGTAAAATGTAGCTACATCTGAGAATACCACTCGGTATCTTCTTCAAGGTTTCAATTACCGTTGAACAAAATTCCATTCGTATATCCCACTAGTATATATATGTCATCTTCCAACATTCTTTCATTTTTCTTGTCTTTTGGCTTACCTTTAAACTGACAACTTTGGTATCCCTGTAGCAGATGAAACTTTCCTAAGTGAATTAGGCCTGTTTGGTGATTTCAGTAAAGTAGTACATGCTAGCTTTTCATATTATGTGTTAGAAAATCTATGGTATTTCTTTGAACCTAATCCAGCTGCAAGTAACATAGTTTTCCATTTATGAAATGATTTTCTTAATGGTGGAACCACATTTGCGTAGGTTCTTTGAAAACACCATATAGGTACGGTAACGTCTAATGGTACGCAGGCACAAAAATTTAGGTATAAACATGAAATTTGGTATGGGTATGGGTAAGCTATATTGGGCTCGTACGGAAACCTATTGACATTCAGAAAAAATGCATTGAATATGTCAAAATGGCGTCCATTTTTTATCATTACTAGTGTGATATTCAACTTGTAACACACGAACTAGATTAAAATTCGCAGATTTAAATACTGCATTTAACGGTACCAAACCCCGTCCAAATTGCGAAGTTATTGTAAAAATGTAAAACCATGATCTCCCAATATTCATAAAGTTACGAGATCCATAAAGGCCGAGTCACTGACACGAGCGTAGCGAGTGGAGACATGATCTCATAAGTACACCCTCAAGGCTATTTTAAACAAATTTACCTTACCGGATAAGACCTCTTGACCTACCAATACAATTTATCATATACCATAAACCGAAAAAAAATCAACTTTTACATTTGAAGGTTTATTAGTGTTAAGTTGTATGATGAGGTTGGGTAAGCACTATGATAGCGCCCATTAATTTGTTTTTAAAAAGAATATATATTGGTTTTCGCCTTCGAACAACAATAAAAAATAATCGTAATAAATAATTACTCTCTCTCTCTATTTAGTTTCTCTTAATAGATTAAAGTTTTGGAGGCACTGTAGTACATAGTTATGTTCGTGTTTACTGAGCAATACACAGTAATTTCAGTCAGCACGCCCCTCCCTGCCTGTCTCTCTCTCTAAGCTGAATCAATATCGTACGCTAAATTAAAACTCCGCTAAATATTCTCTGTTTTCATTTACTGTTTTCAAATAATAAATTTTAATAGAGACACTAGATTAATAAACGCCGCGAAAACATTGCACAAACATTTCACACTCGCCTATATCAAAAACGAAATGAAATAGAAAATTAATCTTTAGAAAAAACGTAATTTAGGTTGTCAATCGAAAAGTGGAAATTTAACGCCTTCTATGAAAAAAAAATTTGGCGTTAAAATTAAAGCGATTGTTACGTTTTAATTTGTTTTTTAAAGGTAAAAAAACTTCTAGGTCATCATAGCCTCATAAAGATTCATCATAAGGATGAATTGTTCAATAGTTGGGCAAGAGAGACTTCATAGGAAAGATAAAGAGAGGGATCTAACCCAAGATCTATATGAACATATTTTCCCAAATATTATTCACTATAGTGAACACAAAACTTTAAAGAAAGCCCAAACTTGCTTAGTTTGCGTTATAAACTTGAAATTGATTATATATATATATATACTATGTGTCCCAAAAATCCCCCTCCTCTATTATGTTTTTTTTATTAATGGAAATATACAGATTTGCTTTAGGGAAAGTTTAGATAACCAAAGGAAGAGTTTTTTGAAGTATCAAAATTTGCAACCCTTACCCTTCAAAAAAGGGGTAGTTTGGGGGTAAGTCAAGGATTTTAAATAGCAACCCCTAACATAGCGACCAATCGAATTGTGAATGTTAACCTACAAACTCCGGTTGTTTTTATTACATTACAAATTGCTCTATGTTGGTAAATTAATGGTAAAAGCCTTACCTTGTTTTTACAGCTCAGATTCAGTTCTCGAAATGGCTACCATTTACTTCTTGGCAGAAATAGATTTTGGACTCAAAAGCTTGTTGTACATTTTGTAACATTTCCGGTGTAATTATTAACATAAAATTCATAATTCGATTGGTCGCTATGTTGGGTAGGATGAACTTAGAGACCTCTAGTTTGCGCCATTATTCTTATTTTTAAAATACCTTTAAAATGAAGTATCACTCAATAGGGGTTGCTGTTTAAAATTCTTGACTTACTCCCAAACTACCCCATTTTGGGGTTAAGAGTTGAAAATTTGGATACTTCAAAAAACTCCTCCTTTGGTTATCTAAACTTTTCCCAAAACAAATCTGTCTATTTCCAGTAATAAAAAAAATAATAGGGGAGTGGGACTTTTGGGGCACATGGTATATATATAGTACACTTCTTTCAATTTGCGATGTTGTAGACTGATTTGGGTAAGAAATATTAATATTTCCATTATAATATGGAAAAGAACAAGAGATGGTCAAGATAAACACATAATAGAATAGATTACATGAAATGATCTAGCTAGGCTCTCTCGTGTTACATGTTCACTCTTTTGCTATACCTTAATAAATATTATTTGTTTCCTTTTATTGTTTCCTAAATTGATCCTAGTATTACATAAACTGTGCAAAAACATGGTTGTATGTGCTGAGTGACCAGTGCCTTGAGCGGCCAGTGGTATGAGCTCCGCATCTCCAGTTGACAAGGGTCAGAAGGTTATGACAAGTCTAGAGGTTATCCACTGAGCGGCATATTTTTCTGCTACATTCTTTCTTTCCCTGCACTCTTATACATGTTGCTAACTGACACTCTGCCTAAAGGTTTATTACTTTTGTCAATGGTACATAGGCCAACAATCTTAGATTTATGGTAGTTTTAATACACTATAAACATGTTCCAATAAATCTTTTCGGGAAAAGCGTAAAAACAATGTCTGTTTTAAACTTTGAACTAATGTTTTTTTTTTTTTTTTTATCTTCAAAGTAAATTTAAAAAAACGAAAGTGTGGTGATTAAAACATCTCAATTTCGAACCTAACCTAACCTAACTGATCACGTGCTATCTTAGAAAATTATTTTAGCAGAAAAATGTACCGCTCAGCGAAAAGCCCCTAGACCTGCCAAACCCTTCTTAACTGAAAATGCAGCGCTCAGATCACTGGCCGCTCGGCGGGAGACACTTAAAAACATTGTATAAACTTTCTCGCGTTTTGATACTTAAATCCAAAAATGAATTTTCACTTAAAATATCACTTCCACAGTTGTCAAAAAGAGCAAATAAAGTTTATTTATTTAATTAGGACCTAGCCGTGCGTCGCTTGTGCCTTAAGATAAGTCCTTAGTGTAAATTTTATTTAGTTAAAATCTAGCTTTTAATGACGGCGGTCAAGGTACTTATTTTACCAATTATTCCAAAACTGTTAATACTTTTTAATTTGCTATTATAGGTTATTAATCTTCACATTGTATGAAAATAGTTTGAGACGAATTTAAGAAATGAAGACTTAAAACCGACCCTTGGCTGAATTTTATGTTTTTACCGATAGTTAACGGACCCGAATTTACGGAAATATGACAAACAATATGTTTATGTCACCCTTAGAGGTAACATTTTATCAAAAATGTTGTAGCCGTTTATGAGAAAATCGTAATTTCGTGTCCCTTCAAATTTTGAGTAATTAAAAAATCCCCGATTTATTGTGAAAATATGCCCACATACGAAATTTATTAATGCTAAATTATTACGGAAGTTTTGTGAGATCATACAAATTATAGTTCAATTAAAAATACTGTTTTATATTCACAAAGGGATCTATTGAAATGATGTGTACTGCAAAATATATTTCATTTCATTTGAAAATATAAAAATTTCGTTCTAAGATAAACGTTTTGTTTTTAATAAAGTAAAGGAATGCTACCACAGATTGCCGAATGGATGAAGGTAAACAGATTTATTACATGGATGTTAGGGGTTGGTTGGGGGTGTGTATTGATCCCTCTTGACTTGACGGGAGCCGCATCGCCGGTCGGATAAACACACTTCAGTAATAATATAACCTTTCATGTTTCCATTTTAATAGTATAGTCAATATTGTATCCTTTTATTGTATAGTTACAAAATAAATAATATTATTAAGGAGTCTTTTGCATTCATTATAAATATTTTTGATTTAAATAAAAATAAAATGCAGTAGAACATGAGGTTTCCCCGCTCACACATCCCTTAAACTAACCTAACTTAGCCTAATAGGAACTAACCAAAACTATTCGTAAATAGGAATAATTTCTGTAAGCTGTCAATCAGAAAGTAAAAATGTGCCATCAACATCGTCTTTGAATTAATATTCGTGTATTTAAGTAAATATATAAATTTGCTTCAATTCTGCCATAATGACGGGGTCCAAAATTTCATATTTCTTTTTCTAAATGATTCATGAGCTGTAATATTTTCTTACTTGCGATTTTGAACATCGGTTTGGGTCGTTATATTCATATTTTAGTAAAATGTGAACAAAATCTGTAGAGTATATTTTGAGAAGTTAAGATTTTTTTAAACAGTCAAATATTTAGGTTTTTACTGATAACTTAGGCGAATCGGTATTTTTGGAGATATTGCGACCAAATCTTTTGTCGGTGTTTTTCAAGAATACACTTGAGCAAAGTTTGGTCGAAATACTTCTACAACAGTTTTTGTGAATATCGAAAGTTTTTGTTTTTCCTTATGACAACTAACCACAAATATTGTCTTTTTAAAAATGTCGAGATACGGTCAAAACATATGGTTCCCAACATAATAAATTTGATTAAAATAAGTTCACAAGTCTACACATTCAACAGACAGACGACATTCTAAAAACTATTTTTTTGGATTTTGGCAACCTTAAAACTGTTATATCCACAAATACTCGTCATTGATTTCCTGACCAGTCACATAACTTGTTCTAAATGTGAAGAGTAAAAATATAATTTACTTTTTATAAAGACTGTAAAACTGTTTAGTGCTGTGTAAAGGTATGGAAACATAAAACATAAATCAACCTGAGCAAAATACATATTCCCTCTTCTTGCGTTATACTGTAACACTTTAGATGTATTCAAGAAAGAAAAATATTTTATCACTTGAGAAAATGTGAATGGATAAAAGAATTGGAAACTATGTGTTTATTGGATTGTAAGGGTTGTTTGTATTATTTAGAGAATGATTATTATTTCATTTTATTTAATCTTTTCGACAATTCAAAATCGCTTAAAATACGTCATTTCATTTTTTAACAATAAGAAAAAAAAATTAGAACACAACACCATTGTGGCATTAATAGATGCATAATACGTAACAAATTCCTTTTAACAAATTCAACGAAATAATATTTAAAAACTAAAATTTAACATTTAAAATAAGCAGATTTTAAAATAACAAGGTCCTGGCAATGATGAATAGCAGCTATACACCACAGATGATTTTATTTCGAACCAGTTTTAATAAATAAGTTTTAAATTAAAATATTTAGTAAATATCATAACACAAATTAACAACAATTTAAATACTACAATATAACAGAAAACAACAAAATGTGATGATGGCTGCCTCCGCTAAGTCATAAAAATCCTGGTGTATAAACTCATCCCCAAATAAAATGATCCTGACAACAAGATTTTTTTTAAAAGACAAAATTTTGTAATCATATTAAAAATAACACCTGTTTATGTTAAAAATAAACACCTGCTTGTAAACGAAGTTTACGGGATAAAGTTAACCTGTGCTGTTTAGCAAGATAACCACAACAATTTCAGGTGCTGTAAGTGTCCACGTGCTTGTTCAGTACATAATCACATTTAAATTTGAAATATAGGATCAATTTCAGTAGGCTATGCGTATACTTGGAAGTGTAAGTACTCTAAGATCTTTAAAAGAAGTATACAAGTTTGAAATTTGTTTAATCCATACACAAAACTTCCTTTTCAAGGACAAACACTCTGCCTATTTCGAACTAATGCATTTCCCCAGCGTAAACTTGCACAGTTCATGTGGGGATACTAGTCCAAAGTAGGCTGTTGAAAAATTTGAAGTGTTGCAATACTTATTACACTTTTGAGCACACTGTGGTGAAATTAAAGATTAAAATCAAACACACAATTCAATAAAACAATATTTATTTCCTTATGTACACTTCAGTAACATCTTCAGAGGTTGAGTATTAAACAAACACTAATTTTATAAATATTATTAACAGTCATACTTGGATCAATGCCATTGGTTGAACTAACCACACAGGAAGGAGTGGTGAAAGAACCTCAATTGTATAACAGTTAATAATATTTATAGAATTAGTGTTTATTTAATACTCAACCTCTGAAGATGGTAACTATCTTACTGAAAAGATCATAAGGAAATAAAACTTGTTTTATTGAATTGTAGTATTGGGTGTTATATTATCTTTGCAATACTGTTTAAAACACAAATACTCCTGAACTAATTTTAAACACGATCATTCCAGATTAGTTTGTTAACGATGAGGAGACCCAAGAACTTTGCTGAATTTCCTTCATCGATTTCACTTTCTCCTATGAAACACAGGTGCCTTATTATAGCTACCCTTTAGATTTAAATACATGTAGTTTGTCTTATCAAGATTAAATGACAAATTATTTTCAGCCAAATACTGATCTGTGGCGAAATGACTTGCAAGGATTTACAGAGTGAGCATTAAAAGTAAGTCTTATCATCAGCCAATTGTATTAATTTTCACAGTTATAGCTGAAGACAGTTCATTGATGTAAATTAAAAATAATACTGGCCCAAATACTGAACATTGTGTGACACCATGTTTTAATTCGGTCAGTTTTGACGTCCATTCTGAAACTGTAGTAACATGCTGTCTTTTACCATATATCACGATTTCAGCCATAGTAATGGCGGTTTTCGAATTACATAACTTTCATATTTATTATTAAGTAGTAAATTCATAAGCAAACAGTCAAATGTTTTGGAATGGCTTAAGAAAATACTCAACACTTTATTTTTATTATCTAGACCTTCCACTGTAAAGTCAATTCGATCGAATATTGCATCCATTGTGGACTTATTCTTTTGAAAATAATATTGGGTATCTAAAAATTCAAGAGTTCGTCTAAATACAGTTTTTCCAAAACTTTACTAATCACAGGTATTAAAGAAATACGTAATTACAGTAGGATGGAAGCTTAATTACCCTTGTGTTTCGCTACAACATGTTACTATAACTGTCTCTGATGTATAGAGAACGTAATGATGGGACAAAACCATCATTTTAAGGGTATTTTTTTTAGGTTAAAACGATTTTGAGATCTCGTAAATCAAATAAATTGGATTACTAAAAATTTCAGTAGACGGTTGTTATTACAGTGTTTACGAATGGAATGCTTTTAATAAAATTTGGTATGTAGACATTTGTCGTAATGTTTTTTTTTTTAATAATCAGAGCAGTCTGTTGTCTTGCAGTGCTTACGAATGGAATGTTTTTAATAAAATTTGGTATGTAGACATTTGTCGTAATGTTTTTTTTTTAATAATCAGAGCAGTCTGTTGTCTTGCAGTGCTTACGAATGGAATGTTTTTAATAAAATTTGGTATGTAGACATTTGTCGTAATGTTTTTTTTTTTAATAATCAGAGCAGTCTGTTGTCTTGCAGTGCCTACGAATGGAATGCTTTTAATAAAATTTGGTATGTAGACATTTGTCGTAATGTTTTTTTTTTTTTAATAATCAGAGCAGTCTGTTGTCTTGCAGTGCTTACGAATGGAATGTTTTTAATAAAATTTGGTATGTAGACATTTGTCGTAATGTTTTTTTTTTAATAATCAGAGCAGTCTGTTGTCTTGCAGTGCTTACGAATGGAATGTTTTTAATAAAATTTGGTATGTAGACATTTGTCGTAATGTTTTTTTTTTTAATAATCAGAGCAGTCTGTTGTCTTGCAGTGCTTACGAATGGAATGTTTTTAATAAAATTTGGTATGTAGACATTTGTCGTAAGGTTTTTTTTTTTAATAATCAGAGCAGTCTGTTGTCTTGCAGTGCTTACGAATGGAATGTTTTTAATAAAATTTGGTATGTAGACATTTGTCGTAATGTTTTTTTTTTTTAATAATCAGAGCAGTCTGTTGTCTTGCAGTGCTTACGAATAGAATGTTTTAAATAAAATTTGGTATGTAGACATTTGTGGTAAGGGTTTTTTTTTTTAATAATCAGAGCAGTCTGTTGTCTTGCAGTGCTTACGAATAGAATGTTTTTAATAAAATTTGGTATGTAGACATTTGTGGTAAGGTTTTTTTTTTAAATAATCAGAGCAGTCTGTTGTCTTGCAGTGCTTACGAATGGAATGTTTTTAATAAAATTTGGTATGTAGACATTTGTCGTAATGTTTTTTTTTTTTTAATAATCAGAGCAGTCTGTTGTCTTGCAGTGCTTACGAATAGAATGTTTTTAATAAAATTTGGTATGTAGACATTTGTCGTAATGTTTTTTTTTTTTTAATAATCAGAGCAGTCTGTTGTCTTGCAGTGCTTACGAATAGAATGTTTTTAATAAAATTTGGTATGTAGACATTTGTCGTAAGGTTTTTTTTTAAATAATCAGAGCAGTCTGTTGTCTTGCAGTGCTTACGAATGGAATGTTTTTAATAAAATTTGGTATGTAGACATTTGTCGTAAGGTTTTTTTTTTTTAATAATCAGAGCAGTCTGTTGTCTTGCAGTGCTTACGAATGGAATGTTTTTAATAAAATTTGGTATGTAGACATTTGTCGTAATGTTTTTTTTTTAAATAATCAGAGCAGTCTGTTGTCTTGCAGTGCTTACGAATGGAATGTTTTTAATAAAATTTGGTATGTAGACATTTGTCGTAATGTTTTTTTTTTAATAATCAGAGCAGTCTGTTGTCCTGCAGTGCTTACGAATGGAATGTTTTTAATAAAATTTGGTATGTAGACATTTGTCGTAATGTTTTTTTTTTAATAATCAGAGCAGTCTGTTGTCTTGCAGTGCTTACGAATGGAATGTTTTTAATAAAATTTGGTATGTAGACATTTGTCGTAATGTTTTTTTTTTAATAATCAGAGCAGTCTGTTGTCTTGCAGTGCTTACGAATGGAATGTTTTTAATAAAATTTGGTATGTAGACATTTGTCGTAATGTTTTTTTTTTAATAATCAGAGCAGTCTGTTGTCTTGCAGTGCTTACGAATGGAATGTTTTTAATAAAATTTGGTATGTAGACATTTGTCGTAATGTTTTTTTTTTAATAATCAGAGCAGTCTGTTGTCTTGCAGTGCTTACGAATGGAATGTTTTTAATAAAATTTGGTATGTAGACATTTGTCGTAATGTTTTTTTTTAATAATCAGAGCAGTCTGTTGTCTTGCAGTGCTTACGAATGGAATGTTTTAAATAAAATTTGGTATGTAGACATTTGTCGTAAGGTTTTTTTTTTTTAATAAGCAGAGCAGTCTGTTGTCTTGCAGTGCTTACGAATGGAATGTTTTTAATAAAATTTGGTATGTAGACATTTGTCGTAATGTTTTTTTAAAAATAATCAGAGCAGTCTGTTGTCTTGCAGTGCTTACGAATGGAATGTTTTTAATAAAATTTGGTATGTAGACATTTGTCGTAATGTTTTTTTTTTAATAATCAGAGCAGTCTGTTGTCTTGCAGTGCTTACGAATGGAATGTTTTTAATAAAATTTGGTATGTAGACATTTGTCGTAATTTTTTTTTTTAATAATCAGAGCAGTCTGTTGTCTTGCAGTGCTTACGAATGGAATGTTTTTAATAAAATTTGGTATGTAGACATTTGTCGTAATGTTTTTTTTTTAATAATCAGAGCAGTCTGTTGTCTTGCAGTGCTTACGAATGGAATGTTTTTAATAAAATTTGGTATGTAGACATTTGTCGTAATGTTTTTTTTTTAATAATCAGAGCAGTCTGTTGTCTTGCAGTGCTTACGAATGGAATGTTTTTAATAAAATTTGGTATGTAGACATTTGTCGTAAGGTTTTTTTTTTTTTTAATAATCAGAGCAGTCTGTTGTCTTGCAGTGCTTACGAATGGAATGTTTTTAATAAAATTTGGTATGTAGACATTTGTTGTAATGTTTTTTTTTTAAATAATCAGAGCAGTCTGTTGTCTTGCAGTGCTTACGAATGGAATGTTTTTAATAAAATTTGGTATGTAGACATTTGTCGTAATGTTTTTTTTTTAATAATCAGAGCAGTCTGTTGTCTTGCAGTGCTTACGAATGGAATGTTTTTAATAAAATTTGGTATGTAGACATTTGTCGTAAGGTTTTTTTTTTTTTTAATAATCAGAGCAGTCTGTTGTCTTGCAGTGCTTAAGAATAGAATGTTTTTAATAAAATTTGGTATGTAGACATTTGTCGTAAGGTTTTTTTTTTTTAATAATCAGAGCAGTCTGTTGTCTTGCAGTGCTTACGAATGGAATGTTTTTAATAAAATTTGGTATGTAGACATTTGTCGTAAGGTTTTTTTTTTTTAATAATCAGAGCAGTCTGTTGTCTTGCAGTGCTTACGAATGGAATGTTTTTAATAAAATTTGGTATGTAGACATTTGTCGTAAGGTTTTTTTTTTTTAATAATCAGAGCAGTCTGTTGTCTTGCAGTGCTTAAGAATGGAATGTTTTTAATAAAATTTGGTATGTAGACATTTGTCGTAAGGTTTTTTTTGTTTTTTAATAATCAGAGCAGTCTGTTGTCTTGCAGTGCTTAAGAATGGAATGTTTTTAATAAAATTTGCTATGTAGACATTTGTCGTAAGGTTTTTTTTTTTTAATAATCAGAGCAGTCTGTTGTCTTGCAGTGCTTACGAATGGAATGTTTTTAATAAAATTTGGTATGTAGACATTTGTCGTAATGTTTTTTTTTTAATAATCAGAGCAGTCTGTTGTCTTGCAGTGCCTACGAATGGAATGTTTTTAATAAAATTTGGTATGTAGACATTTGTCGTAAGGTTTTTTTTTTTAATAATCAGAGCAGTCTGTTGTCTTGCATTGCTTACGAATGGAATGTTTTTAATAAAATTTGGTATGTAGACATTTGTCGTAAGGTTTTTTTTTTTAATAATCAGAGCAGTCTGTTGTCTTGCAGTGCTTACGAATGGAATGTTTTTAATAAAATTTGGTATGTAGACATTTGTCGTAAGGTTTTTTTTTTTTAATAATCAGAGCAGTCTGTTGTCTTGCAGTGCTTACGAATGGAATGTTTTTAATAAAATTTGGTATGTACTAAAACGGAAATTCGTTGTATGGGGTTATATTTTGGTCAAAAAAGAAAAATATCAAAAAATAATCCCAATGCATGGATGGATGTTTTGTAGAACTTTTTACTGCTTATAGCCGGTCGGTGAGATTGAACTATGAAATGGTCCAAGGTCAACTCTTGCCGGCTTGTTCTAACAGTAAATTCCTATGTCGGCGGATTTTGAATTAAAAATCATTTTTTATGAATTTTGAAAATATGAAATAATAATGTATAAGGATATGTAGTTGTAATACAAGTTGTATGCATTACATATCTAGTACTGTTATTTCATATTTACTAACAGACGTTACGGCATATTTAAATGAAGAATTTAAAAATTTTCAAAATTAATAAAAAATAAAAAACCTTGGTATTTCTGAAAATAAAATGTAATTTTAAGATAAAAGTATTCTTGCTAAAATTTGGAAAAAATTGATATTTAAAAAGTTAGCAGAAAAGGTTAAGTATAAAAGCTAATAAAAGTAAATAAAAATAAATTTTGAGAAAAGGATTGTATAGAAGCAATTAAATAAATAAAGTTATATCATAATTAATGATTAAAATTTTAAATTTGATTAAAGCAAAAGAGTTATGGTTTTCACGCTATAGTATGAAAACGAAAAAAGATAAGAAGTGGAAATTTTGCAAAAAGAAGTTAAAACCTAATATCGAAGAATTGTGTAAATTTCAGGAAAATCAGTCGATAAATAAACCCCAAACTCAAAGGTGTGAAAATACGCACTGGATTACATCACTACCAGAAGTCGCAGAGTTATGTTACCACGGCTAGTGCGTTTAAATCACGAAATAAACAAAGTGACAAAGTTTGAAAACAAAAACTTTAAAGGTGTAAGAATTAAAAACTGTAAATTACGCAAATTCTTACGTAAGCGATTAAAGGCGAATGAATAGTCCGACAAATGTCATTCGAAGTGCGGGAAATTTCCGCGGTCGAGAGCTACAAGACACCGGTTACGTAAAAACGCAAAAACTGTTAGGAAAAGTGTTATAGACAATTAAAAGGAAAACAATGAAGATTTTTACATCGGCCAGTTACAAGTTGCAGGGTTTAAATGTTCAAGGATAAGTGACGTAGTCGTAGGCGGAGCCAGAATACCAACTTACAGCAAAAATAGATTAAAGGATTAATTAGAGCAAAGTGATTAAAAAGGACAATTTAAAAACGGTAAACGTAATAAATAAAATAATAATAAATAACTGAATCACCTACACCAAAAATAATCAAGAAATTGCATGGAAATACACCATAAATGGAACTATCGTATCAGTCCAGTGAGGGAAAAAAATTGGTATCGATATACGATAGTTTTTGGCTATAAAAAGAGCCGCACGAATCTCATAGAGGTCTCTCTTAAAAAAATTGTTGGAACAGGTGCTAGGGGTGACTATGCCCGAAGGTCTCTCGTAAAAAATTTGTCAAACAAGTGCCAGGGGTGGCTATGCCAGTTTGCCGACTCAAATTTCTCCGTAAAGAAGCTTAAGTGTTACTATGCCAAAATATTAAGAAGTGTCATCGAGAGTGATAGGAGGTGATGGATTCGAACCAACCAGCCAGCCTTCTAAACTCCATGAAAAAGAAATGAGACAACTGTAATCGCTAAATACAACCAACCAGACACCAGAGGACCATCAGCATCCCAGGACTCAGGATCTTCAACACGGCGGTCAAGGTCTGATAAAATACCAAATTTCCTTTTTAAAGGGCAAAATTGGCCCGATTTTAGAGTATCACTGATTTTCCTGAGATAAATTTTTTTTTATATAATTAAATAAATGTGTTAAAATAGATAATGTTAAACTCATGTGTGGATAAAAAATCTTTATAGATAAATAAATTTGATAAATTAAATAATTTAAATTCAGAGATAAATAGAAATCTTTATATAGATCAATTTTAAGAAAGTTATGAGTGATTGCCTTCTGCTCAAAAGAAAAAATATTTTAGTTGTTATCAAATAATTTTATTAGAGAAATTGTTTTGAGTTTTATTTTGTTGACTTGTGTCAAGATTATTATTTCCAGTTGTTTTTGTTTCAATTAATTAAAAGAATTAATTTTTTTATATATTCTCTAAAACTGTGTTTTATTTAGAATTGGTCACACAATTATATGCTATATTTTCAGGTTTGTTATTATAAAAAAGGGTAAAATATATTGTATCAAAAAGGTATTCCTAAGGACACACACCTACGAGATTAAAATTAGAAAATAAAGTAAATTCGTGTTCTCCCTGAGAAATAGGGTAATCTTAAATACAGTTACTGGAAGTCGTAAATAAAAAGGGGGTACCGGTAATTTGGGGCAACTCAAATTATCGAAGAAGTTATTCAATCCAGGCCAGCAAGATAGTAAGCCAAAAACTTCCAGTGGATTGGATAATTTATTCTTTTGTCACGCGAGAACGAATCCTGTAGGCTAAAAATCTCAGGATTCGAGACTATTACGTATTAATAAAGATAGGGGGCGTAATTAGTCTGACTCTAAAAAAGGTAGAGTTTTTTCGTTGTAGATAGAAGATGGCGCCCATACGGTGAAGCCCGAATAATTGTTTTTAAATTAGTAGTTATAAAAAGTACAGGGTAAGCGATTAGTACGTGCTATTGACAAGTAATACGGACTGGTTGTTTGCATTGTATAGTGTAGCTGCTATTTGGGAAAATTAGGCTAGGCTTCAAAGAATACGGATACAGTATATTTTACCTACATGTGTATGCTTAGTATTAGATGTATAGTTTATAAGTATACTACATACCTTAAATTCTGGTGATCTGTGTTGGTTGTATACATTTGTGAGGGAGTGAAATAAATAAAAAATAATAATAATAAAACATAATTAAATAATTAAATTCGGGTATTAAAATAGAAAGATTAAAATAAATAGAGTAAATAAAGATAGAATCAAATAAAAAAATAATTAATAAATCTCTTAATATTAAATAAAATAAATAAATAAATAAAAACAAAATGGCGGAAAAGACCCAAGAAGGTAAATCGTTAATGGCCTACTTAGAAAAGAGAGAAAAAGATGAAAAGGCGTTAAGGGAAAAAGAAAAACAAGAAGAAAGGGTGTTAAGAGAAAAAGAAAGACAAGAGGAAAGGGCGTTAAGAGAAAAAGAAAGACAAGAAGAAAGGGCGTTAAGAGAAAAGGAAAATGAAATGAGGGATAAGAGAGATAAAGAAGAAAGGGAGAAGGAGAGAAGAGAAAGGCAACAGGAAAGAGAAGAGAGAAGGGCACTCTGGAATAAAATAGAAGGGAGAGTTCAGGGAATAGAATTAGAAGTAGCAAATAATGCGGCTCAACAAGAGGTTTTTAAAGCTGAAGTGGAGGGGGAGTTTAGAGAAGTTAATGGTAAAATTGAATCATTAGCTGAGAATAGTAAAGTAGTAAATTCTAAAGTAGATAAATTGGAAAAAGATAATAAATTGTTAGAAAATAAAGTTAGAATTATCGATAAAAAAGTAGGGGAAATAAATTTAGGGGGAATTAGTAGTAGAAATATAATAATAAATAGAATTGATAATGAAAATGTAAAAGTTGAGTTTTGGGGTAATCCTAAGGAAAGGCCTATGCAATTTATTAGGCAGATAGAAAATTTATTAGAAGAAATTCAAGTGGGAATGGATGATAAGGAAAAATTAAAGGTTGTCGAACGACATTTAAGGTCAAATGCTGAGTTATGGTGGAATGTGGTGAAAACCGCGGATATGGGTTATAGTGACTTTAAGAAACTGTTTATAGATCACTATTGGAACTTGCAATCCCAAAAAATAGTTCGAAATAAAATTGAATATGGGAAATTTTTTGAAAACGGAAATATGACCAAAGCCGAATATTTTTGTTTACTTATAAATAAAGCAAGCGATTTAGAACCACCGATCCCGGAAAAATATTTAATTTTCACGATTATGCAGCATTTTAGGGAGAATATTAGAATGACTAGTATGGGGAAACCCATGGAAAATATTCAAGAAGCACTCACGTTTCTAACTAGTGTCGATACGATGGAGGAATCGCGTAGGGGAAACTGGAATTCCAATCCGGAGAGGGATAATAGGCAAACCAAAACCTTTCCTAACAACCCTAACCAGAGATCCTATGGTGACACCCAAAATAAACCTCGACCTCCAAACCTTTCGAAACCTGGTCCATCAAAAAACCATCCTAACTCGCCTAGGAATTTAAATGGATAAAAGAGGCCTTTTTGACACCTAATAGACCATCGGATTACACTAAGGCTGCGGATAAAATAATAAATAATAAACAAAGTAGAAATTTAAAAAACAATGAAAAAATTAGTAAAGAAAATTTAGAAAATAAACAAACTATTCATCATAATAAAAATAATAAAATTGGAGGAAGCAAGAAACCAAATTATCGCGTTTACGACTCTACGAATAGATTAGGGGGGAGTAAACAAAATAATAAATGTCAATCGTTAATATTCGAGTCAAAAATTAAAAACAGATGTGATTCTAGGGAAAATCAACCAGAAAATGAAAGTAAACAATCTAGTTATGTAACGTCAGGAGACAATCTGCGTCATAATGTTGAACCACCAGTTTACAAACAACCCACGAACTCTAATTTTAATTCGAATACAACGAAAGATAAAGGCGGCTTCCACTACGGAGTGCGAGATAGGGGCGCTTCGGTCTCTACAAAACAAACTGTAGAGGAAAAACTAATCCCGAGTCCGCAGGAAACATCTAAACTGTGTGTCGGAGGATTGCATTTAGATTTACGAGGGGATTTATTAGAAAAAGATAAAAAATATTTCTTAAAAGAAAAACCGATTGAGGAAACTCCTAAAATACCCGTAAATCTAGGAAACAATGTAGTTATGGTAGAAATAGATACAGGAGCCGAAATTTCACTAGTTAGTGAAGAATTATATTTAATGTTAAAGAAAGAAGGGCTTGAAATTTTGGAACTCCCTGTAACTGGGGTGGAAATCGTAACTGCAGTTAAAAGTAAACCATATAAAATAAATAAACAAATTATGATATCAATAAAAATAAAAGAAGTAGAAATCGAATTAAAATTATTAATTGTAAAAAATTTAAGGTCCAGAATAATAATAGGATGTGATGTTTTGTACGAATTAAAAGCTAAAATTAATATGGAAGAGCGATATATAAAACTGTATGTGGAAAATGAGGAAGTAATAATATATTATGAAAAATTAGTAGAAACAAAGGGTCAATTAAAAGAAAAGAATTTTAAAAATGATTCTGTATATTTTAAAAATAATGTTAAGGGGATAAATGTGAACAAAAGGATTCAACCCGAAGGCATATTTAAAAATACAGGAAATAACAAAGTGTTGGTTAACAATAAAAATCAACAAACTTTGATAAGAGGGAAGGAGAGTGATAAAACGTGGATAGAAAACCGGATGAGACTACCAGAACGTGACAAACCCGAACAGTGTATGCAGGAGTCGGTCAGGGTCTTAGTTAGTAAGGAAGGGGATAAGATATTCAAAGGAATTGGATACTTATCGGAGGAGGAAAGGAAAAATAAATTAAATAAATATAAATCGACGAATAAGGAATTAAATAAAAATAAATCGACGAATAAGCAATTAAATAAAAAATATAATAATAAGGACATGCAGAGTAGGATAAAGGTACTGCCTGGAATGTCTATCGACGCGCGTGAAAATAAAACTAGATCCAAAAACCACACTTGTAACACAAAATCACTAAAAACACTATCCACTAAAATAAACGAAACAGATAATTGTAATCCAGAATTATCTGTTTCTAAAGAAAAAGACACAACCGATGTTGACGAAACCCGAAGACGACACACCACGACGGACGGACAAGAAAATCTACGTCACAGAGAAGAGTTCCACATACATGTTAAAAATTCGATAAGTAATAATAAATCGCGTAATGAAATTAAATTAAACAAAGGAAGAAACAATAAAAGCAATTCGAATAATAGTTATAAGAGTACTTCGCATAAAAATAAGCAAAATTATAGTGTTAAATTTAGTCCGAATTATCACAGAACACATGTGAAACTGAAGACAAATTTACGATGGTATTCTGCCCATACCGTTAGAAAAAGAGAAAGTGGTTAGGGTCCAGAGTAGACAGTCGAGCGGTAAATAAACAACCGAACTTTGACAGAAGGGTTGTAAACAAGATAAATGTTTCGGTCGACTATTCACATAATACTATTCTTACAGCGCAAGAGGAAATACAGTTACAAAATTTAATAAATAAATACCAAAGTATTTTTTCAGAAATTCCAGGTTTGTCCAATAAATATGAACATGAGCTTAAATTAGGATCTGATAAAACATTTGTAAATAGGAACTATCCAATTCCATTAAATTATAGAAAGCAAGTAAGGGAAGAAATATTTCAGAAGTTTCAAGATGGCGGCCTTATCATGAAACCGAAGAAAACTTTATTTTGCCAGGAGAAAAGTTAAGATTACAATAATTAATACAGAACTTTGGGCTTAAACAAGATGAAAATTTAGAATGTAGTAATATTAAACGTAATATAAATAATTATAATAGAAATTACAGAGTTGAAAATGAATTGTTATATAAATATGGAAGAAACCGATGGAAATTAGTGATTCCATCAGAAATAGAGACGGAATTAATAATGGAAATACATAAAGCTTATGGACACCTGGGAAGAAACAAAGTATACTATATAATGGAAAATATGTTTAGCTGTAAGGATTTATTTAGGAAAAATACTAGAAATTATAATATACAGGTCCATTTGAAATTGTAAATAAAGTAGGTAGTAAGACTTTCATTGTAAAAAATATAAATAATAACAAAATTAAAGGGAAATATGATATAAAGGATTTACGAATCTACTATGGAGCATGAATTAAAATATAAAATAAAAATAAACAAGTGTTTGGGATAGGACATAAATTATGAAAACCCTGTATAAATGTAAAAAGAAATATGAGTGTACAACGGTTAATATGAAAATGACAAATAGTTAGAAGAAAATTCAAGATATGGTATAATTAAGCTGAATAATAAATAAAAATAATAGGTTAAAGGATTTAACATACTGCAAGACTAAATTAAGTATCCAGATGCATACTAAAAACTGGTTTGATGTCATAACGGGAAACCAGCCCTAATGAATGAAACCGTAAGTAGATTAAAAACATAATATTTAGATTCAATGTGTAACGGAAGCAAGGTTGTGTTGACTAGGTCAAGGAAGACAATATTGACTTAGGATATCTACTGTCAGTTTGATAACGGAACAAGGTCGCAAGAATACAAAGGGGATGGAATGTCGACAATTATACTAAATCACAATAGAGAAAAATTGTAATTAAGTTCAGAACCAGATTGAGTGTTACATCATTGGATTCAGCAAATTCAGACGAAAAAGCCTATCGAAAAATAATTAGGAGAAGTTAATAATGAAAAATAAAAAATTAATAATAATAACTAATAAAAAATCAAAGGGGAAATTTTAAAGTAAAAAATAAAGGGGTAAGTGACTAAGGGAAAACAGTAAATTAATTAAAATAAAATTAAAATTAAAACGTTTTGAATGGGGTAACTTTGTTATTAGTAAATACTCTAGCCAGAAGTTAAGGTATGGAGATTATATAATGGTAAGTTATCTCAAGAAAATGATAGGCCCCAATATAGTGTGAAAAGTGAAGTGAACTAAATAATTATAAGAAAGACAATTAAAAAACAATTATAAACAATCAATTAATATTATAAATAAATGTTATGAAATGTATAATATAAAGATATGTGATGTATTATGTTAGGAATCTAGGAGCAGAAAAGGCAGAACAGGGTAACAAGGTAAGATTAATTTTGAAGATTAATGAAGTTTAAATAGGGGGTATCGAATGTTATGTCATAACTCATGAAATATTGAGAATATTTCAAGGTGGCTGACATAAGGAGGGAGCTACAACGGAAATTCGTTGTATGGGGTTATATTTTGGTCAAAAAAGAAAAATATCAAAAAATAATCCCAATGCATGGATGGATGTTTTGTAGAACTTTTTACTGCTTATAGCCGGTCGGTGAGATTGAACTATGAAATGGTCCAAGGTCAACTCTTGCCGGCTTGTTCTAACAGTAAATTCCTATGTCGGCGGATTTTGAATTAAAAATCATTTTTTATGAATTTTGAAAATATGAAATAATAATGTATAAGGATATGTAGTTGTAATACAAGTTGTATGCAATACATATCTAGTACTGTTATTTCATATTAACTAACAGACGTTACGGCATATTTAAATGAAGAATTTAAAAATTTTCAAAATTAATAAAAAATAAAAAACCTTGGTATTTCTGAAAATAAAATGTAATTTTAAGATAAAAGTATTCTTGCTAAAATTTGGAAAAAATTGATATTTAAAAAGTTAGCAGAAAAGGTTAAGTATAAAAGCTAATAAAAGTAAATAAAAATCAATTTTGAGAAAAGGATTGTATAGAAGCAATTAAATAAATAAAGTTATATCATAATTAATGATTAAAAATTTAAATTTGATTAAAACAAAAGAGTTATGGTTTTCACGCTATAGTATGAAAACGAAAAAAGATAAGAAGTGGAAATTTTGCAAAAAGAAGTTAAAACCTAATATCTAAGAACTGTGTAAATTTCAAGAAAATTAGTCGATAAATAAACCCCAAACTCAAAGGTGTGAAAATACGCACTGGATTACATCACTACCAGAAGTCGCAGAGTTATGTTATCATGGCTAGTGCGTTTAAATCACGAAATAAACAAAGTGACAAAGTTTGAAAACAAAAACTTTAAAGGTGTAAGAATTAAAAACTGTAAATTACGCAAATTCTTACGTAAGCGATTAAAGGCGAATGAATAGTCCGACAAATGTCATTCGAAGTGCGGGAAATTTCCGCGGTCGAGAGCTACAAGACACCGGTTACGTAAAAACGCAAAAACTGTTAGGAAAAGTGTTATAGACAATTAAAAGGAAAACAATGAAGATTTTTACATCGGCCAGTTACAAGTTGCAGGGTTTAAATGTTCAAGGATAAGTGACGTAGTCGTAGGCGGAGCCAGAATACCAACTTACAGCAAAAATAGATTAAAGGATTAATTAGAGCAAAGTGATTAAAAAGGACAATTTAAAAACGGTAAACGTAATAAATAAAATAATAATAAATAACTGAATCACCTACACCAAAAATAATCAAGAAATTGCATGGAAATACACCATAAATGGAACTATCGTATCGGTCCAGTGAGGGAAAAAAATTGGTATCGATATACGATAGTTTTTGGCTATAAAAAGAGCCGCACGAATCTCATAGAGGTCTCTCTTAAAAAAATTGTTGGAACAAGTGCTACCGGTGACTATGCCTGAAGGTCTCTCGTAAAAAAATTGTCAAACAAGTGCCAGGGGTGGCTATGCCAGTTTGCCGACTCAAATTTCTCCGTAAAGAAGCTTAAGTGTTACTATGCCAAAATATTAAGAAGTGTCATCGAGAGTGATAGGAGGTGATGGATTCGAACCAACCAGCCAGCCTTCTAAACTCCATGAAAAAGAAATGAGACAACTGTAATCGCTAAATACAACCAACCAGACACCAGAGGACCATCAGCATCCCAGGACTCAGGATCTTCAACACGGCGGTCAAGGTCTGATAAAAATCCAAATTTCCTTTTTAAAGGGCAAAATTGGCCCGATTTTAGAGTATCACTGATTTTCCTGAGATAAATTTTTTTTTTATATAATTAAATAAATGTGTTAAAATAGATAATGTTAAACTCATGTGTGGATAAAAAATCTTTATAGATAAATAAATTTGATAAATTAAATAATTTAAATTCAGAGATAAATAGAAATCTTTATATAGATCAATTTTAAGAAAGTTATGAGTGATTGCCTTCTGCTCAAAAGAAAAAATATTTTAGTTGTTATCAAATAATTTTATTAGAGAAATTGTTTTGAGTTTTATTTTGTTGACTTGTGTCAAGATTATTATTTCCAGTTGTTTTTGTTTCAATTAATTAAAAGAATTAATTTTTTTATATATTCTCTAAAACTGTGTTTTATTTAGAATTGGTCACACAATTATATGCTATATTTTCAGGTTTGTTATTATAAAAAAGGGTAAAATATATTGTATCAAAAAGGTATTCCTAAGGACACACACCTACGAGATTAAAATTAGAAAATAAAGTAAATTCGTGTTCTCCCTGAGAAATAGGGTAATCTTAAATACAGTTACTGGAAGTCGTAAATAAAAAGGGGGTACCGGTAATTTGGGGCAACTCAAATTATCGAAGAAGTTATTCAATCCAGGCCAGCAAGATAGTAAGCCAAAAACTTCCAGTGGATTGGATAATTTATTCTTTTGTCACGCGAGAACGAATCCTGTAGGCTAAAAATCTCAGGATTCGAGACTATTACGTATTAATAAAGATAGGGGGCGTAATTAGTCTGACTCTAAAAAAGGTAGAGTTTTTTCGTTGTAGTACACTATAACATTTTTGATGTTATATAATATTTAATCTTTTGCTTTACTCTTAAAGTCACACGTTGGTGAGCCAAATATAACATTTAAGATGTTATATAATATTTTTATTTATTTATTTACTTTTAAATTAATTTATTTTAATTATTTTGAAAACTAGGATGGTTTATAAACAAAGACTAGAGCACTGTGGTGACAATATATACAGATACACTTTCAAAAGTCCCTTACCACACTTGGGAATAAACAAAATAACAAAAAACAAAAATTTTTGTCAAAACTGGTCACTTTAGTTGTAAATAGTTTTAATTTAGTCTTTGTTAAGATTCCCTCTGAAGATGACAACTTTGTTGTTGTAATAGCTATAAGGGTCTAATAGGAATAAACATTTTACTTTTGACAAAAATTTTTGTTTTTTGTTATTTTGTTTATTCCCAAGTGTGGTAAGGGACTTTTGAAAGTGTATCTGTATAGGATGGTTTAGTTAAATTAGTTCCACAAAACAAGTTTTTACCCTTTAACTACCTTCAGGATTTATTATCAAACAATTATTTATAACAAACAAGTATCAATTCAATTAACTATTCATTGAATATCTTAAGACTACTTCATTCTCTCACACTTGCATTCTTTAAAACTAATTTACTCTAATACACAATATTATGGATGACAAATTTAAAATCTAAATTGATTATTCAATTTACATAAAAAACAAAACTCTACCAATGTTCTACAGATCTTGTCTAATGTTCTTATTAAATTTATATCAATTTTATTACAAAAAACAAAACAATTTTCTTTAATTAACTTATTTTTCCAAATTTACTTTTATTTTGCCGGCTAGCTCAATTACTTTACTTTTAATTTAAATTATAAAAAAAAACTTGACTCTTATCTCGGGCATGGGAACTTTTATGACTCATCAAAGTGAAATACTAACTCTAATGATTATTAATTATGAAATTTTGTACTTATCAAATAATTCTCCTCGTCCGCTATATTTTTGGCACTTGTACACAACACAACCACTAACGATGCACTAACACAAGACGTATCCTTATCCTGGGAGGTCGGATGCTGCAATCACTGGTTCATTTACGGATGGTGAATCTCTGGTGTTACGTCCGCTAAACTCTGTTTGGTCTCCTTACTCGTTCTCGACTAACTATTGATTTCGACGCGATGATTCTCTCCTCTTCTTTTATGAATTTTATACTCTTTGACTCTATTTTAATTATGATTACTAACAAACTTCAAAAGAACTACTAAATTTTGTGGCGACTCTGCCTTTAAATTACTCGATGACTTTGAATTAAACCCTCAGGTTAATTCTTAACACCTCCTACTCTGATTCCTAGCTGTAAGCCAAGCCTACACGCTCTCAACTCCAGTTCTAGACTGACTCTCCTTACCGTTGGATTTCACCTCTCCCGAATTTCAAGTGTAGCGTCCTCTTCGCTTATTGGTCAAAATCTCATTTTTTAAAACTCAGGCCTCTTCTGATTGGACCTCTAACTTTCTAAAATCGTTAATTTTTTCTTACGCGCGCTGACTTCGCCCTCGGAGATACCGTTAGGTATTCGCTTTCTCATTTTTTCTTGGTTCCCAGTTTTATGACACGCAGCTGCGTTGAATAGCAAAACTCCGTTATGTTTTCTACTTATTTTTTATTTATGTCGGCGAACTTTCTTCTCTTAAGGAAAACAGAATGTCTTCTTTCCCTTGTTCTTGTCACGTTTGTCAATTTGTACAGTTATCTTCCAAACTTAACCTTGCAGCTGCTATATCGGTACGGTTGCTTGTTCACATGTGTTTTTGTCTCCATTTACACATTCATACAATTATTTATTAATATTAACTTTTTGATTGATTATTATTATTATTTTAATTTTTGATACTAGGCATAATTAATTATTTATCCATTGTGATCGTTTGAGATCGTTATAACACATTTGTCGTAAGGTTTTTTTTTTTTAATTATCAGAGCAGTCTGTTGTCTTGCAGTGCGTACGAATGAAACCCTTTTAATAAAAGACATTTGTCGTAAGGTTTTTTTTTGTGTGTGTTAACAGTCTGTTGTCTATGCTGTGCTTACGAATGGAATGCTTTTAATAAAATTTGGTATGCAGACATATGTCAGATTGTTTTTTCCACATTTTCTATAAATCATATTTGGTGATATGTCATAAGCCAAAACACTCAAAATGACAATTTTCTCATAATTGGTTTCTATGATTTTGATATAATTTAGCTCAAGACAAAACGCATTTATCACCATTTTTTCATAAATACTGGTGTTTGAGTTATTAGTAGATACCTAAAATCAGTCATAAAGCTCTTATAAAAGACGTAATTACACAAAATTCTGTACGAATTTCTTTCATATTTTAGTGAAGTAGAGAAATTAATATTCTTAACTCTTTTGGAAAATTACAAATGAAAACGATTGCAGTTCAGAAATAAAATTGTCATATATAACTGTGCCATATATAAAAATGAACTCTGAAAACTGATTTTAATCAAATACCTTTTACGCTCACAACTATTTACGGCACAAGGAAAACAATTGATTACGATTTACCATTCAATGAGAACAATAACTAATACCACAGCTACTGTACACTTGAACAAAACACATTTAAATTATTTAAAAGTGGCTTCCTTCTTTAATTTTTTTTTGCGATTCACCATTAAATGGAAACAGAAAATGATACTACAGGTACTGTACATTTGAAGAAAACACACTTTAAATGTTTTATGGGTGGCATCCTTCTTGAATTTTGATTAACCTACGATTTATCATTTTAAGTAGGATATAGAGTTGGAAGTATGACATGGAGTGTACAGCATGATATGGAGTTGGAAGTATGATATGGAGTTGGAAGTATGATATGGAGTGTACAGCATGATATAGAGTTGGAAGTATGATATGGAGTTGGAAGTATGATATGGAGTGTACAGCATGATATGGAGTTGGAAGTATGATATAGAGTGTACAGCATGATATAGAGTTGGAAGTATGATATGGAGTGTACAGCATGATATGGAGTTGGAAGTATGACATGGAGTGTACAGCATGATATAGAGTTGGAAGTATGATATGGAGTGTACAGCATGATATGGAGTTGGAAGTATGACATGGAGTGTACAGCATGATATAGAGTTGGAAGTATGATATGGAGTGTACAGCATGATATGGAGTTGGAAGTATGACATGGAGTGTACAGCATGATATGGAGTTGGTAGTATGATATAGAGTTGTAAGCATAAGGAGTTGAAAGGGTGATATGAAATTGGAAGTATAATATGGCGTTGGAATAGAGTTGAGGTATGATATGGAGTTGGAGTATAATGGAATAATTGTGAGTACAATATTAGTTCAAGTATAAAATGGAGTTGGAAGTGTCTTAGTAAAGCACCGAATGTTTTTACATTAAGTCTAATTTCATTAGTTTTATAATTAAGCTATATGTATTTAGAAGGAAAGTGTAACTGAGATATTGGTCTTCCAAGGAGAGGATAGAATCAAAACACATTTCACCGTCAAAGGAATTAATAAGTTTCTCCGGTAAAGTTCTCTCAGTGTTCAAATATTAACGAGGGGGATGTTTTATCCCTTACAGAAAACTCAAAGAGGTCGTAACAGAGTTGAAGTCATTACCGACTACTTTATGCTTGCTTTAATATTCATATTACTTGGCTTTTATCATTCCATTACATGTTACTGTAGGCCTATATAAAATATTGTATTACACAACATGTTTATTATTACATGCCGATAATCTCATTCACATGTAGAATTTATGTGAATTCTAATATATTCACACATATCAAACTAGATTTGTAGATAATTAAATTTATTTAATAATATGTAAATTTACAAATTCATGAAAAAAAATTCTTAAAATAGTAATAAAACACCAGTGGCCATTTTGAAATTGATAACGGGAACATTTTCATTTTTGATACATTTCTGGGCAATAAATTGTAATGTTATTATAACAATGTTGTAGATAATCACAAAGAAATTATTGTTTTTACTTTTTGTCGAACACTCGATTATCCTTTGAACTACAAAAAAAAAAAATAAATAAATAAAAAAAAGTCCTTTTGTTTTTCATTAAAAGAGGTAAATAATTATAATAAATTTTGTAATGTTATTGGTTTTCGAGATATTCCAAATTAAACGTTATAAAGGTCCGCCATTTTTGTGTCCTATTTAAATATAGCCTATTATCATAGACTGTGTCCATGGTTTATTTTTACTTTTTGTTACACAACTACCGAACTGAGATTTTTGATGACGGTTAATTTTGTAACATTTGATTAGGTTTTGTGAGAAAGTTTGTGCCTTTCATTTATATTTCAATTAACAAAAAAATATTTTTCAAGCCCCACGCCGATATATGAATTTTCAAATAATTGTAGTTCCTTTATGATTTTAAACCAAATTTACTTTTGGAAATTGAATAAAAACAAGGTGATTGGGGCTATCATACTATAGTATCCTCAAGATAGGAATGTGTCTGGGGTGGAGAGGAAAAGATTTGTTTGTTGCGTTTACTTTCAGCGGTACAACCCCAATAAAAAAACGGTCTGTGTCGGACCAGACGGTGGAAGTTATACTTCTTTGGCCATTGACTTTACTATATTATAACCTTATAGTGTAATATTAATTTACGACAATGTCAGTAGGCCATAAATCAGGCGGGCAGTAAAAATCTTAATCAACTTTGTCTAGCCTAGGTCTGTTTTGAATAAACTAAACTAGTATCAGTCTATAGCATTTCATGATAACACAAAAATGTATAATTGTGCGGTTATAATATTCAAGATTTTTCTTACAATCAATAACAATATACTAAAACACATGGTTAGAAAGTATAATTTACTCGGTTTTGCCTCGGCTGATATGAACACCTGTGTCTCTTTGTAGCAGATGGGGATCGACTGCCGCCGAGTCTACCCGAACGTTCGATTTTTCTCAGTTTTAGAGTGACGCGGTTTCTCGACCAACACCCCATTCCAACGAGCGGCAAGAAGTATAACTTCAAAAATATAGACCTCAAATGCTTCTGTGTAAACACGTACCCTCTTTTCGTTTTTTTATCGGTGTAAATAAGAATAAAACGCTTACAAAAGTCTGTCACGAAGTTGTAACTTTAAGAATTAAATGTAGCTAAGCAGTAATTTGTGTGCTTAGTTTTATTGGAATGGGTTGTACCGTCAAGTCAGACTAGGGAAGGACACGCCCCTTACACCAGACACACTCCTAGTCTGAGGCTACTCTACTTACCCAGCCTCGCCATACAATGTAACACAAGGAAATACTTTATAATTTAAGGCTTAACTTTGACTTCTTGGGCTTTTTAGGAAATGTAGGCCTTATGTAGGGTAAGTTTGTTTAAAACAAAGATTTATAAATATCGTAATTGTGTATACCACTACTTTCTTGATATCGGCTGAGGTCTTAAAGGGTCTTGTAGATGAATTTGTACCCAATAGTCTCCACTCACTTCGCTCGCGTTACTGTCTCGGCCGTGGAGGGCCTCCAATCGCAACTATTGTGACGGCAACTCGGCCCTACCGGATCTCGTAACTATATATCACATTTTTGTGGGAGGTCAGAATTCAAAATCACGTCCTTGACAATAATTTACCTGTATGGTAGAGAAGTGGGGTTTGTACTGTTACATATACAATTGTTATCTTTGTTATAAGTTGAATAACCCACTAGGTATTAACAACACAATGTTTAAAATGGACACCATTTTGACAATTTTAATTCAATTTTATCGAATTTCAATCAATTTCTATATGAGCACACATAAGTCTTCAATACCAAATTTCATGTCCCTATTTTATTATTTGTGGCCGCTATCGTACTTAGTACAGGCGTCAATGAAAACTGGTGTAAAGAATAACGTTTTGCATTCCCTGAGGCAATGAAATGTAAAGAAATGTCAAAAACAAAGATCGTAAATTTCGACGATTTCCAAACTTACCCAATACTTTGTATACTGGGGTAAGTAATAAGTACATCTTGCTAAACGTCTGTATCAAGTACATGAAATGCCTCCGAGCAGTCAGATCTCCTCCCCCCCCCCTACCCCGTCTAGAGCGGAATCGATACATTGTGCCAAATATAAACTCCACAAAATATTGTTGACTTCATAAATCTGTTAACATATTCACATCATACTTTAGTACTTTAGCCGTCGAATTCTTTTACCCTTTTTCTCTTTTATATATCCTTTTAAACTCCTTTCTCAACCCTAGTTGTGCTATTTTAACCAGCTCTCAAGACGTTACAATAAGTGGTCCCTGCTCTTTTGAACGTTTCACAATGGAGATATCAATGAACGGGTAGGAAGCAATGTCAGTTTGTAATCGAATAGGAAACAATTTGATGGAGCGCCATCATGGTACTTATCCGGCCCTGCATACAAACAGATCTTCGATATGTAATGCACAAGTGTTGGTTTTCTAGGTCTTGTAAGAAATGTTAAATTGTATTGTTAAATCAAGCGATATTATCCAGTTTGTTTAAAATAGTTGTTACACAGGTTTTCTGAACTTCGTGTAACTAATTTCTTGTCATCAGGTAGGCCATAGGGAGCCTGTTAATGTGTATATATTTGTTAAAAAATCTCCACTCATTCGTGTCAGTGTCTGGAATCTCGCGGGTTCGAAACGTACATAGTGAAGGAGCCTCCACTCGTTCGTGTCAGTGTCTAGAATCTGGCGGGTTCGAAACGTACATAGTGAAGGAGCCTCCACTCGTTCGTGTCAGTGTCTGGAATCTGGCGGGTTCGAAACGTACATAGTGAAGGAGCCTCCACTCGTTCGTGTCAGTCTCTAGAATCTGGCGGGTTCGAAACGTACATAGTGAAGGAGCCTCCACTCGTTCGTGTCAGTGTCTAGAATCTGGCGGGTTCGAAACGTACATAGTGAAGGAGCCTCCACTCGTTGTTGTCAGTGTCTGGAATCTGGCGGGTTCGAAACGTACATATTGAAGGAGCCTCCACTCGTTCGTGTCAGTGTCTAGAATCTGGCGGGTTCGAAACGTACATAGTGAAAGAGCCTCCACTCGTTCTTGTCAGTATCTGGAATCTGGCGGGTTCGAAACGTACATAGTGAAAGAGCCTCCACTCGTTCGTGTCAGTGTCTGGAATCTAGCGGGTTCGAAACGCACATAGTGAAGGAGCCTCCACTCGTTCGTGTCAGTGTCTGGAATCTAGCGGGTTCGAAACGTACATAGTGAAGGAGCCTCCACTCGTTCGTGTCAGTGTCTGGAATCTAGCGGGTTCGAAACGTACATAGTGAAGGAGCCTCCACTCGTTCGTGTCAGTGTCTGGAATCTAGCGGGTTCGAAACGTACATAGTGAAGGAGCCTCCACTCGTTCGTGTCAGTGTCTGGAATCTAGCGGGTTCGAAACGTACATAGTGAAAGAGCCTCCACTCGTTCGTGTCAGTGTCTGGAATCTAGCGGGTTCGAAACGTACATAGTGAAGGAGCCTCCACTCGTTCGTGTCAGTGTCTGGAATCTAGCGGGTTCAAAACGCACATAGTGAAGGAGCCTCCACTCGTTCGTGTCAGTGTCTGGAATCTAGCGGGTTCGAAACGTAAATAGTGAAGGAGCCTCCACTCGTTCGTGTCAGTGTCTGGAATCTGGCGGGTTCGAAACGTACATACTGAAGGAACCTCCACTCGTTCGTGTCAGTGTCTGGAATCTGGCGGGTTCGAAACGTAAATAGTGAAGGAGCCTCCACTCGTTCGTGTCAGTGTCTGGAATCTGGCGGGTTCGAAACGTACATAGTGAAGGAACCTCCACTCGTTCGTGTCAGTGTCTGGAATCTGGCGGGTTCGAAACGTAAATAGTGAAGGAGCCTCCACTCGTTCGTGTCAGTGTCTGGAATCTGGCGGGTTCGAAACGTAAATAGTGAAGGAGCCTCCACTCGTTCGTGTCAGTGTCTGGAATCTGGCGGGTTCGAAACGTACATAGTGAAGGAACCTCCACTCGTTGTTGTCAGTGTCTGGAATCTAGCGGGTTCGAAACGTACATAGTGAAGGAGCCTCCACTCGTTCGTGTCAGTGTCTGGAATCTCGCGGGATCGAAACGTACATAGTGAAGGAACCTCCACTCGTTGTTGTCAGTGTCTGGAATCTAGCGGGTTCGAAACGTACATAGTGAAGGAGCCTCCACTCGTTCGTGTCAGTGTCTGGAATCTCGCGGGTTCAAAACGTACATAGTGAAGGAGCCTCCACTCGTTGTTGTCAGTGTCTGGAATCTGGCGGGTTCGAAACGTACATAGTGAAGGAGCCTCCACTCGTTCGTGTCAGTGTCTAGAATCTCGCGGGTTCGAAACGTACATAGTGAAGGAGCCTCCACTCGTTGTTGTCAGTGTCTGGAATCTAGCGGGTTCGAAACGTACATAGTGAAGGAGCCTCCACTCGTTCGTGTCAGTGTCTAGAATCTAGCGGGTTCGAAACGTACATAGTGAAGGAGCCTCCACTCGTTCGTGTCAGTGTCTGGAATCTCGCGGGTTCGAAACGTACAATGTGAAGGAGCCTCCACTCGTTGTTGTCAGTGTCTGGAATCTGGCGGGTTCGAAACGTACATAGTGAAGGAGCCTCCACTCGTTCGTGTCAGTGTCTAGAATCTGGCGGATTCGAAACGTACATAGTGAAGGAGCCTCCACTCGTTCGTGTCAGTGTCTGGAATCTCGCGGGTTCGAAACGTACATAGTGAAGGAGCCTCCACTCGTTCGTGTCAGTGTCTGGAATCTCGCGGGTTCGAAACGTACATAGTGAAGGAGCCTCCACTCGTTCGTGTCAGTGTCTGGAATCTCGCGGGTTCGAAACGTACATAGTGAAGGAGCCTCCACTCGTTCGTGTCAGTGTCTAGAATCTAGCGGGTTCGAAACGTACATAGTGAAGGAGCCTCCACTCGGTACGCGCGTTTCGGTAACTTATCCCTGCAGGATACCGTAACTATACGAATATCAGATTTTCTTGGAACGTCAATGTTGGAAATTATATTTGTGATAATAACTTCACCATTGTCATCGTAGAACGGTGGGGTTGGTATCATTACATGGAGAACTAAAATCTTCTAACTTCGTGCGAACACTTAACGTTCCATATAATAAATTTCATGTTCCTATTTCATTTTTGAATCTGTAACCCCACCACCGTGAATCGTACAAACAATAACGTCTACTGACTCCTTCCTAAACGGAACTTGACTCTTGGTGCCTTGTATAGAGTTTTTTTGCCTTTAAACAAAATCATCAACGCGACTCCTAGCTGAATCTACACGTTATTTTATGGAGTCTTGGATTGGATCTCTCTCTTTCATCTTTAGTGTAATATCTCTCTTGATCAACTCTTGTTCATTTCCGACCTATATAATAGAGTTGTCGGAGGCTAGACGTTTGTATTTGATGCTATTTTCTTCATTTTGCTTATAAGACGATGATACCTTATCAAATTGTAATTTACGTCTTCAGTTTAATATATAAATATTTTTTTCATAAAGGGCGAGCGACGTTTTCTTTTTACTTTTTGTTTGAAAACTTGTTACTACAAATAGAAATACTGAAAATATTGCATCTGTATTTAATTAAACCAATCTCTTTCTCCACATATACAAGAAATCTGTCAACATTTAATAATATGAAGCAAAACTATTCCTTTGAGAGAGAAACTCAAGATGATTTATTTCCCTCTCGCCCCCTTGCCGTTATTGCGTAGAAAACAATTTTCTCAGTTTTTCTTTTGTTTATAAAAAGCGTTTTCCATCTCTTAATTCCACAGTCTTCATTTATAATTTGCAAGGGTAAAAGAGAAAAACGTTTTCGAGACAAACTGTACCGACGAGGCATCAATTTGGTTTAACTGTAACATATTGTATATTGCGTTCGGGTTTAAATTTAAACCAATTTAATTTAAACCAATTTAATTTAAACCAATTTAATTTAAACCAATTTAATTTAAACCAATTTAATTTAAACTTTTACGAGAAGTGGTTTATTATTCTTGTTGTTTAAACGTCTTGGTCATCATTGCCTTGTAAAAAAAAAACGTGTGAAGATCACAAGTCCTCGAATACTCCTCCAGATTCGGTAAAGAGCAAGAATTGGTCAAGAGATACATGATGGAAAGGGATCTACCATAAAAATACATGAAAAAGTGTAGAACCAGGTAGGTCCCTCGGGATTGCGAAGCCAGTACTTACTATAACCATCAGGGTTGAAACGTGTTTTAAATTTACCAATAATATACCGTTGTATAATTCTGTAAGAACCATAATTTATATGAACTTTATTTTTAACAAATTTAAATAGTATGTGGAAATTAAAGACATTAACCTCCATAGTATTGATTTTACATGCTAAATAAATTGTATATCTCCCTGATTTGGTACGAAGCTCAGAAGTTAGAGGTTCTAGTGCTGCCATCTATCGGCCCACCATAGTATGTCGTTTTGTATACTCCATACAGTATGATTGAAACAGGTGACTACTGTGTTATTTGATAAGTGTAAAAGTCATACAAAAACTTTAAAAGGTAACTCCCAAGATTATTTGAACTAAAACTAGAAGTAGGCTATTACCAAATTTTTAAAACCACCACCGTTTAGCTCTAAATTTTCTCATAGGAATCCCTATTTTTAAGGCGATTTTCCATAAAAGTTTTTTATTATTGAATTTTTGTTTAAATTTTTAACCATTTAGGACCATTTTTAACCATTTAGCGCTAAAAGTTGTGAAAATACAAGGTTAAAGACGTTTTCAGGGATCCATTTTCAGTACCTACAACAGTTGAACTGAATTTAAAATTGAAACATGGATAGAATGTAATGCATAAAAAAAAAATACTAAAAGTTGGAAAACCAATACTTTTTAGAAATTAATAATTATTTTTCTGAATATAATTATACATTTATAAACACTTTATAAATATCAGGTACATACAGTAGTTAATTGATATTCTTAATATTCTAAAAGAGCTGTTATGGAAATTTTACAATGTAAAGTAGTTTCGAAAAATGATGTCAACATTTTCCTATTTTAAACACTTCCTTTTATTGAACTTTTCTGAAAATTGTCTGGAACACTTACAGACTTATAGTCAATTTGTAATTATTACTGGATGTAGCAGACCTTGAGAGTAAGATATTATAGGTGAAATAGTGATTAATAATACATTTTGTATTTAAATTCACAAGGTGTAATACATTTAGTAATAAAAAAGAAGCTGACGTAAAGCAGTGGATATCTAGAAAATTGTCGGGATGTTATGGTTTTTGTTATCTATCGACAACTCTGTTATTACTTAGCAAAAAAATATAACGAATAAAAATTACAGAAGTGTATTTAGAACTGTTACTCTAGCTATAGTTTAAACTTTAACTAATTTATCTGTGAAAAATAAGAAAAATTGTTAATGGAAATATCTTGAATTTGCGATTTTTTAAAATATATAACTGTCTGTTGCAAATAAAAGGAAAAATATCGAAAATAACCTAAATAAAATAACCTTAAAACAACGATTAAGTAGCCATAAAAAATAAGGAGTCTCATAAGAAAATTTAGAAATAATAACCATATTGGAAAAATGGCTGGTGATATGGAAAATTTGATAATACCTCTAATTTTAACTCAAAAAATCCTGTGGGTACCTTTTGAAATTTTTTGTAACTTTTGTACTTCTGGAATAAAACAGCTGACACTCCTGTTTCAATATGTTCTAGCATAAATTGTTTAATACGGCGATCAAAGTTCATTTTTTACATCTTTTAGTCTTTACAGTTCACATTATTACTAAAATTTTAACGTCATCGGTCGACGCCTGTTAGCTGTAGAACATTGCACAGATGACAGACAGATCTAATCCGCAAAATCACTTTTTTTGGACTCAGAGGTTATTAAAACGAATATTTCCCAAAATAGTCCACAACGATTTTAATAAGTGCCACATATTATGAGCCTATCATAATTACAATATTATTACAACAAAACCATGATCTGACTTTAACATTTAATTTAATAAGGACAGAATATCCCATTGATTAATAATTACAGTTATAAATAACGTAAATATTTTAATTATTTTTTGTTTGATTACTTTGTAAATATTCAGACCGTTACACAAGTACATCACAACGTAATGTGAGTACATAGGTACATTAGTACATCGTGTTATCTGACTGTGTTCAGTACATGAACTGCAGCTGTTCCTACTCCTCTCGCCACCTCTCTCGTCTCTCGTTAAATCGATACATTGCGTCAAATTTAACCTCCGCAAACTGTTGACTTCATAAATAAAATGTTAACATATTGTACTTCAGTGCTTTGTGCTGTGCTTTAAATGTCTACCCTAGTTATACTGGTCATCTATTAACAGTAAATTTCTCTTCTAGGATATTTTAATATGTTGTAGCGCGATAAGATAAGAACAACATATAAAAATAAACCTAAACTAGTGTACACTTGAACAAAACACAAAATTGCATATTTTATAGTTGGATCCAATCTTGCAATATGATTGCAATTGACCAATAATTGGGAACAGTAAATAATACCAAAGCTACTGTACACTTGAATCAAACGAAACACAAACTTTAAATGTTTTATGAGAGGAGTCCTCATTGCATTTTGATTACGATTTACCATTCAATGCGAACAGTAAATAACACCACAGCTACTGTACACTTGAACAAAACAAAACTTTAAATGTTTTATGAGTGGAGTCCTCATTGCATTTTGATTACGATTTACCATTAAATTGGAACAGTAAATAATACCACAGCTACTGTACACTTGAACAAAACACAACCACAACTTTAAATGTTTTATGAGTTGGGTCCACTTCACATATTTATTAACCCCACTAATTAAAAATTAACTAATTACTTTTTTCTTAGTAATTAATTAACCAGTAAATAATACAACAGCTACTGTACACGTGAATAAAACACACTTTAAATGTTTTATGAGTGGAGTCCTCATGGCATTTTGATTACGATTTACCATTCAATGGAAACAGTAAATAATACCACAGTACTGTACACTTGAACAAAACACAAATGTAAATGTTTTATAAGAGGAGTCCTCATCGCATTTTAATTACGATTTACCATTCAATGGGAAAAGTAAATAATGTCACAGCTACTGTATACTTGAACAAAACTCAATTTAAATGATTTATGAGTATAATTTTAAATGTTTCTTTCTTTAATTTTGTTTGCGATTCACCATTAAATGGGGACAGTAAATTATACAACAGATATTGTACAAATGAACAAAACACACTGTAAATGTTAATTGTTGGCTTTCTTCTAGAATTTTGATTGATCTACGATTTATCATTTTAAGTATGATATAGAGTTGGAAGTATGACATGGAGTGTACAGCATGATATGGAGTTTAAACTTGGAAGTATGATATGGAATTGAAAGTGTTGTATAGAGTTGGTATACGAGATTCAGTTGTAAGTATGATATAGAGTTGTAAGAAAATGTAGGTGGAACGATGTTATGAAATTGGAAGTATAATATGGCGTTGGAATAGGTTGAGGTATGATATGGAGTTGGAGTATAATGGAATTGCAAGTATAATATAGTTTAAGTATAAAATGGAGTTGGAAGTGTCTTAGTAAAGCACCGAATGTTTTTACATTAAGTCTAATTTCATTAGTTTTATAATTAAGCTATATGTATTTAGAAGGAAAGTGTAGCTGAGATATTGGTCTTCCAAGGAGAGGATAGAATCAAAACACATTTCACCGTCAAAGGAATTAATAAGTTTCTCCGGTAAAGTTCTCTCAGTGTTCAAATATTAACGAGGGGGGTGTTTTATCCCTTACAGAAAACTCAAAGAGGTCGTAACAGAGTTGAAGTCATTACCGACTACTTTATGCTTGCTTTAATATTCATATTACTTGGCTTTTATCATTCCATTACATGTTACTGTAGGCCTATATAAAATATTGTATTACACAACATGTTTATTATTACATGCTGATAATCTCATTCACATGTAGAATTTATGTGAATTATAAATAAATTCACATATTTCAAACTAGATATGTAGAAAATTAAATTTATTTATTAATATGTAAGTTTACAAATTCATGGAAAAAAATTCTTAAAATAGTAATAAAACACCAGTGGGCATTTTGAAATTGATAACGAGAACATTTTAATTTTTGGTATATTTCTGGGCAATGAATTATAATATTACAATTAATAATGTTGTAGATGATCACAAAGATTTTACTTTTTGTCGAACACTCGATTAACGTTTTCCCTATAAAAAATATAAAATATATTTTGGTTTTCATTAAAAGAGAAAAATCGATCATCTTTTGTAAATATTTTGTAATGTTAATGGTTTTCGAGATATTAGATATTAAACGTTTTAAACGTGAATCATTTTGTAATTTTCGAAAATAAAAATTTTGGGTTTCTGCTATATTGAGTGCATAATGCATATACTAAATCTGCACTCAATTCTACTTCTAATTGTATAATTTGTTTGAAGAAAAAAACACGAAATTGCTTACAGACAGAAAACGAAGCATTGCTGTTTCTATGTTTATATAAACTTAGTTCTTATTTTCTGCAATAGAATCAGTTCTCGAAATATTAAATAGTTTGAGTCACCCATATACAGGCATGGTGTTTCTGTAATACGCGGAGATACAGTACCCTCAGACTAAGGAATGTGTCAGGTTTAATGGGCGTGTCCTCCCTTCTACTTGTTTTTGTCGCCTGACTTAGCGGTACAACCCATTCCAAGAAAACTAGGTCCACAACTTACTGCTTAGCTACATTTAATTCTACTTTAAGTACAAGTTAATTCTTTAAAGTTTAATTTTGTAAACGTTTTATTCTTATTTACACCGATAAATAAACGAAAGTAGGGTACGCGTTTACATAGAAGCATTTGATGTCTATATTTTTTTTTATTGGGATTGTACCGCTGAAAGCAAACGCAATAAACAAAGTGTGGTGGCTCCTCTTTTCTTCTCCATCCCAGACTTATTCCTACCATGAGCATAGTGTAATTCAGGTGTGGTTATAATAAAGAAAAAAGTTCCTATACGTTCGAAAACGTTTCTTTTACCAGCTATCCACTATTTTGTTTTTTCTAGGGATTTTATACCTCTAGCTTTATAGATTGAGTTGAAATTTTGTACGGTAGTCATTCATGTAAAAACCTATTTTGGAAAAAAAATAAATCTATTCCAATACTCCGTTCCAAAATGGACTATTTATATATTTTAATGAAAAGAACTCATTTAAAGTTATTTTCATTTAAAATTTCATATACAAGTAGGTCTTTAGATTGATAACTACTGTGCAAAATATCAACTCAATCTGTTAAGCCGTTCTAGAGACATAAATTATTTAGTTAAAAAAACAAAATGGCGTATAACTGGTAAAAGAAATGTTTCCAGACATGTTTATGGGAACTTTTTTCTTCATTTTGACCCATATATAACCACGCCCTGAATTATCTCTGAGGTTTACCGAACTCTACCTTCAACTAAAGCATTATCTATTCCCACACATATAAACACTCATTTATCAGTTAAATAGAAGTATCATTTTATAAACAGTTGCAATACAGATTCTCTGCAACTGTAATTTCAGTGAGCAATTTAATTTTTCTCTGTATTCGCTCAACTCATTGTACCGCTAAATAAAAAACCCGCAAAATGTGTTTAACACAATTTACACAGCAGTTGTGTTACGTATATGATTTACTACTTTATATGAGGACAATAAACTGACTTCGATACGCCCTATTCTACATGTTTATCTTTATTAGTTTGTCACATATATATATAGCATAGTGTAAGTACTCTAAGGGATCAAAAATCTATGTTTAATTGATAGTGGAAACATCTTTTGAAGTATCCTAAGTTGAAGAAAGTGTATTTTAGAATTGTATTTCTCCTCCTTACAGTGGTCTACATCCCAAACGAGGGGGGCCGAGTTAAATGAAATTTGATATATGGACATATTGGTCATTACTCAAGATGTTTTTATATTTTAAAAACTCGAAATTCAGTTGACTTTAAATCAAAATTTTGAAGTGTTGACTTTAAATTACTGCCTTACATTGCCCCAAAAAAGGAGGTTGGTGCATTAAAATTAATCGTTGACAACGTCTTTGATAAAATATTATATATTTAAATAAGTTATAGTTTTGTTATTGTAGCTCATATGTCACAGAGGATGGCGATTTTGTCGTTGAAACGCGTTTGATTAAATAAACGTAAATTTTGTGAGATCTTGTGTTCGAGTCTTTTTTTATCTATTTAAATAAGGGCGTAACCTTGCTTCCCTTGTGACGTCGAGGTACATTTTAGATTTTTCCCAAATATACCTGGCAGTAATATTTTTTACTTACAATTTCGCACAAGAGTACAATCTTATATAATATAATTAATCTTCACATTTCACTAATATTCGGTAGAGCCGATTTTGAGAAATAACGTATTACATAACGGCCATATTGCCGACATTGTTTTTCACCGATAACTCTCGAAACTGTTTTGTACATACGTCGACCAATTCGTTTAATTTTGATTGGATGGGACCTTAGAGAAAAATTTGATCAAAATTCTTAGTGTAAATTTTGTAAAATCGTAATTGTGTGTGTGTATAAGCTACCCCCAAATTTGGTGTATTAAAATAATACAAAAAAGTCCAAAGATATATAGCTAAAATATGTCTACATTTTGTAAGAAAATTTATTAAGATCGGTCCACGAATTTGTCCTGTAGAGAAAGACAGATTATTTTTCTTATTGTTTAAAGGCCATAAACCTTTCAGTTATAATCACCTTATAAAAATAAAAGTAACGAATGACGTCTTTAAGTCCTCGGATTGTCAAGGTCAGAAGAGAGGCCTGATATGAAAAGAAAAAAAAAGTTTCAATTGGCCGCCTATCAATTAGATTTATCTGAATTTCAATAAGGTTCTATATGAGCACCTATACCCCCTTATACCAAATTAATATTCCTACCTTAATTTTTGAGACCGTTGTCGTGCTTACGTACAGAAGATATCAACGACGGACGAAGGTTTCATTCGGTTTCCTGAGGAATGGACCTTGAAGATCAGTGGAAAAAGAAGGTCGAATTTGTTTGCGATTACAAAACTTACCCTAAAAAGGTACTTCGTATACTGGGCAAGTAAAAAAGAGAAAAGAGCAGAGACCATGAGTCCTCGAATACTCTAATAGTGTCAGGGTCGATAAGAACAAGAGTTGGTCAAGATCCATCGAATAGGAAAGATGAAAGCGAGACCTAAACCAAGACTAAATGTAAAAAGGTGTAGATCCAGCTATGGTTTGCCAAACCCGTACTTATAAGCGACACCTTGAGGTAGAACACATATACAAAAATGAGGTACCTCAGAACGTAAAATACTTTACATCGATTTTTAGATCCATCACATCATACTTTTATATGTGAGAAAATAATGTAGTAGCATTGAGCACAATGTTTGGAATACAAAAATGATATTGTCAGATTACACTTTCTATTGTTTTGGAAGTTCTATAAAGTAATGGGAAAATACAAACTTTTTGTTCTTATCGGTCAAGAAAACGAGCTTAAAATACGAAGACTTTAAGTCCAGTTCGTAAGCGATAAGAGAAAGTCGAAATGTCTGTTCAAAACTCACAAACTGTTTGGTATTAAGAGAGGACAGACGGTAATCTTGATTCCAGATTAATTTGTAAAACTGGACTTCATTATTTAAAATAGAAACTAATAAAATTTTTAAATTGTAGCTTTTACTTCGTGGATTGTTTTTCCCGATGTTTAAAAGCGAAAAACCTCTCGATTATCTTGGAAAAAAATTTTTAATGAAAAAAAAAAAAAAAAAAAAAAAAAAGAAGGATAGAACATAAAATAAAGACCAATAGCCCTCTAATACTCTTAATAGGGTTACGAACCAAAGATAACAAGATGTGGGTAAGGGAGACCTGATATTAAAGATGTAAAAAAGAGATCTAACCCAAGACTATATAAAAAGGGGAGATACAGCTAGGGTCCCTCGGAGTTGCTAGAATGAACCTCTGAAGGAACGTTTGTTCTACAAACAGTTCTTCAGCGTAAATCGTATTTGATTAAAATCATTTTTTATGACGGCGTAAAAAGTCTTTTTTTTGCCAATTTATTTACTTGAGATTATTCACACATGTTTAGTAATTAATCTTCATATTTCATTAAAATTTGAACAAAAACGGTAGGGACGAATTTGAAAAATTAGATATATTATAAGGCCAATTTTTTATAGTTACCATTAATTCAGAAACAGGCATTTTTGAAGAGATTTTGAATGGATCCTTAGAGGCTACATTTGATCAAATTTTGCTAAACATCGGTACAACCGATTTTAAGAAAATAGTAATTTTGTATTATTTTTTTGTATGGCTACCTCCAAATTTTAAATTTGGCTATAAAATAAATTAAACTTTTCGAGTTATGGCCAAAATATACCCACTGATTAAAAACCTTAGTTTGAGTTGTAAAACATTCTACAAAACGGATATATCAGTAAGACACTCGACATCAATTTGTTTTATCCATCGCATAATTTTTCCTACACTAAGTGTTCGTGGGGAGGCAAAAAAAGTTACCAATTTGCACAAACTAAATTACATCGATTTCCCCTTAGAGGCAACTCTAATCACTGATTTATTACTAACCTCTCCCCTCGCCCAGATCAAATATGTTACGTTTAATTTTACTCAACTATAACAGCTAACGCATTATGCCTTAAGAGCCTTAAGAGTTGTCAGTTTGAAGTTGGGACTACTTTTGAACAATCAAAGTTACAAGCGTAATCTATTAAAGTAAAATAAGAAGGGGAAAAAAAAGACAGTTTGTAAAGTTCACGGCGTTTATGATTTTAATCAAGAATCTTCTCGTACAGCAGCTGTAAAACTATTCACTCAATTTGAGCGTATAGACGGGTACAAACCCGTCTATGTAGTGCCAGATCAGCTGAAACATTAGTGCTCTGGGTGAAAACCCAGATTTGTCATTTCCAAGACGTTCACAGCCATCTTTAAAACAACCCTACATCGCAGTTTGAGTCACAGTACATGTTTACAAAGTATCACTGACGCAACATCTATGAGACCATGTGTAACAACTCGTGTTCGTTGATTGGGTGTTGGCAATTCTCCTAATTTTGTTTTAAAGAACATATTTAGAGACGAGGGTAATGTCAAACTGAATGGGTTTGTGAATTGGCGCGTGTGGAGCTCCAAAAAGGCTAGATTAGTTGAGTAGTGTCTCTATTCACAATGAAGTGACTGGTGCTAATTTCGGACGGCGACACGAGAGCGGTGTGGTTATAGTAAATGTTGAACGCTCCTGCATGATTCAGACTTCCTGTTGCTTATACTACAGTATCCTCAAGGTAGGAATGTGTCTGGTTGGAAAGAAAAATTTGTTTGTTACGTTTACTTTCAGTGGTACAACCCCAATAAAAAAATATATAGACCTCAAATGCTTCTGTGTAAACGCGTACCCTACTTTCGTTTCTTTTATCGGTGTAAATAAGAATAAAATGTTTACAAAAATCTGTCACGAAGTTGTAACTCTAGGAATTAAATGTAGGTAAGCAGTACCTAGTTTTCTTGGAATGGGTTGTACCGTCGTCAGGCTAGAGGAACAGTAGAAGGGAGGACACGCCCCTTACACTAGACACAATCCTAGTTTGAGGTTACTGTATATGGAATGGACGTGATCGATGTTTAATTTCCACCAAGCCGCCAAACGATTACATTATTTGTTGGACGAATTATTTCACAAAACGGAGTCGTTAATTAATTGTCGCTTTGCGATCTAACACCTCTTGAGTTTTATCTTTGGGGCTTTGTCAAGGTAGAAGTTAACTCAAATAATCCTCGTACTGTTCAAGCGTTTAAAGAAAATATTTAAGCTGTTGTTAACGTAGCAATTATGTGAAAACATGATGACAGAACTTACTTCACAGGATTAACATTTTCAACAGATTTTCCCCTTAACCTCATCGCCTTACGCAAAAAGGAATAAAAAATAGAATATAAAAAACCCTTATCCTCTAAATACTTTAATAGCGTTAGGATCAGGAAACAAAACTGAGGGTTGATCAAGACAGACCTGACAGGAAAGATGAAAGAGAGTGCGATCTAACTCAAGTCTACCAAGGTGTAGATTCAACTAATATATCTCGGGATTGCAACAGAAACCGAGGCGGCCATTTACCAGATTTTTATTCAATATTTAATCAAAAATTTTCTTTTCTAGATTAAATAAAATTAGAATTTAATTATGCATATCTCTGTTAATTATTTGAAATTGAACGTCATGTCTTAATTTAATTTACAGTATACTACAGACGTGCTGTAATTCTAATATTTTTCTAACCTAAGTTAAAACTGAACGAATTCAACTCCACCATGTTTATAATATTCAGCTTTGGATTACATTTGCTGAAGCTCAGTCAGCAATGAGGGAAAGCAATACTTTTAGTCAGCGTTACCTCTTCCCACTCAGCTCGTCGCTGAATCAATACAGTGCGCTAAATTAAAACCCCGCCAAATTATACCTTCTAACATAAACCGGTGTATATTTCGTGAGAGAATGATAGCATTTATTTTATACTAACAGGTTTACACTCGTAATGTCTTTGTTTCTTTTCATATTTAATGACCGGCTTCAAATGATTTTACAGAAGGTTTTTAATTTTTTTAAATGAAAAGTTGAGGATTCTAATTAGTTTCATACAGATCGTTTGAAGCGTAACAAAACCACTTTACGGAAAGAAAACGCATATATTGCAGTTGTTTAAATAGCAATTATAGCGAGCGAATCTTGCTGGATACACCTTTGTTCACATACAGTATTTCTGTCTTACATCTTTCCCATTAGGTCTCTCTTGATCATCTATGTACTTTTCAGATCCTAAGGCTGTTAGAGTATACGAGAGCTAATGGTATTTTTTTTATGCCTTCTTTTTTAATAAGGTGTTAATGACAGAGATTTTTTGCCTCTAAACAACAAGAAAAAAGAAAAGGAAATACCAATTTAAAAACAAAAATATTTAGACTACTTTAAAATTGAATTACATTTTACAATTTGGTTATATTATGATGACCGTAATGGTTTTGCGTCTTTAAAAAACAAGTTGATGGGCGCCATCTGCATACTTACCCAGCCCCATTGTTAAATGTAATACAACCAAATCCTCTAAATGTAATGCTTAATAAGTTGGTTTCTTGTACTTTTTAGGAAATGTTAAATTGCATTGGCAGATAAAGAGGTCTTAGCCAGTAGGGTAAGTTTGTTTAAAACAGTGGTTAGACAGGTTTTCTGAAGCTCTAACATCAGCTAGGACTGTAAAGTAGATATCTCAAATTGCTTTGTTTTTGTTAATATCTCTTGTCATAATATGTGAAAGGGTTATTCGCTACGCTCGTATCGGTGACTCGACCTTGTTGAATTTCGCAACCATATTAAATGTGACATTTTATTGGGAGTTCAAAGTTCGAAATTGACAATATCTTCGCTATTTATAACCTCTTTAACTTCGTAGAGAGGTGGCGTTGGTGCCATTACAAGCAGAATATAATCGTCAAATTTGTATCTAATTTAGTAGTACTAAACGAGATACGAACAAAAAATTGTTAAAAATGGCTCCATTTTGAAATTTTTAATTTGATTTTTTTTAATGTAATGCGGTTGTATATGAGCACATTGTAGTCTCCTGTATCTAATTTCATGCTCCATCCTAATTTTTGTGGCTTCTATTTAAATACTACTTACTCTGAAGACGCTTTTACGGTACAAGAAAAGCAAATTTATAAATACATTTTCGAAAAAGGCGTCCATGGTTTATTTTCACAACTACAGAGGTGATATTTTTTCAACGAATAGTTTTGAATGGTTAGTAGGCCTATTTCGATTGTATCATGGTATGCGAGAAAGTTTGTGCAATTGAAGCTTTCTGTCCATTATATTGCCAATTTGTGTAAATGTATTAAGAACATTGAAGTTGAGAACATGTTTTTTGTTTGGCTAGTATAGCTACATTTAAAAGTCTGCTCTTTCAATATCAGCGACGTCATCCAGTAAAGCTAAATCGTGCCTAGTGTAATCGTTGTAAATAGTTTTAGTTTTTTTTTTTGATAACGGCGGGATTTGGTCTGTCTAAGAATTAACCATCTAAATTTGTTCAGAAATTACGACCTTGTTATAATACTGAATATAAGAAACATTGAATGCTACAATGTACTTAAAGGTATTACACTTTGCTGCACGCTATGGTTTCGGAACATGCAAAGTATTTTATTTATGAACGAGATGAAACCGTTATACTTCATTGTCAAATATTTTATCAACCAGTATTTATGGTTCATTTTGTTCTTTTCAATTGTTTTTCGTCTCTGTTAGATAGTTGAATAGTTTAGAAATTGTCGACACTTACAATAAATTGTGTAAAAATATTCCATAAACTAACTATTACAGCCAGTCATAATAACGAAAGAAATATATTTGTTTGATAAAATTTCAATTCAATAGTTGTTAGTACAAAAGCAAACTGAACCATTGATGCCGTCTTTGAAAAATTATTTATATTTTAAAGTAGCTTGCATAAACTTTCTTCTCCCGGTATTTTAGGAGAGATACCGAGCAATACTTTTTGTAGACTGTAGATTAGATTTGATTGTATTTAGGGTGAGTCTCCTCTGGTGGGATTCTCTTGCATGTCATCTTTAGATTTTGTGCCCTCTTCGTCGGTCAAAACCCCTTACCTCTTACGAAGTCCAGGATTTTCCTAACTGTGTCAGCGTCTTCTTCGTCACCTTGTTGCTGGATTTATAAGAGCTTTCTGCGATTTGTTTCAAAATCTCTCAATCAGAGATAACGTGATTGCAGTCTCTATTGTCTGCTAGCATTTATAGTTTCCTCGATATAGGTCTTCTTTTGAAAATGTTTCCTGAATTGGCCGTGTTCAGTTAAAAGTGACAACTCATACCTGAACATGGCCAATTCAGGAAACACCAATTAATTAACAAATACGTTTTTCGAAAGTCTTTAGAGGCTACATTTGACTAAAATTTGATCAAAATCGATATAGCCCATTTTGAGAAAATCGTATTTTTGTATCTTCTCCTTTTTAAAAGTTATTAAAATAATAATTTTTTTCCACCCCGAGATGTGGAAAAATCCGCATATCAAATTTGATTAAAATCGGTTGACGCGTTTTAGGCTATAGATCACTACATACGACAGAAATATTGACAGACAAACGTAATTCCAAAAACCAATTCCAAACGTCGAAACGGTTACATTGGGAAAAATCATGACATCAATTTTCACCCACCACATAACTTTCTCTGGACTATGTAACTTTTATGAAAGTAAAATAGGGGTGGAGTTGCGATAATCACGTTGCAACTAACAAAATGGTAAAGTAAGTTAAGATTTAGTTCACAGCCTTGTATTCGTCTTTTAACTGAAATAATGAAGTTATTTAGTTAAAATTTAATGAAATTTGTATCCTTAACTGTCAGATTAAACGCACGAAGGCTAAATGACGTAAATTGGTCGAAACATTCCAGTAAAAAAGCGTGCAATATTTGTTTAATTTACAACCCGTGTTAACATTAATTTTGTGTTTAAAAGAACATATTGTTTTTACATTAAATTGTTAAAATTACAACGTCTACACAAATCCAAGTACATCTCTGCTGATGACATGGAATTGGTTGTACGAGATCTGGATTCCCTGAAAGAAATGTTCAGGACCTTGGAAGAAAAGAGGCGTAGAATAAATGAAGGGGGAACTAAGAGCATGTCAGCGTGGGAGAGATATGATGACAGTACAACTGGGCAACAAACCTGGGGTGGTCTTCTGAACTTCGAGAACACGGTCACACCAGAAATTAAGAAGAAAGATCATGGGTGAAACAAAGCGAATTTAAGCTTTTGGAGTCAATCCTTCTATCTAGAAATTTGAAAGAGAAACTGCACAAGATGCTGTTGATGATATTACGCTACGTATATTTGAGAGAAAAAATATAAGAATATTCAGCCTCGCAAGAAACAGAGTAAAAAGAAGGATAGTAAGACAAAGAAATAAATTAAAAATACACTCCAGGTGAAAGACAGTGAGGTTTGTTATGTCCTGGTGGATGGCATGTTTTGGTTGTGTCGAACGTATAGGCGAATACCAAAAATGTAGTTACACGGAAAACGGAAGGAGGAAGGAGACACGGAAGGCTAAGGAAATATGGATATAGAATATAGAGGAAGACACGAGAAATATGCTCACTGGAAGATAGTGGGAGATGTAGTAGAAAGGAATGGAAAAAATTGTAACGGTGGTCAAACCCCATCCGGGGTTGAAGCACCGAGGAGAGTAATGTAACTATATCAGAATAACTTGTATTGTTATCAAACTTCATTTATAAAATTGTGACAAAGATAGGTTACAACAATAAAGTGCTTACACCAAACATAAAGTTTTACAGCACGCTATGTCTCATTGATTTAGTGTCATCAGGGGTAAAACTTTATTTGTGCAGTAATGTATAATGTTTTAGTTAAATTATTGCAGATGTTCTTTCTAAATGAATTTATAAAGGATGATTATAAATTGCAAGGGAATATTTCGAGAGCTAATTCTAGAACTACATAATATAAGATTAATGATTTGTCGGCCACTTTGAAAATAATAATATATTGAGTGAAGATATGGTAGACGCATTATTTATGTAACCTTTTACTAGAAAACCAAGACTTTATTTTGTAAATTTTCAAAATGGCTGCCGTTTAAAATGTTTATTGTCGAATATCTTGAAAATCACTAACATTTAAAAAATTTAAGAGGCAAAACATTTTCGTCTTTTAACAAAAAATAAAATGTATATTCTATTTTTTTTTATAGTTCAAAATAGTTGACCTAATATTATCAACAAAAAACTAAACATATAATTTTTTGGTGATTTTTAACAACTGAATAACTCGTTTATCCTTTTACCTACAAATAAAATTATAAAAAATCAATTTTTTTTTGAAAAGGGGAAAATGTTTGTTTCTTGTAAATACTAATATTAATAGTTTTCTAGGTATTCGACATTACACATTTTAATCTTCCACCGTTTAAAAAATACACAAAATATCGTCTTGGTTTTCTGGTATTCTAGTAAAAGGTTACATAAATAATGCGTCTACCAAATTTTCATTTCCAAGATTTTAATGAAGGGAAAAAACATAAAATTGCCGACAGACGATAAACGAATAGTTTCCTGAAGAATGTTAGATTAGATTATTGGATTAATGGGATTTGAGAACTCAAGATTCTTGTACTTAAGCTCATTGTATTCTTAAAGGACCTACTATCATGGCAAGCCATGTGTGTACCTTCAATGTGTCTTAGAAGTTTTCGTCCGTTGCTAGCATCAGAATCATCACCTGGGTTAAGCCCCGAATATGGCCCTTTTTCCTAGCCTTGAGTCATCATTCTAGGATGATATGTTTAACAGTCTCTTCAGCTTACTTAACATTCAGTTCATAGCTTACAAACAGGATCACTACTGATGATCTGGAGTGTTGATAGATGTTTCCTGAAGTGGCCGTGACCAGTGAGTAGTGCCATCACTTGTTTAAGCAAAGCCCTTTGGATTCCTCTGCCGAAGGTACCTTCCATTCCCGTACCTTAAGAGTCGGGTTATGCTGGACATCTATTTCCCAGACTTGGTCGGAAGACCGCTACAGAAGCCTCGGGTCGCCCAAAGAAACACCCTTGTAGTCTTCAGAATGTACTTCCTCAATCCTGTGATCAACTTGTTTTCTTCGTCCAATGACTTAAAGGTAGAAAACATTGCTCCAACCAACTTTTTATTGCTTCTTTGAGGCAGAAAAAAAACGAGAGCTCCTTTTTCCAAGTAGCTCCCTGATAATGAACGAAGAATTCAGTAAGTTTAGCCTCAAGATAGGCATCGAGAACATAACCCATTTTGCTGGCGAGGATGTCCCTGTAACTTGGAACTTTCTTACCAGATGGCTCCAAATGTCAGTGAGTTATTGTTACTTCAGAATCTGGTGTTTCACCTCTGGCCTTCTTTGAAGGGCCTTCTGCAGAGGGCGAAGTGGCCAAATCGCCTCTAGAGCGTTTATCCACACTCATTCCCGCCTCGGAACTCCATCAGTGGTTAAGTGATTCCCGACTCTGACTTCCTCTTCTTATTTCCTACCTGTTCGTCACTTGTTCCCATTGTTCACCATTTTCTCGAAGTTGGTCATTTTCCCTTCGTTGGACAGTAGTGGGGTTAGTTCTCTTCACCTTCAGTCCGTTCACTTGCTTAGTAGCACCGTCGAGTGATGTATTGAAACCTGGTGTTCCTGGATTTATCAGAAGTTCGTCCTCGCCTTCTGAGATAGGTGGAACCTCTCCATGTTCTTTCTCATCCAGTTCTTCATCTATACATTCTTGTAGAACCTTCATCAGTTGATTCAAGCCAAGATGCTGATAGCCAGATCGAGGTGGCTGGATTGTCAACCCCTACGCCAATGGAATAAGGTTTATATAAACCTTTCTTCTTATTTCTAGCTCTTAACTAAGATCTCGAAATATTGCCGTGAATTTTACTTCACTCTGTATATATTGCAGATGTTCTTTCAGCAATAACACAAAATTTTACAACAATTATAAATAAATTAGAATACAGATATTACTTTGTTTTTGTTCATTTATTAAATATCTGTGTTAATTCTGGTTAAAATATTTTTCATTACAGATGTTTCGCCGCATAAAGGGGCATCATCAGATGATAGGCCTAAATTTAAAAAAAATATTTACGAACAATATTGATTGCATTAATTTTGGCGAGTATTTCGTCAACACTCATTCAGGGTTTTGGATTTTTAAACTATAATTCCTAATAATGACCTGCGAAACAAGTATCATCATAGTAATTACCCAAGCTCATTATACAATGTAATACAAGCAGATCCTCTAAATGTAATGATCATAAGATTGTTTCTTGGACTTTGCAGGAAATTGTAAATATACAGCGTCAAAGTTGTACATATGTGAAGGAGCCTCGACTCGCTACGCTCATCTTGGTGACGCGGACATCATAACTAAAGAATTTCACATTTCCTTGGGAGATCAGAGTTCGAAATCAGGGTTACATTGTTGACAATAATTTCGCCATTAGTCATCGTAGTGAGGTTGGTAGTGCAGGAAGTATACGCTAAGTTAATGTGTTGTAAGTTCGATAACAAAGGACATATAAAGGAAAAACTTGGAAGCCATTTTTTTTCGATTTTTCTGAATTTCAATAGGTTTCTATATCGGCACACTATAGTCCCCTAGACCAAATTTCATGTTCTTGTTTTACAATTTGTGGCAGCTGTTGTGACATACGTCAACAACAACGGACGGACAGCGTGTTGAAAATCACTTTTTCGGTTTTTTGATGTTATTGAAACGTGACGATCAGTCAACAACTGGACGTCAAAATTTGTAGCGATACCAAACTTACCCTGAACTTGGTAAAAAATAAAACAAATCTTCACTTTTCTCAACCAACATTCTAAATTTAACTGTTGAAATAGTTTGCAGTATACTTTGAACGTTAGAGTACGTTGAATACTAATGTACTGGCGTGACTTGTGCTTGCGTGTCTACTCCATTAACTGCAATAAAACTTACTGCACATAATTCCTTCCTATGACGTGTTCCGATGCTATTGTCTTTTAAATCACTTTGTTTGTAACCTTACTTTGGATTAATAAGAAAGCATGCTCGAAATGTGACTATCTAGAATGTTAGTGGCCCAATAGTTTAAACTTTAAAGTGTATCGGTCATACAATATGCGCGCGCATGTCTGTGCAGATGAAGACACTGATCACACGAGGGACTAACGGACATCCGATTAAAACATCTCAACAGCGAGTTTTACTATTTACGAACCAGTAGTTGTATAAATGTCACAAAAACATTGCATAAATTTTCCCATTATTAAAACCCTTTGGCCACTGCGCTTCCAGCGCGCCCGACTAGCCTAGACCGCCGCGGCCGATATCACCGTTTTTGTAGTACTCTATATAAATCGTTCTAAAAACCATGCTATTGAAGTTAGAACAATAAATTTTTTTGTTATTTTTGTTTTTAGCTATACTATAGGATAAACATGTCAAAACAAAGTTTCATTCAATTTTTTATATTCAAAAAGTACTAAAACCTAATATATATATATTTTTTTTACAATGATATTTCTATTTTGAACTCAAAAATCAATATAAACAAAACATATTTTATACATAATTTTTTTAATTTTTTTATTATTAAAGTAAATGTACTAATGGAGACCTGTAAAAAATTTCAAGAAAATATAATGATAAACAACAAAGCAATAAACTATTTTCTAAAATATGGAAAAATCGATTTACAACATATTTTTACCTTATGTAATAGAGTCAATAATGCAGACTCTGTAGATGTAGCCTATTCTGTAGATATTTGGACATTTAGTTGTATGGGTTTGTACACTTTTTAACAAATGTAAAACGTAAATAAGTAACCTAGAAACATATAAAAATACTGGAAACTAAAAATATTTACACTATTATGTACAACATTATTTGTGTTCATCAAACACTTGCTCTTTTTAGAACCTCTGCTTAGTCAAGCACATGGGATGAACTCCTTTGTTACAATTTTTGCAACCATAACGAGTTTTCTTCCTTTTCCCTCCAGAACTGGTACTTTGAGCACTACATACTAAACAATTCTGCTAAAAGGTAAAGAGGCTCATCACCTAAACCTGTATGTTGTACCGGGTGGGGATCGCCGAGCATTCCTCAGTGATCGCTTCAATTATTGAAATTTTTAATTTTAGTCTAGAAAGAGGATTATCTGAGTTAATATTATAAAGAATGTAGAGGTTCACAATCATCCTAGAAAAAATATTTGGCGTCTCTATCTGCTTAAATAACAAAAATATAGGCATATTACGAAACGTCTTTTTAAAAATATGTCGGCGGTAAAAGGGTTAAAAGGAAATAAAAAAGAATCAAAACCAAACATTTCATTTTGGTAGTATAACTTCCTTTGCTTGTAGTGCAAACACGTCCTTAGTGTAAGTCAACGCCGGTTAAGGTTTTTTTTTTATTTCCCCCCCCCCAAATTATTCCTTACTTTTTTTAATACTTAAGATTTTCATCTAGAGTTTGAGTCATTACCTTCACATTTTCACTCAAATTAACTCACAAATCAGCTTCTTTGGAGAGATGGTAACCAATACGTTTACAAATAATTTTAATTAAAATCGTTAGAGCCAATTTTGAGAAAATCGTAATTTTGTGTATTTTTTTTTCATTACGGTAGCTATAGAGCTATCAGGAGGTATGGGGAAATACTAGAACATACCAATTTCATTACAATCGTTCCACACGTTTAGGTTGTAAAGCGCTGCACATACGACAACAATAGACAGACATTCCAAAAAACACTTCGGGGAACACAAAACAGTAGTCTACATACGCAACACACTTAATATTTATTATTTGGCCCGTCATACGTATAGGTGGGAAAGTATATTATATACAATCAATTAGAACATTATACAATACTGCTCAACATTATACAATACTGCTCAACATTACACAATACTGCTCAACATTTCACAATACTGCTCAACATTATACAATATGGGTTAATATTATACAATACTGCTCAACATTATACAATACTGCTCAACATTACACAATACTGCTCAACATTATACAATACTGCTCAACATTATACATACTGCTCAACATTACACAATACTGCTCAACATTTCACAATACTGCTCAACATTGTACAATACTGCTCAACATTACACAATACTGCTCAACATTATACAATACTGCTCAACATTACACAATACTGCTCAACATTACACAATACTGCTCAACATTATACAATACTGCTCAACATTATACAATACTGCTCAACATTTCACAATACTGCTCAACATTATACAATATGGGTTAATATTATACAATACTGCTCAACATTATACAATACTGCTCAACATATACAATACTATAAATAATATTGAGCTTGACTTGTGAGATAATATTGAATAGAAAAAACTCGAACACAAGATCTCACAAAAATTACGTTTACTTAATCAAGCGCGTTTCAACGACAAAGTCACCATCCTCAGTGATACACGAGCTACAATAACTAAACTAGGTTATTTACAATTATAATAACTGGGTTATGGTTTAATTATTGTAGCCCATGTGTCACTAACGATGGTGACTTTGTCGTTGAAACGCGTGTGATTAAGTAAACGTAATTTTCGTGAGATATTGTGTTCGAGTCTTTTTTTTTATCTATTTAAATAAGGGCGTCACCTTGCTTCCCTTGTGACTTCGTATTTCATTTTAGATTTTTCAGAAATATACCTGGCAGTAATATTTTTTACTTACAATTTCGTACAAGAGTACAATCTTATATAATATAATTAATCTTCACACTTCACTAAAATTCGGTAGAGCCGATTTTGAGATATAACGTATTACATAACAGCCATATTGCCGACATTGTACAATACTGGACAAACATACGTTATCAATGGGAAGTGAAATACACACAAGAGAGGATATTCAGATGAACAACTGACAAGAAAATTAATACACGATATTTTGTTGACAGTGAATGTCAATAGATATCAGAGCAGTGCGTATTTTGTCAGAACACAGCACCTTGTTGCCACATTGTGCACGCAAGTTCTAGAGAGACTGAGTTAATGTAAAGAACACTTCTGTACACGACAAATTGAACTGACAAAGAGAAAGTCTGGTTGTAATAATTATTCTCTGATACTATGCATAATTACAAAATCTTTCAGGTTTTTAATATCCTTAAAATTTGGCATTTGAAACAGTTAAGTTCAATACTTCTTCACGTATTCTTTGTCTGTGTTTTGTGTTACGTGTTGCTTAAATTTGGTTTATTTTCTTCACCTATTTTCACAATTTTATAAATAATGTTTTATAACAATACAAGTTTTTTATTATTTTTTTATTACAACTGAGTACAAACCAATCTAGTAATTTACATTTAATAATATATAGGCCTACACTGTGAGGGATAATAACCCTTTGGTCATTACTCCCTTAATGTCAAAGTCCATTAAGTCCAATGGTTTTATTCGTTTCAGTCTTCTAATTAAACCAGTTGTATCCATCAACCTGCGTATCTCCGGATGCTCATGTTGTTCAATGCGTTGTCTGTGCTTGCTTGCTTGCTTTTTTATTTCTTCTCTAACCGTATCTATTTTCAAATCCCTATGCAAGTTGTCATTTCTTATATACCATGGTGCATCAATAATACATCGGAGCACCTTATTTTGAAAGGTTTGTATGGTTTTTATGCTAGACTTCTTTGTACAACCCCATAGCTGTAATCCGTAGGTCCACACCGGCTTTAACACTTGCTTATATATGAGCATTTTGTTATGGATTGATAATTGGGAATTCCTTCCCAGAAGCCAATACATATTTCTGAATTTTAATTTTAACTCTTGAACTTTCTTTTTAACGTGTTCCTTCCATTTCAATTTCACGTCCAAAGTCATTCCCAGGTATTTCGCGGTATTAAAATGGGGAACTTGTACAGAATTGATTAAAATTAGTGGGTGATAATCAATCTTTAAGTTGATAAAGTTAACATTGGCTGATTTTGTTTCATTTAAACCAATACGCCACTTCTTGGTCCATCTGCTCACCGCATTGGAGGCCCTCTGGAGCTTCCCTGCAGTTTCCTCAATTTTCTTCCCAGTTGCTAGTATTGCAGTGTCGTCTGCAAAAGTAGCTATTGTTACATGTTCGTCATTTGGAAGATCTCTCGTGTAAAGTAAATACAAGACCGGTCCCAGCACGCTACCTTGTGGAACACCCGCTGATATCTTCTTTAATATGGAGTATTCTCCCTCAAATTTCACTCGGAAATGCCTCTCAGTCATGTATGACTTGAGTATTTCGAAATATTGTTTAGGTAGTTCTTTTTCTAGTTTCCACAAAAGAACCCCCATGCCACACCTTGTCAAAGGCCAGTGTTACATCCAAAAAGACACTTGCACAAATTGCTTTTTTCTCTAATACAAGTAATCTGACATAATCGATATAATTTCAACAATTTGTCGTATAAACATGTTTATGAGCGCCATCATATAATGTAATATAAGCAGATCCCTTAAAGTTTGTCTCTTGGGTATTGTATAAGATGTTAAATTGTATTGGTAGATCAAGGGGACTTATCCAGTAAGATAAGTTTATTTAAATATAACAAAGTAATCTGAGCTTAGTAATTTTGTATATCATTACTTTCTTAATGTCGTATAGGCCTGGATTAGCCATTAAAATATATGTAGCCTACTCGTTCGCTCGTGTATATATCTCGACCCATGCGCGCTTTGAAGTTGATAATATATGTGAGGAAGCCTCTTCTTTAGTCTGCGCTCTTGTAGGTGACTCGATCCTACCGGGTTTCATAACCACATGAATATCACACTTTCTTTGGATGTTAATGTTCAAAATTAATAGCATTGCATGCAGAATTAAAATCTGAAAATTTTATCTAAAATAATATGTTATAATTTTAATACACACGAGGATATAAACTAAATCCATTTAAAATGTCAGCTATTTTGACACTTTTTTATAAATTTTCTGAATTTCAATCAGGTTCTATATGAGCACACTATACCCCCTAAACCAAATTTCATGTTTCTATTTTAAAGTTTGTGGCTTACATAGGGGAGACCGGGTATAGTTGATACACTTTTTACTTCCTGATTTTTCTAATTTTTTTCTGTAATCATTTTGAAATAAAGAATGTGTAGTTCGTAGCTATAACTAATTGGCTATACCTTGTGACATTTAAGTTCTTTATAAAATTAAATTCGTCTTGTCAAAAAAAAAGTTTAAAAAGTTTGCAAGATGTATCAATTTGACCCGGTCTGGGTAAAGTTGATACGCTTTTGAGTAAGCTAATACGGTGTCAGGAATTAATAAAATAATATGCAAAACATAAATATGAACAAGTTTTATTGAAACTATAAAATATATTTTAACATTTTGTGACAAATGGAAGCTGAAACCATTGTTTTGTGACCGATTACTCTGACTCTGAAGTAAAATTTGGGTCTGATTGACAGTTAATACACGTATAAAAGGGACTGTTCCCGGCACAGGTGATGTGTGCCCACTTCTTGCAGGAAATACACTGGATCCAGTCTTGACCAGGTTTAGATGAAGAATAACTCTTGAAACACATCAAACAAAAAGACTCTCCATCTTCATCAGTGTCCGATTCTTCTTTTTTGATTTTTCTTCGTTTCTCTCTTTTTTTATCTTTGGCTTCTTTTCTTGGTTTGTCTATGTCTTTGCTTAGTTTACCCCCAAATAATTTAAATAACTTTAACTTATGTTTTTCTGTCTTGATAGATTTCTTTCTCTCTCTCTCTCTCTTGTTTCCTGTTCAATTTTGTTTTTTATTGGAGTATCTGTGAGAATACAAGACTTCAATGGTTGTCTGCCTTTTCCACTTGTTTTACGTTCTCCTGCTTTTGGTAGAGGACGTATTTCTTCTGGCATAACAATTGGCGAAATAGCTCCAAGGCTAGTAGAGGCAAGTGGTGTCCGCTTCAGTGGTTCATTTTCAATGATACCAACTTCTTTCGATGTAGAAGGCTGATTAAGTCCTGCTGATGTTGAAGGCCGATATGCTTCTGCTGAGGTGGAAGGCTGATCAACTTCTGCTGAAGTAGATGGCTGATGAACTTCTGCTGAATGAAAAGGCTGATGGACTTCTGTTGATGCAGAAGGCTGACGATCAGTCACAAAACTAGACAAAAAATCTTCATCTGTAAAGATTTCTGGATTATACGGCATTATTCCTGTAGCTTTGAAACCTGCTATAATATTATTTGGCGTCATGGCACTCGAAAAGGCACTATTTACAAGACTAGGAATTTCATAAATTGTTATGGTTTTCCCAGGATTGCTGATTAGCCAGTTGTCCACAGCTGAAAAGTAGAACTTCTTGAATGGTCCATAAACTGTTCTATCCAGGGGCTGGAGGCGGTGGGACGTATGGGGAGGAAAAGACAGCAAAACAATCCCATTGTCTTTACAAAAGTTCAGTACATTAATTGACAGGTGGGAGTCATGATTGTCAAGCAATAACAGGCAAGGTTGTTTGGCTGTTGACTTAACATGGCTATGAAAATGTTTTACAAAAGTTAGGAATGATGATCCCGTCATCCAACCAGATGGGTGTGCTGTGCCGATACACCCTGGAGGTCCTCCCTTGATAAAGTGTTCCTTGAAAAATACTCTAGGAAATATAAAAAGGGGTGGGATAGCGTTGCCAATGGCATTGACAGCAGTTGCGAGTGTAACTGTTTGCCCACGCTCGGCGGAAGTAGCTTTTGCAACTTGGCGAACTCCTTTCTCAGCTAAGATTTTGTTTGGTCTTTGGACGGTTTGCACCCCAGTTTCGTCCGAGTTCCACACATCTTTGTTTTGAAACTTATATTTCTCGAACACTTTTTTAAGGTTTTCGAAAAATGTTGCAACGTTGTGCCTGTTAAAGCTTGTGGCTCGACTAAGGCTAGTCGCTTCTGGCTCCCTCAAAGAGAGATTGGGTTTCCTTTTCAAGAATTTTGAAAACCATTCTGAAGATGCAATTCCCGCATTTATCCAGGTATCTGGAACTTTCACTTGGTTTGCTAGTGCCAGTTCAAAGGCCAGCTCCCGAACATTTTTAGGAGTTAATCCATAGTAAATTTTAGAGCTTGTTAAAATATATTTACTAAGCTCCTCCTCTAGTTCATCATTCAATATTTGTCGATGTTTAGCATACCCCATTTGCACATCCTTCTCAATTGCCTGTGGTGTCTCAACTACTTTTTTTTTTTTATTTTGTATCTATAAAGAGTCATTTTGTCAATATTAAAAGTTTTGGCCGCTTCCCTAATAGACATCCTGCCATTCCTAATCTCTTCGTATGCCCTTTGAAAGATATCAATGGGTATTTCGCCTCTTGTAGTTTTTTTCTTGTAGTTCCTGGGCATCTGAAAATAAATACGACAGATGAAAATACTTGTGGGTTAAGTTGATACACCGTATCAACTTGACCCAAAAGAAGCGTATCAACTTGACCCAAACGTCGCCATTAAACTAATTTCTAAAATACGTGAAACCTGTAACAGTTAGAACTAAGTTAAATAGGTGAAATTCTTACCTTTATATCATGTAACAACGTGATGTCGTCGATAGCACAATTCACAAACAAATAAACTTGCAATAATAATTTTAAAACATTAGTAAAAATTTACTTTTGATGATAAAAAACAGTATTTAGTTCACAACTCATAGAGCAAAGCAACCTCCCCCAAGTGATCACGCGTGGTTACTGAGTATCAGTCAGCTGTCCAGCCAACCCTGTCGCGACTTGTCTGCGCCTGCGCATTAGGGAGTGTTTTGCCCTGTATCAACTTGACCCTGTATCAACTAGACCCGGTCTCCCCTAACCTATACGATAACGACGACGAACGGACGCTATGTCGAAAATGACTTTTTTGCTTTTCTGAGCCAAATTAGACAAAAAGATCCCAATTTTTTCGATTACCAAATTTACCCTCTTCTTCGTATATTATTCAATATTTAATCATAAATTTTCTATTCTAGATTAAATAAAATTAGAATTTAATGATTTAAAATTGAACATCATGACTTAATTTAATTTACAGTGTACTACAGACGTGCTGTAATTATAATATTTTCTAATTATGTACCCTCTGCTTGGTAAGTAACAATAGGCCTATGTTTCGTTTATACATAAAATTTGACAAACGGCATGTAAATGGAACAAATATTTACATTTAGTTTTTTAATCTGACAGTTAACCAATTAAATTAGATGTTAAAAAAATAACTTCATTATACAGGGTGTACGAAACGTCTGATTATGGGTTAATATCTCCCTTGACGAAGTAAAACAACTAAATATTTGTGATATTACGAGAATCACAAAATTTACTTTTTTGAGTATTCACAACTTTTGATTTCTTTAGAAGATGGACTTGAACTTGTAAATCACACATTTAAAATCTTTTGAATTGAGCTCATTTTATTGGTTTTGAAAAAAAAAATTCCAACGCAAACCGCACGTCTCTATCTCAAGCTGCTTCCGGGTAGTAAAGGACTGAAGAATGATTTGCAAATAATTTTAACAAATAACTAAGCGTCGTTATTTTACCTGAATCTTTAAAGAAACTCTTTCTAACATTTTGTTTTCATGTATTGTAAGCTATCGATTTGCGCTGTTCAGAGTTAATAAACTTTTAAGCCGTGTATTCAAAGTCTACTAACTTCCTCTCTGTCATTGTGAGATGAAATGAAGACAAAATTTAAATAATTTTATTCTACGGACAAGCTAATAGAAATTATAACAACGCATCCATATTGTTCAATTAATGGAGTGGGCACCACGGTATCCTGGCTTTAGTCTCCTTATTTTTTTCTTTTGGAGTACATAAAAAATTTGACAAAACCCAATAATTTAGAAGTACTGCAACAATCGATATGTGTCCCAGGATTTACTGGCCAATGTAAGAAGAGAAATTGAAAATAGGCTCTATCTTTGTTAAAACATCCTTTGTGGACATTTCGAATATCTGAAATAAATCTTTTTCAGTTGTATAAACACCTCGATTACCGGGTAAAGGCTTGAGATTCCTCCAGTTTGCTCAGGAATTCGCCTCAATTTAAAGTCTTTAATGTGAGGTAAAAGTCAATATGGAATCACATTTGGGATTAAAAGTTGAACTAAGTTGAATTAAGTACCGATGTGATAATTCTTAGGTAGCCTAACTGTATGTACATCTTTCTTTGGATTAGATCTCTTATCAGGTCTCTCTATTTTAAGCTTCTTATCTTCTTCTTTTTGTTCTTTACCTTTAAGCAACAGTAAGTTGATGTTCGACATTATGGTACTTACCTAGCACCAACTTACAAGCAGATTTTCTAAATGTAAAGCCACGAAATTAGTTTCTTAAACCTTGTAAGAAATGTTAAATTGTATTGATAGATCAAGGAGTCTTACCCAATAAATATAGTACAGGCTGAGATTGTTTAAAACATTTGTAATTGTTTATCACTATTTTCTTGACGTCGCTCAGTGGAGCAAAATTCCAAAAAGCTGGTCTAAATATTAAAACGTTATTTAATTTTGATGGAACTTCGTATAAAAGATTTATGAGGTTGCTAATTACTATTCCAACGTTAAAAATTGAAAAAACAAAATGGCGGATCCCATATAGCAGACTAAAAATTTCAAAAAATTATCTAGTCCATCAGTTTGTATAAAACTTTGTATATAGGTATTTTAGAGGTTGCTGATTACAATTCCAACATTAACATTGCTAAAAACAAAATGACGAATCCAATATGGCGGACTAAAAATTTAAAACGTTTATCTAGTCCATCAGTGTATATGGAACTTCGTATATAGGTATTTTTGAGGTTGCTGATTACGATTCCAATGTTAATTAAAAAAAAAAAAAAATTGACCCATTATGACGGACCTAAAAATTCAAAAAATTATCCAGTACATCAATTTGTATGAAATTTCATATTTAGCTAGTTTTGAGGTTACTGATTACGATTACAAGTTTATATTATTTTTTTAAATGCGGATTCGATATGGGGTTCTGAAAATAAAAGATCAAAGCATGATCTTTAGAAGTCTGGATATACGATTAGGAATTTATATACTGATTAAAATAATTTAACTAAGAAGTAGTCGAATTAGGGTTTTTCTGAAATGATTAAAAAAGTGACATTGCTACTTATACGTGTAATAAAATGCACGATTTGCAGAATATCAGTTTTTGCATCTGTTTTTTTTTTCATGATTCATTAGATATTATTACAGATTATAATACCTATATTTTTTTTTTGCGAAATTTTCGGGATTTATAACTTATTCGATATTTAAAGATAAGAAATTCTTAACAAATTATTCATTTTACAAACAATAACACACAAAAAAGTTTTTTTATTTTTAAAAATATTTTTCTAACACATGTAAATATTCTATATACCATCGTGATATGAATTTATTTTTCTTTATGAAAATCTGACGAAGTTACACGTCCTTGAAATAACCGTTAAATAGTTAAAGGAACCTTTCTGTAGCTCAGACATTTACTCGAGTGTCACTTGTGAATTAATGCTGAAACAAACGCCCTTTCTAATTGTGTAATGTGACACTTTTACTATCACTCCTACCAACTTTATAACAAAAATTCCCTAAATAAAATCTTTCTTGAATTTCGGCTGCTTTTTGGGATTTTTCCCCATGTGTGTCGGTTAGGCAATAACGGCCCTCGTACATGTGAATGTATTGAATAGTCTCCACTCGCTTCGCTCGTATCAGTATCTTGACCCTAGCGGCCCTCGAAGCTGTACATATGTGAAAAGTCTCAACTCGCTTCGCTCTTGTCTGTTACTCTGCATTTCTGGATCTCGTAATTATACCAATTTCAAATTCTCTTGAGTGGTTAGGGTCGAAAATTATATATATATATATTTTTAAATAACTTCGCTTTTTGTCGTTGTAGAAAGATCGGATTGGTACCTTTAGATGCAGAATTGTAGTCTGCAAATTTATATCTAATTTATTGTGTTATAAGTTGAGTAACACACGAGATATTTACAACAAAAAACTGTTTAAAATGGCAGCTATTTCAACATTTACTCGATTTTTGTGATCGTAATCACGCATAAGACAACGTCGACGGACAGACGGGATTTAAAAACCTCCTTTTCGATTTCCTGATAACATGAAACGAGCAGATTAGTCAAAAAAACAGAGGTAGGAATTGTTAACAATAATTACCAATCGCACCCTATACTTCGATACTGGGTAATTAAAATATATTTTCAGTACTTACGTGATCGAAAACTTAACTGGTTACGTAAAAAATATTTTGATCGGAAATATTATTGTTTGTATAAATATTAGTTTTATGTGGAATGGAAAATTTGCACATATTTATAACAGTCGAGAATTTAAACTTAATTTATAATAACAAACGTAAAACCTACTCTGACTGAATGTCTGTTAGAGAAACTGTTTTATCGGACAAGTCTTTGGAGAAAATTGCCAAAATAACGCCCCAACATGCAGCGAGGTAATCATCACTTAGTTAAAGGGTATTTTGACAGTTATTTGTCTCCGATGTTAATCTCGTGGGAATACGACTTTGGACTTAGGTCCCATTGTCTCATAAACCATTTAACCCATATGTATGAAATTTTGTATGATTGTTCTCATTGTAAAGCTTATATACAAATGTATAGTAGTTTCCAAATAAAATTTACAAATTAAAAAAATTGTTTTTATTTTATTTAAAAATAAATAACTAAACTTAAAAGTAACTTACCTTGATAAATCTTCCTAAAACAGCTTGCTATAACAGTTCTTAATAAGAGTACAAAATTTCAAGCCTATAGCTTATGTATTTTTTCGGGGAATCGCACTTTGAAGTTGTACACAATTTTTACTCTAAATACCACCATCATTGTAACTTTCAACCTCTTTGTCCTACCTTTTTCTTTTCAACAATCTAATTACCTTCCTCTCCTTCTTGAGCTGCTTTTTCAGCATAACTTATGCGCGTGGTATCAATACGTTTCAAGCCAAATACTGTAAACTTTCCCAGATTTATCATGAGCCTCTGAAGAACATTTAATTTTCCAATCACACTTTAATTGAAGCAAATGACTGCATCTTCTATTAATAACTTAGAATCTCAATGAATTATTAGTTGAGATTTTATGTTTTGCCGTGAATATATTGTTTGAACAAGTCTGTTCTAGTCAGATCTAACATTTCGTGAAATGGAAAAACACTTTAATTGTTAGAATTATTTATTTACAAAACGGCAGCCGTATACAACTTGTAAATTTGAATGTATCTAAAACCATATATTTAACGAATCATTTACAAGGGGCAAAAAGAGTATTTTCTTTTAAGCCTCTTTAACCACCTAGACTGTCCTAGACACTTATACGTGAGAGATGTTGTCAGATTGCCTTTCCTACCCCGTTATTTTATTAACAACCCCAAAGGTTCATCGGTTCTCCACTAGGTACCGCTACGCTCTATAATATGTTGAAGTTCAATCGGCCTGTACTGACCACAGAGCACTGAATAATAATAGAGTGGGCATACCAATACTAATGGCATTGAGGCAGTTGAAGCCAAAATCGGCCATTTTGGCTGTGGCAAGTTCTCCCTTAGCCGCATCTTCATGCGACTCTAGTTAGATAAAGCGATTTTCTTAAATAACGATTTCTATTATTTGCGATCACTCAATCGACTTGAAACTTCGCAGGTTTAAACTGCATTTATTCATGATACAGGATGTGTAATCAGATTTATTTATTTATTTTTATATTACTGGTAAAATTAATTTTAATTACGATTTAATGTAGTAAATAATTGAAATGACATGAAATAAATAGTCTGCTATTACTTTTTTTATTTTTTGGTCAGGTAAGTTTCGTCAGTGGGAAAGTTGTAGCCAATGAAATGAACTTAAAACTTCCAATTTAACTTGTTATTCTAGCGGTTATAGTTTTCTCAGAAATTTAGGTTGAACAGGGCGGCCTTTTACTTAACCGGCAACGCACAGCCGCCGCGCCGGTGTATTATATTACAACCATGATACCATTCATTTGATTGTTATTAGTTTTTTTAGGTCTAAAGTGACAAATAGAATTTACCTTTATTTTTTTTTTAGGTAAATAGAATTAAAGTGACAAGATAAATTGCTGTTTACAGTGTTTTAGAATAATAATTGTAAACATTTAAAATCGTTTATAAATAAATAAGAACTATTAAAATATTATTACTGCAGGAACTGTAAATTATAATACTGTTATGCCAAACATTTTTAACCACAGGTATTAAGTAAATTAACAAATGTTAGTTACATCTTGTATTATATTTATCACAATAATTGACAAATAACGAGTAAAGATTTTTCATTACTATATTCATTGTCCCAGAAACAGTACAGTTTTGCACAAGCTGTTCCTTATCTTAATATAATAATATAAGCTGTTCCTTATAAACACAAACTAAATGTAAGACTCTCTGACTGAAACAACAGATCGTCGCGTTGCCTGCTTGACGCTCGGGACTGGGATGGAAAGAGGTGGGGGAGCCGCCATCTTGGCTGTGGCAGGCAGCTTCACCGCCGCACTGCCGAGTGTCCACTCTATTATTATTCAGTGCTCTGTGGTACTGACCAACTGACCAACAAGACAGTTTTATTTTCTTTCCAACAAATTAGGTCAGTGCTCCCTTCACAAATTACCAAAAGGGTAGGTGACTATTACTTATCCAGAATACTGAGTGTGGGGTAAGTTTGGTAATCGTCAACAATTTCGACCTCCATATTTTTTACTGACTTTCACGATCAGGAAAACGGAAAAGTTATTTGCGACATGCCTTCCGTCCGTCGTCGTTGTCGTCTGTACGTAAGCATGATACCAGCCAGAAAAACTAAGATAAGATAAATTGTGGATCAGGGGACTGTAGTGTGCCCTATTGAAACTCTAAAATGCCGAAATTAACATGTCCAAATGGCGACGATTTGATACAGTTTTTGTTCATACTTGTGTGTTATTCAACTTAGATAAAATTCAAAGATTTATATTCTGCGTGTAATGGTACGAACATCTCATCTCTACGACGAAGTTTTTGTTAAAAAATGTGATTTCAAATATCGTGGACGGTCCTTCACATATAAATAGTTTCGAGATCCGCAAGGTCGCACGGACTCGAAAGAAGCGGGAGAGTTTTTAATGTATACACATCAACGTGGCACTTAAGGGTATAAAACTAGTGATATACAAATACGAGGTTCATAAAACTTGTCTAACAACTGTTTTAAACTAACTTAAATTAATCTACAAGTCCCTTCAACATACCAATACAATTTAATATTTCCTACAAGGCCCAAGAAACCAACTTTTGAGCTATTAAATGTGCCCTATGAAAGGGCTGGGTAGGTACCATGATTGCTCCCAATAACTTGTTTTAAATCTCTATGAAAGAATTACAGATCAGTGAATTGTGAATGACCACTATTTTTTAAAGATGTGATATTTTCGAATCCCCTGCAATCAATGGTTGGCAACTTCTTACACACTACGGTACGGCGGATAGAAGGTTGTCTAGGCGTATTAGGAATGCAAGTTCACAATATGTTGTCAGGATTAATGTTCGTAAAGTGGAGTGAAATTTTGAATTTAAAGTGGTCGGTCTGAGATATACAATTTCATTGCTTTGTGCAGGAAATATCTACGACATATTGTTACGAGCAGTAGGTAAATAGTACCCTTCTACCGCTCATAGTAGTATCAGTCATAACTTCAGCTGACAAGATTCGGATGAACACCATTATTTAGAAATTTATTAACGTAATCTCTTTAGTACTACTCTTGACAAACATTGCACTAACTATCTCAATTAACCTATCACAAAAATCAAATATAAACGAGCCAAAAATAATTGCTAACAAAAAATATCATTTCAATAGTACTCGATCAAAAAGTGAAAATGTCAGAAAATCAAAAAGTCCACAGAACGGATATCGTATTTGGTGAAAATTTCACGAAAAGTGGTAAAGAGGTATATCGTAAACCATTCGATACCTGAGTTTTTTCCATAAGAAATACATAGAAGAAATTGGTATTTAAAAAAAAATTTTTTTTAAATTTTTTGATGAAAATTCTCTGAACAAATATTTCGCAAAAGTCCAAAAAAACATTAAATGTAGATTCGTTTTAATTTCACGAAAAGTGGTAAGAGGTCTTTTATATCCACGTTTCACTCTTAAAAAATACATAAAAAAGAGGATGTGAAAAAATTAAATTTTTGATTTAAGGTTAAACGCTTTCCAAGTATTAAGATAAATCAATGTACCCTGGATTGTCTTATAATTACTTCGACAGTACAGGGTGGTTTCGATCTCTTCTTACAAATTTCGGGTTATTGTTCTTCCTTGGCTAAAAAGAAGTCAATGACCTAATACAACCAAGGTCTATCTCGATTCATTATTCGTCTGTTTGTCTTAATGTGTTTTTTATTTAAACAATTTTTTTTAATGTCTCTACGAATTAAAAAAAAATTGGTTCATTATTTCTATTGTTAGTTTCAGTTAGTATATTAAGTTTTATTATTGTCACCTAATTCTTTTTAAAATGGCAGCTATTTAAAATTAAAAAAATTAAAATAACTCTTAATAACGAGACGCTTTAAAAAAATATGCGAGAACAAATTTGTTCAGAATAGGCTAATTTAACAACGAGGAATTGAATAAATGAAGTTGTTTTTTAGGTATACATTTCAATTGGAGCTATATTTACATTTGTTATTAACAGTAACTGTTTATTAACTGAAATTCAAGCACATTTACTAAAATTTCTTTATGAAAGTATGTATGGAAATAATTGATGTAGTTAGTTATACATGTAGTAGGAATTCATCAAATCAGCTGTTATTATTACAAATCAGCTGATCAAAAAACCATATGTTTTTTCCAGAACAACAATCACCCGTTTGAAATAAACACTCTGCAGGACAAGAACACACCCATGCACGGCCGGACAAACAATTCCAAATGTCGTTTATTTTTCACCTAATTTTAAAAACAAAAGAAACTATAGATCTATACTATTATATAAAAATCTAATGGTGTCTGTCTTTGTGTGTGTTACTCAATCACGTAAAAACTACAGGACCCATTGAGCTGAAATTGTACATAGACATTCTTACGGTCCCTGGTTAACACATAGACCTATTTTTATTTAGAAACTCCATCAGGGCACCGCCCCACTGGCCTTGAAAACTCCTTTAACACTCAATTATTTATACTCCATTATATACTGGTTTATTCAGCAGACAACCCCGTACGAAGGACGGGTACTCTGCTAGTTCGCTATAAAAACTTGTTTTTCTATTTATTTTTAAACTACTTGTTTTAGAGTTATATTAATTAAACCTTTAAATAGCCGCCATTTTGAAACGGGTTGCGTTACAATAATAAAACTTAACACACTAACAATATCAATAATTGCACCCAAATTCGGTTCAATTCCGTAGAGCCGTTTATAAAATATATTTTTAGTAAAAAACACATACGTATGGACAGATGGAGAACGAAACGAGATATTACCCGGTTGTATCAGGGTTTGGCTTCTTTTTACACAAAGATCAGTACCCCGAAGTTTGCAGAGAGAGTTCGGAAACACCCTGTATTTAATACTATAAATATGTTCATTTATGTTTTGTATCTTCAAAAATATTTATTTTACAAAAAATGTAATGCACTCTTGCTTACAGTATTTATGTATTTGTATCGAAGAATTCAAGACATTGTCCTGTATAATTGTTATTACTATATACATGTTGAGTTGGTGCCAATTTACTTTAATAAATAGGTCCTGTGGTCATTTCATGATAGTGAATTTCTATATTAACACAGCATCGGAACATTGGTTGCCATGGTAACAGTTAGTTACACTATAGCCTCATTATCAAATTGGATCACTAAGTAATTGCTTGACATATGGATAATATTTAAACTAGAACAACGATTCTGTACTGATTATAGGCTAACAAAGTATCCTCTTTTATCAAACAACCCTTCCACGGAGCTGTTAAAAAAAAAATTTTTAATGATTTCATTTAAATTATTATGAAATGAAAAGATTAATAGTTGTACAAGTGTGTAAATTACAAATAATAGGAAATCACCATTAAGGAATAATTTTGAAAAACTAACTTTGCTCGCCGTCATTAGAAATTTATTTCATCTTACAATCAAGTTATTACACCAGTGAAGGTTTATTTAAATATACAGGGTGGCTTTAATGTCCTTCCCCCAACCATATTTTTTTGGCACATTTTATATCAGATTGTTTTTTAACCAATAGCTCCTTATTATAAATGTAGAAACATTATTTTTTTTATGTATGGACGACAGACGGGGGGTATGTCTAAAATAACGTTTTCGGTTGCCCGATACCATTAAGCGTGAAGTTCAGTCAAAAAACGGAGGTAGAAAAAAAGCTAATACTAAACTTACCGTGTACTTTTTTTCGCATAATCATAGCAAAATGTTAATATTTTAGGTTAGGTTTGATATTATTTTTCATGATGAATCAATAATCATTTATTTTTCTTTGTCGTTTTTACTTCCGGGATACCAACAAGTACACAAAATAGTTCTAATAGGAAAAGGAAAAATTTTAAAAAAAGGGTGTGGATATTACTTCTTTTATAAAAAAAATCCCGAGTTTTTCCTAAGTAGCTTTTTACGGGGAGGAGGAAAAAGAGTTACAAAACCAACTTAAAAATTCATGATTTGAGAAGAAATAATGTAAAAATATTTCATAAATTTTCCGTTTTAATGTCGCTTATTCATGAACTGTAATATTGTTTTACTTGCGATTTTCCATGGGTTTTGGAAATTAACCTCCAATTTCACGAACATTTGAACGAAATCGGTAGAGATAATTTTGAGAAATTATTATAGCACCATTGCCAATGTTGTTTTTTGGCCGGATAACTCGTTAAAGGATATTTTTGGAGAGATAGTGACCAATATATTTTGATCTTTGAAGAATACATTTCAGCGAAATTTTATCAAAATCGTTATAGCAGATTTTGAGAAAATGGTAATTTTGTATTTTGTATTTTTTTTTTTTTTTTTGTGCAGCTTCCCCAAAAATGAGAAATGTTCCGAAATATGGTTAAGACACGTTTACATATCCAATTTCACTGAAATCGGTCATTGTATTTGGATTATAGTACTCTACGACAAACAGATATCGTTAAAAAAAAAATCATTTTTGGATTCAGAGGGACTCAAAACTAATACAACGTCAAAAAACTTGACATTGATTTCTTAACCTATCACATAACTTTCTTTACATTACTTAGATGTGGGAAAGTAGTGACAATTAAATTATTCGATTCATTGATTATTAAATTAAAGGTGTTTTTAAATTGGGTTCGCATTTTTTAAACTATATAAAGTAACCGAACTTAAATTTGTAGATTAACAAGAATAGTCACTTAAAAATATGTCATGTTGGTGAGAAAAATGTTTGCAATGACAATATGAGTCGTATATGAAATAAAAAATTGCACATATTTACGACAGTAGAGAATTATAACATTTAATTCATAATAATAACAAACGCAAAACATAGGCTACTCTGACTGAATCTCTATTAGACAAGTCTTTGGAGAAAGTTGGCAAAATAACGCCTCAACTTAAATACAGCAAGGAAATCTACCATCTAGTTAACAAATCACCAACAAGGTTAGGTTAGGTTAGGTAAGGTTAGGTTAGGTTAGGTTAGGTTAGGTTAGGTTAGGTTAGGTTAGGTTAGGTTAGGTTAGGTTAGGTTAGGTTAGGTTAGGTTAGGTTAGGTTAGGTATATGAAGTGTAGGGTAATTTTGGTAATCGTCAAAAATGTTGACCTTCGTTTTTTTGTTACTGACCTACACGATCAGGAAAACGAAAAGAAAAAAAAAACATGTCGTTTTCATCTGCACGTAAGCACGATAGTGGCCATAAGAACTACGGTAGGAACATGAAATTTGGCACAGGAGACTATAGTCTGGTCATATAAAATACTATCGAAATTCAGATAAATTGAGTTGAAAATGTCCAAATGGTATACAGTTTTGGTTCCTATATCTTCTGTTATTCAACTCGTTAAACACTAAATAAGATTAAAAAATTGCAAATTACAATTCTGCATGTAATGGTACTAACCTTACTAACCTCACCTTCTACTATGACCAAAGAGCCGAGACGTACGAGCTAACCGAGTGGTGTTTTTAAAATAATAGCCTACACATTTGCAAAACCCGTTGGGACATAAACCGACGGAAAATAATGATATTCACCTATAAGAGGTTCAGAAATGTCTTAAACAACCTTACCCTATTGGTTTAAGTTCAAACAATTTAACATTTCTACATGACCCAAGAAACCACATTTTAGGCACATTTAGAAGATAACCTTGTATTGTAATGTATGATCGAGTTGGTTAGGTACCATCAACTTCCTTAACCTTCTAAAATATATGAAAAATATTAGTTTATTGCTTTTAGAAAATCCAAGTATAAATAATTCTCTACAGGAAGAAAACTTGTAAAGTCCTGTAACTTTTAAAAAACTTATAAAATTTATCGCTTAAAGTAGGAAAGTTATTTATTACGGGTGCGTTGCGTGATCTTGTATTCGCGTGTCTTGACTATTTTACTCTATTACCAGCACATTATTCTTCCCCCGAGAACGTCAGGTCTAATACAAAAGTTTGTTTCTATTAAACATAATTTATAACAAGTAACCTATAAGGAGCAACATCTGTTGACATTAGCCTACAGTAATGTTGCATTAACAAACGATTCGTTTATTTAGTTAACAAACATTAAGCTGCAGTATTTAGTAGGGTACAAAGTTCTCTTGACTATATCTTCTCATATTACTTACACAGTATAAGAAGTATTAGGTAAGTTTGGTGTTTCAGGAAAAGTAGTTATCGATGTAAGGCTTTGTTTTAGTTGTCGTTATCATCTGTACCTAACGACATAAGGCTTTGTTGTAGTTGTCGTTATCATCTGTACCTAACGACATAAGGCTTTGTTGTAGTTGTCGTTATCATCTGTACCTAACGACATAAGGCTTTGTTGTAGTTGTCGTTATTATCTGTACGTAACGACATAAGGCTTTGTTGTAGTTGTCGTTATTATCTGTACCTAACGACATAAGGCTTTGTTGTAGTTGTCGTTATCATCTGTACCTAATGACATAAGGCTTTGTTGTAGTTGTCGTTATCATCTGTACCTAACGACATAAGGCTTTGTTGTAGTTGTCGTTATTATCTGTACGTAACGACATAAGGCTTTGTTGTAGTTGTCGTTATTATCTGTACCTAACGACATAAGGCTTCGTTGTAATTGTCGTTATCATCTGTACCTAACGACATAAGGCTTCGTTGTAGTTGTCGTTATCATCTGTACCTAACGACATAAGGCTTTGTTGTAATTGTCGTTATCATCAATACCTAACGACATAAGGCTTCGTTGTAATTGTCGTTATCATCAATACCTAACGACATAAGGCTTCGTTGTAATTGTCGTTATCATCTGTACCTAACGACATAAGGCTTCGTTGTAGTTGTCGTTATCATCAGTACCTAACGACATAAGGCTTCGTTGTAGTTGTCGTTATCATCAATACCTAACGACATAAGGCTTCGTTGTAATTGTCGTTATCATCAGTACCTATCGACATAAGGCTTCGTTGTAGTTGTCGTTATCTTCTGTACGTAACGACATAATAACTGCTTTAAACACACTTACCCTGTATTATGTATACTGTGTAAGACCCCTTGCTCTACTAATAAATTTAAACAAGCTCCAAGAAATCAATTTTGGGGTATTATATTTAAAGGATCTGTTTATATTATATTGTACGATGGTATTTGCTATGTACCATCATGACTACCAGTAATTGTTTCCGTTGCTTATTACCTTTAGGTCCCCATCATCGCTTTAACAAAGAGAAAAAGAAAAGAGCATTATAGTAGTCAATCCTCTTGCCTTCGAATAATACTCTAAGATCGTCGGGGTTGGAAGAGTTTGTCAATAGCGACCTAATTGGAATGTTGAGAGAGATGGATGAAGACTACATAAAGGAAGTTGTAGATCCAGCTCGGCTAACCTGCACTTACTATAATTGACCTCCAAGTGTAGGGTTGGAATCGAAATGTACAAACGCTGTATCAAAGAATATTAGATAAATCGTCACAATGTATCGCACGTGACAACAAAGGCGGGTTGTTAACATTTGACCCGAGTCAAACATTTTGAATAACAAAAAATTGAAAAAGTATAACGTCTATAGAAAACTTACAATCAGCTGAAAGTTTAAACTACTGTTAACAGTTGATTTATTAGAATATACATAAAATAAATTTTATGTTAGAATAACAAACTAAACCCGCGAAAGGTTATCATGATACTAAATGCTATTAAACCCGTTACTGCATTCTGCAGTAAAATTAAAATTAAATCATTAACTTTTATTTGTGTTTGATGTATATATCCACCCAAATAAGAAAAATAATAATATTTTTTCTTTAAATATCGTAAGAAAAATGTATTCAATTTTAACAGTTCCTATAAACTTATTATTGACTAATAATTATTAAAATAACTAAATTATTGATTTCAAATTTTTCACATTTCGAACAGTTTTGTTTATATCTCGAGTTTAATTCAACCTATAACATAAGTTACTAAATTAGATATAAATTTGGGGATTTCAATTCTGAATGTAATGTTCAATCTGAATGTACCAACAATACTTCTCTTTGATGACTGACAAATAGCGAAGTTATTGTTATAAATGCAATTTCGAACTCTGACCTTCAAGAAAATGTGTTATTCGTTACAAAATCCCGGACCAAGTCACCGAGACGAGCGAAGCAAGTGTAAACTTCATCGCGTACGTACAGCTTCGAGGCCCGCTAATACCGAGACTCTGACATGAGCGAAACTACCCAATCTACCAACACAATTTAACATATCTTACAAGGCCCGAGTAACCAAGTTTTGAGCGTTACATTTAGAGGAGCTGCTTGTGTAACGTTCCATCCATCACCTTATTCAATGCTGTATAATAGATCTAACACTGATAATAATTTATTTTGAGATTTTAAACTATTAGTACTTTAAGAGATTGAGAAATGTAGAAGAGGATATATGAATACTCGTCTCAGTTGTGTATTTAAATTTGTGTGACATTAACTAGTCGCATATGTTCTAGTTTTATAACTATTAAATATATTAATTAACATACCTTATTTGAAGTCGATAGTAGTTCCTTATATTATATTAATTGCTACATGTTTCGCTGCCATAGGCGACATCATCAGGCCATGATGCTGCCTATGGCAGCGAAACATGTAGCAATTAATATAATATAAGTAATTAATATAATATAAGGAACTACTATCGACTTCAATTAAGGTATGTTAATTAATTAAAGTAGTTCTAAGGCAAAACAATGAATATTAAATATATATATTAGGTTAGGTTAGGTTGGATAAAAAAACTCGAATACAAGATCTCACACAAATTACGTTTACTTAATCAAACGCGTTTCAACAACAAAGTCGCCGTCAGTGATACATAACAAAACTATAACTGTATAATTTGTCATTGAAACGCGTTTGATTAAGTAAACGTAATTCTTGTGAGATCTTGTGTTCGAGTTTTTTTATCACATATTATTTCACAAGTCAAGCTCATTATTTATTTTTAGGTTATGTAAGATTTTCAAGATAATATTGTTATTATTATTATTATTATCTCATCTTTATCATAGAAGATATACAACAAATAATTGTATGTTTTACTATGGAGGGCCACTTAGTGATGTCCACTGAGGTCCTTAATGGATCTCCCTTCTGGATTTTTTTTTTTTTTTTTTTTTTTTTTTTCACAATCCAGTCTTTTCTACGTATTTAAAAAGGGTGAAACGTGGGTATAGAAGTGTTACAGTTTTGGTGGATGATCCACCAAAAAAATATTTACTACGTTTTGAGCTTTTAGTACGAAATATTGATTCAGAGAGTCAATTTTTACCTTTAGAGCAAGTTTAATCGATTTAATCAAAAATAAAAATACTCATTTACTTCACCTACCAGTATTGACAGAGAACAATATCTTTCAAAAGTATATTGTAACAGTTAATACAAATAAAGCATAATTATAGTACTGTAATAACAATTTTAAGGAATTGTAAGGTCATATTAATTTTTACATACAAAACACGTGAATATTTCTGTATATTTTGACAGAAGCAACGAAAATGCATATTGTAACAGTCCACAATATACAAATAAAAGAATTTAACATAAAGTACGTAATAAAAACATATATATATATATAAATAAATAAATAAAACAACATAATAAAATGTCGACAAAAGGTCGATTTTAATGAAATAAGATCTAAGCTGATGACATGAAAGCAACTTTAAGACCTTATTTAAACAAATAAATAATATTTTCAAAAACAGTTAATTTTCAATTTTTGATTAACGGACACTTTTAGTGCCGATTTGTTCTGGTGTTTTTATTTTGTTAAAGAGATGGCAAAAAATTTGTATAATGTTTATGCATCTTTTATTTAATTATTACAAGTAGGGCTTTTATTCTGTTTTATTTAAACAAATATACAAAACACATTCGACGTTGTCGAAAAAAATATGATCTCCTAATTGTATCATTATCTTAACTAAAAGCTTTTAAATTAAAATAAATCAAGTTAGGTCGTAACTAAACGCGAAATTAAGTATCCCTTCAGATTAGGGAGACGAGTCTTTAGGTCGCTATGGTAACGTATAATGCGGCGCCATGCCTCCATTCCAGTCAGTAATTGTATACAAATATCCCTACTGTATCATATGATATTAATATTGTTGCATTTCAGTTTATATTGTTACAGCGTATAAAATAGGTTGCATTTGTTTGTGGTTCACATTTTTAGGACAAGACAAAAATACAGCGCATGCTTATTCTAAAGTATTATGAGCATCAGCTCTAAACATTGCTCTCTTTTGTTGTATACAGTGGTCGTGGCACAAACTTTCTCACTCAACCATCCCCAAAACAGAAACAATAACCAAATCTAATCATCACCAAAAATGTCAGTTCAGTAGTTATCAAAAACTGAAAAAGAACAACGAACGATGTCTTTGAATGAATATTTATATAATGATTTTATTTATTATATTTTTATTGTTTATACTTTGTTCTACCAGCTAGTATTATAATTAAATAATATTTCAAGAGAAAAATATACGACCTACACTGGGAATCGAACCCAGGACCTTTGGATTTACGTACCAATGCTCTTCCAACTGAGCTATCCTAGTCGTTTTCGATTACAGAACGTATACTTCTCACTTGACTTTGCTATTTGCTGCAATGTTCGAGTAATCATATAATTACTTCATTAATAAAGACCACAAACGATATTGAAATTACTATCTACTCACCCTATCTATCTACACTTTAGTCGTATAGTCTTGAGTTAGATCAGTTTCTTCCATCTCTCTTGACCAACTTTTGTTCTATGAGTTTGAGCTTCGTAATCCCGAGAGAACCTAGATTAAAACACACTTTCCCCCAGGTAGTCGTGAGTTAGATTCCTCTTTTGAATCTGGTCTCTCTTTAGCAACGCTTGATCTTTACTCTAGGGGTAGGGGCCTTTATTTTGATCTTTTTTTGCGATGACCAAATGGCAATTTTTGTACAGGTTCGTTTTTGTTTGTCTTTTCAATTATTCCTGTAAGGTAACTTTCAATTTGATAAACTGGTTTGGGTTGTTAATGTTTCCATTTCACTCAAATTTGAGAGGAATCAGTGCTGTGGATTTTGTAAATTACGTCTTTTGTAACAGCATCCTAAGTCTGAATTTTCCTTTAAATTTTATGGAAACTTAATGCAAAAAAGTGGATTTATCGGGGACTTCTTCATGAATTTGTTAGAATGCATGTTAACCATAGGCGTTATCGAGTACAAGATAATGTCAAGATTAAAAAGGTGCTAACCATTATGGTACTTACCCAGCCAGGTATACAATGTAATACAAACAGATAATCTATATGTAATGCATAAAACGTTTTTTGATTCTTGTAGGAAATGTTAAATTGTATTGGTAGATCAAGGAGTCATATCCATTTGTTTAAAACACTTGTTACAAAAAACCCGAAATATGACTAAAATATGTCTATATGTCTTCACAACAAATTTGATTAAAATCATTCCACGCGTTTAAGCTGTACAGGACTGCACATACTACAGACATCATCCCAAATACGGTTTCTTTCAACTCAAGAGATTTCAAAACAGATATATCCACAAAACATTCCGCATCGATTATTGGGATCGTCACAGCCTATTCTACTTATATGTGATAAAATAAAAAGATATCAGCAATTTTTTTTTAAAACATCAAATTTATAAAGGTTATTGAAAAGTGTAAATTTAGGTTCAATATTGATGTTTAAAAATTGTTACAAATATTGAAAAGTACAAACACTAAAATCTACTATGCTCTAAGGAACAACATTAAAATTGAAGTCAAATTTAAACAGTTTTCTGAGTGCGTTACAGACTAAATTTCCACCCTGTATATTTTATTTTTATAAGTTTTATAAAACTTTATGTTTTGTAATTATTTTCAGTCTTGATATTTCAATTCAAGTAACTCCCGCTGGATATTCTGACCCTGAAATCAAATAAATCTGTTTCAAATTAACTGTCAAATGTATAATTAATTATCAAATATTTTTGGTGTAATTAAGGTAATTGGTAGACTCAATTATTAAATAATGTTACATTTCAGAAATTATTTGGTCAAAATCAAGAAATTGTTATATAGAATGTTATGTGATGGGTAAAATCGATGTATAGTTTGCGATCCTTTTAGTATATAAAATTGGTTTTTGGAATGACGTTTGTCTAGGTCCAATGCTATACAGCCCAAACGTTTAGACCGATTTTAATGAAATTTGGTACTTGAAGATATTTACGCCATTTCTCAGAACTTTTTTCTCCTTTTTTCCACAATTAAAAATTAGTGGTAGTTGCCATTAGAAAGAATCAGAAAATTAAGATTTTCTCAAAAACGACTCTTACGATTTTTATCGAATTTTTCTCATTTGCAACCTCTTAAGACCCGAAAAACATATTGGTTGCCATCTCTCTCTATGAGAAAAAATATCCCAAAATTGGTCTTGCATTGCCATAAAAGACTTTTTACACAGTCTTCGTGTTTTAATGATTAATGTAATTTTTCGACGATTCGTTTCATTTGATTTTGGGGATGAAAAAGTTCGTGAAATATTTTTGCACTGTTTGTTGCGTCTGTCTTAACACTGTTTTACTTAAAACTAAAGTAAACAGCAATAAACAGCAGACGTACCGTTTATTTGTAATCAATGAATAACTAAACTTAGGTCATTTATTTTCTCGATGAAGCTCCGCGTTGCCATAGTAACCAAACGCCCCGCTGTTGTATAAAGTCAAACTGTATGTTTTATTACAAGCAACGTATAACAGAACAACGACTGGTTCTGAGAATTTTATTATTTGAAAGGAAAAATATGTTCTTATACCTGAAGATAAATTACGCCTATTAATTAAATTCGTTAAAATAGTCAATAATAATTTAGCTCTCCGCCCCCCCTTCACCCTGAAATGTTGCCACATTGTCACAGTTGGTACTCTCTAAAAAAGGGAAACAATTTGGATATCTAAAAAAGGTTTGGAAAGTTCATTTGTAATACTTCTTTTAATAAGAAATTTATTAGTCCCGACTTCTCCGAAGAGTGTTTTTTTCTGAGGATTAAAAATCGTTCTTGATTTAAAATGTTATTGGCCGTGATCGATGGCAAAGTTTGTAATGCCGCAACCGCATGTCAACATTGCTCTGCTTTATATGTGGATCTACTTCAAAGGACTTCAGCAACTTGGACTTAACTAAAGAGGTAAGAGAGGAAACACTTGGGTTTGGATTGTCTATACTCCATGCAAGAATAAAGGTATTTGAAAGCGCCTTGCATTTAGCTTTTAATACATTTAGGGGATCTGCTTGTATTATATTGTACCAAAAGCCGGATTTAGATGGTAATATAAAACGAAAGTTCTTCGCTGATCAAATATCGTTGCAGAACTAACAGGGATAAATAAAAAAAATATTTTCCGTTTCAAACACATTCAAATACATCAAGAGGACAAAGAATTGATATAGAGACGTTTGAGTACGGCCAAATTATATGTGGAATTGTATTCATGGTACCCCATGACTCTAACTGTCCACACAATTCTTATACATGGTGCGACAATAATAGAAAATGAACTTCTTCCCATTCTGCTTTCTGAAGAAAGTGCAGAGGCACGTAATGAACATTTTAGATTATACCGCCAGAAAATTTTCGAGAGAAACGTGTAATTTAGACATTTCGAATCGATTAAGTTCTTAGTTCAGATCCACTCTTATGTTTGAGACAAATACCAAAGAAGATAACTACTTAAACAATTTTAAAACTAGACGTTAGCACTACTTCAGCCTGTTGAACCTTTCAGTGATCTAGGATTACTGGACTCGGATAGTGATGAGAGCTATTCCGATGAAGATTGTGATTTATCTGATGAATAGCTTTGGATTTTGTTATATTCGGGGTAATTTGTAATATTCGTTATATATTATATTGTAACGAAATAGAGGGCTCCCAAAAGGTCAGTGCTCGGCAGGCCATATATTGTGAAGAGTTGAAAGGGTTGAAAGCTAGAAAAAATGATTCTACAGTCAGTCAGTGACCCCCAAGGAGTCAAAATAAACCATTCAAAAGTCAATGCCTTCAACCGAAATTATTTGAAAAGGACCAATGAAAGGAATTGCATCATTTCTAAAGTAACGTAAAAGATTTAAAATAAGCCAATGAAAGCAGAGGATCGGAATAAAGCAGTTTGAAAATAAAAATTATAAATAAGGGTAGAAGAGAAGCGCACGAGGTCTTTCTGGTTGTCAACTTAATGAAGAAGGTTGTTCCGGAGAAAGTGTTTCTCTTAGTAGCAAAAAGAAGAAATGTTGTGAAAGATTTAGCCGAAATCAACCGTCAAAATTAAATAGTAACTGCGTCGTTTTGTACAAGTGTTTAATAATAATCTTCGAAGTATAATTAAAAGATAATCGGCGTTTATAAGTTAAAAAGAGTCGTCGTCATAAAAGTGTGTGAGTAATAGCGTCGTTCTACAAGTGTTCGAACAGGAATAATCATCGAATAAATTAAAAAGTAATCGTCGTCACAAAAGTGTGCGAAAATAAAAGTGTATGAAGAAAATAAGATTCGTCGAAAAGATTAAGGCAAATCAATCCATCTACTGTCAGTCTACGCGGGACCACGTTCAAGGAACCGGGAACATTGGAACTGTAATAGAACTTCAGAGTCGATAAGTGCAAATTAATGGACACTTTCAATTAAACAAACTACCACCAAATTTTATTTATAATTTATAGTCACCAAAGACCCTAACGAACCCGTAAAGAGAAAGTAAATTAAATTAATAAATAATAAATTTCAGTTAGCCGGAGCATTTTATCAAAATAATTAAAAGTAAAAAATAATAATAAAATTCTGATCCACTCTTATTTCTTTATTTTAGATTAAGACATTGTAGAATAAGTAACTTGTATTTATCTATGTACTTAGAATAAGTAGTAGATTAAGATGTTAATTGTATAATTATTAAGTGCATCAAGTTATCTTTGTTTTGATTGTAAATGATTTTTTAAATTTAAATTTGCAATTAAAGAAAGAGTTAAAATCTACATGTTTCAAAGTTATTTATTTTGTTAAGATCGGCACGAATAACGTGCATATAAATAAGTCATAGTAGTAAGATTTGTTATAGTATATTACATATATTATGATGTAATTGATACATATATTGTATTATCAATTTCCTCTGTTAAAACGTAAGCGAAAAATTAATATTTTTATTTTAGAAAATTGATCGTGGTATTAAAGTGTTATATCTTTTTGTGTTCGGATAGAAACTAAACAGTTTCCAAACACAAAGGATCAAATCTTCCGTTGAAGAGGAGAAGCGGAAAGCTGTTGAAATTTATTTAGTGTTTTTGTTGTGAAAAGAAAAATAAAGGTTATTAATTACACAAAAAGGTATGTCTTATCATTAATGTTAATTAAACAACCTAAAATAGAGGAAAATTTGTAAAAAAAATAATAAGCACTCCAAAATAATAAATGTTATCTATTTTTTACAATTTTAACACTGATTTTTTGAAATGGATATGTTTTCTTGAATAATAAATCTGACGAAGTGATCTGCGTTTAAAAAGACATAAAAACCATGTGTAACACGTTGTTTTAGTGAAATGCCCAATATTGTATTTACGCACTATTAAAAATCAAGCGACATGTTGATTCTTCATGAAATTTAACGTAGAGTCCGATCATGGAATAAAATATGGGGGTTCTAATTTGAAAAAAAACAAAGTTTGTGACGATTGCGCACATTTGCTCATCACGCATTTGGTCACGTTACAATATGTATATTGCTTTTAGCATTGCACTTTGATCACTTCTTACGTACATTGATCAATGGGAAACGAAATTTGGAACAATAAAACCGTAGAAATAGATTTGGCCGGTTAGATCGACAAAATACTCCAATGTGCGTCGTACTGCGATTTCAAACGAGAAAACATGGCGCATAAATTGAATTATATCGGAAAATTTCTCTACTAATAACCAGTGAGTAAGGTCCACTTGTATAAACTTGAAAGCATCGGTTTGATCCGGCAGTGCAACCCAAACTTCGCTGAAATTATGTTTTTTTGTTTGTTACTATTCAGTGATTGATTTTCGCTTATTACAGCATTACTATAAATATTCTCTCTCTCTTCTGATTATCATGTTCCTGTCTGTTGTTTTATTAACAACTGTTTTAACCAAACTCAGCCTACTGGATAAGACTCCTTGATGTACCAATACATTTTAAGATATTCTACAAGCGTCAAGAAACAAATTTTTAGCATTGCACTTTAGGATCTACTTGATTACGTACTATACGAGGCTGGGTAAGTACTATGACACACATCAGCTTATTTGCGTTGTTTCATCTATAACATGAAAAAGAAATGTGCAATGTAAGTACCATTCAGAAGTTTGTTTACTAAGTTCATAGTGGTAAAGAAAGACAATATTAAAATAATATTTCTGTTGGGATCTAGTCGGTTTAATTCTCTGGAATGCCCTGTGTTCCAGGTGATGAGTCCTAAAAAGGTGTATTTCTTCTTCCTTTAATCTTTCATTTCGAGTGTTTCTTCACCAACTCTTGTTCTCCTCCATCCGAGACGAGAGTATTCGAGGAGGAGTTTTTATATTATGTCCCTTTTTTATTATTAGACTATTATAATTATTATTTTTCTTTTTATAAAGTGATGACCTAGAATTTTTACCTTTATACGTAACAAGAGGTTATTTCAACTGTTTTTCATAAAACTAATCAACAGCTAGCGAAGGAAGCGCGTAATTCTGCTTTGCATATAAACAAGGTCAATATAAAGCACTATTAATCATATACTGTAATCATTATTCATGAACTTGTAACTTGCGAAGGATTAAAGTTATTACAAGTTATGGACTTGGTTTTTGTAAATAAAGTATGTTAAAGACTTAGCTAAAGATGAAAGTTAACATGGATAAAGTATAGGACAATTTTTTTAAATTTTGTTAAATGGAAAGTTTTATACATCAAAACAGTGTGCCAAATCTCAAGTAAAATTGGCAAGTTCAGGAATAATTTGGTTTAGCAGTTATTAAAAGCTTGTTTTTTGAATCAAGTAAGCTTAGGACATGTTTATGGCACAAGCTGAGCTAATTTAGACTCTATGGACTAAATTCATGCTCATATAGACTACGTTACACAATGAAATTTTTTCTGAAGCCAGTATTCCTCCATCCTTAGCTTCTTCTCTGACGTTCTTCCTCTGATATTTCAGTTCTCTTTTCCTTAATTTTTTCGTTCGTCATACTCTTCACTTCTGCTATATTCTTTCTGCACCAATCTCTACCGTCAATTTCTAGTTCTGTAATTTCTGTTCTTTTCACGGTATCTGAACCTTTTTATTTTCTTGGTACAGTAGGAGTTTCTTTGTTCCCTGTCAATCTCCGCTTGGCCATTGTTGATGTTTACAGATTTCTGGGAAAGTTTCTGATTTGATATGTACACTCAGTTGAGGTTTTCCCGTATCTGAAAATTTTACGTAGGAATTTACTTTCTTATCTCTTTCGCTTAACCCCTTCCTCGATCTTGTTTCCTCTGTGTACAGATATTCCGATTGTGTCTATATTTTGCCTGTCATGATTGTGTTTTAGTTCAGTATGTTTTTGACACAGTCTGGCGGATTCATTTTTTGGTTCTTTTTTCTATTGGTTGTTTTTTATTATTGTTTGGTGTGTTGATTTCCTTTAAATATAATATAAAAAAAACATCTGCTCTTCTGATGACCCTAGTCTTTAAAATTTTATCTTTTTTTTTATACATTCTCATATATTTTGTTTTTTTCAAAGGATAATTGCAGTCCTATTTTACCGCTATTTCATGTAATTTTTCCTTTTGAGTGACAGCTGTTCTGACGTCCTTGGTATTAAATTTGAATATGTATTTAATATTTTGTATAAATTAAAGACAGCTTCCATGGTTCCTTTTCAGTTTTTAACAGACAATTTCTAAACTGACGGTCATGTGAGAAAGTTTATGCATTTTTTTCTAAGTTTATTGATATTTTTGAAACACAATATTACGATTAAATTAAGTTAAAATTTTCCAACCAATATTTTGTCTTCTTACACACAGAGTTTCAGAGCACAATATCTCAAATCCGTTTCATTCTATTAAAATAAAATTGTTTGACTAATTCTACTATGTTTGAACAACAAAACAAAATACATATTGTTTTAATATTACATGTTGTTCCTCTATGAGTTGTATGCATTTGATAGGTTAGGGTGAGTAAACCTACATATAGAGTGAATCGAACAGCTGATGCGTGTCCAATTTAACCTGACATGATCGGGTCACGTGTATGTGTCAAGTACAGCTTCTGTTTAAAGAAATTATCTGCAACAATGTAAACCGGGATAGATTTGAATTATAATACAACTAATTAAATATATTATAAGACTTACCGTCACAATAGTCTATGTTTGTCAGTAGTTATATCACTACGGCCGTTTCGGCTATTCAGCCATTTTCAAGTGTTTTATATTTAATTATTAATCAGTAGTCGGAATGGCGAAAACAAATATAATACAACTTATTAGTCTGTCCAACATCTGTTAAAATTAACCTAACTGCACGTTAACAAACTGTTTAAAATATATAAAATCGTTAGTATTCGTCGAACAAAATTTTCTGTACTTTGAGCAATGTTTTTTCTATTTACTTTCTCACATTTAGGTTACGTACTATAAAGTTATGTGATTGGTCGAAGATTCGATGTCAAGTTTTTTGGGTTCCATTTTGAGGTCTCTTGAGTCCAAAAAAGTAGTTAAAACGATGTCTGTCTGTCGTCAGTCTTGTATGCAGTGCTCTACAATCGAAAGGCGTGAATCGATTTTAATCAAATTTGGTAAGTGGAAATATTTTGGCAATTTCTCTGATTGTTTCCCATCTAGTACCTTTGTCTGTAATTTAAAGTTTTAAGAGTTCCTCTGTACGGTTTTACGTAATCTTGGCGTAGTATATTTTTCAAAATTTTCTTTGTTACTTCTGATAGGATCCAATCGAATCATACGCCGTAGAATTTCAACCGTCTTTTTTCTGGTTGTGGTAAGTCTTACAGTTTCCAGTATATTTCTTTATTTTATGTCAATCTACAGATGTCTTGGGCCGTGGATACTTGTCAGTATTATTCTCTCGACCTTGAAGACCAAATCGGTAAAGTTTGCTATTTTTATTTCGTACAAGATTACTGTTCTCTCCACAGTATTGTAGTGTTTCAGTTTGACGTTTGTGGAGAGGTTTTCGTTGTACACTTTTTTTGACGAAGTTCAGTTTTACGAGTTTCATGTATTCTATCGCAGTTTCATCCGAACCGTTTCTGCTAAAGATGTTTCCAAGGTTTTTCAAATTATTTATGATTTATATTCGACTGTATTTCGTTTCGATCATCTTCAATTTTTTCAGCTTGTCATCATCTCTTCTGCTTCGTGATGATCTGTATCCCCGCTTTCTCCGCTATTTCTTTCAGTTTGTTAATTTAGACTATGCCTTCTTCTTCCGTTTCTTCGAGAAGTGTAACGGATTTGAATGTAACGGGTCTTTAAAGGCTACGCCGGAGTCGTTGCTTTCTCAAAACGTTCTCATGATTTTGTCAAAGGCTATGTTGAACAGCATTGGAGATAGGTTGTCTTACTCCCGTTTTAATTTGGTAGAGTTTCCCGATTTCGCCTCATAATTTATGAGAATTTAAATGAATTAATTACTATTAAATTAGTAAAATTGGTTGTTGTGATTAAAATATGATGGTATAAACAGTCAAGAAACATCTCATTTGTAAATTTTGTTTATAGTGTATTTTGAATATTTGGTCAATCAGAATGTTTCGACTCAAGTCAAATGTTAAAAATGATCCTTACGTACGATTTGATACAAGGGGCTAAAGTCATGAATATCGGTAAAAGAGTTTTCGAGATACAGTTTGTTAAATTTTCATAGGAAAACCTCTCGAATAAATTTATTAATTCAAACTAATGAAGATTTGTAGTAGAGAAACTTTAAATGTATGGAGTTCTAAAACGGTGTTGAATACAAAACTTAGAATTAAGTTTAAGCTTTGTTGTTTATCAAAGTGTCCCGTAATCAACTACTAAACACAGAATCCATTGTGCGAAGAGCCAACTATTCCTTCCAGGTACTTAGAACTTACTTTGAAATTCTACATAATATACAAGGGTGATCATTTTATCACTTAAAAAACCATTTCAAATATTTTTCAATTATCAGCCCTTTTCCAATATGGCGGCTAACTTTAAAATTTCTTTTGGAAACACATTTTATAGTGATTTCTGATACCACATTTTAGGACTTCTTTATTCTTGGGTGTTTTAGATAAACCGACTTGTTTAGGACTTACAAAGTTTGGTGTATATTTGGAAGGCGATTTTTCGTACTATCCATTTTTGTTTGATTTTTAAAATTAGGCATAGTCCAATTAGGCTAAATACTAATGTAGAACTAATTTGAGGGACAGATAAAAACTAACTAAAATCTACTGTAAGAAGGTTTTTATCTGTTCCACAAATTCTTATTTAATTTTAGTCCTGCATTGGTATTTACACTTCTATATGCCTAATTAAATTGTTCAATTGATTCAACAGAAGTACGGAAAATTACGTCTCAAATTTTGCTCCTTATTTCAAAATTTAAAAGTTCAAACGTTTTTAACTCTTAAACGATTGGCTTTATCAGAAAATACCCAAGAATAAAATAGTCTTAAAATTTGGTGTAAAATCAAACAACATATATATATCACCATAGGGATTTCCGTAAGGAATTATAAAGTTAGCCCCCATAGAATCAACAGTTTACCAGATTCCAATAATGCCTATGATGTATGTACACGCCGTTCTACCGTTAATAAGAAAATACTAATTTGGAAGTTTTACATTTCAAGGCTTTACTTTAAAAACATTACACAAAATATCTCAATCACTCATCTCAAAATCCTTATAACCAACCAAAACTGTTCCTAAACCGATATTTCTTCTTTTTCTTCTTCTTCTTTAAAAAAAAAATTTTTTTACGGTAGACCTGATTTAGAGAAATTGTGCGACTTTTAAAACAACTCTATGCTCGATTTTTTTTACCGATAACTCACGAATCGATTTTTTTTTTTTGAGAAATGTGATCCAATATGGTTTGTTTCTGTCCTTAAAAATTGCTTTGTAAAAAATTTAATCAAAATCGCTTAACTGATTTTAAAAATATCGTAATTTGTTTTCTTGTAGCAACTAACTTACAATTTTTAGTTATAAGAAATTAAAAAATAAAACTTACGGATTAACATAAGTTTCTCTTGTTTCACTCGTAGAGCACAACACGTTCAACAGACAAATAAGCGAGCGACAGATAGACAATATTTCAAAAACCACTATTTCGGACACAGGGGATTTCAAAGAGAACTCAACAGTATTGTTTACCCACCTCTACACGGATATGCGAGTGAATATACAACCATAATAAACAAGTACAAACATTCTACTAACTTTCTCACAAGCGCACCTAAAAAATGTAAATTATAGTTCATTCTCATAACCCAAAGAATGTTACTTTACTAGTTGTGTTGTAAGTAAGAAAAAAAAATATATTACCGAGTTTTTATTACAGAGTTTTTAATATCGAGTTTTTATTACAGTGGTTTTTATTACAGATTTCTTTAAACCGTGTTTTTATTAGAGAGTTTTTAATTGCTAAGTTTTTTATTATAAAGTTTTATTACCGAGTTTTAAAATAATTACAGAGTTTATATTACAGACATTTTAATATCGAGTTTTTATTACAGTGGTTTTTATTACAGATTTCTTTAAACCGTGTTTTTATTAGAGAGTTTTTAATTGCTAAGTTTTTTATTACAAAGTTTTATTACCGAGTTTTTAAATAATTACAGAGTTTATATTACAGACATTTTAATATCGAGTTTTTATTACAGTGGTTTTTATTACAGATTTCTTTAAACCGTGTTTTTACTAGAGAGTTTTTAATTTCTAAGTTTTTTATTATAAAGTTTTATTACCGAGTTTTTAAATAATTACAGAGTTTATGTTACAGACTTTTTAATATCGAGTTTTTCATTACAGGGTTTTTTATATAACCGAGTTTTTTATTGCCGACATTTCCCCCCATGCATTTCTTAAGGTAAATGGAAAGGTGCCCTGGTTTATTTTGAACTTTTTTATATTTTTTGAATGTGTTTGCACATTTTAAAAGATATTTACATATTGAAGTAAGCCTTAAAGCTTACTTTGGTTGTGTCATAAATGTAAATTTTATTTAATTACAAACCAGTCTTAAGATCAGGGTTTAATTTTTGAAATCGTAATTTAATCATGTTTTAATTGCAAATTGACACCCTCTTTTTTTATTAATCTTGAGATATTGCCAAAACGTGAACGTCATCCGTAGAGCTAATTTTTTTAACATTTATGCTGTTTATTGCTCCATTGATAATTTGATGTTTTTTTTTTCAACAATCCACAATTCGGAAGTTTTATATCTATAAAGACTACTTTTAGAAAATAAGAACCGTGCTTCCATCTTATGGTACTTACCCTACATTTTGAATTATTAGAGAAATAATCTTCTGGTGTTATATATATTCAAACAGGTCATCTCGTATGGAAGACAGATGACAGACAAAGTTCTAAAGCACCCATCACACAACTGTTTTATGCTACATATTTGTAAAAAAATAAATTAATAATACGAAGTTAGTTATTCAATTTTTTAGCGGGAACAATTAAAAAAAAGTTTATTATAACTACAGTTTATGAATTACCGAAATGCAACATAACTTCAGATTTTGAATATGTTTTCATAACTGTCACACCATCGACTGCTCAGTTATGTCATCGATTCCTGTTTATTAATTCATAACAGAAATCGCTCCACATCATCCAGGCTTCCATCTCTGTAATGTATTCACAAGGGCTTGTTAATGCCTGTGCATTCACACATACATATGAGAATTGTATGCAATCGCATTATTAAATATGTATGTCAATAAACACAGACCAACAGACCGATGTTTCCCTTCCACATATTACACTGATTGACATTGGAAACACGATGTCGGGAAAAAATTTACTTTATATCCCCATCACGTACGACACAATCTAAAACATTTATTCCTTGATAAAACTGTAGTGATGGAACTACAGTATGTTCTCAGCACACGTGAAATAAGTTTTATATTTTATTCTGTAAGGATCTCTGACGAATATTTCCTAAATCTAAGTTCCTTAGCCCTAATAAAAAGAGAGAGAAGGTGCTAAACCTAAGCAGAAGAGAACTGAAACCCCTCTGTGGTATACTAACAGGACATATCCATTGCAGGTATCACTTAAGTAAGATGGGCCTGGTGGATGATGACACTTGCAGGTACTGTGGTGAAGAGGTGGAACGCATGGAACACATCATCATGGGGTGCCCGACCTTATGCCTAAAAAGACATAAATTTCTAGAATTTATCTTCATTTCGGAAGAATAATTACTAAACCTCCCGATCATGGGTTTGATCAATTTTGTCAAAGACATAGATCTCTCCTGAGTCCAACAAGAGGGGGGCACAAAAGATCTAATTAGGTCGCAGTGCAGGAGGCGTCTTTAAAACACTCTTCCCCAGTCTTAATAATAAAAAAAATACTAATAAAATCCCTAAATGTGGTATGTTTAAGTTACACATAGCATTGTAGAATAAATGCAATAAATGTTCTAGAGTTGAGAGAACATGTTTGGTGAAATATGTACCTACTCAAATGCATTTGGGTTTTCTCTGTTATGGTAATTAAATATTTCCAAACTGTAAAAGAAATTAAATCGTTTTAAGATTTTTATTTACGGGTAACTGTATAACCGGTATTATTTCGGATTCTATAGACGATAGATACAAGGAAATAATTTCCAAAACTGTTTTTGGACGAAAACTGATTAGATCTACTCGTCATCGATTTTTTAACCCACCGAACTTTCCTACATTACGTGCATACGATCAAATGAAAATGCAAGTAAGGATGACCAACTGCAGTCTGATACAGAAATTGAGATAAAGTTAAATCCGCAAATAATGGTTAATTATAGTAATGATTACAATATGAGATGTTACAGCCCAAGTAGTGTGTTCCGCTGCACAGCATCGTTCATCTTTCTAAATATTGTCACAATTTATTTCACATTTATAGAGGGAAATGAGATTTGATATGGGAGACTATAGAGTGCTCACATAGAACCCAAGTGAAATTCAGAAATATCAAAATGAAATGGTTAAAATAACAACTTTTTTTAACTGTTTTTTGTTCATATTGTGTTATTCAACTTTAACACACTAAATAAGATAATAATTTACAGATTACAATTCTCTTGTAATGCCAACTCTCTCTACAATAAAGTTCTTGTCAAAAATGTACATTGATTTCACAAATAATTTAATATTTTGTTAGTTACAAGATCCGGCAGGGCCAAGTCAGTGCTTACTCGCAGAGCTTAGATTTCTTCACTGGAATACTACAATGTCGAGGTCAGCTAGGCTTAAGACCCTGATGCAAACGAAGCTATTGGAATCCTTTTTAATACATTCAGAACTACGAGGCTTAACAGAAGTCAAGAAAGTAGTGACATACACAATTACGAGGTTCAGAAAACCTGTGTAAACAACTGTTTTAAACAAAACTATCCTACTGGGTACTCCTTTGATCTACCAATACAATTTAACATTTCTTACAACGCCCAAGAAATCAATTTTTGGTTTTTGTTTTTAGAGGATCTGCTTGTATTACATTAAATGATAGGATTGCGGAAGTAAGCTACCACAATGGCGGCCATCAAATTGTTTTACTTAATTTACATACTCATTTAGATGTTTTATAAGATTATGTTTTATAATAATATATATACAGAAATATTTTAAAAAAATAAAAGTTTCGGTTTGTGTCGTACGTGATTGGGACATAAAGCAGATTTTCTGACATCAGGTTTACAATGAAAATCAGTGTAAAATGTGGAATGGAAACATCAGTCTGTTGATCTGTGTTTATTGACATACATATTTAATGTGATTGCATATAACTCTCCTATATATATATATGTACAAAACCTTGTGAATACGCTATACACATGAGAACCTGGATGATATGTAGCGATTTCAGTTTTGAATAAATACCCAGGAATCTGTGACCTGACAGAACAGTCGGTAATCTGATAGTTATGAAAACGTATTCAAAATCTCGTGGAATGTAATATAAAGTTGTGAATAAATCATTTAAATGTTGTTTCCGCACAAAAAAAATTGCACGGGGAACTTTTTATTATTACCAGTCGGCCATTGCGCAAAAAATCTGAATATTTGTTTCGAACAATGTTGTACATCTAAGCTTTCATTTGACGTGGTATTATTTGAATCAGTTCAAATTTGGTTAAAGGCTACAGAGTTTTCACGATCATTCTGTCAATTATTCTAATTATTCTGGACATAAATAAATGGTGCAAAAACGTTGCACAAACGTTTTCCGTCATCTCTAGTTTGCTCTCCAACCCGGCCGCAAAATGACAAGTTACCACAACCTCAGTCTCAGTGAAATCAGTGGAGAGAGGCTAAGAGGGCGCTTGTGGCCCTATAAGAGGCATTACTTCCCTATTTATTAGTTACAATTTATTTATTCACCAGATACATTGTTCAACGTTTTGACATAAAATGTTCATAATGTATATCTACGCATGACTGTTAACAGAACTCGTAACACATTATAGGTGATAGATATGCAATATTCAACCCTTATCATTGTCCCCTATATTAATTACTTCAATGTATTTGGAATGTAATTACACAATGTATGTTGTTTCACAATTATTGCTTTCATACACTGATAGAAGGGATAGTGACATGTGGGTGGCAAATGTAAATTAACAAATGTTTTCCTCAATTATAGAACTCTAATAATTTTTGTGTTATTAGATATAAATTTGTATGCCAAAAACAATTCGATAGTTGTTAGTAAAACGTTAAAATGAATTAAGGACGCTGTTTATGTGTATATAAAAACAGTATATTTAAATAAAATAAGGCATAAACTTGCTTCGCTCGTTCCATAAACGCGACCTTGGTAGTATTTGATTAAAACCCATTGAAGTTCATTATTATTTTTGGCCAGTTATTACTGAACTGTAGTAAACTTCTAGTTGCGATTTTACTAAATTTTTAATACGTCTGTTCTGATAAATTACGTATTTTAGAACAGCCCCGCGACCGATTTTGATTCGTATTTAGCTATAACTCAAGAACCCGTATTTTTAAAAAAATAGAGGCCACTTGGTTTTTTTTGAGTTGAGAAAAATTTAATAAAAATCGAAATCTTGTTTTAAGATATCGTTTTTTTTGTGAGTGCTATTTCAAAATTTTGAGTTAACAAAAAATAAAAAAAGTAACTTCCAAAATATACGGAAAAGCCATAAGGAACCTCAATGCACGCATACAAAACTAGATTAAAATAGATTCACACGTTTGGACTGTAGAGATCCACGGGCGACAGAGATCATTCCCAAAAAATACATATCCGCAATAACCTTGAAGATATTTTGAAATAATCCCAACTTTCTATATAGGCCTACTATGTATAACAATTAAATATATCGCTTTCTAACAGAGGTTATAAGTAAGAACAGCTGTTTTTAACCAAGTGAAAACTTTGGTTACAAAAACTATCGTAGTTACCGACAGCTGTGGACAAAATAGTACCTCTCCAACTTTTGTAAAATAAAATAATGTTGTCATAAAACTTTAACCACCTGACAAATTAAAATCCGCTTTGTTATTTATTAACACAGAAATCTTCCCTACAATGATGTGGTTATTAACATTATTGGTTATGTATTGTAACAAGCTGATGATGGTATTTGCCCAGCCCACCATACAGTGTGATCCTTTAGATGTAAACCCAAAAGTGTCTGTCTTGAGGTATAAAACATTATATTTTATAGTTAGATCCATAAGTTTGCATAAAACAGTTTTTACACAGGTTTTCTGAACCTCATAATTGTGTAAATCACCACTTTCTTTAGGTCGGTATTAGACCTCGTAGATATCTATCTATAAATTAAACATTTTCCACTCGCTTCGCTCGTCTCGTGACGAGCTTGGGAGGTCAATGTACGAAATTAAATTTTTTGTACAATAACTTCATTATTTGTCATCATAAAGAGGTTGAAATCTCCGTGCACAATTTAAACCTGAAAATTTTGTATCTAACTTAATGTAATACAAGTTGAACAACACACAAGATAGGAACAAAAAACTGTTTAGAATGGCGCCTATTTTGACATTTTCAATTATATTTTTCATAATATACTTTAGCAAATTTCATGGTCCTATATTAATTTCTTTTGCCGTTAATGTTTTCAAACTTATCCTATACTTCGTATAATGAATAAGTAAAAAAATAATATATATTTATACTTATATGTTGGAGGAATATATGAGAAGAGCCCTTGGGAAGTCCTCCGATACACTATAGTCATCTCAACTTTTTTTGTAATTAAAACAAAATTATGAAAACATTTACCAACAATTTATTGGATAAAGAGACCGCAATGTGTAAGCCAAATAAATATACCAGTTTGCTAACTTTTCTTTGCTATAACCTTAAATAAGTACACGGTGTCACTAAAAACCTATGCTTACTTAAGTCGGTCACTTAGCTCTCTATAATGTGTCAGGTTCTACATGTCTAATTTAATTTAAAATATTCAGTAACTTTTTCGAATTCGCCTTAGTTTAGTCACAATCCGCCATTTTCTTTTTTACTAACACTCACTGTAAGCATTTTGATTTACAAGTACAGTATAACAAAAACAAATACTTTATTTTTATCCGTTAAAATTTGTTTTATAGTTAACAGTTTTGGAGATAACCGATGTTAAAAGTTTAAAAGTACTTGCGTTTGGTACACTTGTAAAACGTAACATACCAAAATGATTATACTAAATCTGAACTCAAATATCTTATCTATTTCTGGAGTGACAGCGAGTTTATCAAAACAAAACGGCAAATTGCGACTAAACTAAGGCTATTTCGAAAAAAAGTTACTGAACAATTTTCATTTATTTGAATATGTAGAATCCAATTCTATATAGCCCACTAAGGTTTCTTGTGACACTGTATAATTCAAATCGCTAGTACATTGAGAACTAAATAACATAATTGTTCTCCAAGACGTTCACGCATACAAAATATAATCCAATTAGAAAGCTGTATCATAATGTAAAGTAACGGAAAACAGTGAGATTTGTGTGAATGCGAATATATAAATAAAAAATTAATAAAGTTGTAATCACTACGCAAGAAATTAATATTAATAGCTTCATTTATTTATAACTGAAACGCATCGATGTCTCACGCCTCTGATAATGTGTTAGACTTCAGACCAGGTCGTGGAAAATCTAAATTTATTCAAATTTTGTTGTTTTTAATCCTTAAGTACAGTCTGATCGGCATATACGGTTTTTATAAATATATTTTTAGGTGTTAGATTATTCTTACACAATCTTCTGTTTACGATACTATATGACACTTAGTAATGAAAAACGTTATTTGATTAGGTAAACATTTTATTTTGTAAAGCTTGCAATGCGTTTGTACTATATTTTTACGATTCAAATGGTATTCAAATTATCACTTTTATATAGCAATGGAATGGAAATTCATAATATATCTAATAAAAATACATCTTAAACGTTAGGCAACTTACAAATCGTCCCACAACCTCTCACTGATATTTACTATACTTTACTTCTATTTTGTTTGATTATACTAGAATAGGAATATTACTTCGTAAATTTTGCAAAAAGGGAACTATTCTTAAGTGTTCTGGTAGCTCAGTGATTAAAGGCGTTACTTGTCTGTTCAGAGTTATTTTATTTTATTTTTTTGTTATATTTATTTTACAACTAAGTACAAACTTATCAAGTAATTTATCTTTCGCAATATATCTTCCCAATAAACCAGTAGCACGTGAAAATTCTTAACAAGGTTTTGTCCTCTTCAGTCTGCGGTGATCCTGACTAGCGCTGAGGAGCGGCAACACATTTATGTGCGTCGATAGTCTCTTGTTATGCTTTATATTCCATATGACCAGACAGGTTTAATTACTTGCTTATATAATAGCAACTTATTATGCAAAGAAAGCTGTGAGTGTCTTCCCATCGACCAATTCAGAGTAATGCTTGAGATTGTAGGTTCGAGTCCCAACTAGGACACAAGTTTTATTCTGTGTAATTTAGTTCATTCTTACCTGTGTGGAATTACAGTGGGAGGGCCTACTATAAATAAACGGTGGTTAGATTGAGTAGAAGTTGACGAGGTTTGTTAGTGTCAAACTGCACAAAACAATTATGGTGGGGGGGGGGATATTAAATTTACGAAACCTTTGTGAATATACAAATCAGCTAATAGTTTCATGAATTTTTAGGTCATTTCCACTTTCATTATCATACAAACAAATTTTATAAAATTGTAAAACAGCTGACTCTTTAAAAGAACTAGAAAATCAATTTGAGGTTAGGTTGACCAATTAAATCAACGAAAGATTATCACAAGAAGATATTATTTCGGTTGCAACAAGTAATACTCTTGGTAAATTTTTTTGTTCTCTTTTAGATAACGAAATTATCTCAGAAACTTTTAAAGACAAATTCTCCCAAATAAAAGACAAGTGTACAAATTATTCCAGCTGTCTGAATGTTAATCAACATTTTATTACTTGTTAAGGGTTTTTATATTTTATGTACAATTGATGGTTCATTGTGAAGTACGAGTAATATATATAGTTACTAATAAACTTGCTACGTTCCAGTCTATCATTTTATTACGACGTAGTGTAGAGAAAGTTATGTGTTTACCCTAAAATTCTATTTCTAAATCTCATAAATATAAGTTTTTAGGTCTCCATTTTCTACCATTTTTTTTTCTTCTTTTTCTTTTTAATAAGGAAAACAAATATTTCAGCACCACAAAAGCAAGATAAAACTAAGATTATAATAAATCTAGTATGTAATTATAACAAATATTTCTAAAACTCTCACTGATATATTTCATACAGTGATGTATATCAAAATTGTTCTAAAGTACAACAGACAAAGACGAGATAAAACATCAAATATAAATTTTGGACAAGCTTGACTTTAAATAGTCGAGCTTCATATTTTTGTATTGAATTTTGAATGGGAAAATATATATAGTTTATAAATTTTAAATTAATGATAAAAATCAAGGTAGGTGGGGCAAATTACTAGATAAAGAGTCCTGTAGAACCCACACTTTATACGTATCATACACTTAATTACGTACAGTAATTATAACAAATATTTCTAAAACTCTCACTGATATATTTTATACAGTGATGTATATCAAAATTGTTCTAAAGTACAACAGACAAAGACGAGATAAAACATCAAATATAAATTTTGGACAAGCTTGACTTTAAATAGTCGAGCTTCATATTTTTGTATTGAATTTTGAATGGGAAAATATATATAGTTTATAAATTTTAAATTAATGATAAAAATCAAGGTAGGTGGTGCAAATTACTAGATAAAGAGTCCTGTAGAACCCACACTTTATACGTATCATACACTTAATTACGTACAGTAATTATAACAAATATTTCTAAAACTCTCACTGATATATTTTATACAGTGATGTATATCAAAATTGTTCTAAAGTACAACAGACAAAGACGAGATAAAACATCAAATATAAATTTTGGACAAGCTTGACTTTAAATAGTCGAGCTTCATATTTTTGTATTGAATTTTGAATGGGAAAATATATATAGTTTATAAATTTAAAATGAATGATAAAAATCAAGGTAGGTGGGGCAAATTACTAAATAAAGAGTCCTGTAGAACCCAAACTTTATACATATCTTATGATTATATTATTTACAAGTATAATTGTACTCTTATGTACATTTCGATGACATAGTCATCATCTTCAAAGGTTTACAGCTAACGTAGACATAAGCCTAAAGCCAAGTGACAAGTAGCTTCCCTTCCGCTCAAGACAGACCAATCACAAAGAAGCACGTCTTGTCTCAAGTAACCTATCCGTATTTGGAGGAGCCAATCCTGATGGCAAGCTTATGCCTGTTACAATAAACTAATATACAAATTTGTAGGGTTCCTTTTATTTTATATTGATTTAAGAGTAATCTCGAAGTTATTTTACAGCGTGATCTAATTATATTTTGTATTTATCTTTTCTTAGATTAAGTTTACTCACTTGTTGGTTTATTATATATAGGAGCACTTAGCCTTGCAAATCCGGGCTAGTTACCTGTGACAAGACTTGTCTTTTTGTGATTGCCCAGTTATCAGTGGGAGGGAGCGCAACTTGGCACTTGCCTTATATTACAGCTTTATGTTTATTTTAGCTCTAAACCTCTGTGGATGATGACTATATCATAGAAATGTACATAAGGGTACATTATTTATTATTATAATAAACATAATAATTTTTATTATAATCGTAGTTTTGTTCCCAGTTTTTGTGGTTCGGGGAATTCTTGTTTTACCTATTGTGAATATCGCACAATGCTCCTTGGATATCTTGTTCTTGATAGGTAAATATCTCTCGCCATCATCATCGTATACAAAATGGAAGATAAGAACATAACATAACGACTCCTTACTCTCGAATTCTGTAATTCCGTCAGGGTCGGAAAAGACCAAGTAATGGTCAAGAAAGACCTGATAGGAAAAATGAAAGACATGAATTTAACCTAAAACTACAACAAAAAATGTGTAGATCCAGTTGAGATCCCTCGGAATTGCCAAACCCGTAAAAGTGAACCCCTGAAGATTGGAGATCTTCCTAGGCGTTTGTACCTTATTACATTTAAAAAAATCAAATTTATCTATATCTGAATACGTAAATTTGTATTTATTTTATATTTAAATACTTACTAGAGTGTTCCAAAACTGTAGTAAACAATAAAATACATAAACTATGACAAAATGTCCTGCCATTAAAGTTGCTGCATTCATATATTTAACTCCTCAACTAATACTAATATACTTACACGAGTTAAATCACAAAAGATTGATAACTCTTCTTTCTAGAACCACCCTGTATATAGTAAACTTGTAATATAATTTTCCAAATGTAGGATATAATGTGCGTTGCCACATGTAATATTCCAGAGAGGTTTGCTTAAAGCAGCGTCGTTTGAAGTAGAGACACGTACAGTCTTGTAGGATAATGCTCACCCTTCCACTCCTCATCCCTTACATTACCTCTGCAAACATTTCCCACAAACGTTGGTCACACTATAATATGTAAAAGCAAATTTGCTTTTCCTCTTTTTGTTATTCTTAATTTTATTCGTTAATGGATCGTTCCATAACGATAAACTTGTATGAATGTTTTAACTTTGGAATCGAAAAGTTACAAACTGTGTATACTATTTAAGATGTCATCATTAAATCTTGGTCATATGTCGCCATATTGTCATCCAATTTTGTGTGAAAATAATATGCAACTTAGAAAGCCGATTTGATTATGCCACTCCTCTGAGTCTATGGTAGGAGATCTATGCGACATGATCCTGTTGAATTTAGAAACCAGGAAACGCGGTGAAGCCACCCTATCTATGCCAATATGAGAACTCCTAAGAACAACGAAACCCTCTGAGGCTCTTCATAGTGAGTACAGATGGGGCAACCGAAAGGATCTACACCTTTTAAATGTAGTTTTCGGTTAAACCCCTCTCTTTAGTTTTTCCTATCAGGTTTCTTTTGATCAACTCTTGGTCTTTTCTGAACCCACATGGGCTCACTTTAGTGAGTACGGGCTTGGCAATACCCTGTGAACGTACTTGGACCTTCATATTTTTTAATGTTGTCTTGGATTAGATCTCTTGCCTTCATCTTTCCTATCGGTCTTTCCTTACCAACTCATGTTCATTTCTGACTCTGGTGCAATTTGAGAATTCGAGAGCTAAGGGTCTTTTTTTTATGTTTTTTCTTCCTTTTTTGTAAGGTAATGGATGACCGAGAGGTTTTGTGACTTTGAACAAGATGAAAAAAAATGTTCTTTTCCAATTCTGACGCTATTATACTATTAGAGGGCTAGGGGTCTTTATTTTACGTTCTTTCTTCCTTTTTTTCGCGATGTTGTCCGAGACATTTCTGACCTTAAAGAAGAAGAAAATATATGTTCTTTCCTGACCTTGAGTATTCGACAGCTAGGGGTCTTTATTTTTGCTCTTTCTTCCTTTTTTTTTAACGCGACGTTGTCCGAGACATTTCTGACCTTAAAGAAAAAGAAAAAATATGTTCTTTCCTGACCTTGAGTATTTGACAGCTAGGGGTCTTTATTTTTGCTCTTTCTTCCTTTTTTTAACGCGATGTTGTCCGAGACATTTCTGACCTTGAAGAAAAAGAAAAAAATATGTTCTTTCCTGACCTTGAGTATTCGACAGCTAGGGGTCTTTATTTTTTTAATAAGGCAATGATGACAGAGAGGTATTTGTACAACAAAGAGGACGAAGAAGTTGTTTTATAATTTCGTCTGTTTCTGTTATATGTTGAAACCTAGACAGTCTAAACAAGTGGTCCAATATTTAAATTTGATATGTAGACTACTATTGGCCACATCTTGGGACTTTTTTTTCTTCATTTTTAACATTGCGATAACTCGAAAGTTAAAGGAAAACATAAAATTACAATTCCCTCAAAATTGGTTATTCCTATATTGATCAAATTTTACTCATGTGTGGCTTCTAAGGACTCAAACACAACTAATTGGTCGCCACCTCAATGGTCATGAGTTCTATTAAAGTGTTAAACAAATTAATGTCTTGCAAATACAATTTGAAGTACGAATTCGTTACGATTGTTGTTTCAAGTTAAAAATAAAAAATGTAAAACTTGTTTAGTGTAAAAGAAAAATCCAATTACATTAGTGTTACTAGTCTGTACAATAAAAAGAAGAGAGGCGGTACATTTAGTCACAAGTTATGCGTCTGTGTGCAAGACTAGGCAAATGTAGAAACTTAATTTCTGCAGAAAACTTTTACAAACGGGCTGAAGTAGAACTTAATAAAATTAATTTTCCATTTTGAATTCCTCTAAGACCGAAAATTATGTTTTTGGAATGAATTCTGTCTGTCCTATGTGCAATCATCTACATCATAAACGTATGAACAGATTTTAATTAAATTTACTATGAGAGCATATTTTGGCCGGATCCCGGGACTGAAAATTCAAAATTTGGAGTAGCTTATTTTATAAAATTATGATTTTATTAAAATCAGTTCAACGATTTTGATCAAATTTTGTCCAAGTAGCCTCTCAGGATCCAAACAGACATATTTATGTCACCATCTTTCCAAAAATGCCGGTTTGTGAGTTATTGGTAAAAATATTTAAATATCCGTCATAGGGCTGTTATAAAATACTTTATGTCTCAAAATCTTCTTTACTGATTTCGTTCAAATTTTAGTAAATATAAAGTGAAAGACAATGCAGTTCAGGAATAATTATTTTTAAAAACAAAAACGAACTTTGACCGCCGTCATTAAGCTCGATTTTAATTCCATACGAATTACGTTGAGAACGTATAAGGTTTTGTTTATAAAAGAGTAATGTTTTTAAAACGAGAAATCGTCTGTTACTTTACAAAGTAAGTGAGGCGAACCGTTCTGCTTTAATTAATTCTGAAAGATATTTGAACCCCTTTATTCTGATGAACAAGTCTGTAAATATTTCAACTTTAACAATATTACGTGCTCAGTTTGCTTATACAGAGCGACTCAAAATTGTACTGCAATATTTCAGGAGCTGGTTTTAGAGACAAAAATGAGAAAATAAGTTTATATTTACACAGACCCGGAAACGTTGGTTTCCGCTTAAAGGATATTTTGTGTTGAACAAATATATCTTCAATAATGGTTTGAATATACCCCTAACCACAATCACTAGGAACAATAAATAAAACACAATTATTGCACTTTATTTTGTTTATTCCTCTAAACGCCCTAATGTACATTTCGATAACATGGTTATCATCATCAGAGGGTCTTGATTCTAAACTATACTACATCTAAACTTACACTTCTACTTGTGATATAAAACTAAACCTAAAACTACAATACAGTATCAAGATTTTAAGCTAAAATCCCTCCCACTCCCCAGATCAGTTAACCAGTAAGATGGAGGCTTGGCCTGTCCCTTTGTCATTGTTATATGACTTTGACCTGTGGAGTGGGGTGAAAGATGATTGTACCACTAACAAAACAATTAAGAACAGGTGGCCTGCTCCTTGCAAATATCTATGTGGACCTTACCACTAATAAAATACATTTTATTTTTTTATTTTTTAAACTTTTGACATAACTTAATATCTATATTTTCCTTAAACTGTGAAAGTTAATATCTATATAGACCTTAACAAATAATAGAATACATATGTTAATTTTGCTATAATAATAATAATAATAATAATAATAATAATAATAATATTTATTTCTTCACAATAAAATTACAAAAATTAATAATAATTTTGAATGCAATAACAATAAAAATAAAAGTAGAATACAAGTAAAAATAACACATTCTTGATATTACACTTAACTTGATATATCTAAAACAAAGATTTTCCTTATATTCGAATTTAAATTATGTGAAGAATAGGTATTCCTTAGGCACATGTGCCTGAGTAGGATTTACCTTCATAATATTTAAATCTAGATATTAGAGGGAAAAGAAAGAAAGAGATCAGCCACAGCGCCATTACCATTCAAGATACAAATGCAAAGGATGCCTTAACAATAAAACGAAGTAAAAAATGGATAAAGAACAGAATTTCACACACAAGACCTAATGTACATGACACATGCACATGACATATTCCAGAAATATTAACTTGTTCCCACTGCATCACCTCAAAACTAATTCAATATTTTCCACTGAAAATAGCCATAACTTCACGGATTTAGAAAGCTGGGATAAATTGTTCTCCTTTTCAACATCTACCGGTAGTATGTTAAATATTTTCACCCCCTATACAAAATGAATTCTTAACGGCTGTTAATTTAGTTTTTAACAGTTGAAATACTATTTTCCTCCTTCCACAATTCCGCGTGATAATTATTCATAGAACCACTTTTTCTATAAAACTCTACTAAAAGTTTAAAAACATACAAATACCTCAACAGCAGTATGCCCATTGCTCTAAAGAGTGGTAGAGAAGAATCAGTTCTAGACCTAAACAACATGACTCTTATGTGTTTTTGAGCAGTAGTAATGGGTTTAATAGTCTTTAAATATGCTCCCCCCCAACAAATTAAACCATACTGCAATCGCGATTGCACTAAAGCAAAATAAATTTGTCTCAGTTCTGGTGGGCACAATGATCTAATAAAATATATTTTACGAATAATTGAAATTATTTCACCCTGCAATTTGTTTATTTGGTAATTCCATTTCATTCTTTCATCTAGTATTATTCCCAATTACTTAACATTATTCACTTGATTAATCTTCGGGCATAAACACCCATCTATATCTTTATTTTTTCATGTTACATGATGGTATATTACATTTTCTGGCACATATTCCTTGCCATTTTTTTAAATTAAAAAGAATATAATTAGTTTTAGCTCCACTTAACACCATCTATTTTTAGAAAACCAATGCCTCAAATCCTCTGTAATTTGGCTTAGAAGCACATCTGTTGAATTGGACTTATATAGAAATGCTGTATCGTCAGCAAAGGCTGTAATTTCTCCGTTAAATTTGCTATTACATAAATCATTGACATATATAACAAACAGAACCGCTCCAAGTACAAATCCTTGAGGAACACCATACTTTATCTCTCCCCCACTTCCCAAAACACCATTTACTCTTACCCTTTGGGTTCTTCCCCCCAGATAACTACTAAACCAATTATGAGGTAGTCCTCCCACGCCAGCAGACCACAATCTGTCTAACAGAATAGAATGGTCCACCGTATCAAATGTTTTTTGAATATCAATAAAGAAGCCAGCAACCTTCCATCCTACATTCAAAGAATGATAAATGTTATTAACAAAATATTGAAGTGCCTTTTCTGCGCTAAGTCCAGCTCTGAAGCCATATTGATTCCTACTGAAAAATGTGTTATTCTCCAGAAAATTTACCAACATTCGTTTCATGTTGTACCAATGTACGTTTCATTACATTTAGAGGATCTGATTGCATAACAATACATAATGGGGTTGGGTAAGTAATATAATAGCGACCATCAACTTGTTCTACTTTCTAAACATATTTCTGGCACTGAATACTATATAATTTTCAAATGGCACACGAGTATGACCGTGGCTGCATAACAAACTTACAAATGAAATAAATACGAAATGGTTGAGTTAGTCTAATAGAGGATCTCGCATTGCTAAATCAGTAAACAGACTCGGAGTACTATGATTTATTGAAACAGGTTGTCAATGATCAAAAGTTGAACTATTCTACTTGATCTGAACAAATTGACTGTACCGCGGCATTCATTTGAATGTATTATCCTTTTAAGGCTGACTATGCCCATGTGCAGTAGCAATTGTCCCATTTTGAATTCTCGTCACCCACAACCTGCCACTTATAGTAAAATACGATTGCAGCATTATGTGTTCCGGCAGTTAAACAAATAATTCTTTCAAGTAACTCTAATGTTGTATTCAAAGACGTTTTAGATATGGAAGTGGTAGTGGGTGTTCAAAGATTTAAAGACTGTACACATTTTAATTATTTACCTTTCAGGGTTTAGTAACACGGGAATAGTGATTGGTTGTTACTTTAAGACGAATCCATTAAATAGTAATTCTCTTCCTTTAGCAATAAAACTCTTTTGAGAACACTAAGATTGAGGATATGCGTCGACAAGACGTGTTGAGCCATGAGACGGACTATATGTAACAAGAACATGTAACTAGTCGAAACCAGACGTGATGGGTAACAGATAACAGAAGACAAAGCAAGAGACGAAATTGGAGGCGAAACGAAACAAGGGACAAAACGAATTGAGAAAATATTTTGGATATCAGACAACAGAGAAACTATAGGACGCAGATAGAGAGAAGAAATACCACTGGAATGGTTACATCCTTGGGTAGCAACAAGACAGTATTTTAAGAGAAACATCAAGGGAACAGAAGGAAAGGAAGATATAAATGACACGGGCGACGTAGAGTGAACTGAACAAGTTTTAACATGGGGCTCATGTAAAGATGAGAAGTAGATGGAGAACATTTGTGAAACTTAAAAGCTAAAGTCAGATAAACCAAGGTATTTAATCTCCCCCACAAAACCTAATCCAGAATCAAATTAACTAAATAAACAAAACTATGAAAAAGTATATTTGATTTTGTTTGTTTAGCTCGCTCATGCATTCAATACTTGAGCCAAGTCAGAAAACTTACAACGAGAGTGGTTTAATATTCAAAGAATAGTATTAAAAATATTGCTCTTTGAAGTTGAGTCACGTACTTTTCTTTCTTTACTGGATGTGTTACAATGAAACATATTGTTACAGTATGTTTAATTATGAATATAAAGTGGTTTGTTTAGCGTATATTATAAAGCTTTTTCACTCTGTAAATCATGTTTGAAAATGTGTAGTAAAGTTGCCTGAAAGAAGTTCACAATGTGATTAATAATGAGAAAATGTGCACGAAAACATCCCAGTTTGAAGTAGAAAGCTGGGGCAATACTAAACGTATTAGATTGAGCTGTAGAAATAAAATTGATTTTATGCTTATAACTTCCTCTTTTTGGAGGAAGTCCTCCAAATGACATAAATAGAAATAAATAAGCTCAAGTTCATAATTATCCAAGATAAAAACCAATTGCTCTAAGAATAATCTTCTACTCCATTTTTGTACGAAAAAAAAGGAGAAAATGATCAAAATTTGGAAGATATTCTAAAAAAAGTGAAGTCTGGTTAGGTTAGGTTTGGACCTTTGTTGGAAGATGGCTCAACATCAAATATATAATAGGCGAAAAATTGAGTATAAACCACTATAGCTCCCAAATGTAATTGTTTTGTTTCTATCTATTTTAGTTTTTTCCATATCAATATTCGTTGGTTTTCTTGTTCTTAATTTATTTTTAGCATTTTATTTATTATAATGCGTTTTCCAAAAATTTCCTGGACATTTCAATCATAACATTCAAAGTCAAATCTTGTTTTACCTTTTTAAATATGTGTACTTGCTATTTTTTGTAGCACACCGATATAACTTTTTTAATTTGTAGCTAAAAAAGAATCATGATTTTCATTCCAATGAAACTTTTATCATCTTATTCTTCGTGTGTTAAGATAGTTATTTCCAAATTATCATAATCAAAATAGATTTACACAAAATTTGTAGGTTAGGAAAAATATTACGATTTTAAGTTTAAAAACATGTAAAAAAACTCTTCCTAAATAACACTTAGGAAATGGATGATTTTATATGAACTCCAAAAATTAAGAAAACAATTTCTTAAACCATTTGTAAAGATTTTCTAGTTTTTACTCTTTCTAAAAATAAAAAACAAAAAAATGAAAAGAGAGTATTTTTTTTGTTCCTATGGTCATTGGAAACTTAAAACTCCCACCCTCTAGTTTTAAGGTTTTCTGTTTTTTTCTCTTTTTTCTTTAGTCTGTAATACAGCCTCGTCAATGCCTTAGCAGGTGAAACCATTGGTCGGCTAGACTAATAAAAAGTGGATATTACAAAATAAAAAAATTGTGTTTTATTATCTTTAAGTAGTTTCTTGGTTGTCCCTCTAACATAGGATTTTTGTTCCTGGTTATATTCTGTTGCTTGTCCTTCTAAATTCAAAACTCCTGTCCAATCTGTGTTTTGAATGACCCTTCAGTAAGGGATTTCTTCACTCTTCCTTATTGAGGTATGTTGGTTGTCCATCTAGCACAATCGCACATTCAGTACTCCTGTCCAACTCGTACTTTGTTGGTTGTCATTCCAGTAAAGAATTTCTTCACTTCTTCTAGTCTGTTGGTTGTTTCTGCAGCACATTCAAGACTCTTTCCAATCTTTTATCTCATGGGTGATTCTACATCATGGGATTTCTTTGTTCCTCTTTATTGGTGGTTGCTCCTAGAATACATACACACATTAAGGACATTGTAGAACTAGTGTTCTGTTATGTGTCATTCCAGCTTTTGGATTGTTCCTCCAGAACATTCAGGACGCTTGTCAAAACTGTGGTCTGTTCAGTGTCCTCTCAGCAAGAGATTTTTTTCACTCATACTCCACCTTGAATGTAGTCAGTTATTCGCCCCGCCAGGACGTTCAGGACTTTCTGTCCAATTGGTAGCTCGTGGTGACCTTCCAAAAAGGGAACTCTCTTCTCCTGCTTACTGGGGAGTATGGGTTGTCCCTCTGGCACAGTCACAACTACATGGCGCCTGTAAAACTCGTGGTTTGTTGAATATCCTCTCGGCAAGAATTTATTTACTCCAACTCCACCCTGAATGTAGTCAGTTATTCGTCCCTCCAGCACATTCAGGACAACTCCAATTGTAGTCTCATGGGTAACCTCCCAACAATAGAACTCTACACTCCTAGTTATTGGGGAATATTGTTTGTCCCTCTGGTACATTCGCACATGCAAGAGTCCTGCCCAAACCCGTGATCTGGTGGGCGTCCTCCCAGCAAGGGATTTCTCCACTCAACTTGATTGTATAGTCAGTTGGTTGTCAATTCATCACATTCTGGATTCAAGTCTGAACTGTGGTCTGTTTATTGTTAAACCAGCACAGGCCACCTAAATTGCTATCCACATAAGTGGAAATTGTTTTTTCCTTCTTGAAATGAAATATTTTTTAGCGGGTAAACTTCCATTGTTAGATACTTTTTCACGTCAGCAATATCGAAACAAATACTAAACAAATCCTTGACAAAACTATTCCACTTTTTTTTTTTTTTGTTGTACTGATTTTCATAACTTTTACTATTTGTACCACAAAGATAGATTACAATTGCTGTCAATAACCCACAACCTAGCGTCGAATTCTTGTAGCAAACTGTATTGTCTATTTGAAGACATTTAGACAGTTTATGTAAAAACCAAAGTAATTGTTTAACAACTCGAAGACCACAATGACCATATTGAGATGAAAATAAGCAACATACATTGTGGCACTTATAATTAACTGTTTTAATATTGGTAGGACTGGTTTGATGTTGCCGCAAACAGGTGAAATAAATTAAGACAAAGTAATTTGTCGGCGGATTCAAGAAGGCAGATCTTGAGGTTAATTAGACGATAGGACTACATTGTTCTAGGCAATCACTCCCCACGACATTTCTATAGACTGTTACTGAAGAATGGACTTTGAAAACTGCACCGGTGTTGTGAGGGAACTAATTGTGATTTTACAGTCATGGTGAAAGTAGTGATTGCTAACGAAAAATAACAGTAATTTTAAATAATGAATAACTGTTATTGTACACTGTTAAATACTTGCAAAGTGATTTTGTTCTCGTACCCAAAACAACAGTAAAACAATAAATAGTGTAAAAAATATTGCACGTAGTTTTCCCACTCACACATCTCCACAACCCAATAAAAAAGAAACCAAAAATAATCGTCACTGTATTTGTTATTTCAGTAGTTGTCAATCAAAAAGTGAAAATGAACCATGGGGGGGGGGGCAACTTTTGAAATATATTGTAATATTTAAATACCAAAGGTTTTTTTTTCGTTTTTGTAATAAATACGTCCTCAGCAAGTCGTATTTGATTAAAATTACACATTTAAAGACGGGGGTCAAAATATTTTTTGGGCCAATTACTCCTGAACCCTAACATTTTTATTACTTGCGATTTTTCACATTGGTTTGGTTTATTACTCTTCTTCACTTTCCAATAAAATTGAACGAAATTGGAAGAGCCGACTTAAGAAATTACGAATTTTATAACAGCTCAATAGTCATTTCTTTGTTATTTTATCACTAATTTACGAACCAACATTTTTGACGCACTTTATGTTTTGTTACTTAAGACACTACATTTGAGCAAAATTTGATCAAAGTCGTTACGGCCGATTTTGATGAAATTGTGATTTTTTTTTCATTCTTATGACTGCTACCCACAAAGTTAGAGTTATTAAAAATTTATAAAATAATAAAAAATCGAAATATTTCCAAAACACACACAAGTACTAAATGTAATTAAAATCGTTTCACGCGTTTTAGCTGTAAGAGCACGAGACATACGACAGACAGACAAGTCAAAACCACGTTTCTTGACATGAAACTCGTTAAAACGGGTATATCCGAAACATACTCGAAATTGGTTTTTTAATTTCATCACAACTTTCTTTATACTACGTATGTTTTGAGAAAATAAAAACTGTGCAAAAATCAAAACATATTTATTAAGACATAATTCCAGAACCGTTCAATCGACAGGATGATTTGTAAAATAAAACGGTTTTAAATAAATCTAAAAACACGGAATTAGTTCATCTGTCAGAGTCAACAGCTGGCTCATAAAATCAGCTGTAATTAAATTGATTTAGTGTAACATTAAACAAATGCTTACTTAAGATTTAATGATGGCTTAATACACTAAAGATTAATTACCTTTTTGATTAATCGCTTACGACAAATGTCAAGTTTTTCTATACAATTAATTAAATTACTTTGTAATTAAATTATTTTTAACTAGAAAGATTTTATATTCAAATAAAAAATATTTTAAAATAAATTCATTTAACACTTTTACATTTATTTACATTTTACATCTCATATACAGGGTTCGTAGAAAGTTATGTGACGCATATTTTTCAAGAATATATTCGTTTTCAGATCCTCTGAGCCTAAAAGACTGGTTTTGGAATTATGTCTGTCTGGCGATTTAAAATTCAACGAGGGAACTAATTTTTGTCAAATTAAAGGTGCTCTTGGAGATAGATATCAAACTGGATTTGACCAAATATACTAAAATGTGACGTCAAAGGATCCAAACAAAACGTAGGTACTGGTTTCTTCAAAAATGGTGTTGGTATATAAATTACCTAATTTTTTAATATCATCTCAACCGAACTCGTTGAAATTTTAGTTAAATATAACCAAATTGATTTTACCATATCACAAATAAAAGAAACACGTTGACGATGCAATGCAATACACACAGATCCTCTAAATATAACGCCCAACAGTTGGTTTCTACATCCAGTAGGGTAAGTTTATTTAAAACAGATGTTACACAAGTTTTCTAAAGTAGTAATTGTATTTATCAGTACTTTCTTGTCGTTGGTTTGGGCTTAACAGACCTCGATGGTGTGCATATGTGAAGGAGCTTCCACTCTCTTCGCTCGTGTTAGTGACTTGACCTTGGTTATCTCGTAGTTATACGAATATCAACATTTATGAGGAGATCAGGGTTCGAAATTACATTTTTGATAATTACAACTTTGTAATTTTAGAGAGGTGTGTAATACCACAAAATTACAGTATCCTCAAGGTAGGAATGTGCCTGGGGTGGAGAGGAAAAGAGAGGCCCACACACTTTGTTTGTTGCGTTTGCTTTCACCTGTAATTCCAATAAATAAATATAGACCTCAAATGCTTTTGTATAAACGCTTACCCTACTTTCGTTTATTTTATCGGTGTAAATAAGAATAAAACGTTTACAAAAGTACAGAAAGGTGCATATTAAAAAGATGGACACTTAAAGACATATTAGAGCTAAGCAGTTTGTGTACCTAGTTTTCTTAGAATGGGTTATACCGTCAGGTCAGGCTAGGGAAACAAGTAGAAAGGAGGACACGCCCATTACACCAGACACACTCCTAGTCTGAGAGTACTGTATATTATACAGAATTTTTAATGTTATAAGTTTAATGACACACGAGATATGAACAAAAAAACAGTTACAAATGGCCGTCATTGTAAAAGCAACAAAAAAACTTTCTCTTTTTTTTCTTTTCAAAATAGGCTGTAACGATCTCAATGTTCAGGTGTAGCTTTTAAAGACTTATTGGTCGACATCTCTCCAAAAATGACAGTTTTTGAGTTAACGGTAACAACGAAAAATCGGCTCTTATAAAATACGTAAATTTTCTAATACCAATTTTTCAAGTTTTATTGATTCGTGTTTAACATCGTAATTAACGCGGTTCAGGAATAATTGGCTAACGCATAATTTAATATTGTTAACCGTCATTAAAAGTTCGATTTTAAATTAAACAAGATTTACGCTGATTTATGCTACGAGTGATGCAAGTTTAGACCATCTTTAAATATATAAATATCTGTCCAAAGACGACATCCGTGGGTCATTTTTACTTTTTGAGTGATACGTTTTATAATTTTTTTTAAATTTGTTCACCGATAATTTTAAACCGAAATTTTCAGGAAAATGGCAATAAATTGATTCTTTTAAATCCGTAGATGCAACATTTTAGTAATATTTGGTCATTTTCTTAAAATAATAATTTGATACTTTATCTAATACTTCTGTTAACTTTCTAGTTGTTACTTCATTACTGTGTTTACGCACCTTCGAAAAGGGTATTGCCCTGAACCTGCAGTAATTTATTTTTATTCCTCCTGTAAGTAAATTATTGGAGTATTATTTATTTTGCTGAATGTTAAGTTTTACACGTTAATATCTTTATATATATATATATATATATATATATATTTTTTTTGTTTCTATTCATTGAGTTGCAGTGTTCGATGAAATTGTATTATTCGTTGTTTTGAGTTTTTATTGTAAATTTAAAAAATGTTAATATAAATAAATGGTTTATTAATGTTAATTATAGGGAAAATGAAAATCTTTCGAGATATGGGCAAAACACGCCCACATAGGTTTAAAACCTGTTCATTATATTGGTTTTCAAAAAAAACTTTATTAACAGTCAAACGTTTTTCGGCTCACAGTATCTGAAAACGGACATTTAAAAAAAAATAATAAAACATCACATGGCATTCTATATTTTCTATATTTATTAAACATGAGCAAATTAATTAATTAAATTATCACGTTGCTTTAACATTAATGAAAATCTACAACAAACGTAGTGATGTATAGGGGGTCACTTATAGTGAGTAGGTACGGGTTTGGTTATCAGGGGGAACCTAGCTGAACCTTTTTTAAACGTAGTCTTGGGTTATATCTCTTTCGTTCATCGTTCTTATTAAGGTTCTATTGACCAACTTTTGTTCTATTCAGACTCTGACTAATTATAGTATTCGAGGAGTATGGGTTTTTATTTCTATGTTATATTTTTTCAAAGGCGATGATGACTGACAGGTTTTTTGCCTTTAAACAACAAGAAGAAAAAAAACAGCAAACAATTTAATGGCCTTTCATTTAACCTGTTCTGTAGACACATATAAAACGTATTAGTCCCATCTCATCTAAATGCCAGTTGTTGAGTTAATGGTTAAAAAACAAAAATGTTATTGGTTAAATATTCGTAGTTTTTACAACATCGTAGAGTTGAGAAAATCGTCATTTTGTATGTGACATTTTGACAACCCTAAGTTTGAGTTTTAAAAATAATAAATAGTGTTCCGAGAAATGACCAAAATATGTCCATATTTTAAATTTGATTAAAATCGGTCCACGCGTTTAGGATAAACAGCATGTTGTACGGCGAACAACAGACAGAGATCATTACAAAAACTAATATCCGTAAAAAATTCAACATCGATTTTTAGACCCATCATATAACTACGCACATGTGGGAAAGTTAAATACGAAATAAATCATCCACGAAGCTTTTTGATCAAAATCAGCTCTACCGACTTCGTTTTAGTAAAATGTGCATATTAATATCCTAAACCAGTAAGTACGGGTTTACAAATTGCAAGTAAACCAAACGCGTAGCAAAAATGTACACCAACAAAATTTTACAGAAAAAGAATTTGCTTCTCTCGCAATGTATTTAATCTGTTCCTCCCATCACACGATAGCTCGTAACACAGTCAACACAGGCACGTTGTTCTACGTGTGCCGCATAACGCGTCTAATGTTTCATTTCTTATTGCAAGATTCAAACGTTAGCTTTGTAAAAAGTAAGAATATTTTAGATTTCCTCACTTCGCAAAAAACTCTAGTATTCTTGATCAATTCCTACACGGGATGATAAATTTAAACAATAAATCACTAGAGCACTGTGGTGATTATATATGTGAACTGTGGTGAAAATTAATTTTCTAACCATTAATTTCACAAAGATTATAAACGCATAGTTGTTGTTTATACTTTGAATAAATAAAATCATTAAACAATAAATAATTAGGAAAACAAGGATTTCCCTTACCAGAAAAATAAGAAACGAAACTAATATTATAATAAAATGTAGTAAGTTTAGGTTATGTTAGGTTAAGATTAGGTTTGAGCTCTAAACCTCTAAGGATGACTATGTCATCGAAAATGTACTCAAGGTTAGGTTAGGTTAAGATTAGGTTTGAGCTCTAAACCTCTAAGGATGACTATGTCATCGAAAATGTACTCAAGGTTAGGTTAGGTTAAGATTAGGTTTGAGATCTAAACCACTGAGGATGACTACTCATCGAAAATATACAAACGTTAATATAATAAACATCTAGATTTACTATAATCTTAGTTTTGTTTCTTGTTTTTGTGGCCTGGAGAATCCCTGTTTTTCTTATTGTAATTATGGGCATAGTGCGCCTTGGACATTTGAAACTTTAAACAAAAAAAAAAAACATTTAAATTGAAACACATTTCAAACAACGTTATTCCGCGAGACTTGGTCCATCTTGTATTGAAGTGTTAGAAACAAAGGAAGAGAATCCATTGACGAATGATTCCTTCAAAGTAAGCCTCGTTCAAAACAAATGCTGCCAATTTATTTTGTCGATTTCCCTTTAGAATTGTAGTATGGTAATGTGTTACTGGACCCGTTCGTTCACTTTGAATTACGTCCGATGTGGTCACCCTATTTTAAACTGATTTTCAAAACATCAGATTTAATTAAACGATTTTATTAAGTTCAACCGATTATTACTGTCTCAAATATACCAAGTATAAAGTTATATCAGTCCAAAAAGTGTTTTTTAATAAAATAACCCCTATCTGGTGTCGGCTATCGTTTGTCTAGTAGGCCTACTCTACTTCTCAAAAGGTGTGGATCGATTTTAATCAAATTTGGAACGTGGCGATATTATAATCTTGGCTTTTTGTTATTTTTTAAAAATATTTAACACAAATTCTACTACCGAAAAAATAAATTGGTCTTCATCGCTTCAAAAATGCCGGCTCGTGAGGTATCGGTAGGAAATATTTTTATAACAAGCACGGAACTGAATAATACTTAATTTCCAAAATTATCTGATTAAATAATCTTAAAGGTGGAGATAAAATTATTCCTTCCTTTTTACTCACTTTATTGTTAATAATTTCGAAAATTCCAAAAATACTTACTTTAGATAATTTATTTGTCTAAATATACCTTACGTCCCTCTTTGAAATTCTTTGTGTATCTCACTCAGCTGTTTCGCCGATCAATGCGGCATCATCAGGTGAAAATCACAGAACATTACACAATACTTATGTATACTAACACTGGACACATATATGTTATTTATAGGCATATATTTAGCAATTCGGAGACGCAACTGAAATTTAAAAAATTTAATTTCCTTTGAGTATTTACATTGTACTCTATATGATACAAAATACCCAAGTTATGATTGAAATTAGAAAAAATAAAAATCGATTATCTCATGGATTTATCCTAAATAACAATTTGTCATTGTTATTGAATAAAAAGAGTGTTTTAGTTATACAGTTTGAGTGTTTTAGTTTGAGTTAACAGTTATAACTGTTACAGTTTGATTGGTGTAGCTCGTGTATCACTGAAGAGGACGACCTTGTCGTTGAAACGCGTCTGATACTTAGGCGTATTTTTTGTGAGAATTGTGTTCTGTGTTTGTTATACTGTGTAATTGTAAATATAGTAAACGAAATACTATACTGTTTTTACTGTTTTTTGTTCACAAACATCAATATTTTACAATAAAATTGCAATAAAAAAAAATTATTTATTTTCATTAGAAATCCCCCCCCCCCCAAATAAGTGACTCTTCGGAGAACTGGGAATATAAAATAGCTTCCCATAGTTCTTTTTTGACACTTTAATGATTTTAAAGAAATTTAACGCTATTTTTACCCTACTACTAGCAATACACAGTCATTTAGTAACATCAATGTTTGCTGACTGTTCGTGTTTTAACTGATATAATGAAGTTGTTTTGTTAAAATCTAGTGTAATTTGTTTCCTCAACTGTCAGATTGTTAAGACTAAATGTATTTAATGACGTAAAATGGGACGAAACATGCAAGAAAAAAAACACGCAATATTTGTTCCATTTACAACCCGTTTGTCTATCATTAATTGTGTGTATAAACTAACACATTATTAATTGATTAAATTGTTAAAATTGAACTTGATTTGTAAACTTGTGAAAATATGAAAAAGTAAACTAAAGTGAAGGAACACGTACCATAAAGTTTTGCTGCGTGCGTTGTCCCATTGATTTAGTGTCTTACGGGATAAAACTTTATTTTTGTAGTAGTGTATAATGTATCAGATTACATATACAGGGTGATCGTTTTATAGAGGACACTATTGTTATCTTGTAAGCTATTGATCCTATTAAAAACTTTAAATGGAGGAACTTTGTTACTTTCAATGGAATTTAAAAACCAGTTTTGCAAACTTTGAAAGAGTCATTTTTCAATAATTGGAGCTAACTTTTATATATCTTATAAAAACAGTTATTTTTATGGTGTTTACGAATTTAACATAAAATTTTAAAATGATTTTATTTCTGTGTATTTTTTTATGAACCCATTCGTTTAGGAGTTAAATGGCATTTGAACTTTCAATAATTTAAAGTTTTGTTACATTATAAGGATTCGATTTTTCGTACTTCCTTTTGTTGTATCAAGTTAAATATGTAATTAGGCGTATTCTAGGAAGTGTAAACGCAAACGCAGGACTGAAATGAAAATTGAACAAAAAAATTAAAAATTGTATAACAGAAAAAATCTAGCTCAAATCTAGACATCTGTTTCATAAAATATTGATTTTAATTTTAGTCCTGAATTGGTATTTAAACTTCCTATACTATGCCTAACCAAATTTTTAACTTGATTCAATGTAGAAAAGTACGGAAATCGCCTTACAAAACTTTAAATTTTTGAAACATAAAGTGCCTTTAAATCCTTGAAAGATAGTGTTTTCCATAAGAAGTTTTAAAGTTAGCTGACATATTTGAAAATGGCGGCCAATTTCCAGAGTTTGCAAAATAGGTTTTAAATTCTAAAAAAGAATCCAAGATCTCTCATTTAAAATTTTTCATAATATGGAGAGTTTACGAGATGCCAATTAAAATGATCACTCTAGTATTAAAACAAATGGAACCAAAATACACGACCAATACAACTTTTTGTAATTTCGGGCTTAGTGATGCTTTGTAAGACGATATATTTGTCCCGGGTGCCGGTGTTTATACTTAGAGTAAGTTTAATATACAAATTTATATAATTTTCAATTACCAGTTTTTTCTCATTAGAAGAAAACACCATTTATAGATTTTTGTGAAATATTAAAATATATTTATTTAATGAATTTTAGTTTAGAGTATTTGAATTAAAAAAAAATTGACGTTCTGAATCAATTAAAATACATTATTAGACGGTCCAACTCTTGGGAGCGATGTAAATCAAGTTTGGTATATTTTGGTCATATCTGGAGATGTGAATTTCATTTTCGGTGAGCTGCATAACAAAGAAAAAACACAATAATCTATTTTTAAAAAATCGGCACTTTTATTTCGATCGAATTTTGTTCAAGCAAAGTTTTGTTTAAAAATTCAAGTAAAACGTATTGGTCACCATCCTGATGAAATGCCATTTATTGAGTTATCAGTAACACCTTAAATGTTGACAACGAAGCTGTGATAAAATACGTAAGTTCTTAAAATCTACTCTACTGATTTCGTTCAAATTTTATTAAAGGACTTAATCTAGTGTGCACAATTACAGTTAAAAGAATATTACGTTTGAGGAGTAATTTACAAAAATTCAAATGAACTTTGACCAGTTGTCATAAAAGCTCGTTTTTAATCAAAGACCAAATACTCTAAGATTGTTAAAGCAAGTTTATGCCTTATTTAAATATATAAATATTTATTTTAAAAAACTTCCTCCACTGTTTACTTTCACTTTTGATTGACAACGTTCAAACTGACATTCTTAGTGACTAACAGTTTTGGTTGGATTTTATGAGAGAGAAAATTTTGTATACAGTTTATTTAATATAAAAACCAGCCATCGCTTATTGTTAATTTATTGTAACTATAAACAATTTAAATATTAAATCAAATTTAGCTCCGTAGTAGACTTCATAACAATGTTTTATATGAAAAAGCCTTGTCTCATCTTCAGTTGTGGTCTTCCTGCAGGATAAAATATCCCACCAAAGCTGTGTGCGGGACGAACTTTATGATCGTAGTCGGCAACGTTTGCATTTTGTATGATGTGTAAACAGATCAGTGTATTCTAGTCACGTCTTAGCAGATCTACTCTCTGATCATACAGGTATTGTGATGTTATGCTACAATATATTATTACTGTAACTAATATATTTCGAAGGCAAATAGGTAATGAGTGTTTTTGTGTTTTTTTACATAGTATAGAGGAATTATGTGATTGGTCAAAAAATTGACTATCCGTTTTGAAGACCTCTGAGTCCAAAAAAATTGTTTTTTGAAATGCTGTTTGTCGTTTGTGCAGTCCAACTGAGTGGACCGATTTCAATCAAACTGTGTGTGAGCATATTTCGGGGGGAATTTTTTTAATAACTCAAAATTTTGTGAGGGAGCTGTCATAAGAAAAAACACAAAATTTCTATTTTCTCATAATCGTCTACAACGATTTCGATCAAATTTTGTTCGTGTCTAACCTCTAATGATTCAAACAAAACTCGGTTAGTGAATAATTGTCGATAAGATATACACTCAGTTCAATTACACCTTACAATATTATAAACATCATTTTTAATAATCTACAAAACCTAAGACGTTATCCATAGCTTTGTATTTCCCCCCTCCCCCTATTGTTTAAAAACGAAAAACCTCTCTTAACAAGAAAAAAGAAAAGAACGTAGAAGACCTCTAGCCCTATAATACTCTGGTAGAGTCAAGGTTGGAAAAGAACAAAAGTTAGTCAAGAGAGACCTGATAGAAAAGATGAAAAGAGGCATATAACCCATTACTATATTAAAATGTGTAGATCCAGCTAGGTTATATCGGGATTGTTAAAGCCGTTATTACTAAGTGACCCCCTGAGGGTATTTGTTTAGTATTTCGAATGTATATGTGTGTGTGTGTGGGAAAGTTCGTGCAATATTTTTGCAGGGTTTATTATAAGTTAATACTTAATTTTGGTATACTGAGCGCACGTAATTTTAGATAAAACGTACCTTGTAATATACATTAAAAAAAAAAATTATTCAATTTGTTACTCTTACAAAAAACTAAATCAATGGGCCATCGCTTTATTTTACGTGTTCCTCCATTTTGATTTCTTTTTTTCTTTTCAATCTTTTACAAATCAAGTTTGATAACAATGCAAATAATGATTTACACGTTATAATTTAACAATTCAATATAAACAATGTCTTTGTTTATAAACAAATTTAATTTTTAATGAGGGAACTTCGTTATTTATTCGTAGGATTTAGGAACCCGATGCATTTTTCAATATGGCATCTAATTTTTAAATTTTGTTACTGGATGTTACTCCAATTTTTAATATATTTTAATGTTTGTGTATTTTTTGTCACCCACTCAATTAGGGTTACGTGGTTACGTCCAGTTGAAAATATAATTAAGCATAGTCTAGGAAGTCTATGTCCATTAATATTATTTTTTTGAACAGATATCTCAAACCTAGTGTTATTATAAGCAGATTTGTATCTGTGACACAAATTAGTTATTTTTAATTCAGTCCTGCATTGCTATACACTTCCCCGACTATGCTTAATTTAATTTTTAAGTTTATGCAATAATGAGTACGGAAAATGGATTAAGATACATCAGCTTAAAATATTTGATTGTCCATGCGCATCTTACCTCTCAACCATTGGTTTTATCAAAAGATATCCAAGAATAGAAAGTCTTAAAATTTGGTGTAAATTTCAAAACACCATAAAAATATGGTTTCCATACAAAATTTTAAAGTTTGTTGCCATATTGGAAATGGCGGCCTTTTTTAAGTTTGCAAAGCGGGTTTTTAAATTCCAAGAAAAAGTAATAATGGACCTCCATTTAAAGTTGTTCATAGGATCAATAGTTATGACTCTGAATTATTTAACTAAAAATTATACATTAATGCAGAAATAAAGTTTCACCTCATATGACACTAAATCAATGGGCATGCAGCAAAACTTTACGTTAGTTACTTATTAAGGGGGGGGTGTTGAAACATCCTTTTTTTAAATATTTACGTAAAATACAAAGTGTCACTGATCGTTTAACCGAAATATTTTACGCAAGATAAATTTTGATTTTAAACAAACATATTGCAAAATTTTGAAACCATTTTTATTTTAATTCAGTTAAATATTTAAACAAATTTAATTTTATTGTAAAGAACTGAATTTTGCGGGAGGAAATCTTTGTGAACTTTTTCAAAAATTTGGATAACATATTTTAAAATCCCTTAAAAAGTAACGAACCTCATTTAAACGTTTTTGTAGCTCCAGTAGATCATCATCACTGGTAATATTTTTAGTTACATATTCTGAATGAGTTTGATACCCTGCATAATTAGTTGTTTGCAATAAATAGTCAAATTTCCATAATAAATGCACGTGTATTCAGTCTAAAAGAAATTTAAGTTCCATTAACGTTGTACAAGGGTGCGTAGTGGCGCCATTAGCTCGCGCCTGCGTTCTACCACTTAGAAAAGATGTAATTTCATTGATCCATTAGAATATTGCTTGTAACTGAGAGGCCTTTGATCTTGAGAGAAGGATTTGGAGGAATATACTTAAAGTAGAGGAGACTGGTTTGTTAATAATTTTTACTTCACACAATACATAGTAACGTATAAGAAATGTTAAGAAATATCCACACCGGCTTTTGATTTTCCCCTCAGTTCAGTCTCTGTATCGTATATGCAAAGAATGGATCTATTTTAATCCATTTTTGTATGTGGATATATTTTGATCATATCTGGATACATTTTTTTCTATATTGTTTTTAATAACTCAAAATTTGGTGGTAGCTGCCGTAAGAAAAAAATAGCGATTTTCATAAAATCCGCTTTAATTTGTTTGATAATATTTGAGTCAAGCATAGTCTCTGAGGACTCAAACAAAATGTATTGGACGCCATATTAAAAGTGCCACTTCATGAAAAAAAAATACAGGATTCAATAACATCCAATAAATTTTCCTGTAGACCCCTTCTTTAAAAAAAATATTTAGATAACATTGTTATAACATAAAGTAGTAATTTATTGAAATTGAGTTATAACTGATGTCTAGGTTCATTTATAATTATTCCTGAATTGTAAAATTGTTTTACTTGCAATCTAGTACTTAGGTTTGGCCTATTAATTATATTCACATTTTACTAAAATTTGAACGAAATCGGTTGAGTAATAATGTGTTTTATAACACCACCGTGGATGATTAGATTTAGGGTTTTTTTTAACCTTAACTCACAAAATATGATTTTTAGTAAGAAAGCAACCAATACATTTTGTTCGGGTTTTTAGAAACTACATTAGAGCAAAATGTGATCACAACCGTTCCAACCGATTTTGAGAAAATCATACTTTTATGTTTTATCTTTTGGCATTTACTTCCACATTTTACAAAAAAATTAACGTTTTGAGATAATCTAATAAATGATCACAAATAAAAAAAATATAAATCGGTTAATGTATTTTGACTGTAGAGCAATGCTCGTACAACAGACGACAGACGGACATAATTCCAAAATACACTTTTTTGACACCTCAAAATGGGGAAAAAACTATACATCGATTTATTGACCCATCACACGTGGTTAAAAAACAAAAGCGCTTAATATAAAAACAAATTAAGTGTATAATTTATATATTTTTTAAAATTCAATCGCCACAATAATGAATTTTTTTTTTTAATTATTACAATCTTAATCCATAGATTAAATAAGTAATACATATAACATAAAATAACATGTATTAAACCTAGATATTAACTAAGTCCTGCGGTTTATGACGCTTAAGTCGTCTTTTGTCATATTCCACGTCTAAAAGTTGGATAGCTTCCACGTTCACATGTCGATGAAGTCTCTTTTCATGGCGAGAAGCGCAGTCTTGAATTACCTCATACACACTTTTTAGGTTTAGTTCAGAATGAAGGTCATCATTCCTTTGGTACCATCTTGCATTTGTAATTGTACGAATAATACGATTTTGTATTCGTTGTATAATTAGTTGATTTGAGGGTTTCGTACATCCCCATAATTCTGCACCATAAGTCCAAATAGGTCTAATAATTGAGATATATAATAACCTCTTGTGATAGAAAGCCAATTGGGATTTTCGTCCAATCAACCAATACAGATCGCGCAGTTTTTGTTTTATTTGGTCTGCTTTCATACATACATGATGCTTCCAAGTAAGACGTTCATCAAGGTGCATTCCAAGATATTTAGCAGATTTACTCTGTGGGATTAGTTTGTTATTAAGATAGACTCCAAAGCCTGGATCTATGTGCCGCAATGAGAATGTCACTTGAGAAGATTTTAGTTCATTAACCTTAATTTTCCAGTCTTCTGTCCATCGAGTTATTTTATTTAATGCCAACTGTAGGTTTCCCATTGCTTCAGCATGTGATTTATTCGCAGCCAATATGACAGTATCATCGGCAAATGTAGCTATTGTGGTTTTATTTGTAGTTGGAATATCTGCTGTGTATAACAGGTAAAGTATTGGTCCTAATACACTACCTTGCGGAACTCCTGCTTTCATTGTGTAGAGAGTTGACTCAGATTCTTCTATCATTACTCTAAATTTCCTGTCAGTTAGGTATGATTTGAGCAGACGGCAATAGTTCCCCGGCACCGCTCTGCTAAGCTTAAAAAGAAGTCCCTCGTGCCATACCTTATCAAAAGCCTGTTGAATGTCTAGAAAGACTGCACAAGAAAATTGCTTTTCCTCGAATCTCCTCTCAATAATAGCAGTAACTCTATGGACTTGGTCTATGGTTGAGTGCTGGTTTCTGAAACCAAACTGGTGATCTGATAGTTCTATAAATGGCTTCAACCTTTTGTAAAGGAGCTTCTCCCAGAGTTTAGCTACCGTAGGAAGTAAAGATATTGGTCTGTACGATGTTATTTCTTCAGCCTGCTTGCCTGGCTTTAGCAACATAATAATTTTCGCTGTCTTAAAACAATCAGGAACAAATTCAAGTTCAAAACAATCGTTGAACAGATTTGAAAGGAAAATTATACTTTTTCGGGACAACTCCTTTAATATAACTGATGGTATTTCATCAATACCTGGTGCTTTTCTTCGATTTAATTTATCTATTTCCTGCGCAATTTCCAATGGTGTTGTAAGTTTGATACGTTTGTCATTTTTATACATTTTTGTTAGATTAGCCGCAGACTGGCACTCGTGTGGTTGAAATACTCCATAAAGATGTTTAGCAAACGATTCAGTCTTTTCATCATCACGCCGTAACCACCTCCCTTCTTCATCTCTAATTGGAGGAATTCTAACTGTAGGTCGCTTTAGTCTACGCGTAGCTCTCCACAACGAAAAGTTGGTATCCGCTTCAGCTGACAGACCTTCCAAGTAGCTCTCAAAACAACTCCTCTTTATTTCTTTAATTAGACGGTTAAGCTGGTTACTTATTCTGTTAAATTTATTCTTGTCAACAGGGTTTCTTGATTTATGCCAGATGCGACGTGCTTGCCTCCTTTCTTTTATCATTTCTCTGACTTTAAGAGGATAGCATATACCTTGGTATTGAGAAGAATTGGGGCCTGGGGTTGAACTTCTAGCAGCCCCACGAATAGCATCTACAAACTTGCTTGCTTCAAAATTCAGATCCACTGTAGTTTTACATTTATCCCTTAGGTCTATTTGATTGTCTAATTCATTCCTAAAATCCTCCCATCTAGTATATTTATTTGTGAGGGTTGTTCTTTTCTTGTTATTTATGATCGTCAAACTTAATACCATCAGTATGGGAACATGATCTGATGACAGATCCTCAACATTGAATACTTCGATGTAATTATCAGATATACCTTTTGTTATGAAGAAATCAATTAAGTCGGGAACCTTTGCTCCATCAGAAGGCCAGTTAAGTCGGCTTGCCTGTTGAATGAATAACACATGCACAATCGTCTATTGCCCTATATAACTCTCTACCCTTAGTGTTAGTCAGTCGAGATCCCCATGCCAAGTGCTTAGCATTAAAGTCTCCTCCCAATATAAAGCGAGGCCCCAACATGTTAAATACTTCCATAAATTGCTTATCCTTTATATTGTGCCTAGGTGGACAGTATAATGCCGCTACATTCAAATCACCCCTTATTCTTTCAACTGTTATCACAGTTCCCAGTATGTATTCCTTTGTAATTGATCTATTTACAAAATGTTTAATATTGTTTCTAATTATTACAGCAGATCCTCCATGTGCTCTGCCATTCGGATGTGGTGTATCATAAATAGTGAATCCGGGAATTTTTAGATATGTCTTATTAGTAAAATGAGTTTCTGAAATCAATGCCAAATCAATATTCATGTAATGAAGAAACATTTCTAATTCTTGCGCTCGAAGTAACAGGCCATTGGCATTCCAAGCAATGATACGTAGAGATAATTCAGTCATTTCTTCTCAGTTGTATTTGCACTCTGATTTTTAATTGTATTTTTAGTATCAAATTTCTTTAACCTGATTTCAATATCATTAAGTCTTATATCTAACTGTTTTAACAACTTCCAGATATCTTGAGTAGTTGGCTCTCTAGAATGTGCTGCTACTTGACCAATGTTACTATCAATTTGCATTTCCTCAGGTCTATCACTTGGTGCTGGTTTAGTTACAATTGCATATGATTTTGCAGGATCAACTTTTCTAGCTGGTAGCCGTGATTCTTGTTGAATTCGTTGAACTGCTGTCATTTTAGGTCCATATAACGAATCCATTTTAGCTTTATAGGCTGGACATCCTTTCCAGTTGGCCGTGTGTTCACCGTCACAGTTAACACATTTACAGGGAGACTTTTTAGGTGGGCTACATAGTGTAGAGAGATGATTATCCCCACATTTAACACACTTAGCCTGTCTGTGACAGTAATTTTGAGTGTGACCGAAACCTTGACATCTTTTACACTGAGGTATTTCTCTCTTTTTCCTTGGTGGTTCAATTTTCACTTTGCAGTATAGCATATTTGTTACGTCATATATATCTATATTACTTGGTTTAGGAATCAGCTCTACAAAAAACAAAGGAAGTTCAACTTTCGTTGGGAATCCATCGATTATTTTTTTAACAAAAATATTTGTTGCTCTAACAACCTCATGCCCTTTGTCTCTCAAATCATCCTTAATATCGTCTTCTTTTGTTGACTGATGTAAGCCTCTTACAACGATTTTATAGAGTTTTTCTTTTTTACATTGATATGTGTGGTACGAAATGTTATAAAATGGGCTTCCTTCCTGGACCCTTTCTTTTCTTAGAAATTGTATTATGAGGCGATAGTCATTGTCTTCAGTGGTAATAAGTTTTACTTCACAATTGGCTAATACCTTAAAGCTAATTTTGCTAGTAGCAACTTTTAATATAGATTCTTTAAGTAAGCTGAATTCTTTAATTCCTTCTATAAAAATAGGTGGTGGCAAGCTTCCTTCCTTCTTACTTTCCCTTACATTCCTGTCTCTTGATAGTTGTTTATCAGGTGATATTTCTTCAGGAGGAATAATGAATAATTGATTACATTATGCCATCAAGACGTCGCGACGCCGACGTCTAGCCTGGCGTACATGGTAAAACACAACGAGATTATTATTTCATATTGTTTGTTTTATAATAATAATCTGACATTTTAATTACGTCATATTGTAATAAATATTTAATTGTAACTTGTCCGAGACCTGCCATTTATTATCCAATTAAATTTGAAAATCATAATAACATTAATAGAATAACAATAGAATAACATGACAGCACAACGTTGTGTCCGATCCATTTATTGATAATGAACAGCAACAGTAAAGACTACTGTATTTTTAAAAGCGTATTCATACGATAAGAAAAGAATAAATGGTTCCTTCCGGTAGGAAAATTTTAAATACGAATAAAATACAGAAGTTAAATAATTATTTCAAGTCAAAAATATATGACCTAGACTGGGATTGAACCCAGGTGCTTTGGCTTTACGTGCCGATGCTCTATACTGGGAGCATCAAGGCTCAGTTGGTAGAGCATTGGCGGTTAAAGCTAAAGGTTCTGGGTTCAATTCCCAGTCTAGGTCGTATATTTTTCACTTGAAATAATTATTTAATTAAAAATAGTAGCTTGATAAAATGTATAAGATTAAAATAAATAAATAAAAATACAATTATAAGATAAATAGACAAATAAGAGTATAAACAAGAGTATGCAACTATCCTTTGAAAATCAGAATAAATTAACTAAGATAAAAATAAAAACATTACACAAATTTTCTCACATATTCTCCTAGAAAAATTATTCGTTCCAAAAATTGTCAGTTTTGAAGTTGTCTTTTAAAAAGTTAAGATGTACCATAGACGCCGTTTTTAAATTATGCAATATAATAATAACAACAACAATAATAAAAACAACATATTCTAATTTCTTATTAAGGACTCAGAACAGCTGTTACTCAAATATAAAAACTACTAGAAATAGCGGTAAAATAGGACTGCATATATTCTTTAAAGAAACTTAATATGTGAACTTGATTAAAAAATTTAAAGGCTAAATACTAGGTCATTAGAAGAGCAGACAAATTAAAATATTTAAAGGAAATATCGCACTAAATAATAATTAAAAACTGTCAAAAGTAAGGACCAGAAATATGAAAACAGTGTTCAGACAGTGTCGAAAAACGTACAGAACAAAAGGATACCAGGAAAATATAGACGCTACAGTACAGTAGTGGTATGTTCGGAGAGGGCTAAGCGAAATAGAAAAAAGGAAAGAAAATTTCTGCATAAAATCTTAGCACTCAAGAAAACGTCAACCGGGTTCACATATCAAATCAGGAACTATGCGAGAAATTTGAAAAAATAAAATAAACAATGCAGATCTAATTTGAATGGTTATGGAACGATCAGCAAAGAAAATCCTAATGTACCAAGAAAAGAATAAAGATATAGAAGTACGGTACTTGGAAAAACAGAAATTATAGAACTGGAAATTCATGATGGAGACTTGTGCAGCAAAAAGGTAGGAGATGTAAAGAGTCTGAAGCAGGAAAGCAGATATGTCGAGGATTTTATTTTGGTCGTTTAAAGACGAAAACCCTCCCGAAGAACAACAGAGAAGGAGCCAGGAGAAGAAGAAATACTACCCGGGGGAAATTGAATTGTGTAACGTAGAAGGCTGAATAGAATTTTTTTAAATTATAAAAATAAATATATATAGGTGATAAAAAATATGATGATTTGGTAAATAAATAGTCTTATAATAATAGTTTTGCCATTAACTTTTCAATTACCTGTGTCAATCTTATTATGGCAATGAAACTTCTTTACTCACAGTTCAGTGAATTGGATTCATGAAATTGAATGTGTAATAATAGGCGACTATATCCCCTACCACATTCCTGCGGTTTCAGTAAATAGCGCACTGTCAGTCATAGAGATTTGTGCAGCTCAATGTACCTCAATTAATGATAAGATGATATCATGATTGCTGTATATATATATATATATATATATATATATATATATATATATATATCTACTAATCAAGCTCTCTAAAATAATGTGGCTCATTTTGCAATATTCAATCTTGTACTGTAATAATGTTTCTGATGAAGAGCTCTTCTAATATCCCATCATTTTGAAGGGCGATTTTATTGTAAATTTTTCTTCAGAGACGATACAGCTTTTACTTGATTTCTTTATGTTAGTAAATCGTATTACTTCTGAACAAACACTATTTAATCAGAAATATTGTTATGTCTAACCGAAATGGCTTCTAGATAATGGCAATAAGAATAAGTTACTATTTTTTTCCAAAAAACTACTTACTAATATATTTCATAATGCTGTTACCACCTTCTCTAATTAACTGTTTTAATTATATTTTAAATGTATTTAGTAATTGTGATTATTTTAAAAAAACATTCATCGTTTAATTTTTGGATCTTTAAATTCAATGCGGAACTCCGAATCGCGAAGCTGAGTCCTACAGAGAGCTATCAGAGTTTGTTTAATAAATAATCATACAATCCAATAATATAATTTTTCAAAAATTATATATTAATTGGAATTAATATATTTTTATAAAATTTGTAATAATGGAACACAATCAAAGAAAAGTATTTAAACTTAATCTAGCATAGCATGTTACTAAATTTAAAAGGTTCAAAAACATTGGGTAATTCTCCTCGACGTTCGTTTGTCACTAAAAAAATAAATAATAAAGCGTGAAACACGTGTTCATTTATAACGTGTATCCCATGAACATATAACATACTGTTGATTATCTATTAACTCCTACAAATTGGCGGCGGCAACACACACATAAAAAGAAGTCTATGCCTCTATACTTTTACTCTTACAGGTTTAATTGTTGTACAACTGTTGGATTCAAATTAAACAACAATGACATTAAATCATAAACTTATTACCTAATTATTTCATTGTTCTTTGTATTTGCAGAACGATTTTACAGTTGAGCAAAACGTAAAGTGTTGTGCGTGGGTTGCAGAATAATGAATAAGACAATTTCAGGTTGCCTTCCCAAGTGTTGATCCACCAACCATTCATTCAATAATTAAGTGGAAAGATTTGTTGCTGGAAAAGGGAAACGTAGTGAAAAAGAACACTCGATCTCCTTATAAAGGAAGAGAAGAACCGGTTTGTGCATCATTACTCCGTTCTACAGGTAAAACGAAATCACTTAGAAAAGTAGAGCTTGAGTATCCAAATCTTCATTTCAGAAAATAGTAAAGAAAAACCAAATTAAATTTTACAATAACCTACTTAAAGATGATCCGGACAGAAGAGTAGAGTTTTGTTGCCGCATTATAGAGTTTTATGAGACTGATTCTGATTGACATACTCGTATTGTTTTCTCAGAAAGTCCACTTTCTACCCCGTAATCTATATAAATAAAAATGTAAATGTGCGTTTGTTCAAAATCGATAATCTCAGAAAGTTCTTCACCGATTGCTTTGAAATTTGGACACAGTATTCCATTCGAATCCACGAGTGTTTGTATATACTTTTTGAAAAACTGTAGCATCTAATGAACATAAAAACAACAAAAAATATGCTCAATATTTAACAAAAATGCAAGCGCCATTACATATGTTTATGGACTATAATAATAACAGCTGTAGTCAACTGTTTCCTATATTTCCATTATCAGCTGATTTCAAACTTCAAACAACTGTATGTATTTGGATTTCTATCTTTTAGATAGGTTTTTGTGAACAACGACATCTGTTGAAGTAAAAACAAAACACACTATATTAAATACTTTCAATGTTTCCAAATGTATTGTTGTAATTATTAACAAATGTTTAAATCAATTATTTTGTAAGACATTCCGTTAGTACAATAACATTTACTATAGCATTAATTTCGTGAGTATAAATAATTTTTTGTATTTTTTCACCGTCTTTCATTTGGTTAAACCAGATTAAATAAAAAAATTACAATAACTCAAATAACATTTTTTGTCATAACCTATTTTCATCATTATAATATTAATAACTATAATAAACCATTTGATTTACCAATATAAAATTAAAAATAATTAGGCCTAAAAGGTCATATTTTTATCTTTCTTTTAAAATTAAAAAATCTTAATAAATACAAAACATAAAATTGTAACAACTAGGCCTACAATTCAAAAAACCCATTTATTTTATAATCTAAACTGTATTACACTTCCAAATTTTATAATAACATAACTATATAATTAATTACTTCTAAGATAATTAATATATCAATATGAAATAAAAAACACTTAAAAGACAATATTTATATCTTTATTTTAAAATTAAAGAATCTTTATAAATACAAAACATAAAATTGTAACAGTTAGGCCTACAATTTAAATAAAAACTTATCTAAATGTTACATAAATAATAACTTTTTTAAAACAGGTTATTGTAGCCTACACAATGTTATTTTCTCGGGAATATTAATTAGGACAGAGATTTTGTATTGTTATAAATAAAAGAGGCAATTTTCAATTTATAAAATATATCATTTACCATATTATAAATAGGCCTAGCCTACTATTAAATTCTAATGTCTTTTCTTTTTTTTTAATTAGATTGTAACATATTGTTTTCTTAATTTTAAATATTATTATCTTAACGCAAGCTTTTATTGGTTTGTGTGTGTTGAAATATATGTTGGTTCAATCTAGGCCTAACTTAAAAATATTATTTGTACTAGCTGGACATCCGAATCAACTGTTTCATCAGTTATTTTATTAAATTGGCTGCTATGGTAATGAATGCCAATAGGTACATTCAAGAAATATGTATTGGTTCATCTTTCTAGGCCTAACCTAAAATTATATTTTATTTATTTTACCTACCTTAATGGCAACATACACACATAGTTTATGTTGTTGTGCACATCTTTGGCATAGTACGTTTCTATTGATATTTATAAATTTCATCTTTCAATAGTAATTTTTTTAGTTTTTCATAATGTTGTTTATTTATTGATACTACAGCTGCTAGACACTGGGTTTAATGCCCAAAGATTTTTTTACGATTTTCAAAATAAATTTACAAATATGGAATATAAAAAATGTTTTTATGAAAATGAATCCTACTCTATGTTACTCTGGGATAGTGTAGCTTTTTATTTAAAAAAATGTTTCAATTGGTTCCATATTTCCAACATAAAAATGTTCAAGTATTTCCCAATATTCAAACCAATTATAAGAATTGCGATTGGCTGAGTGAACGAGCTATTCTTGCCTCCAAGAACAAAGACGTCTACGAACTAAATAATATTATTCAGACTAAAATTCAAAGCGAGGTAGTCACATACAAGTCCGTCGACACTGTTGTAGAAGTAAATGAAGCAAATAATTACCCAACAGAATTTTTAAATTCACTCTATCTGCTAGGGATGCCACCACACTTAATGCAATTGAAAATCGGTGTGCCGATAATCATCTTGCGAAATATCAACCAGCCAAAGCTTTGCAACGGCACAAGACTTGCAGTGAAACAATTAATAAACAACGTCATAGAAGCAACAATCTTGACAGGACCTTACAAAAATGATGATGTCCTCATTCCTCGCATTCCTTTAATTCCAACAGACATGCCATTTAAATTTAAGAGATTGCAGTTCCCAATTCGATTGGCATTTGCAATTACCATTAACAAAGCTCAGGGCCAAAATTTAGAATTGTGTGGCTTAGATCTAGAAACGGATTGCTACGTTAACCAGATAATCTGTATATATACACAAACAATGGAACTACAAAAAATATTGTGTACCCACAAGCATTGTTTAAATAAACATATTTTAATTTATGTCTTTATTTATGTCTTTTATTTATTTTCCATTTAACCAGATGAGCCACAGCAACGCGTGGCCGGGTACAGCTAGTGCTATTATAAATATACACAATTCTAATTATTACAACACCCGAAACCCTCACGTTGTTGACCAGAAACTTCTTAAACCAAAAGGAGTTACTGTCTAGGCTGCTGTGACTACCAATGGCCTGCTGCCTTATGACATTTCAGACACCACCATTACTGTAAATACATTGGAGCAAGCTTTAAGTCAACAAGTACTGCCCCATTTTACAGTTCCGGAATGGGTCAAGCAATTTTTAACAAGTTGGTGCTTCACCCTACTATGCAAATTCAGTCAAACAATTACTAAATAACAATCTTGAAGGGTGTTGGATTGGTCGTAGAAGTCAGTTTTTAGATTTTTCACCTCGGTCTTTTGATTTAACTGTTTGTGATTTTTTTTTCTAACAAAGGAGGAAGAAGTGTATATCCATAGTTTCAACAATGATGAGTATTTGAAAAGCGTTTGGGAAGAGGAACTTCTTCGAATCGCACATAATTACTTTACAAAAGCGTACAAGTCATTTGTTATGCGTTTCTGTAGGATGGGTTTCAGTTTGAATAAATAAATAAATAATTTAATCTTGTTTTCATTTTTCTTTAACAAAAATAATTGGTTTTTATTTTGTTTAAAAAAAAAATTATGTTTGTATCAAAGTTTTTTCAAAGCGTAACAACAGCGATACTTTATTTCAACGGCTGTGTTCCTCTTGCCCCCGTTTTGTTTCTAAAAACACCATTGTGTTGAAATTTTTAAATAACGTTTTTGGTAACGTTATTAAAAAGTATGTAAAGTTTCAAAAGAAAAGGTTGTAATTAATAGAAAATAAAAGGTTTGAGCCTCTTCGTGGAACACACTGTATATTTAAACAAAAGTTTAAAGTAAATAGTATTTTATAAATTCGAATTAAAATGACCAAGGTCTAGTTACGTTTATTTTTTACAGATTGCTAAAAAACTGTTATTTGTTAGTTTGTACATTGCTTTGGGTTATTAATTTTCAAAATTCATTAAAATTTGTTCGTAATGGGATCAGTTGATTTTGAGAAATAACGTTTTTTAAAGCAGCCTCTTGAATGATTTATGAGGGCCACCATTTTAAAGGTTATTGTGCCTAAATTTTTTTTTTTTTATCACTACATTTTTACCAAGCTTGTATGGAATAATTAATAAATTTTATTTAAATCCTTAAGGGACTACATTTTTCCAAACTTTATGAATAATTTTTACGTCGATTTTAAGAAAATCGAAATAGTGTTTTTGTGGTTCGTTGCAGCTGATTTTATAAATTTTTTTACCCCACCACAATAAGGCCACAGAGAAAAGAGATATACATAAGTTTCAAAGAAACATATTTCTGGGCTCTCAAAATGAAAATATACGCCATACAAAATCACGTCATTTTATTAATCTATCACATATCATTCTGTATATGTGTATATCCGAGTAATTAAAAACAACATTGAATATTATTTAATAGGGCGTCCAAGTAAAGGAACGTATCTGCACCCAAAGTGTAAAACACAACAAAGTCAATGCGACAAACAATGAAGTAAGTGTTGACTTTAATAGTTGAACAGTTGGCAACACTCCAACAGTCCTGCTGAGCCGCTGAGCAAAGTGAATGACCGCACTAAAACAGTGCACTTGCTCCTGAAGCCTTACTATACATTAGCGATGTTGATACTCGGGTGAAATAGATACTCGCAATACTCGGCTTCGAATTATTTCAATACTCGTATTATTAATTCGACATCGAGTATCTGCGCAGAATGATTATGCGCATCGAACTCAGTTTTACCAATCAGAATAATCAGATCGTTTTAGATAAACCTTCACTTATGAGTTTAATATAACCGAATGTTTTTTGAAACTATAGTAGAATAACCAAGGTCAAAGATTTATTATGATACAATGTTTACAACCTGTCAATAATATGTCTGTCTCTGTTTACAGACTACAACATTAATAATTTAGTTATTATTTAAAATAAGTTAATTTACTATATTTTTTATAAAGATGGTAACCTAATAATATTTATTTAAATATAAGTACAGTAATAACAATTAAATAATAATTTAATTTACTTTTTGTTAATGTGGAAATAAATTAATATTATTGTTATTTTAAATTGAACTTGTTACCGAATCTAAATCATTATAACTCAAAATCGTATTGTTTAATTAATGTGTAGTGAAAAATCAGCTTAGAAACAAATGTAACCAAAGTAGAAACACCGAGTATTTTGTTTGGAATTGACACAACACTAACGAATACAGTTGTCCGAGGATACTCGCCGCACATCGAGGATACTCGCAGACCGAGGATACTCGCTATGACTCGCACATTACTTCCTCCTTGTTCCTAGTTACGAGGATTTTGACCGAGTATTTTAATTCGAAACCGAGGATTTTAATACTCGGACTCTTCCGAGGATTTTGATACTCGGAATCACCGAGTATTTTAATTCGAACTCGCACATCACTACTATACATGACTGACCTCAGTGTTGTGTTTGTCGTAGTTAACACATAATGTATTTCCATACTTCCATAGCTTTGACGTTATATCAATTTACAAATAATGTAATGCAGTATAATTATACACATTTAATGGAATTTATTTCTCTCAGAATATACTTATTGGTGTTCACTTAATTTTAAATAAAAGTTAAAAAACATAACAAAGCAGTAGTCCTCTTTTCATACATATTTTAATAATGACAAAACAATATTCATAAATTATGAAGTAATAGTAAACAATACCACAGCTACTGCAAACAGTGCTAGGAAAATAATGTTTTGTTTTTGCTTGCTTGCTCGATGCATTGTGATTCTGATTTTACCATTCACTGGTATTACAGTACCGATTGCCCTAAATGAAAGTATACCCTGATGAGCCTCGTTATCACGTGACCCAATTAGTGGAAACGTAAATAATCCGACTATTGTAAAAATTTTACTTTAATTATCTGTTTGGAAAACTGTTCAAATTTAATTTTTCATTTGATTTTTTTTTTTTTTAACGACCACCCTTTGAGACAGTCGTTCATGTTATATTTAATACATTTAAGGAAAGTAGTTTTCACTTTGCACATCTATCGGTCTAACTGCGAAAAAACCTTATCCTAAATTGTATGACGACTGGACAAGCTTTTACATACACATAAATAAATAAATTGTACAACAATTTTTATGTAGCACAAACATATTTTACATGCTTTCATAAGCAAAGTTATAAAAAATCAGATTTTATGATGTATCCCTGTATTTTGTACATAATTTTTGTCTCACTCTCTACGTAGAGGAGGTTCTAAATTCCATTAGTTTTACATTTCTATCTAAATAAGAACCAGAGATTCTGAACACTCAGTATCTCTATTTAATACTGTATTGGATTACTTAAAAATTTTACATGACAAATTGTTTGAATTGGAGTGTATGTAACCTCAACTCCTTGATAACATCTTTATATGATTTTAATTTTTGTTGATCTTTCTACATGCTTCACAACATTTCTTAATATATTTTGTTTATTTCCTATGAATACTCTCACATGTATGTAATAGAGATAGTTTCTTGCAGTTTTTTAAGTCCTCTTGATCCAAAATTGGTTTCTGTAATGAATCCCGTCTGTTTACCTGGCGCTAATCTGTTATACCTGAACGCCTAAACGATAGAATAGATGTTTATCAAATTTGGTATGTGATCATTCAAAATTGTGCCAACCTATTTATGAGGAATAAAATTATGATTATCATAAAATCGGTTCCAATTAATAAAATTTCCCATAAAAACTCAAATAAAACGCATTGCTCGACATTTCTCCAAAAATTGCGATCATTTTCCACCACGTTTTTATTAGTTCGGTTTCCGTCATATCTGTCTGTCTGTCCCGATAAGCTAGAGATCTGAAATTTTGAACATAGGTCAGAATTGGATGACAATACAATATTCAGTTGGTTTCTTGTCTCTAAATTTGTTACAATAGTTGTTTAAACAAACAAAAATTCGCCGATGAGATGTTTTTCGTATATTGAGTCTCATCAATATTATACAAAACCGATTGAAATCTTTCACCCGGACCTAAGACTAAAAAACAGAAAATTAAAAAAATATAATAATTAATATAACACGTTTTTAAAACGGACTAAAAAGTATAAAATAATTTTTCATTACCATTCTACAATTTTGAGGGAGGATTGTTAGTGGCTATGGATATATTTGGAATACTTGGAAAGAAAAACGTGGGGCGCCGGCAATCTATGATAGTTAAGGAGGAGTAAATAAATTAAATTACAGTGAATCTCATTTCCGATTCACTGAAATTAGCTGTGAATTATATGTATTATTTACTGGCTGTGCCCCACGTTTTTCTCTCCAAGTATTACAACTATATCCATAGCCACTAACAATCCTCCCTCAAAATTGTAGAAGGATCATGAAAAATTATTTTATACTTTTTAGCCCGTTTTAAAAACGTGGTATGTTAAAAAAACTATTTGATTTATTATTTATCGGTTAAAGATCAAAAACGGAAAATACGAAATTTTTCAAAATTGAGCCAAAAAAAATTCAATCAAATTAAATAAAATGTGAAGATCCAAACACTTGTGAAAAATCACAAATGAACAAATGTACGATTCATGAAAAAATGTCAAAAAACCTTCAATTCCCGTTATTAAAATCTTAATTTTAATCTAATGCAATTTATAAGGGAAGTAAGTTTAGGCCGAAAATAAATATTTATAAAAAGCCACCTTCCATAGTTTATTTTAACCTTTTTACTGACAACTATTGAAATGACATCTTTGGTGACTATTAGTTGTGGCAAGTTTTTATTTAGTTTTGAGGGTGGGTGAGAGGGAAAGTTTGTGAAATGTTTTGACCTTTATATTTGTATTATAAATTGCTTTTCCACATTTTGAATATGCGAGACTCCCCATAATGAAACTCCACTATAAATGGCTCATTTTAGTGAGTACCTGTTTGTCAATCCCGAGGGTACCTAGCTAGATCTACATCTTTTTCTCACGTAGTCTTGGGTTAGATCACTCTCATCTCTCCTATTACGTCTCGCTCTTGACCAACTTTGGTCCTTTTCCGGCTTTAACGCTATTAAAGTATTCCAGGATCTTTATTTTATGCTATCTTCCTTTCTTTACAAGCCACTAATAACCGAGAGGATTTTTCCTTTAAACAATAAGGACAAAAATAACCTCACAACAGACTGTTGTTCAAGTATTAACGCTTCCAAATAATTTTCTTTTTCTTTAAACAAAAACATAACTTACTGCTTCACAGTTCGCAGGAGAAGAATAAACCGAATATAAACTACAAAGCCTGCTGGCCGTTAGATAACCTTTACTCCTTGACAACAATGTGGTCAACGCACTCTATTGGAGGACGGGAGAAAGTATAAGCAAGTCGGTTCCGCTCTATTTCCCATGAGCATGCCTTGATTTTACTTAGTTTTACGAGCAAAGCCGAGCAGGATTTAATTGCTCGTTAAATTCCGCATGCAATCTTCTAATTGTTTTAACAGCTGTTTTAAAACTTGAAATTTATTATGAAAACAAAAGCCTTGTACATTGTTACATTCCCTTCTCCAGTGTCATGTTATTTCACATTACATCAGAAGATTCCAAAAATTTGTATCTTTATGTTTTTGCTGATTACAAAATAAACGGTAAAGCTATGTTGCACTATCTTTCACACTCACTCGTTCACAATCCAAATACTAACAAGAGAAATCTATTTTTAGCGAAAATGACAGTAAACAATTGAAAACAAACCATGACACTCTGTTTGAAGTAGTATATTTCATCACTAGGACCAAAAGTGAAGCTTTTCCATACAAGCTTAAGTTTAAAAATGAGCGAGAATCGACAAGCTACCTTTGGTCCTAGGGATGAACAATATTTTTCGTTATACTGTATACAATATAAGAAAACTTTTTCACAAAAACAAAAATGTTATAACCTATTTACCTTCAAAGGTTTGGACAAGTTACACAAGTTTGCAGCTATTACAGCTGTTTAGTTTGTGTTAGTGTTACTTATTATTATAAAATCTACGGTAACAGCTGTTTCATCTGTTATTTACAATCGAGAGTATCGGTTGTTTTTATAGATTCTTTACAATCGTTAATTAATTCGTATAAACGAAGTAATAGCTGATGACCTCGACCTCAGCTGATGTTTTAGGTCCTAGAACTAAAAAGAACAACTTTAACATCTCAATGCATGTATTGAAAACAGCTGTTTTTAATCAGTGAGACGGAAAAAAAATTTATATGTTTTAGGCAATGGGTAAACTTTCATAAACAAGTCCTCGGCGTCAATCGTATTTTAATGACAGATGCCAAAGTTCAGTTTTGTTTGTTAACAATTATTCATAAACTATAATATTAAAACAAAATTATCCATGGTAAGGACGTTTGTCTTCACATTTCACTAAAATTTAAACGAAATCGGCTTAGCGGATTCTTATAAATTAAGTATTTTATAACAATTGCATCGCCGATTTTTTTCGTTACCTAAGAATAATAATAGGATTTTTGACACAACAACAAAAAATACGGTTCAGGCCATTAGAGGCTCACTATAGTGAGTACGGGCGTAGCAATCCCGATGTAACCTAGCTGGATGTACTACTCAAACACGCAGTCTTGGGTTAGATCTGTTTTGTGAATCTTTCCTATCTTGTCGAACTCTTGATCTTTTCCGACTGTGATTTTATTAGACTATTCGAGAGCTAGGAGAATTTTCCATTTTATTTTCCTTTTTTTCTATAAGGCAATGATGAAGAAACAGTTTTCAGCTTTAAACATCAAGGACAAAAGCAAAACGGTTCAGGAATAATTGGTAAAAATAGAAACTTAACCACCATATTTAAAATCTCGATTTATTTATATCAAAGGCAAAGCTAATTCAGGCCTTTACTTAATTTTTTTTTTTTCAACTGTCCCTGGAACATTTACATTTTTTGATTTTAACGATGATTAGTTTTGGTTTTGTAAAGGGTGAGAGAGAACGTTTCTGCAATGCACAGTTTATTTTCATACGGTATAATGTCAATTAACAGTATTTTCATACAATATTATTACGGTATTCCATAATATATTATTGTATTAAAAGTAAATTCAGCTATTCTTAGACAATTTGCTTAATATTTGCAATTTTATAATAATCATGTCTCATTGTTAATTGTTATAATGTCACAGACTACTTGTGACTTGGCATGTAGGCCGGTGGCTCCGGTAATCCCAACAAATAAATATAGTTTCACTCCATACACGTTCCATTTCTTCACTCCGCCTAGAGCCAATAACGAAATGAAAAGCCAATAAGCGTGCATGTTCTATTTTATGATTTAAACAAACAATTTAGGATTCATTTTGTTAAGTTATCTAGGAGGGAAATATATCAATATCATTGTAATACAGGATTATCATAAAATAATGGTGGCGTTTTGAACATGATTTAAATGAAAACAGAATTACTTACAGCTGATGTTGTTTATTTATCTAAATCGTCGTCTGAAACAGTTTTTTTACATAGCTAATAAATTTCGATATGTGCGTCATTAGTCGCTCGGCAAATGTCCAATCGATAATCAAGTTCTGCCAAAACGTTAGTTAACATGTCTGTTATGGTTGTCATAACGTCATTAATCCTGTTCCTTAAGTGATTTAGGTCATGAATTGTTCTCGATAGACAATGTTTTTGATGTACTCCCACAAGAAGAAATCGCAAGGTCAGGTCAGGACTCCTTGGAGGCCAGAGTATAGGTCCTTGCCGGCCTATCCATCGATGTCCAAACCTTTCATTCAAATTGTCTGTGACAAATGCACTAATGTTCGGGGGTGCACCATTTTATTGGAAATGAAGTTGTTGAATGTTTTCGAGTTCATCCAGCTGAGGAAAACAATAATTGATTAACATATCGAGATACACAGTTCCATTAATTGACTTTTCAGCAAAGAAGAAAGGCCCTATCAGACGATTTTTCATCACACCACACCAAACATTAACTTTAGGCAAGTCGCGTATTTTCTCAAAAATTGTATGTGGGTTTTCAGATCCCCATATGCGTGAATTGTGTCTGTTAAGAGGCCCATTGATATGAAATGTAGCTTCGTCTGAAAAAATTATATCATGTAAATATGATTGGTTTTCATCAATCTTGTTCAACATTTCAACAGCGAAATTAAAACGTTTTGCACCATCGTCAGGTTTAAATTCCTGCAATAGCTTGATTTTATATGCGTGTAATTTCAGTATTTGTGTAAAACTTTGTGGATTGCTCTTTTTGGAATATCTAACTCTAGGTTTCGTCAAGGTATTGCCTTCTGATTGCAGATTTTCTAATGAGTTCAACTTTTTCACTAATACACTTGGCCTGGCAGATGATTTCTACTTTGAATTGATTGAACCAACGTCGTATGTTATTTTCATGTGGTGGATCTTTTCTGTCTTCGCGTCGAAATGCACGTTGCACTGAAATTAAGGGCTTGAATTCAGCCAGCAACAAATCACACTTTGCTTTTTATTTAATAGAGAACATAATAACACACTCCAGACAGAACACTCCAGAAAACACAAAACACACTACCACAACAATTCGAAAACTAATTTTTAGGTTACAACAGCTGTTAAACAAACTTTTGGGTTATAGGCTATCTGCCATACCAATACAACACCACAAAATTTCTCTACTGTCTTCGTATGAATTAATGAATCCCACGATTCTTTTATAATAACCCTGTATTTTAAATCGATTAGGCTAAGTGTTGTAACATGAAAGTTATGATAGTTACTCCCAAATTTTTAGTTTAAAACAACAACAACAACAAATATGAGCCGAGGATTGGTCAGAACATGTCCATATACGAAACTGAAGTAAAATAGGTTCTGCCGTTTGGGGTGTAGTGACACGACAGACAGATATCATATCCAAAACTACGTTTTTTGACTCGGAGGACCCACAATCGGATATTTAGGTGAGAAACTCACGGATGGCATAAAAAGGATGGAAAAACTCAATCCGTACATCAGTTTTGCAAAGAACTTTATATTTGACATGTATTTCCTTTAGAAGAGTTGCTATCAATTGACTGATTTATCTTTACAGAATATGTCGCAATGTGGAAAGAAAGAAGGGGATTAATAATAAGGGATCGGAGGGAGTAAAACAATAACATTTTCACTTTGACTAATTACACGAGAGTGACAAAGAGAGGGGTGGTGAAGTTGATTGATGCTTTAATTAGCTGGTAAAGTTAGATCCATCTATCAGATCTACTCACTCAATAGAAGACTCAAGTAGGTTAAACACACACTAATAGGTTTAGATAAACTTTGATGTTTGTTTACAGTGATAGATTATTTTTATACTGCTTTTTCACTAAGATCAATTCCAGTATTTCTATATTTCTAGACGTTTTACCACAATTAGTAAATAGTTCTTGTAATCAAAAAGTAGCTACTGCATACTGTTATAGATGACACAATATTCATTGACCAAGATGTCACATTCAAGTCATAGCTAATGCTTAAGGCTCCAAGTGACACACAATATTCATAGACCAAGACGTAACAGTGAATAATGTCATACCTGCTGTTAAAAATAATAATGTTTACAACTATAATAAGCCTAGTTGTATTGCTTTTGAAACGTGGACAATAGCTCTGGGTTGTTGTCAATCTGGGTTCAAGTTGATGGAACATGGTGGATTAGGACAAATTCCCAGCTGTACAATTTATGTGCACAGTAGGAGATTGTTATAATTATTAAAGAAGGAAGGATCAGATGAGTTGAACTGTTCAACATATGACGGAGCCGTGAAGGATGTCATTCTAGGGGAAGAAGGTTAAATGGAAGGCCTACGGAAAGATAGATGGAGGATGCGGAGGATGATCTAGGGAAGCTGAAGGTTGAAGGAATGAGAAAGAACGCAGAATACAGATGAGCTTGAAGGAGAGGTATTTTGTAGGCAAATAGTGGGTAATCTAATGAACCGGGAGACTTAAGACACACCATGAGCGACTTTTTTCAGATGGTCCCTTTGCACCCCTCCCTCGCAAAAGAAAACACAAATAATAACATTAAAAGTTAAATGCTTACTTTTTGCTTTGTAATTTACTAGTCATTGGGATCATACTAGTAGTAAATATTACGCTAAAAAAATATTATTATGAAAAAATACTTGTGTACGTAGATCGATTGATCTGGATGTATAAAACTTTATTCATAAATCACGACTCACGGGTTTGGCGGTAATTACATAACTAATAGACAAATAAACACAAAGACTTAATGACAAAAAGTCTAATTATAAAAGATCTCGCACCGCTCTGCCAAAAAGTCCTGAAATCATTGATATATTTATAAAGGTGGTACTATGAAACTATACCGAACATCATATTATAAATAAGAAGGTTTTGTAAATTTATATTTTCCTATTAAAAATACCATCTATTCAAAACAGCATTGCACGGCAAAAAGCATAGTATTCTCAGTGGCTTACTTATAGTAATTACCCGCTTCCTAATTACTTATTAGCTGGGTGTACACCTTTTGTCGTGTAATTTTTAGTTACAGTCTCTCCCATGTTACCTATTAGGTCTTTATTGATCAATTTTTGTTCTTTCCCAACTCTGATTACAGTATTCGAGTGCTAGGAATCTTTATTATGTTATTTTCTTCCTTCTTTTAATAAGGCGATGATTGCCGATAAGTTTTTTTTGTTTTTAAAAGAACAGGAAAAGAAAATATAAGGCATAGACACGCTGGTGTACCGGATGCTCATCCTAGCTAAAGTTTTCAATTAAAACCTTTTCTAGTTTCATAGAGATACAAAAATATCAAATTAATTATTATTTATATAACAATTACATTGTTTTGTTAACTAAGATGTTTGTTAAATACAGTACTTTCATTTAACTTGTATAAACCCATCATTGAATTAAAATAGAATATATACAGTAGTCAGATTGTGTACGTTTCCAAGTGAGGTTGTTCACAAAACCATTAATTTAATATAATTCTGTTTAAATTTTTTTTATTTAACTTTTAAATAGACTCCACTAGTGATTATTAACTAATTAAACTCAAAAACTACACATTTAAAACATTCATGGGGCTAACTACAGTGAGTAGGAGCATATTTTTGGGTTATTTCTTGCATCTTCCCTATTAGGTCTTTGTTGACCAACTCTTGTTCTCTTCTGACTCTGATTAGACTCTTTTTAGAGTATTCAAAGACTAGGAGGTCTTTATTTTATTCTTTATTCTGTTTTATCAGGCGGTAATGGCCTAGATGTTTTTACTTTTAAACAACAATAAAAAATACAGATTTAAAAATTCTCAATTTTTGTATTTTCCAGGTTAAAATGTTTTTAAACTAATAAATAAAACATATTTGATTATAATAATTTCCGTTTACAATGATGACAGAAAATAAATTTATTTCATTTTGTTTATCATCATAAACAAATAATTGTTATTTTATAAATCAAAATCAAACTTCAAAATACTAGTCCCAGGTGTGAGATTCACGAAGAAACCTAGCTGCATCTACATCTTTTTCATTTAGTCTTGGGTTAGATCTCTCTCTCTCTCTCTCTCTCTCTCTCTCTCTCTCTCTCTCTCTCTCTCTCTCTCTCTCTCTCTCTCTCTCTCTCTCTCTCTCTCTCTCTCTCTCTCTCTCTCTCTCTCTCTCTCTTTCATCTTTCCTATCTAGTCTCTCTCAACCAACTGTTGTTCTCTTCCAACCCTGACACTACTAGAGTATTAGAGGGATTTAGATATATTTTTCTTTTTTTTTTGTAAGGCGTAGATAACTTAAAATTGTTCACCTTTAAACAAGGAAAAAATCAACCAAAACTCTAAATACATTTCTTGGTAAAATTCAAGAAATTCCAACTTCATACCGGTACTATATTTAAATCTTCGTAATCCTTTTAATCTATTAAAAACCTTTATATATTTATTCGTTAATTAAAATGTAATATAATCTTTGTTTCGAAGAAAACAAAATAGGATCCATTCATGTACATTGTGATGTCCCATACTGCATTAATCATTCTACTATGACGCCAGGCATTGGCCTACAGGAATACAACGACCTTTGTCTAACATTGAGGGGGAGGGGCGGTAGTGAAAGTGAGGCGCAAAAAGGTTTGTCGAAACGAGATTAATTAAAAGCAATAAATTGAGGGAAGTCGAGTCCCGTTACGTCAACAGACCGTTGTTGTAGATTCGACACGCGTTCCTGCAAACTGGGCCAGTGTCTGACCAACGCGCATGAGCAGTGTGCAACGATCTAAAGGTATTAAACAAGCGATTCTTGTCTTTATACACTTTATTTTTTTAAACAGCTAAAAGGATTTTTTTTAAACTATCGTTTTTGGTCCTGATTTGTGGAAAACTTATACATTTGTTTAAATAGCAAAATCGTTCAAACAAAGGGCGAACTTAAAGTTTCACATTCAATGATTTCTATATTACTTTCACTTTATACTCTCTACACTTCTTAGTGAATAGAAAAATTCAATTTGAATGCTGTCTGACTGTCTACTGTCATCTATCGTATCTACAGACCAAACAATTTTAATCAAAAGTAGTACGTGGATAATTTGTGCCACATCTTCAAATTTGAGGTTAGTTGCCATAAGAAAAAAATTTAAAAAATACGTTTTTCTCGAAATTGGGTATAACGATTATTATAAATTTTTGCTCAAATATAGCCCTTAAATAATACCCCCCAGTATTGGTCGCCATCTCTTTTTAAAAATAGTGCTCGTGAATTATTGGTAAAAAATCAAAAAATCTGCCTTGGAATGATATAAAATACTTGATTTCTTAAAATCAGCACTAACGATGTCGTTCGAATGTTAATTAAATGTGAATATTAAACTCGAATCCATTAGAAATACACGGAGAAAAATTCAAAATTAAGAATACTTTAATAATAAGTATAGAAAAAGTTATGATGTTCAAAATATCTATGTCAGTTTTTGACGATAATCCAGTTATCTTTTATGCTACAGAAAGAATTGAAAAAAAAATTGTTTGTCGTTCAAAAAGAAAATATTTTGTAAAATAATCAGTGATTCAGATATGCAACTTTAAAAAGATTAAATAGCCGCGATTTTAAAATGAGTACAGAAAATCGGTTGGTTATTTTTCTTGAATTTGACCTTTGTATCACTAAGTGACATCCAAAATTTCAACTCCATATCATTTACCGTTCAAAAAGATACGATTTTTTTAACACGAAATGGCTGCTAGATAGGAAACCAAATATTTTAGAAATACTTTTATATAAACTTTGTCATTGATTTTGATGTGACGAAATAAGCTCTTAAAGATTTGGAAACACCCTGTGTAACGAAACTCATTTGAAATTTATTTAGATATAAATCTTGAACGTTACAATATTTCTTATGGCTCGACTGACAATACTGTTTGTCTATGTTTGATTTATCGTCAATTCACTGGAAAAGGAATCCTGATCTGTCTAACTTGAGAAAACATATTGGATTAAAATACTTTGTTTAACAAAGATAAAATTTTATACTTTTTATAGTTAATGTGTGTAACCTACTTTAGAAACTCTTCCCTCAAGATGGGAGTGAAATAATAAACCTGTACAGGGTGTGTAGAAAACGATGATCGATATGTTGTCATGGTGTTTCTTATATTATTCTAAATGAAATAACTATATATATATATATATATACATGTCCAAAAACTTTTAGTTTACCGTTTATCTTTTTATTTGTGTTTATAAACCATATACAGAGTGTTCATAGAATGTTTTCTCAAACTTTGGGAGGTAATGATAGCAAGGATAAGAAACAGACTTAATGATAGATTCAAAGAATTAGTCTTAGGAGGTTAACAAATGAGAGATATGTTGTGAATGGATATGTATTCAAGAGAGTCGATGTTATTAAATATTTAAGACCCATCAATAAAAAGAATTGAGATAAAAGAAAGAATTGCAATAATTTCAGGTTATCCCTGATTACAAGAACAACAAAAATTAGAATATATCTACAGTTATATAACAACAATATAACAACAGTTATCATACCTCCTATTTGGATCAGAAACACGAGTCATGACCAATCTAACCCATAGAACTACAGAAAAAAAGGAATGTTAGAATAAATCAAAAACTGAAAGACCTGTACAACCTAGATGCTGTAACGGAAATAAGAACATGTTTGGGTGGGACAGTCACTCCGCCAGATTAGGTAGATCTGGAGGGACAGTACTGCTGTATCTGGGTAGCGAAAAACTCAGACAAATCACGGGCCTGTGGTGTGATGGTGCATTTACACAGGATAGGAGCATGGCGAAACTGTCTGTAGACTGTGTGGGAAGGGTGAGGAGATCGCAGGTCACGTAACTTTCGATTGTGAGGCTCTTGCAAATAGGGGGTTTTGGCTTCCAAACTCCTGGTGAACTATCATTGGGCGAGATAGTGAATGGATTAATAAAACGATTAAAGGGAGGACTAATCTTCTATAAATATGAGAGTGAGCTGCACAATAGAGGAGTCGCGGTAACTGTGGCTAGTCTAACTCTATAACCTCTCTCTTTAATCTAATCTACAGTCGTCGTCCCCCTTTATCCCAGAAAAAAAGAAGGGAAAAAACCTAATTCATACTTGTACTTATTCATTCTTACTTGTACTGTCACATAGTTTTAACACCTGAAGATGATGATTATTTAGTCATTGAAATGTCTTCTTGCTAAAGTGTTTATTGTGGAAAGTTCCCAGTAAGTTTTTAAATAAGCAAACTTACAAACAAGATCAAATAAATCACTGGTTTATACTCTCAACTCAAATATCGTACGCTACAATATTTCAGGCAATAAAATAGATAAATAGTCTTTCAGAAAACACAGTTTATCCATGAACTTGATTTATTGTCAATCCAATGGATTCGAAATCCTTTCTGTAATATTGTAGTCGCATAGAAGGAAACATATTGTATTAAAGTGCTTTTTACTGCAATATGAAAATGATTTATCTCTGTTCCGTTAGTTCTATACGTTTTATCCCTAAATGTATGTTTAACCTACTTCATGTTTCCATAGAGGAAGTAAAATAGATGGATTTAACTTTACCCGTTAATTAAATCATCAATCAAACTCGTCAACATTCCTCTCTCCTTTCTGTATTTTTGGCGAAATTATTTAAAACTAAAATGTTATCACACCTTGTCATAATTGTTTGATTAATAAGCACTTTCAAAATGTAGTACATTTGCAATTGAAATTACCTTTTTCGATGACCCTGTATATTGTCTCCAAATGAACAATTAATTACACAAAATATAAAAACCCTTAGGAACTATAGTTTTCCTTTATCGAATCAAGTTAATACAGTCAGCATTAGTAATCTCTTCACTTTATGAAGGTTTTTGTCCGCAGGTTGTGGGTAATCTAGTTATTAAATAAATATTGCATAAACATTGCACAAATTCTCTCACTCGTACATCCCTAAAACGATCCAAAGCTAGTCGTAACCAAAAATGTAATATTGGTCGCCATGAAAATCAAAATTAAAAGCCATCTTCGAAAATATATATATATTTAAATAAGAGCGTAAATTTGCTTCGTCCTTTAAGTAAATCTTTTGCGAATAAAATCAAGCTTTTAATGACAGCGGTCAAAATTCATTTTTTACTTCATCAATTATTCGTGAATCATAATATTTTGTACATCATACTACTTCAAATTTTAACAACTTTCATTACATGTATTTAGTTCGGAAAACAGTTAATTACAGAAGTGACCAGTAATAGAAACAGCTGATTTCATCACATGCAAGTAGCGACGCTGTTTCTTGGAACATTTGTTTAAAACAAACTAAAAATAACTTCAACGCTTATAGTTTTCACATAGTACTATTTAAAATGCATTTTTATGAGGAGTATAATAACGAGGAACCTGAAGAAGACAATATAGAAATGGAAACTATTGAAATATCGTTACAGTTACTTATAAGTCTAGACACAGGTATGAAAAAATACTTCTATTTTTTGTAAATGGTGCAAAGAAAAACAAAGTTGAAACAGTAACTGACAATGTTCTTTTAGTGTATATATCTCGACAATCCGAAAATATAAAACCTACTTCTTTATGGGTTAAATACTCAATGATAAAGAGTTCTTTAGCAACAAAAGAATATATTGCTAAGATATACAAATTTGTTCTAACTTTTTTGTTAGAAATGTGTTTTTCCGAATTCGTATGATAATCTCACTATCATGCTCGCCCGGAAATCCTTATTTTCAGGACTTGTAAAGTAATATATTATTTACTAACGATTGTCCACTCGAAAAGGGTCATTTACTCATCGTTTCAAAAGTACCTAAAATATCGGGGCAGTTTCAATGTCCCCCATTTACTCAAATTTGAACGAGATCGGTACGGCCAATTTTAAGAAAAGTATTTCATAAGTGCCGATTTCTTTACCCCTAATTTACGAACCAGCATTTTTAGTGAGATGTTGACAAGTACGTTGTATTTGGGTCCTTAGAGGTACACTTAAGTAACAAGTTATGAAAATCGTTAAAGCAGATTTTGAGAAAATCATGAATTTGTGTTTTCTATTATGGCAGATACCTCGAAGTTTTAGTTATCGAAAAATGGGGGGAAAACCGGAGATATGATCAAAATATGCCCACGTCAAAATTTACTTTTAATAAAGTTGGTCCAGTAGTTGAACAATGCACTTAAAACAGATGATAATCCAAAAACACTTTTTGGCCTCAGGGAACTTCAAAATAAATATATCCGTGAAAAACTCGACGTTGGTTGTTATTACTACCCTTACGTTAATGACATACCTTTTACTATACTACTCATTTGATAAAGAAAAAAGTGAAAAAAAAACATATGAATAATCTTATAAGAGAAACAATGTATACCATAAAGCTATGAGTGTAAATGATTGTGTAAATGCTATGCTATTGTGTAAATGAGTGTAAATGCTATGAGTGTAAATTTATTGTATGGAATGAATCATCCGTTATTCAGTTTGTAAAATTGGTTGTTATGGCAACATATGTTGAAATCATTCAAAGGAATACACAGCTGATGTGCAAGTGCCTATAGGTATTTTAAATTGTTTATCAATTAAAACTTCTAATCCCGGTCAAAAACTAAAAACCACAGTCGTCAAGACCGCATTGTCGAGATTTAAAACATAAGAGGGTGTTTGTTACATTTCTATTCCACAACTCATTTTCATTCGTTTCACTTCAATAAATAAATAACAACCTCGATAGTTTTTATAGCTATAATTAACTTAACGTTAAACACGAAGCGTTATTATAATGAAAATGTCCAGTATCGTGGAAGGTCACTGAGCCGTTTAATTGCCTACGCGTGTCAAAGTGGCATTATGGGGATGTAAGGTCTTCCTTATAAGTCAAGTTATTATGAAATATTAATTTAATGTTTTAAAGTCTTACTGCCTCACCTTATCGATCCACCGGCCAATTATATTTAAGTAGTGGTAATAACAAATTTGTTTAATATCATATCAATGTAGCATCTATTTTCTGTTTATAACAGTAGATCTGTGCCACAATTTTTTAATAATTTTGTTCCACTTTTCATCACAGGTGGTAACTATAATGCCAAACACATACAATGGGAAGCTCGACTTATCCACCCCCAGGAAGAACATAAAATTAGATTGATACTTGAAAATCTGAAAGTCACCTGCACGTCAACCAGAGATTTACCCTGCTCCCATTAGGCCTTGTTAAAGCCGATCAATTCCCGCACTATTGACTAGGTCGAGTATTTTGTCATTTATACTTCTATCTTTTTCATTGTACCCTTCTCCTGTATTCTACTGAATCACAGTCCATGGGAACGTGTATTGCGGATACAATTACCTGCCTGGACAATCAACAGTTTTGGTTTTCATGTTAAAGACCCACTTTCGTTAGGTGTTCCCTGAAACATAGCCATGTCCGGTTATGAAAGCAACTACCTGTTTTGAGCTGATCTCATTTAAACCATAGACTCTTAGAGGTAACCTTGATCTTAAGGTTCTTGTGCATTTAGTTTCCAGAATAGTGCTGCTATATTCGACGTTGCTCCTTCCTGGCTCATTGGTGTTCGCAGCTGATTGAATAATAAATAGGATCGGCTCCGACAAAGGAGGTCCTTGATTGACAGTGACGTCAGCTTTCTCATTTCTCTCGATTACCATTTGATTGTTTGCGATATCAACGAATCAGACATTAGTCACAGATACCCACCATTGTAAGTAACATTAGGATTGTTTACGTTATCAACGAATCCGACACTAGCCACAGATACCATCCACTGTAATAACATCAGGGTTGTTTACGTTATCAACGAATCAGTCACTAGCCACAGATACCCACCATTGTAAGCAACATTAGGATTGTTTACGTTATCAACGTATCAGTCACTAGTCACAGATACCCACCATAGTAAATAATATTAGGATTGTTTACGTTATCAACGAATCAGTCACTAGTCACAGATACCCACTATTGTAAGTAACATTAGGATTGTTTACGTTATCAACGAATCAGTCACTAGCCACAGATACCCACCATTGTAAATAATATTAGGATTGTTTACGTTATCAACGTATTAGTCACTAGTCACAGATACCCACCATTGTAAATAATATTAGAATTGTTTACATTATCAACGTATTAGTCACTAGCCACAGATACCCACCATTGTACGTAATATTAGGATTGTTTACGTTATAAACGAATCATTCACTAGTCACAGATACCCACCATTGTAAATAATATTAGGATTGTTTACGTTATAAACGAATCATTCACTAGTCACAGATACCCACCATTGTAAGTAATATTAGGATTGTTTACGTTATCAACGATTCAGTCACTAGTCACAGATACCCACCATAGTAAATAATATTAGGATTGTTTACGTTATCAACGAATCAGTCACTAGCCACAGATACCCACCATTGTATGTAATATTAGGATTGTTTACGTTATCAACGAATCAGTCACTAGCCACAGATACCCACCATTGTAAGTAATATTAGGATTGTTTACGTTATCTACTAATCAGTCACTAGTCACAGATACCCACCATTGTAAGTAATATTAGGATTGTTTACGTTATCAACGATTCAGTCACTAGTCACAGATACCCACCATAGTAAATAATATTAGGAGTGTTTACGTTATCAACGAATCAGACACTAGCCACAGATACCCACCATTGTAAGTAATATTAGGATTGTTTACGTTATCAACGAATCAGTCACTAGTCACAGATACCCACCATTGTAAGTAATATTAGGATTGTTTACGTATAAACGAATCAGTCACTAGCCACAGATACCTACCATTGAGTCAGATAAACATTTGTTTTTCAGATAAATCGGCCACAGTTTACCTGGATGGGTAAAGCATAATATTTAGTACCAGTGTGATCTCAATGATAACTAAACCACAATCACAATACAAAGAGTAATCCGACCATGAAGTAAAAACTTTTAATATTGTTAAATGTTGATGGTGTGTCTGTTTACAGTAGCTGTGGTATTATTTACTGTTACTTCCTACTTGTAGGTATTAGCGACATTGGATTTAGAAACAAGATTTATTGAATGTATTAAAACGTCAAAGAATCCAGGTTTACACCATTAGTATAGTAGAAGTAGACAGTGAAAACAAAAGAGTAAAAACAGAGACACACGATAAGACAACGTGAGAGAGTTGAACGCTGTACGAGACTAAGAAGAAGACAGATAGACGTAGGACGGTAGGATAGCTCGTGAATGAGAATGAGTAAAGGTTGTGGACACGAAAACTTGAATTATTGTTGAGGCTGATGCATGCATAATGTGATGATGCTTATACGCTGTGACATTAAATGGTGGGATCAGTTTTTAATCTATATATATATATATATATATATATATATATATATATATATATATATATATAATGTAGTATCTATACAGTACATAAATAGAGAGAAAGTTATATGATGGATCGAAAAATCGATATAAACGTTTTGCGTAAAAAAGTGTTGTTTTTTTTTTTTTTTAAATGATGTGTCATATAGCTTAATCTTTTGATAATTGTAGCCTCTAAGAACCCAAACAAAACGTTACTCCAAAAATTTGGTACCATAGTTATCGATTTAAAAACACATTAAATGGTTCATTAATAAAATAGGAAATTTTTCAAATCGGCCCTGCCGATTATATTCAAATCTAAATTAAATGTGACGATATAAATAAAAAAAAAAAATTTTTTAAAATAAAATAAAAAAATTTAAAAAAACAGAAAAAACCTTGACTAATCGATTTTATGTTTATGGCAAAAGCGAAGCAGGAATTTGACTCTTATTTAAATATATACAAACAGCGTCCATAATTTATTTTCACGTTTTGATTGACAACTACGAAAATGACATATTTGATGACGAATAGTTTTGGCAAGTTTTATTATTTTGGAGGATGGGTGTTGGAATACTTTGTATCCCACGAAGAGGTACAAGTTTTTGATTTTTTGATTAATAGCTTATTCCTCAACCGCTTCTTTTGAAACTACATACTTTTGAACGAAATTACCAAATATGTTGTGTGAAAATTTCAACACACTGATAATTATAGAAACAAAATGGCGGCAATACAAAAACAAATTTCTATGCCTCTATACTTTCATGCCTTTTACTCTTGCAGGTTGAACATCTGTTCGATTCAAATTAAACAACAATTATATTAAAATAGAAACTAATATCCTTATTATTTTGAGAAAAATTTTATTGTATTATAGAATTTCAAAAATGGTTTTTACAGTTGAGCAAAAAGTAAAGTATTTTGCGTGTGCCATTGTTTTTAGCAACGTTGTAGAATCGATTAGACAATTCCAGGTTGCCTTCCCAGGTGTTGATCTACCAACCAATCACTAAATAATTGAGTGAAAGATTTGTTGCTGGAAAGGGGAAACGTAGTGAAAAAGTATACACTCGATCTCCTTATGTAAGAGAAGTACTGGTGTGTGCTTCATTACTCCTTTCTACAGGTAAACCAAATCTTCAGTGCAGAGAATAGTAAAGAAAACCAAAATTAAATTTTACAAAAACCTACTTAAAGATGATCCGTGGAGTTTATTCCCGCATCACTGAGTTGCATGAAACTGATCCTGATTGACATACTCGTATTGGTTTCTCAGAAAGTCCACCTTCTACCGTAATGCTATTATAAATATACACAACTCTAATTATTACAACACCCGAAACCCTCACGTTGTTGATTAAAAACTTCTTAAACCAAAAGGAGTTACTGTCTAGGCGGCTGTGACTACCAATGGTCTGCTGCCTTATGACATTTCAGACACCACCATTACTGTAAATACATTGGAACAAGTTTTAAGTCAACAAGTACTGCCCCATTTTACAGTTCCGGAATGGGTCAAGCAATTTTTAACAAGTTGGTGCTTTACCCCACTATGCAAATTCAGTCAAACAATTACTAAATAACAATCTTCAAGGGTGTTGGATTGGTGGTATAAATCAGTTTTTAGTTTATTCACCTCGGTCTTTTGATTTAACTGTGAGTGATTTTTTTTCTAATAAAGGAGGAAGTAGTGTATATTCATACTTTCAACAATTATGAGTATTTGAAAAGCGTTTGGGAAGAGGAACTTCTTCGAATCGCACATAATTACTCTACAAAAAGTTTACGAGTGATTTTTTATGGTCGCTATCAGTGTGTGGCTTTGGAAGGGTTTCAGTTTGAATAAATAAAAAATTTAATCTTATATTCATTGTTTTTTTAAAACAAATAATTAGGTATTAGATTGTTTTAAAATAAAATTGTGTTTGTATCAAATTAAGTTTTTTCGAAACGTTAGAAAAACTATACTTTTTTCTAACAGCTATTTTTGTGTTACCGCCATTTTTTTCAATAAACACTAGTGTGTTGAAATTTTCAAACAAATGTAGTTAAGTTTTTAACGAATCGGTTGATGAATAAGCAATTAATCGAAAATCAAAAGAGTGAACCCATCGTGGGATGCACAGTATATTATTTCCTATCTTTTATTATTAATCAAATAATAGAATGTATTTTGACATTATGCTGGGCCTACTTGAACTGAATGTGATATTTTTATCGGCCGATCTGAGACTAATCAGTGTTTGGTAGCAAATATGACCCCCTCTATAAGAAGTATGTGTTTTTAAATCGTCGCTACGCCATGAAATCTCATCCAATTGTTATCGGAAAACTATTATAGTCGTAAACTTGGGTGAATACTAAGGAACAAAATGACAGTTTATTGTACTTTAACGAAAAGAAAAAAAAAAATTTCGGTTCTCATTGAACTGAAAATCATTTTAAACTTTTTCTTTCTGAGATAAATTTCAATTAATTTATCTTAATGGAGTTAATATTTGTGAAGATATTTAAACAAAAAAGGGGATTAATAATAAGGGATCGGAGGGAGTGAAACAATAACATTTTCATTTTGACTAATTACATGAGAGTGACGAAGAGAGGGGTGGTGAAGTTGATTGATGATTTAATTAGCTGGTAAAGTTAGATCCATCTATCAAATCTACTCACTCTATGGAAGACGTTAAACACACACTAATAGGCCTAAACTTTGATGTTTGTTTACTGTTAAAGGTAATTTTCATATTGCTGTAATTAAATGTTTCAGTAAGACTTGTTCTAGCATTAGAGATCGATTGATACAACCGTATTGTCCACAGGACTATTGTCGCTATATCCCTTGAAGTAATAATTGTGTATGTTGTTGAAATTATAACAATATTTGTTACTTTATTGTAGGTTGGGACTAAAATATTTTTATAAGTTATCCAATATAAAATGTATATGGTAAGTTTGATAATTGCCCAAAATTTCCAATTTCGTGTTTTGACTGATCTCCACGTTTCACAGTCTCAGGAAACCAAAAAAGTAACCTAACTCGCCGAAACACAGACACTAGCGAGCGTGTTGAGACTTTTTAAATATATTCACAACTACGAGACCCGTTAGGGGCTAACCGACGTCAAGAATAGTGATATACACAATTACGAATTTAGGAAAACCTGTGTAACAACTATTTTATACAAAATTACCTTACTGTATTGACCCCTTGATCTACCAATACTATTTAACATTTCATACAAGATCCAAGAAACGAATTTTTCGGAGTTATATCTAGAGGATCTACGTGTATGATGTGGCTAGTGTGTAAACGTGGGATGAGCGAACACAAAAATCGTGGTCTAGCGAACAAGGTTATGACAAACGTGGAATGAGCTAACAATTTACCTGGCTTACCTTACCAAACCTAACCTAATTTAGCGCAGAAGATGGACAGGTAGTGCGAGTCATCATATTCAGAAGTAGTTTATTGTTAAAATGTTACAGTGAATAATAAATTAGGGATTCACTAATTATTACGATTTTAGGTTTTAGCTTGTCCGTAATTCATTGTCCTGCATATCCATTGGATTTTAGTTTGTAGCACTGTCCGTAGGTCACTGTCCTGTGTATCCATAGTATTTTAATTTATAGCATTGTCCGTAGGTCATTATCCTGCGTATCCATAGTATTTTAATTTATAGCATTGTCCGTAGGTCATTATCCTGCGTATCCATAGTATTTTAATTTATAGCATTGTCCGTAGGTCATTATCCTGCGTATACATAGTATTTTAATTTATAGCATTTTCCGTAGGTCATTGTCCTGCGTATCCATAGTATTTTAATTTATAGCATTGTCCGTAGGTCATTATCCTGCGTATTCATTGGATTTTACATTGTAGCATTGTCCGTAGGTCATTGTCCTGCGTATCCATTGGATTTAAATTTATAGCATTGTCCGTAGGTCATTGTCCTGCGTATCCATTGGATTTTAATTTATAACATTGTCCGTAGGTCATTGTCCTGCGTATCCATGGGATTTTAATTTATAGCATTGTACGTAGGTCATTGCCCTGCGTATCCATTGGATTTTAATTTATAGCATTGTCCGTAGGTCATTGTCCTGCGTATCCATAGTATTTTAATTTATAGCATTGTACGTAGGTCATTGTCCTGCGTATCCATTGGATTTCAATTTGTAGCACTGTCTTTAGGTCATTGTCCTGCGTATCCATTGGATTTTAGTTTGTAGCATTTGTCCGTAGGTCATTGTCCTGCGTATCCATAGTATTTTAATTTATAGCATTGTCCGTAGGTCATTGTCCTGCGTATCCAATGGATTTTAATTTATAGCACTGTCCGTAGGTCATTGTCCTGCGTATCCATTGGATTTTAATTTATAGCACTGTCCGTAGGTCATTGTCCTGCGTATCCATTGGATTTTAATTTATAGCACTGTCCGTAGGTCATTGTCCTACGTATCCATTGGATTTTAATTTATAGCACTGTCCGTAGGTCATTGTCCTGCGTATCCATTGGATTTTAATTTATAGCACTGTCCGTAGGTCATTGTCCTGCGTATCCATTGGATTTAAATTTATAGCATTGTCCGTAGGTCATTGTCCTGCGTATCCATTGGATTTTAATTTATAACATTGTCCGTAGGTCATTGTCCTGCGTATCCATGGGATTTTAATTTATAGCATTGTACGTAGGTCATTGCCCTGCGTATCCATTGGATTTTAATTTATAGCATTGTCCGTAGGTCATTGTCCTGCGTATCCATAGTATTTTAATTTATAGCATTGTACGTAGGTCATTGTCCTGCGTATCCATTGGATTTCAATTTGTAAGCACTGTCTTTAGGTCATTGTCCTGCGTATCCATTGGATTTTAGTTTGTAGCATTTGTCCGTAGGTCATTGTCCTGCGTATCCATAGTATTTTAATTTATAGCATTGTCCGTAGGTCATTGTCCTGCGTATCCATTGGATTTTAATTTATAGCACTGTCCGTAGGTCATTGTCCTGCGTATCCATTGGATTTTAATTTATAGCACTGTCCGTAGGTCATTGTCCTGCGTATCCATTGGATTTTAATTTATAGCACTGTCCGTAGGTCATTGTCCTACGTATCCATTGGATTTTAATTTATAGCACTGTCCGTAGGTCATTGTCCTGCGTATCCATTGGATTTTAATTTATAGCACTGTCCGTAGGTCATTGTCCTGCGTATCCATTGGATTTTAATTTATAGCACTGTCCGTAGGTCATTGTCCTGCGTATCCATTGGATTTTAATTTATAGCCCTGTCCGTAGGTCATTGTCCTACGTATCCATTGGATTTTAATTTATAGCATTGTCCGTAGGTCATTGTCCTGCGTATCCATTGGATTTTACTTTGTAGCATTGTCCGTAGGTCATTCTCCTGCGTAACCATTGTTGTTCGCACAGCCCACTGTGAAACTTCTACTGTTCGCTCTTCCCACTGTGTGCTGATACCACTGTCGCACATTCTTTACCTCTCCCCAAGGCGAAAGCTTCCACGTCATTCTGATTCCTCTTCTTTCTCTCTGTCCTAGAGGATTCCATTTCATTATCCTACATGTAGTTTCTGACTCAATGTCCTTCAGCATTTAGCTTATACATTTGCACTTCTTCCTATTCACTTTGTATTTGAAAAGATTGGATTGGTGCGTTCCAACAGCTGCTAATTTGAAATTACTAGTGGCCATGTAATCCCCAAAGTAGATTTCGGACGCTTGTTTACGAAGACTTAAGTTGCTTTCCTGTTTTTGCTTTGGTCTCATCGCCATACATGAGAACAGACTTAATATTTGCCTCGAACAAAGCTCGGTTGACTTCCGTATTGGATAAGAAAGATGAAAGAGATGGACCTAACAGAAGACTACGTGAAAAAGTTGTAATTCCAGCTAGTATTCTTCAGTGTTGTCACGCCCATCATCACTATAGAGAAAGCTGACTATAAAAATATAATTTTAAAAACACAGACAAAAATATTACTTTTATCCTAACCTTTATGGCAAACTTCAATTATTAAAAAAATGACGTAACAGTAAGACAAAAGAATATTGTCATTATTTACTTAAGACCATTAGGTAATGAATGTTTCCTTCTATATTTTTTAATACTCAAAGAAAAGGCGAACAATGAAAGTTTCATTTTTAACAAATTCATGTCATGTTAGAAAACACTGGTTTAACAGATGACATGTTTGGTTGTTAGTGCAGAGTATCGATTGTAACGTATTACAATAAATCAAACTGGCAAGGCGGCGCTATAGGACTGTTTATCTATTTTATTGTCACACAATACTGTCCCTGTTTGATATAACCTCATAAATCATTTTTAAATATATTCCACTTTTGCGAGATGAAAGCAGTGTTGTCGTACAATAAGTACCTATTGGGTTGAAATAGAGTTGAGTTATTACGAATTTATTTAAAAAATATTGCACTAACTTTCAAACCTCAGACGAAAGTTTTCACCTCTTATGTTAGGTCAATTATCAGTTAAAAATTAAAAACGAACGCTGTTTTTGAACAATTATTTATATAATTAAACAGGGCCTAAACTTCCTTCGTCTGTCCATTAAGCGTCCTAAACTTACATCGTATTTGATTCAATTCGAGCTCGACTGCAGTCAATGTTCTTTATATATATATATATATATATATATATATATTATCAAATATTCCTGAACCATAATATTTTTTTTGGTAAATTGCACACAGGTTTGATTAATTAATCTTCACATTTCACTAAAATTTTAATGAAATCTGTAGAGCTGATTTTGAGAAATTACGTCTTGTAAAACACCCCCACTGTTGATTTTTTTTTTTAAACTGATAGATTGCGAATCGGTAACTTCGAATTTTGGCAACCAATAGCTTTTTTTTGGTGACTAGTTTGTTTACATCTGAACAAAATTTGATGAAAATCGTACATTTGTGTTTTTTATCAAAACTACCACGACATTTTGAGTAATACTACCATGAATTAATCCCTAAATATAACCAAAATATGCCCAAATACTAAATTTTATTAAAATCGGTTCACGAGCTTTAGGCTGTAAAGAGACGCTACACGGACATCATTCCAAACACAACTCCTTTTGGATTCAATGGATTTCAAAACGGATGATATATCAAGAAAAAAAACTCGATAACTATTTTTTTGACCCATCATATAACTTTCTTTATACTACGTATATGTGAGAAACAAATAGTTTTTTTTTTTAGATGTTAAGCAAAAAATATTATGCTGTTAAATATCAGTCAAGCCAGAAATTCGAAAAACATAAGTCGACTAATTGTAGATATTTTACTGTATTTTGTCTCACTGGCAGGAATGCTGTGAGGGGGGGAGGAGGCAATAAAGTAGATAAACAGTCGTCCTGACAATAATAGTGCTTCTCTGCCAGTTTGATTTATAGTACAATGCTGAAATCGATATATTGCATTTCACTGCACTAACAATCGTTGTAGAAGTGAAAACATTATGGTTTCAACAAGTATAATTTAAAACTTCGATTACAAAGTAAATGATACAAAAACAACAAAATTGGTACCCTTTTTAATTTTTTTAAGCTGAAAAACCATTGCAGTCATTATCGCCTTGACCATGTTAAGCCTATATGCTCCACATTAAAAACCTATAGATAGAACAAAAAAGAGTAACACAAAATTTGAAAAACATTAACAATACTAAAACTGGTTAACAATAACAAGCTTTGATAAAGTATAATAAACAACAACATAACATGTTACAACAAAGCTCTGCAACAAGTTAACAATGATAAACTATATTTAAATACGATTAAATACGAATATTACAAAGCTGTAAAGGGGCCCTACATGAGTTAACAAAGATAAAAATTAATAAATTATATAGACAATTTAATAATATCACAGTGCTCTGCAATAATGAAAATGGAAATATTTTTAATTTTATCAAAAACACTCAGGCGACCCAAAAAGAACAATATCCGATAAGGATCTCAGCATTATCTTCCAACATCGCCTGAATTGAATTGCATAGGATATGTCCTACGCACAACACAGTCTATATGGATGTGCTTCATCGATGAAAGACCTTGATAAAATGGGCATTGCTGTGGATTTCCGTGTTCCATCAGAAATCCATAAGTGATCATGGAACGACCGATACGATCACCACATCCTCTCGATGACTGACACGAATAGATACACCCCACAGACGGACAATATCTTCGATTTCCGTCAGTTTATTGGACACAATTGTTGCACATTTATTTTCCAACTAACGATGCAATATATGTTTAACAACCACTAGAAAGTCAGATACCATAACTTGCTGCTTAACTGGCATTTGAATTGCAGCTTCCTTTCCTGTTTCGTCTGTGTGTTTTCATGTATTCCGCAATGTTCAGGTACCCGGCAAAATGATACTCCGATGTTAGTAGCTGAAGTCTGTAGAACACGGAATATCCTCAGCCAACAAATTCTTAGAATATCTATCATGGATAGCCTGTAAAGCACTTTTGGAATTGGAACGCAAAAGATATTTATATAAACCTGATGATACGGTATTAAGACCTTTCAAAATAACAAAGATTTCGGCAGTAAAACACTAGAAACTAAGGGTAATCCGTACAGATACGACCTAATGGGTAATATGCACAACCTACTGAATTTATTATCCAGTTTAGATCCATCAGTGAACATAATCTCACTAGGTGGGTATTCAATAATTATATACCTAAATCCAGACTATAAACTACACCAGGAGTATTGTACTTAATGAATCTTAACGATGAAAAATCAAAATGTGGCATTTTAATAAACCACGGGGGAATAAAACATGAAGGATTATCGTAGATTAGAGAAAGTACAATTCAAAAAGTTTCAAAGATTCTTAGAGTTCTGATCTCAAAAGGGACAGTACAGTTCTAACGACAGTCATAACTATCAGCCAAAGGATTAATAACAAAAACGTCGTATACTGAATGATACGGTTTGGAGATATATGTGATATTTGTAGTTGGTGCCTTCATCGAGAAAGAAATTTCTCCAGTCTCACCAAGTATACTAGAGACTGGGTACGGACGAAAAAAACAAGCCTAAGAGCATAGTTATGAACCAAATCAAGCTTCCTAATTCCTCACGACCTTGCTGATGAGTAGACTATAGTGCCATAATCAATCCAAACAACAACACGGTAAAACCGTAACACACAATTCATATAGGCTCCCCACCGAGATTCGCTGAAACACGTAACATTTAAAGTGTTTTTTACATCTTTTTAGATCAGATAAATAAAGAATCCAAGAAAGTCTTTGATCAAATAATAGGTTTAAAAAAATTAGCAGTTGTAGAAATTTAAAGTGAGAAATAATAAATGGTTAAAACTTGCGGCGACAAGTTTATATGTATATCTAAGTTTAAAATATCTTGCGTTTTTTTTTAAATTGAGAACTTAGATCCTGTCAACTTGAACAAGATTGTAGTACATTTACAACAAGTTTGAGGGCTTTTTCGGCATACCTCGATATAGCAAAATCGTCTACAAGTAGAAAACAATGGGCAGGGCACTGCACATTGGTGGTAATGCTGTTGATTGCCACAGCTATCAGAATCACACTCAACACACTACCCAGAGGTAATCCATTCTCTAAATGAAAACCATCAGATAAATAGCTCCAACATGCACTCTGAAATATCTGTTCTGTACGTTTTGTATAAATATTACCATTTATACCCCAAAATTTTAAAGTATTCAGAATTCTTCTTCACCAGGTCATATCGTAGTTTTGCAAGGTATGTATATCCACAAGGTATGTATATTTAAAACAGTTGATACACTGGTTTTTTGAACTTCGTAATTTTGTTTACCAGTACTTTCTGGACATCTGCTTTGCCCTAACAGGCTTCGGAGATGTCTCACTTCTCTCGTGTCAGTATCACGACTGTAGAGGGCCTCAAAGCTGTACAAATGTAAAGGGGCTTCCACTCGCTACGCTCGTGTCGGTGACTCAACCCTGCCGGATCTCGTAACTATACGAATATCACATTTTCTTAGAAGGTGAGGGTACGATTTTTTTTTTTCGTATCACTTTGCTATTTGTCATCGTTGAGAGGTGGGGTTGGTACCATTACATGCAGAATTGATCAGAAAATTCTTATCTAATTTAGTGTTGTATAAATTGAATGATAAGAGATATAGCCTAAACAAAAAAGTGTTTAAGATGGTCACCCTTTTGACATTTTCAATTAGAAAATTCTGAATTTCAATAAGGTTCTACATGAACACTCTATAGTCCCTTATACCAAATTTCTGTTTTCCCCCGCTATCGTGATTACGTACAGACAATGACGACGGAACGATTTCATGTCAAAAATTACATTTAGGTACTTTTTCTGAAGCATATAACGCGAAAGTCGGTCAAAAATGGGGTCGAAATTTTGGTGATTTTCGTAAACTGGTTAAATATAATATAAACCGTAAAATTGTAAAAACATGGTTCTACCTCGTTACAAAGAATCTTATTTCTTAAATTTTACAAATTATTGGTAAACTCGTTTGGCAGTCTGATACACTAACAACGAAACAAACATACAGTTGAAATAGTAGGCCCTAATAGTAGAATACCTGGCTTCACTTGGTCAAATAGACGTCTCTTTGAACAAGGTTCATAGCAATCAATACATCCACCATTAACATAAGCTTATAGTACAATACCAGTTACAAAGTGTTAATCAATCAAATTACTACCCTTCCCTCTTGTCTTGGTATACACTGACGATCTTAATTAAACCTTTATTGTAGGGTAATTAAACAGTTTTATTTATCCCTTTTAAAATAAACCGTTCAGTCATTTGGGGCCTGAAATTAGGTAAAATTGGAGGAATACTACAAGTTAAAGAGTTAAAAAAAATTACACATTTTTTCTTCAGACCCATTTACAATTGAATTAACAACCAAAAACTACTTTTGTGGCAAAGATCTACTTTTGCAATTCAGTACTTGTTAGTAAAAATGTGAAAATCCAACCTGTACGCCGTTTTTAAACAAATAGACATCAAACTTGTTTCTTTGCACTATAAACGTACCCTCAGCTTAAATCTTACTTTATTAAAATCAAGTTTTTAAAGAGTGCAAAAAGATAATTCTTTTGTTTGATAATTATTCCTGAACCGCAATGTTTTTTTGTTTTTGTTTTACTTCTAATTTTTCACACGAGTTTGAATTATTAATTTTCACGTATCATTCAAATGTGTACAAAATTTCAAATTTCTAAGACAGGTTTTGACATATTTCGTGTATTATAACAGCTCCAGGAGTGATTTTTTGGTTCATTAAATATAATTCACAAACAGAAATTTCTGGATAGATGGCGATCAATACATGTTTTTGGTTTCTAAGTGGTGAATTTGTCCAGAAGAGTAAAGAAGTAAACAAAAGGCAAGATTTTGAAAGTGGTTATTAATCAAACAATTATGACAAGGGGCGATGAAACAATAACATTTTAATTTTAAATAATTCCGACAAAAATACAGAAAGGAGAGAGGAATGTTGACGAGTTTGATTGATGATTTAATTAACGGGTAAAGTTAAATCCATCTATTTTACTTCCTCTATGGAAACATGAAGTAGGTTAAACACACATTTAGGGATAAAACGTATAGAACTAACGGAACAGAGATAAATCATTTTCATATTGCAGTAAAAAGCACTTTAATACAATATGTTTCCTTCTGTGCGACTTCAATATTACAGAAAGGATTTGGAATCGATTGGATTGACAATAAATCCAGTTCATGTATAAACTGTGTTTTCTGAAAGACTATTTATCTATTTTATTGCCTGAAATATTGTAACGTACGATATTTGAGTTGAGAGTATAAACCAGTGATTTATTTGATCGGGTTAGTAAGTTTGTAAGTTTACTTATTAAAACCTTTCTGGGAACTTTCCACAATAAACACTTAGCCTATGTTTAGCAAGAAGACATTTCAATGACTAAGTCATTATCTTCAGGTGTTAAACTTATGTGAATTAGTACAAGTAAGAATGAATAAGTACAAGTATGAATTGGGTTTTTTCTGGGTGATGGGGGAGGAACTGTAGATTAGATTAAAGAGAGAGGTTATAGAGTTAAAATAGCCCCAGTTACCGCGACTCTTCTATTGTGCAGCTCACCCTCATAGTAGTTTAGCAGATTAGTCCTCCCTTTACTAGTTTTATTAATCCATTCACTATCTCGCCCAATGATAGTTCACCAGGAGTTTGGAAGCCAAAACCCCCTATTTGTAAGAGCCTCACAATCGAGGTTTATGTGGGCTGCGATCTCCTCACCCATTCCACACAGTCTACAGACAGTTTCTCCATGCTCCTATCCTGTGGAATTGCATCATCAGACCACAGTCCAATATTTGTCTGAGTTTAACCCTACCCAAGTACAGTATTATCCATCCAAATCTACCTAATCTAGCGGAGTGACTGTGGCAGGTGGGAGAAGTAAACTCACTCATTATGACACCAAATGGGTTTATTGTGGAATATACAAATGTTACTTGGACTAACTTCTTTAACCTCCACTGAACTAGAACTTGCCTACTTGTTCACGCTTGGAAAGACCTCAAAATTACATTTTTTAACAATAACCTTTTATCATCGTAGAAATGCATTGTAACATGCTGAATTGAAATGTGAAAATTTGTATCTAATTTAGTGTATTATAAGTTGAACATTACGCGGGATATGAACAAAAAACAGTTTTATAATTCCCGTCATTTTGAAAATTTCATTATATTAATAATTTCAATAATATTCTATATAAGCACACTTTAGTCCCTTTACCAAATTCATGTTCCAATCTTAATTTTTGTAGCCAATATCGTGCTTACATACAGACAATGACACAAACAGCAACTCGAAAGTGAACTTTTGTTTGTTAAGCCATAAAAAGTTTTAATTTCTTGCAATTACTCTACATTGTATGCTTGTTAAGTAATAAATATACTTGTCATTCATTTAATGTTATATTTCACGACTAATTTGTATAACTTTTCTTCATGGTAGTGATTACATATAACATAAATACTTAACTATTTGTAAAATGTAATTAATGAGTTTCCAATCAAAGTCTCTACACAACATTACCTAACCCGACATAGATCTTAGATTGGAAAAATGTAATTATATTACTAACAGCTTTGTCGAACTTGATTACTTACCATTAAGTGTTAGAAATTTAAGTACGCCAATAAAAAAAGTAATTAAACACTTTTATTATAATCGAGTATTTATAGCGTTTAAGAATTTTTTGATATTCCTTTGTTCTTATACAACATGAAACTTCAAGCATACTTGCTTAATGTCTTATTTATTTTGTAGTTTAGTCGGTATTTTATATAAGTTAATGCTATATTGTTGTTTAATGGTTAAGTATTATTTTATGTGGGAGTGTATTCGTGTGTATACAGAGTGTTTCTGTAATGCGCGGAGATAATTTAAGGTGCGGTTATATGGGTTAAAATAAAGACAAAAAGTTACCATGAACATAGTCCGGGAACGCTTCTTTTACCACCTATCCGCCATTTTATTTTGTTAGTAAATTTATAGAACAACTTAACCGATTGAGTTGAAATTTTGCTCGGTAGTCATCAATTTGACCTAGTTTGAAAAAAAAATCAACTTGTTCCAATAATTTATTTAAAAATCGTGGCCAATAAAACATTCTAAATGAAATATTTAAATATCCGCCATTTTGAAACTTATTATTTGAACTAATTCATAATATTTTTCACACTAGGTGGTTCTATTTATGAGTGTCGTGCTCAATCTGTTAAGCGGTTCTAAAGATATAAATTATTTAGTAAGAAAAACAAAGAAGCATTTTCGACATATGTTTATAGGACCCATATGTTTTATTTATTTTGACCCATATAATCATCACCTGAATTATCTCTGCGCATTGAAGAAACACCTTGTAAAACATCGGATATCCCACGAAGAGGTGGCTATTTTGAGTAGGCCTACAGTTTACTGCAGTGAGTACGGGTTGGTTGGCAATTCCGATGGGACCTAGCTGGATCTACACCTTTTTCATGTAATTTATGTAAACCTATCAGGTCTTTCTTGACCAACTCTTGTTAATTCCGACTCTGACACTAATAGAGTATTCGATGTCTAAGGGTTTTTATGTTAAGACATTTTCTTTTCTTTTTATAAGGCGATGATGACGGAGGTTTTTCGCCTTTAAACAACAAGGAAAAAAGAAACTATTTTTGAATTGGACTATCGGACATAAATGAAACACTATGAGTTTTAAACTTTGCAGTTATGTTCCATAGATACATAAAAGAGATTCCCTTATTTTTTATTTATTTATTTTTTATAAGTTTTACAAAGTAGCAGAATTCAAAATAAACGTAATTTTTTCATTAGCATTATTTTGTTCAACTGTTACAAGTTATTTGATTTCTTCATTAAAAATAATGTGTGTAAAATATAATAAATTGTTAATATTTTTAAATAAATAATAAACAAAATTATGTGTTGCATTCATTTTTATTCAAGCTGATCTCCATCAATAACGAAACAAAAAAGAAACTAGTTTTTATAATAATTCCCAACTTAATAAAAATTATCATCATTATTTCTTCTTCAATCTGTTTCAACTCCGTTGCAACTCGTTCCGGTTGAGAATAAACCTTAAGTATCCTTAAATCACACACTAAAATTTGACGATATTCCAGACCAGTTCGTGAAGTTGTTGCCATGGTCTATCCCCCGTTGGGAAGGTTTTAGACTAGAATTTCTTTTACCACATTAGAACGTGGAGAAGCTACATTTTTTCTGGTACAAAGCGTCTCTGATCACCATTTGTGTAAGATAAGGAACTACATGATCAGTGCGTTTCTGTCGTGAAAAGAGTTGGTTCTATCAACAAGATTTGTTTATGTTGAATTCCGCGATTTTGTTTTTGTTAATGATAAAAGTTGAAACTTGAGGGAAGCTCGGTTACACAATCTTCAAACATAACTTCAAAGTTTCAAATTTATATAGTTTCAACTTTCTCTGACACTTCAATTAAAAAATAGCAACCTCTCGATGGGTCACAGTACAATGTAAATCTATATTTATTATAAAGTTATTTGTTTAAATTTTATTGATGATACTAGGGTCTTCCTTTATTTGTGTTTTGTTTTATTCTTTTGAAATAGCCTAATATTTGTTAAGTTTTAACTTGTTAGTAGTCTTAAATCAAAAGTAGCCTATTATGACACTATATGTTAGTTTAAATGATGACACTCTTATACATAAGAATACATAATGATTATTATTAATATTATTTACTTTCCCACATATATGTACTATACAAAAAGATATATTATGGGTCTAAAATTAATATAGTTTTTTTTCTGATATATCTGTTGTGGGATCTCCTAAGACCAGAAAAGTGTTATTTGAAATGATTTCTCTGTCATTTGTCGTATATTCAGTCACACGCCCAAACGGGTGGACACTCTAATCAAATTTGACATTTGGACATATTTGAGCATATCACAGGACTTTTATGAAATTTTTTTTTCATAAAACACAAAATTACTATTTTCTTTAAAACGACTATAACGGTTTTGATTAAATTTTGTTACAGCTTCTCTAAGACACAAACAAGACATATTAGTCGTCACGTGTCCTAGCGTCTGTTCGTGAGTTATCGTTAAAAAACGAAAACCAAACTCCGCTTTGTAGCTGTTAAAAAATACTTAATATCTCAAATTGGCTCTTCCGATTTCGTTCAATTTAAGTGAAATGTGATAATTAACGACCTAAACACGTGTGCATAAAAGCAAGTCTTACGATTATCCGAATGTTGAATTATTCACAAAAAAAAAAAAAAAACTCCTCACATACCAAATTTGATTAAAATCCGTCTACACGTTTCGTGTGGAGCACTGCAAAACAGATATATCTACGAAAACACGACGATTTTATGTCCCATCACATAACTTTCTCTATACTCCTTTCATACGAGAATCTAAAAATAGACACAGCTGGAGTTGTAAACCACAGGAAGTAGAATGATAAGGTTATCATACAAAACCCTCATGTTATAGTGGTCAATGTAAACAAGCGTCTTAAAATAAATTTTTATTATTTTAAAACAACTGGATATAACTCTTTGGAAGTTTTAATACAGTCTTGTAAATCCAATGTGGCTACTGTCTAGCGGGATGCGTTATACACAACATTCATAGCTACTATACACTGGAACAAAACATCACTAATGTGGAGAAATAATACTAGGTAAATGATTTTTTGACGTCGCCTATATATAATACAATTCTTTACGCCCACCAAATAAGACAGCGGTTTCTGGTAGCTCAATTCATTTTAAACGTGAAGAATCCGACTATTGTTCATATTTTCCTCTATTTCACATTAATGCATATATATATATATATATATATATATATATATATATATATATATATATATATATATATATATACTAGCTGTACCCGCCACGCGTTGCTGTGGCTCATCTGGTTAAATGGAAAATAAATAAAAGACATAAATAAATACATAAATTAAAAATTGTATCTATTACTTATTTTTATGTCATAATAATATAATAATAATAATAATAATAATAGACCTATATAATATATCAATTGGTTTTGTATTTATATCCATACCAATATTATAAAGACTTAAAATTTATTACTTTTTTGTATGTAGGGGGTTAATCTCTGGAACTACTGAACCAATTGAAACATTTTTTAAAATAAAAAGCTACACTATCCCAGAGTAACATAGAGTAGGATTCATTTTGATTAAAACATTTTTTATATTCCATATTTGTAAATTTATTTTGAAAATCGTAAAAAAATCGTTGGGCATTAAACCCAGCGTCTAGCAGCTGTAGTATCAATAAATAAACAACATTATTAAAAACTAAAATTTACTATTGAAAGATGAAATTTATAAATATCAATAGAAACGTACTATGCCAAAGATGTGCACAACAACATAAATTATGTGTGTATGTTGCCATTAAATAATTTTAGGTTAGGCCTAGAAAGATGAACCAATACATATTTCTTGAATGTACCTATTTGCATTCATTACCATAGCAGCCAATTTAATAAAATAACTGATGAAACAGTTGATTCGGATGTCCAGCTAGTACAAATAATATTTTAAAGTTAGGCCTAGATTGAACCAACACATGTTTCAACACACACAAACCAATAAAAGCTTGCGTTAAGATATATAAAATTAAGAAAACAATATGTTACAATCTAATTTTAAAAAAAGACATATTTGAATTTAATAGTAGGCCTATTTATATATGGTAAATGATATATTTTATAAATTGATAATTGCCTTTTTTATTTATAACAATACAAAATCTCTGTCCTAATTAATATTCCCGAGAAAATAACATGGTGTACAATAACCTGTTTTAAAAAATTTATTATTTATGTAACATTTAGATAAGTTTTTATTTAAATTGTAGGCCTAACTGTTATAATTTTATGTTTTGTATTTATAAAGATTCTTTAATTTTAAAACAAAGATATAAATATTGTCTTTTAATTGTTTTTTTATTTCATATTGATATATTAATTATCTTAGAAGTAATTAATTATATAGTTATGTTATTATAAAATTTGGATGTGTAATACAGTTTAGATTATAAAATAAATGGGTTTTTTGAATTGTAGGCCTAGTTGTTACAATTTTATGTTTTGTATTTATAAAGATTTTTTAATTTTATAAGAAAAATAAAAATATGACCTTTTAATTATTTTAAATTTTATATTGATAAATCAAATGGTTTAATAGTTATTAATATTATAATGATGAAAATAGGTTATGACAAAAAATGTTATTTGAGTTATTGTAATTTTTTTATTTAATCTGGTTTAACCAAATGAAAGACGGTGAAAAAATACAACAAATTATTTATACTCACGAAATTAATGCTATGGTAAATGTTATTGTCCTAACGGAATGTCATAAAAATTAATTGATTAATTTTAAACATTTGTTAATTAAATCTATCAACATTTTATTTAACAACAATACATTTGGAAACATTGAAAATATTTAGTATAGTGTGTTTTGTTTTTACTTCAACAGATGTCGTTGTTCAAAAAAACCTATCTTAAAAGATAGAAATCCAAATATACAGTTGTTTGAAGTTTGAAATCAGCTGATAATGGAAATATAGGAAACAGTTGACTACAGATGTTATTATTATAGTCCATAAACATATGTAATGGCGCTTGCATTTTTGTTAAATATTGAGCATATTTTTTGTTGTTTTTATGTTCATTAGATGCTACAGTTTTTCAAAAAGTATATAAAAACACTCGTGGATTCGAATGGAATATTGTGTCCAAATTTCAAAGCAATCGGTGAAGAACTTTCTGAGATTATCGATTTTGAACAAACGCACATTTACATTTTTATTTATATAGATATATAATATATTTAGTCAAAAAATCTTTCGGTCTATAGCTTTAGAAATATAAAAGAAAACCGTATAAAATAGAAACCTGTAGCTATCGGTTATCGAATACTCTAATAGCGCCAGGAACAGAGGAAAACAAGAGAAACAGGGGTATCTAACCCAAGACTTCATGAAAAAGGTGTAGATACAGTTAACCACCATCGGGATTGTTACATTATTACGGGAGTGTTGGGATAAATATATATAAGTTAAATACAAGTTGTATCAAGTTTTAAACATAGTTGTAATGAACATTATGCTTTCTATCAATCTATATTACAGTACCTTTAGAGGGGGGGGGATTGGGAAAAAGCTGCCATAAAACAAAAACTAAAAATCACCTGTAACTAATTTGAATTAATTTTGACTAAAAACTTCCTTCTTCATCTTCACAAAATTAAGGCCCAATAACCCCACCCCCAAATTCCATACCACACAGTTACTTTTCGCGGATAAATTACCTTGGGATGGATTACGCAAGAATTTTCTGCCCCCCCCCCCAAATGGTTACAGTTCTGTTTATTAACGTAGCCGTTTAAATGAAAATGTGCCTCACCATAGAAGATTATTGTCTTTGGAAAATTTTCGTCTGCATGTTGTCTCTCCAAAATTCATTCAATAAACTGTCTTCGTTGCACATGGTCCGTTGGTTTCAGTTGTTTTGTAGTTGATATGGAGATCCAGTGTGAGGATTAGATGAAAGGATCTTTTCAAGATGCCCAACTGTTGTGAACGACGGCGAATTGAATTTAGTGGACTCTAAGCTACACTGTCGCACACAATTGCGATGTTATGATCAGACCGGCTGGAACGAGACCTCCAATGGAACCAGTTGTTAAAATTGTTTCATTAGCCTAAGAATTGTTGACACATTAGGTGCATTTTGACGACATAAAGCCGTACGAAGCTTCCGCACGGTTTCTGCGTAAGGCTTATCATATTTGTAATGTGTTTTCACAATTAATATTCGCTGTTCCATGATAACTAACCTCAAAAAATACTGATTAACAAAGATATGCATAAAATGTTGCCATGTTAATAATATCTTGCAAATTAAAACAGGCTTTCTTATTGAATCACTCTATATTAACACAATTAATAACACTTGCAAAAGTAATTTACGCTCCAATTAAACATTTTTAATAAATCTAAGACTGCGTCCATGACATTTTTGACAGAGATTATTTTGGATTGGTAGGTGAGAAAGTTTGTGTAAATGTTGTATAATTATTTAATTTTAAATCAATATACAGGGTGATTAAAAAAACATAGGTCATAATCGCCTTATTTTGTTGTGTTTAAAATTGTAACGTGTTTCCATCAAATCTTATTTATTCCAAAATACAAATTTCTATTCGTAGTGGACATCAGAATACCCTCTTGTCGCCTAACTACTTTAAGTGTAATTTGTTAAGAATTAAATGAAAAGTCATTTATTGTTCATAAATCACTTGCTGCCTGGTTTAAACATCCTCATTTCATGTGACGTATCGATCTGTGCATTAGCAACATAAAATGATTTATCTGTGTCCAGCATGCATTATCGAGATTAATGTTGTAATGGTTCACTGAATCAACTATTAATTATTTCCCGCCTTGCTTTAGAGAAATATTTTCCTTTAAATTGATCAAGTACGTTAAGTGTTTGCGACGATCACCATGACAAGTTTGCAGAAAGGCATAAATGTAGGATACAGTGTTCATTTTTGTATTTTGCCAAAACCATGAAGTATTTTTACTTGTTTTTTTTACACACAAGTTTGGATCATTAAATCAAGTATTTCACTAAAATTCTAATTAAATTTTGATAGTCAATGTAGAGATATAATGTCAGCCCCATGGCTGATTTTTAATTTTTTTTTATCGGTTACTTATGAACCGAAATTTAGGAAGAAATGGAAACAAATATGTTTTTGTTTGGGTCTTTAGAGGATACATAGAAGAAAATTTGTTGTGATTTAATTAAGCCGTGACAGACAAATATAATTTAAAAACACTCTTTTAAGCTCTGTGCACACAGATTTTGACCCACCCCATAACTTTCTCTATATAATCTATATGTAAGAGAGTAAAAAGGAATCATTTTAGATGGCAAACAATATATTTTGTTTGGATCCTTAGGGGCCACATAGGATCAAAATATTTTGGGGCCAAAACTTGGTAAAAGCCTCTATGTCATTTTGTTTAACCCATTCCATAACTCTCTATAGAATGTATATATTAGAGTGTAAAAAGGAATCATTTAAACGTTGCTTTCGATTTTACGGGTCAATAGAAACGGCAATTAATTCAACTAAAAATTTTAAAAATATTGTAAATACAACATTTTGTGATTACCTTTTTAACCAAACAATAACTGTAAAAAGTATCTTGCTGAAATATATTATGTATATTCTTTCACAGTAGAAAAATAATTTTAATGCAAGGGAGGTTTAGGTTAGGTTAGGTTAGGTTTGGTTAGGTATATTGTTTCACAGACGAAATATAATTTTAAAGGGAGGGAGGTTTAATAAATTTTTAACTGTTGGTATTTTCCACCAATGCTGCCTACTTTTACCCTGAAAATGACAGGATTGTTTGATTTAAAAAAGAACAAACATAACTGTTTAATTAACCTATACTAAAGTGAGGCGGCTAAGGTTTAATTAAGATCAACAGTGTAAACTAGGACAAGAGGGGAGAGGGGAGCTAAGAGTAGTAATTTGATTGATTAATGCCTTGCAACAGATATTGTAGACTACTGTTTATGTTATTGGAGGATCTTATTGATTGTTGTGAACCCAATACAAAGAGTCTGTTATTTGAACTCCTCGACCGTCATTTTGTATTCTCTAAGCCAAATAACCTGTTATCTCAGACGGAATGTAAAGTTTTTAAGTGAATGGTTTTATGATTACACAAATATCCTGGCGCGCTACAATTCGCCGAACTCCATAATATTATGTTACCTTATTATAATAAGACTAAAATTGATAATGTTCATTTATAAAACAATTCTCTTCAATTCGATTCCATTATTAATCTTTATAATTTGACTTAGTTATAGAATCTTTGGAAGTAATATGTCAAAATATAAATGTTTAATTGCTTCATCACCTCTTTACCGATAAACCCTCGGTCTTCCGGGCGCTTTACGTTAATCTTTATTTTAAAATTATGTTTTAAATTAAAAGTTGTTTTGTTTCTAGCCTATTACAGGTGTGGAAAATAAAGATATAAAATATATCTGAGACATCAGCAGTTAGCAGGATCAGTAGAGATACACTCCTGCGTAATCCTGTAATCCTCTTAGCTGACGGTCATTTACTTGTGCCTTGATTTGATCAGATGTTTCCGTGAAAGCCGATAGTAACCCCTTTACACGTGTCTACATGTATTCACGTTCAAGTATCCTTGTTAACAGATTTACGGGGAATTATATGACACAATACACCCCCACCCCTAGAACAGGATTTAGGGGTGCGTTAAGTTATTAGGCCTAGTCAAAGTTAAGAAAGTACACAATTACGACGTTAAAAAGAAATCTGTGTAACAACTGTACCAATATAGTTAAACATTTCCAAGACACCAACTCTTGGGCTTGACATTTAGAGTCTTCAGTTACATTGTATGCTGGGGCTATCTCAGTTTATAACATTAAACGGGATAAACAAATTTCACATTTCAATTCTGCATGACATGATGACAAATTATCTCTCATCTTATGCTCATTTATGTATCATCGATATTAAGGTTGTTGTGTAATGGTGTTAATTTCCTTTGTCTGTTATGAAATGGGAAGTCAAAGGACATGTTGTATATTGGATATTTAGATTTTTATTTATTTGTTTTTAAAAGATGAAAAACCTCTCGGTCATCATCAACTTTTTTAAAAAATAGAGTAAATTAAAGACCCTTAGCTCTAGAATATTCTAATAGTGTTGTGTCAAAAACATGGTGTTGTTTTCGAAGCGATGGTGATAAAAAAGGATAGCGTTAGGGTTTGAAAAACATGGCATAGTGGTGATGCTGTCGGTATCAGCCGTGATCCAAACTTATTTATTAGTTAAATATTCTAAGCTTTTGATCCAGAGCCCCCATCTTATGATGACAAATAGCAAAGGTATTGTCAAAAAGGTGATTTCAAACTCTGATCTCACAAGAAAATGTGATATTATTATAGGCCTACATACGAGACACATATGTAATGCTTCTAAGCTCGCCGTACAAACACGAGCGAAGCGAATGGAAACTTTTCCTTGTTTCCAACTAATTGAAGGCATACAATTAGTATCTGTTTGTTTCCTGTATTAACTGACTCAAAACGTGTCCCTTTAAGCAGATATTTCACTACAAGGAAAAGACAAAAGTCACGTGACACAAAAAATGGCGATTGGAGGATGTTCCAGTATAGTTTGCCGGACAAAACCTGCTTCACAGACCCTGCTATGTCCCGTTGAAGAATGAAAACACCTTTTCGCAATTCAAGTTATTTCTTTCCGACTCTACTTCTCAGCTTTGTCAAAACTGCCTTATAATAATGTCAGTAATGGTAGAAACGTCTTTGTCTATGTTTAGTTTCAGCTTCTTATCGGACACTGAATTGATCTTCTGGATAAATGTTTTTATAATTCCTTCTGTTCTTGAATTGAAAGGTCGTCCAGAGCGTAATCATCTTTCACGTTCTGACATCCATCGCTGAATCCTTGTGCCGCTCAAATACACGTGTACAAGACATAGTCTTTTTGTTGGTGTTTTGTTCATTTTTACTGCTCAATTATCAAACATTATACTAAACAAGACAATCAACTGAATTACCAAGAGTATTGATGTTTACCTGTAGGTTCAGCCACAGGTCTCTGTCAAAGAACTCAATCAGTTCTCACTGCCTTCTCAGAGGTAGAAACAGTTGTAATTAATAGACACATCTCGTGTAATTTTGGTTATTCTTACTTAACCTGACAAATTTGTCGATAAACAGAAAGTTAACATTATCGGATAGAGTGCAAATAGAGTTTTAAAGAATTTAGTGCAATTAAGAAAGTAAAATATACAAGGGCTTAGTTCTTGAAGTGTATACTGTGTGTTGTGATCGGTCGATGTTTTTATATATAAATGTTTATCATTACGACTGCATTAACTCTGTAAGGACACGAGATCGTTGGTTGCGGATTATATCACGGACATGTTCCGACAAAGTAAATGTCTGTTCATCTGACTACAAAACCGTTATCTGAAAGACAGTTTATAATTTACCTCAATAACTAGAGACAAATTACTGTGCTCATCGAGTTCAAACATTAAAATGACAATTTGTAATATCTTGAGAAATTATTAGACATGTACGATATTTACTGTAAAAATTAACTGTATTTTAGGAATACATTGTGAATTAATGAAAAACTGTATATGTGACTATCACATTCAAATTCCATGTTGGATTTATCTTAAAACGTTGTGCTATCATCTTCCATCTCAGTTTGATAATTTATTCTTTCGTTTTTTTTCAATACCTCAGAGGCTTACTAAATTCATTACCAGTTTGGCAATCCTAGCTGTATCTACACTTTTTTAGATTTATGTCTCAGGAAGTTTTGTTTGTACAATTACTTGACAAATTTAGTTTATAACATTAGTTACTGATAATGTTTGATAATTGGCTATTGTCAATGATAAGATTTATTTTAATTTGTCCTTTACAATACGAGAGGCCAACATAAGATAAATGACCTCTACGTGTCCTTGACATGCCACGTGCACAATGCAATATCACCGTTGTTCGATATTTGACAATTTAAAACAAGTTAATGGGCGCCGTCATAATACTTACCCAGACCATATACTCGCTTCGCTCGGTCAAAAGCCAAAATAAGTTACATGTTAGACTGTAATAGTGGTGCTCATTTATTCACAAAAAATATTGAACCAGCTACAGCTAGAAAACCGAGCGACCAATCAATTTAATGCTCTTGACGTTAGGTATCTACAGGTTGATAGAGAATTTTACTACCAAATACAGAGTGTTCCGAAATAACACAAAAAGTGATTTTTCTTAACTTTTTTAAAATTCAAGGGTGCTTTTATTCTTAACGATTTACAATCTTCAAAAGATTTCCAAAATTTGTTTGAAGTTTTCCTTCCTCTATATTTATGTTCCAGAGTTATGACATAATTTTTCAAAATTTATCAATTTATTAACTCAAATTATATTAAAGATAACAAATTACAATCTTCAAAAGATTTCCAAAATTTGTTTGAAGTTTTCCTTCTTCTATATTTTTGTTACAGAGTTATAAGACATAATTTTTCAAAATTTAACAATTTATTAACTCAAATTATATTAAAGATAACCTCGCAAAACACTATTTTTTAGAGTAGTGTTTTACTACTTCTACTGATTGTATAGTATGACATTTTGAACCCATTACAGAATTTTGTTACAAGTTAGGTTAGGTTATAATGGATTCTGTAACCCATTCAAAATGATATGCCATCCTATTAACAGCAGTAGTGAACAGTTTTCTAATGTGAAGTCACTTAATTTTGTGTAGGTTATAAATTGTTAATTTTAGAAAAGAGGAACGGAACTTTCACCAAAACTTTTCAAAATTTTAAATCGGTAAGAATAATTACATTTAAAAAAGTTAAGAAAACAAGTTTTGGGTTATTTTGGAACACTCTGTATGTGATAGTAAACTTTAATATCAATCTGTAGATACCTAAGGTCGAGAGCTTTAATATGTTTTGACGCAGGTTTTTCTAACTTGTGTAGAATGAACGATATAAAGCCATTTTCACATATTTTCCCCAACCCTGTATATAAATTGTCAGATGTACAACAATTATTTAAATCACTTATACGTGTAGTATATTTATAATCTACACAACTTATAGGCCTACTGTAATATCACTAAAACAAAGAAACAAAACTTGTTGACAATAGACGTGCAAGAATACCATTACGTTTCAGCCTCTAGGGAAACTCTGACGTTTAATATATCAACAAACATTGCCAACTGTTTGACAAGAAATATACCTTTTGTGTACTATGTTATTTAGTTTTACAATTTGTTTCTTTAAAAAATTGTATTCTACACAAACCACATAAAATAATGCATCTACTTAAGTTTTTGTTTTCCAACTTTTAAATAGTTGTTGTGATCTTCACTAACAAAATCATTCACAAAACCAAAAACAAGTTTGTTAACTAACCAGCCCGATCATACAAGCAGATCCTTTAAAAGTAATGCCCAAATGGTGGTTTTTTGGGCCTTGTAGGAAATGTTAAATTCTATTGGTAGTACAAGGGTATACCAAGTAGGGTGAGTTTGTTTAAAACGCTTGTTTCCTGAACCTTGTAATTATGTCTATCACTACTTTCTTGACCTTGGCTTGACCTCTAGGCATATTAAAATGTTTCCACTCGCTTAGCTCGTGTAAGTGTTTCAGCCCTGGCGGGCCTCGTAGCTGTTTAAAGGTGTGTACACTCGCTACGCTCATATTGATTCACCGCTTCCGGATCTCGTAACTATCGTCTAATATTTTTTTGATAATTATATTTTTGACAATAACTTTGCTATTTGTCACCGTAGAGAGATAAGTTTGATACAATTACATGCAGAATTAAAATATACAAATATTCATCTTATGTGGGAAGTAGGAATAAAACACGACCTATTTATAAAACAGTAAGAAATTGCAACAATTTTGACAGTTGTCAATTCACCGACGACAACGACGACGGATAGATGGCGGAAAATCAGTTAAAAACCGAAGTCGAAATTTTTATCGTTGACATCTCTAGAAAATGTCTCATTTTTATTTATACGTGAAGGGAAAATATATTTATTGCTGATTTTTATGGGAGATAAATTGATACAAAAGCATCTTTGCATCTTTTTAAAAACTGTATAATTTTTTTTTTTAATTTTAATATTTTTATTTCCAACAATACAAAATTGCACAAAAACCAAATGATATAAAATAAAGAGGAAAAATAACTTGCATATTATTAAATTATTGCCCATTAGCAAATGTTCAGCGATGTTGGTCCAGGAGGCCTCGTCGTGTATTGACTGTTTTATTCAGCATTGGCTGACTAGTGGATTCTTGTAATTTTGAATTTTGTTAAGAAATTTCTAATAGTGTATATGTGCTTTATGTTCAATGAATGGCGTCTTGGGGTCTGTGTGTATAGTTAAGTTGCTATCATATGAAGCTGTGTTGGTGATTAAAAGTAAACATTTTGATCGGAATGTTTGAATTTTCTTATGAAATTTCGAACAGTGTAAATGTGCTATATGTTCAATGAGTGGAGTCTTGAGGTCTGTGTGTAGAGTTAAGCACGTTATATTTTAATACTGTATAGTTTTGAGGCGAATTTTGAAGGTTCGTCATTAAACTTTGTCATTTGTAGTTGTGAAGTCATGAAGAGTCTCGGAAAATCTTTGAAAAATCGCCATAAAGCATGGCGAAACATTGGGAAAGCGATTTAATAAGTGTTTTCCTTTACAGGGGCAGTTGAAGAATAATCAGTTAAGTTTCAAATGTAAATATTGATTCTTGTTGGAGATATCAGAAGTTAAGCTCAAAATAATTAGAAAAATTCGTTTCCTCATGTTCGGCTTAATAAGTCAATTTCGAAGGTAATTTCTAACTTTTGATAAAAAATAATTGTAGTAATTTTAATTATTTGATTTTTCGCTTATACGTTTTTTTATTAGCAAATATTGAATTTACAAATAATATTTCAAGTGAAAAATATACGACCTAGACTGGGAATCGAACCCAGGACCTTTGGCTTTACGCGCCAATGCTCTACCATTGAGCTATCCTAGTCGCTTCCCAGTACAGGGCGCAGACTTCTCACTTGACTTTAGTTGCTGCAATTTTTGAGTTTCCAATTAATTACCTCGCAACATAGCGACATTGAAATTAATTTTCACTCATTTTTCAGCCCTTACGCATGTATTTATAGTAATTGTAGTAATTTTAATTATTTGATTTTTCGCTTATACGTTTTTTTATTAGCAAATATTCAATTTACAAATAATATTTCAAGTGAAAAATATACGACCTAGACTGGGAATCGAACCCAGGACCTTTGGCTTTACGCGCCAATGCTCTACCATTGAGCTATCCTAGTCGCTTCCCAGTACAGGGCGCAGACTTCTCACTTGACTTTAGTTGCTGCAATTTTTGAGTTTCCAATTAATTACCTCGCAACATAGCGACATTGAAATTAATTTTCACTCATTTTTCAGCCCTTACGCATGTATTTATAGTAATTGTAGTAATTTTAATTATTTGATTTTTCGCTTATACGTTTTTTTATTAGCAAATATTGAATTTACAAATAATATTTCAAGTGAAAAATATACGACCTAGACTGGGAATCGAACCCAGGACCTTTGGCTTTACGCACCAATGCTCTACCATTGAGCTATCCTAGTCGCTTCCCAGTACAGGGCGCAGACTTCTCACTTGACTTTAGTTGCTGCAATTTTTGAGTTTCCAATTAATTACCTCGCAACATAGCGACATTGAAATTAATTTTCACTCATTTTTCAGCCCTTACGCATGTATTTATAGTAATTGTAGTAATTTTAATTATTTGATTTTTCGCTTATACGTTTTTTTATTAGCAAATATTGAATTTACAAATAATATTTCAAGTGAAAAATATACGACCTAGACTGGGAATCGAACCCAGGACCTTTGGCTTTACGCGCCAATGCTCTACCATTGAGCTATCCTAGTCGCTTCCCAGTACAGGGCGCAGACTTCTCACTTGACTTTAGTTGCTGCAATTTTTGAGTTTCCAATTAATTACCTCGCAACATAGCGACATTGAAATTAATTTTCACTCATTTTTCAGCCCTTACGCATGTATTTATAGTAATTGTAGTAATTTTAATTATTTGATTTTTCGCTTATACGTTTTTTTATTAGCAAATATTGAATTTACAAATAATATTTCAAGTGAAAAATATACGACCTAGACTGGGAATCGAACCCAGGACCTTTGGCTTTACGCGCCAATGCTCTACCATTGAGCTATCCTAGTCGCTTCCCAGTACAGGGCGCAGACTTCTCACTTGACTTTAGTTGCTGCAATTTTTGAGTTTCCAATTAATTACCTCGCAACATAGCGACATTGAAATTAATTTTCACTCATTTTTCAGCCCTTACGCATGTATTTATAGTAATTGTAGTAATTTTAATTATTTGATTTTTCGCTTATACGTTTTTTTCAAGTGAAAAATATACGACCTAGACTGGGAATCGAACCCAGGACCTTTGGCTTTACGCGCCAATGCTCTACCATTGAGCTATCCTAGTCGCTTCCTAGTACAGGGCGCAGACTTCTCACTTGACTTTAGTTGCTGCAATTTTTGAGTTTCCAATTAATTACCTCGCAACATAGCGACATTGAAATTAATTTTCACTCATTTTCAGCCCTTACGCATGTATTTATAGTAATTGTAGTAATTTTAATTATTTGATTTTTCGCTTATACGTTTTTTTATTAGCAAATATTGAATTTACAAATAATATTTCAAGTGAAAAATATACGACCTAGACTGGGAATCGAACCCAGGACCTTTGGCTTTACGCGCCAATGCTCTACCATTGAGCTATCCTAGTCGCTTCCCAGTACAGGGCGCAGACTTCTCACTTGACTTTAGTTGCTGCAATTTTTGAGTTTCCAATTAATTACCTCGCAACATAGCGACATTGAAATTAATTTTCACTCATTTTTCAGCCCTTACGCATGTATTTATAGTAATTGTAGTAATTTTAATTATTTGATTTTTCGCTTATACGTTTTTTTATTAGCAAATATTGAATTTACAAATAATATTTCAAGTGAAAAATATACGACCTAGACTGGGAATCGAACCCAGGACCTTTGGCTTTACGCGCCAATGCTCTACCATTGAGTATCCTAGTCGCTTCCCAGTACAGGGCGCAGACTTCTCACTTGACTTTAGTTGCTGCAATTTTTGAGTTTCCAATTAATTACCTCGCAACATAGCGACATTGAAATTAATTTTCACTCATTTTTCAGCCCTTACGCATGTATTTATAGTAATTGTAGTAATTTTAATTATTTGATTTTTCGCTTATACGTTTTTTTTCAAGTGAAAAATATACGACCTAGACTGGGAATCGAACCCAGGACCTTTGGCTTTACGCGCCAATGCTCTACCATTGAGCTATCCTAGTCGCTTCCCAGTACAGGGCGCAGACTTCTCACTTGACTTTAGTTGCTACAATTTTTGAGTTTCCAATTAATTACCTCGCAACATAGCGACATTGAAATTAATTTTCACTCATTTTTCAGCCCTTACGCATGTATTTATAGTAATTGTAGTAATTTTAATTATTTGATTTTTCGCTTATACGTTTTTTTATTAGCAAATATTGAATTTACAAATAATATTTCAAGTGAAAAATATACGACCTAGACTGGGAATCGAACCCAGGACCTTTGGCTTTACGCGCCAATGCTCTACCATTGAGCTATCCTAGTCGCTTCCCAGTACAGGGCGCAGACTTCTCACTTGACTTTAGTTGCTGCAATTTTTGAGTTTCCAATTAATTACCTCGCAACATAGCGACATTGAAATTAATTTTCACTCATTTTTCAGCCCTTACGCATGTATTTATAGTAATTGTAGTAATTTTAATTATTTGATTTTTCGCTTATACGTTTTTTTATTAGCAAATATTGAATTTACAAATAATATTTCAAGTGAAAAATATACGACCTAGACTGGGAATCGAATCCAGGACCTTTGGCTTTACGCGCCAATGCTCTACCATTGAGCTATCCTAGTCGCTTCCCAGTACAGGGCGCAGACTTCTCACTTGACTTTAGTTGCTGCAATTTTTGAGTTTCCAATTAATTACCTCGCAACATAGCGACATTGAAATTAATTTTCACTCATTTTTCAGCCCTTACGCATGTATTTATAGTAATTGTAGTAATTTTAATTATTTGATTTTTCGCTTATACGTTTTTTTCAAGTGAAAAATATACGACCTAGACTGGGAATCGAACCCAGGACTAAGCGAAAAATCAAATAATATATAATATATTGTAATATATATATAGTTTTCGCTGCGAGAGATGAAGACAACGTAAGAATTTAATGGATATAGAAATCTGTCAGTTTTGGGTACTGGGTAAATACAGTTTCAATATAATTACCATTATGCTGGAGATTGAAGATAAGTGGAAGGAGACATTGTGGATATCCTGAGCTTAAAGAGGACCAAGGCAGACCTAGAATATAATAGGAAGAGCAGGGATTCAATCTGAAAGTAGCCCTCGGGGCAGATAAGAAGTGACATCCTGTCTAGCTTCGACGGCAACCATCACGGGGGGGGGGGTGTGTTATCAGAGATAAGGCCTATACTTACCAATCTTTAAATACGAGTTCTATTTTATAATGAGTTAATTACCTAATGCTTGCTTGCATTTTCCACTTGTAATTTTGCAAACCAATGTAGGGTAATGCGATTAAAATCTTTACGAGTTGAAGCAATAATAACAATTAAATATTCGTTTCGTGTAACTTGGTCTTTTAATTGAAGCACGCGTACACATTAACACGCAACATGTAACATAGCCCGCCATGTAATACATATTTACTATCTTGATGGCAGTGATAGTTTTATAGCTTCTAACACAGTCAGAGTTGCACAATCTAAATAAATTGTACACGCAATATATAAGTAATATAAGGGCTGGTTATGTGATTCAAGAAGTTATGTCAAGTTTTTTTGCGCAAATGTCTGTCGTCGTCAGTTCTCTACAGGCGAAACGCGTAGATTTAAATAAAATTTGGTATGTGGGCATATTTTGACAAAGTCTACAATGAAAATTTGGTATATAAAAAAACACAAATTTCGATAATCTAAAAATCGGTTTTAACGTAAAATTTTGAGTAATACATGACAACAACGACCCGAGATATGACCCACATACCAAATTTGATTACAATCTGACCACTCTTTTGGGAAGAAATGTGCATACCATAGACAGACAGACATCATTTCAAAACCCGCTCTTAAGGATTTAGGGGACCGGTGATCGGATATATCAGAAAACAAATCCACACCGAGTTTTCGACTCATCGGATAATTTTCCCTATACTAAGTACATGTTGAAAAGTGAAAACATTCAGTGGATCATTAGGCTTCACATTCTCAATAACTATAAGATTATTGTAGAAGTGTTGTAATTGACTGTCTGTGTAATTTTAAATCCTTGTTACACTGTCGAGGGTTGAGAATGTTAAAGCAGAAAAGCTTCCAGGGATTAACTCCTGATCCAGCATAAGTCTATCTTACGTCTACTGTCAGAAACAGAGGTTACTGCTATTGGAATATTAATCCTTATAAATTGTTTTAAAACAGACTTTGTAGTTTATAAGCCTTTACTATCATACATTTTTAATTGTGTTTCACTTCCTTATGTGCGGCTTAATGAAACAATTTCATTATTTTAATTGTGATACATATATTTTACGTTCTTTCACATGTATTTAGATGACAATAACTCACTTATCCGGATGATCTAAATAATTTTTATTAGTTTCAACTAGATCAAATAAGATATTAAAACTATTCTCATAATATTAAAATAAGAAATTTGATTTTACGCTGTTCAAAGCCCTTTTCTGAATTATCAAGATTTAATAGTTTGTCATCGTATTTTTGGATCCAGAAATTCACATCTTCAATTTGACACGTCAATGCATAATTAAATTAATAAGTAAATTAACTATTCGGCGACCAATTGAATAAAAGCTTTGGTAATCGAAATTTTAATAAATTTAACATCTAACCAGTCTTTAAATATTATTGGGAAAATGGTTGCAACATTTCAAAATGGCGGTAGTTTGGCGCGGTGGTTAGTTAGTTTTTCTTGTTTTATACAGCCTGTAAAACATATATTTTTAATCGGAAATTCGTGTAAAAGATAAGATTGACATATAAAACGACACACAATAAACAGTTCACACACTTTCTCATTCACCCATCCCCAAACTTAATAAAAACAACCAAAACTAATTATCACCAAATTACAAACTTTTGCAAAGGTATGAAATAAAGTAATTTTGTTAGTTTTTTACTCACTTTGCCTTTGCCATTGTGTATAATATCTAGGCATTTTGTAAAATACCTATGGTTCTTCACATTAAAGCATTAAGTGAACAGATTTGCTGAGAAAAGTATTTATTTAAATCGAAAAAATATGAAATGGAGAAAATAAGATTTGCTAGTACTAAATATTTACTGAAGAAAATGAACTCAATCTAACCTAATATGAAAGCCATGGAAAACCGGTATTCCAAACTATATAATATATCTAAACAAAATATGAAATGTGATTGTTTTCATACTTTGCCTCCCAACTTTAGGCAATTTATATAATGCCTAAACATTGCATACAATGCCTGATTTAACACATATATGCAGGTAACATATATATTTAATAGAGCATAAACTAGCTTCGCTTGACACATAAAGCGTGTTTGATTAAACTTTAACTTTTAATGAAGGTAATCAATATGTATTTCAATTTTTCAAGTTATTCCTGATCTGTTATAATTGGTTAATTGCCATTTTTCACATGGGTTTGGGTTATTAATATTCACATTTAACTCAAATTTGAATGAAATTGATACATTCGATTTTGAGAAATTGTATATTTTATAAAACGCCGTTTTTTTGGTTTTTACTGGTAACTCACAAACCGTTATTTCTAGAGCTATACCAAAGAACACTCCTGATTGGTTACTTGGAGGATATATTTGATCAAAATCGTTACACCCGATTTTGAGAAATTCATAATTTGGTCTTTTTATTATTATAGTAGCTAATCCCAAATTTAAGTTACACAAACATTTTAAAAAGCACCGAAGTAAGGTTATTTAACAAATTTGATTAACATCCGTTCACGCATTTTAGCGGTATACGACAGACAGAATTTAATATTAATAAAACTGACTGAGGTTGCTCTATTTGATCCTTTAAATATTTTCTTTTAGTTTTTCTTAAAAATTGTTTACAATTTAATTTAAAAGCTAAAGTTTTCCTTGTTTCGGTGTTAACCCAACATCGGGGGTTAGTGAAGATCTACGATTGGTGGCGAATCCTATTCAAGAAAGTTAGAATAATAGCTGCGGGAACTCAATCTGCTAACCACTCAATCCAAATCTAGCAGTCCTATACCCACACATTGGGCTGTTCTGTTAAAAATTTAAAGTTTTGCATACTAGTTTAGTTTACATTTTATACATATCAGACCGGTTTCTATTATTACAATCATAATTATTTAAACTTAAAACGAAAAATAGCTAAAGTTACCTAACCTATATTTGAAAACTTATTAACGGTAAAATCTCTTGACAAAAGCTTGCAATTATGACATAATATGAGTTTCTTCTCCGCGCACGATTGCAGCATCAACATTCTTCAGATTGACAAGTTATCATCCAAACAAAGTGTCTCTAGTTTCGTTGTTGTTACATAACGTCAAACTTTCACCAAATTATGGAAGTGTCTCTGTTCTGTTATTTATTCACACTCTATTTAAAAATATTCTTCATTCTATTGTTGTTTAGAGGGTGAGTTATTATGGGCCTGTAATATTTCGGATTGGTTTAGGATATGTGCACGAAAAATAAAAAGTTCCTGTAAACTTATGTCCGAAAAATCTTCGTTTTCCGTCTGTCAATATGTTGGTCGTTTAAAACAATTATTTTTGGAATTTTGTTACGCAACCTTTAAACAATATACCAAAACCTAAACTTTATTTTCTAAATGTCAGCCATTTAAAAATGTTTAAAGTCAGAATCTGCAAACAAATTTACAACAAAATAAAAAATTAATTGCCTTTAATGGCGATTATCCCGATATTTTTTATTGAAGATCAAAGTATAATAACATTATCAATTGGCCTAAACTACAAGAACAGTAATAACACCAGCTATTCTTTATTATTATTATTAGATAAATTAAATTGTTACACCTTTTGAATAAGGATAGAGTACAAGGGGAAAATTTTTGAGAGAATAACATACTCATAATTCAAAAATATCCCATGAATATCCCATGGTAATCGTATTAAGCCTATATTTAGTTCTAAGTCCAAGAACTAATATATATATATATATACAGTATATATATATATATATATATATATATATATATATATATATATATATATTTGCTTTTTTCTGAATCTTCACACTAATACAAAGTGTTCCTTTATTCCTAAGGTGACATAAAATTCATCCAATAATAATAAACTGTCATGTTAGAGTAAATTACAAAAACAACATTTCAACCATTAATAATTGGGTTCTACTTTGATCTACTGTATAATGAAAATAAACGATATCTCAACGTTCATAAAATTATAGAAGTAATAGCCTTAACAATTTTGATCAAAATTTGATCAAGTGCAACCTCTAGGACCTAAATAAACGTATTGGTCGTTATCTATACGAAAATGCGAGTTCGTATGTTATCAATAAAAAACTAAATCGGCTATCGTATTAATAAAATATGAAATTACTCAAAATTTTAGTGAATATTAATAATTCACGTTTGCGAAATCACAAGTAAAATAACATTACAGTTCAGAAAATTGGCAAAAAAATAAAATAGAACCTTTTCCGCCATAATTAAATGCTTGAATCAAATTCGATTTAGCTGTGTACGTTTTTACGTTTTTATGGCACAAATGAAGGAAGTTTAGTTTTTTTTTTTTTTTTTTTTTTTTTTTTTTTTTCAAACACTGCGTCCATCGTTAATTTTCAGTAAAACTTGAGTGAGAAATGTTGTGCAATGTTTTTGCTTTATTTATTATTTATACTCTAAAGTCCCAAAAGTGTCCCCAAACTTACGTTCAAACCTGTAATATTAGAAACTAAAATGATGCAGAGTGTTCATCAAAACGGCTGAACACAAAAAGTTCGTTCTTTCTATGTTTTATAAGATAACATTTACTCACAGTTTTGAGTTTTTAATTTTGGCAGCCATCTTGAAATTAGATTTAATTTATAAATTACGAATATGGTCATGTAACACGTTTTTTTTTTTTTTTTTTTTTTTTTTAATTGTGTTTTTTATAAGGGAATCCGTTTTTTAGATAACTTGTTGATAACTTTTCAAGGAAATGAGAATTTCGTTGAAAAGTTATCAAATAATACAACTACAGAACATTTAAAATCTTAATTTACAGGTGGACAAATGAGTTGAGTACACTTCACATGCTGTAGTGTTCAACTTATGACTTCAAATATGCACAATTTGTTGCCCAAGAGCTATTTGACAAAGTCCGACTATCAACTACTTTAGAAATTGTCTGATCAGTAATAGAGTTAATTACTGTTCTTATCCTATTTTGTAGTTCATTTAGGTTTTCTGGTCGGTTAAAATACATCTTACTTTTTAAATATCCAAATAGGAAGTAGTCAAGAGGAACAAGGTCAGGAAAAACCACAGCATATACATGTTTAATTGTAAGTAGGCTACTCAACTGATTTGTCCAACTGTAAATTATGGTTTTAAATATTCTGTAGTTGTATTAGTTGATAATTTTTTAAGGAAATCAGATTTAAAAAACTTATTTCACCATTGAACTCAGAACAAAAAAACAATGTAAAAACATTAGTCAACGATCCCATTCCTATTCAAAAATTAAACCGAATTTCAAGATGGCGGATACAAGATTTTGATGTCAGCTAAAATTTAAAACTATTAATACTGAAGTAAATGATTTTTCGTAAAGCGAATTTTAAATTGTTTGGCCGTTTAAAAGATTTTATATATAATCCATACTTTATCAACTCTCTGTATATTGCATATATTATATGTGAATGTTTAACTTTTTGTATGCACTTACCACGGGACGCATGCATTCTTTAGTAGGTTCACAAAACATTATTTTAAACAGATTTTCTGCTTACATTTAAAGAAAGCCGCAAAGACTGTTTTTACAAAAACATAATTAATTTGAATACGTCTGGAGAAGGAGGGGCGTGTGTGGGTGTGTGAGGTCGGACATGGCACATTACGAGCAGCCATGTGTAAAACCAGCTGCTATGAGCAGCACGCCACACAAACCTGATGGACGCAGACATAACCTCTTTGTGGCACGCACTAAACATTCCTAGCATTGATCTCATCTTGCGTGTTTAACTATTCTTATAATCATCGTTTGACCGTGGGAACAAATCTTTATTGTCGGGTAAAATAAGTCATAACACATTTAATCTGTGTAGGGGGGAGGGGAGTTTCTTTGCATAAATCGCTTCTTAGACATATTTTAAAGTTACACAACAAAAAATTCTCAATTTGGAAGTGATGTTATTTGGCATTAACAATTTAACTTTTAAAAGGAACCATTTTTTAGTTATTGCTTACACAATATTCAAAGAAAAGTGTAAGATTGGTACTTGTCAAAAATTTAGACCTCCAAAATGCCCTTCTATACCCTCAGTAAAGTGTGAAAGGTGATTTTCGAAATTTCGTCTGTCTGTCGCTGTTGTCACTAACGTCTGTACGTAAGCACGATAGCGTCAACAAAAATAAAGATAGAAGCATGAAATTGGATATAGGGACACAGACAAAATCGAAATGAAAATATAAAAATAACAGACTTATTAAACGGGTATTATTCAATTTATAACCCACTAAATTTGCAGATTTCTCTGCATGTAATGGTACTAACCCGACCTCTCTACGATAACAAATAGCGACGTCATTGTCATATATAATTTATAACAATTTTCCAAGAAATCATGATAAACGTATAATTATTATTGGTATGAGAGTAGCAAGTAGAGGAGCCTTCACGTGTATATAGCCTCGATGCTCGTCAATCCGAGGCACTGACACAAGCGAAGCGAGTGAAGACTTTTTAATATATACACATCTACGAAGCCGACGTCAGGAAGGTAATATGCATAATTACGAGGTTCATAAAACATGTGTAACAATCGTTTTAAACTAATTTACCGTGGAGGACAAGACCTTTCAACTATCAATACAATTTAACATGTCCTACAATCAGATATTTTTTCATTTTCCTATCTTAATTTTTATAGACGCTATCTTGCTTACGGAAGAAAACAACGGATGGACGCCATGTCGAAATTTTTTTTTTTAATTTCCTCAGGTCATTAAATTTAAGAATCGGTTATAAAACGAAAGTCGACATTTTTACCGATTACAAAACTTCCATACTTAGTATACTGGGTAGGTAAAATCGACCATATCATCTATATCGATTCTTTTGAAAGTTTTAAGAAATGTGAAGATTACCAAATCGCAAGTATATGAAAATTATTTTTTTAAAGAATAAATGGCGAAAATGAAAATGAAAATACGATTAAAGTTTAGGACAACCATATAAAACTGTTCATACCAAATTCATTCAAACAAATATTTTATCGCACAGAAATCTTTTGTTTTAAACATCCTGAGAATATTCTATGAAAGATGTGAAAATAATAACAGAAATATATTTTATCTACAGTCTGGATTTAAAAAATACCTAAATTTTATTTATTGCCCACTAATTTTTTTGTCTAACTACAACCAAATTAATGGGATGAGCATTTTTTTTTTAAGGGTAAAAATTTTTGGTGGAAAAGACAGCATTGTTGAGTTGTTAAACATAGTAACATTATATTATCTAATGGTAAAGGGGAGGGGTTAAGCTGGTTTACATTATTAGAAGCCACGTGTCAATTGGGACTGCGAGAGCAGACAAATGACGTTTTCATTGTAATTTAGATACCTAGGTTTAGATCTGAAATATAAATGTGTTTTGCGAGTATTATATTGGTCTAGTTCAGTATCCATACTGGTTTCTATGGATTAAGATTTAATAAAAAATAACCACACGCATCATAGTGCATGGAAACAGATAGTCTTAATTTGTTATTTTAAAGTTTATATGTAAATCCAACCAGAAATTAAATAGTTGAGATGATTTATTACATTTTTCCAGCAAGTATTTTATAAAGAATATTCAATTTTAATAGAAAAGACATTATTATCTTCTTTCTATAAACAATAAAAGGGAAAACAGCAATAAATCCAATTAATTTTTAAAAAATTCTGGAGTAAATCTAAGTAGTGTGGATTTTGCCGTTTTTATCATTTTTAAACATTTTTATGAATGGGTGTATGAAAAGTTTATGTTTTTTTTGGTGATTGATTTCAATTTTGTTGCTTGTTCAAGTCCAATGGGGAACGAAATACACAAAATGTTTATTTATGCAAACATTTCGAACGTTATTTCTGGAAAATGTCAATGCGTTATTAGAAAATTAAAAACTTCTAGGAATAGAATCAATTATGCTGATCGTTACTGTTGACTTGCAACCATAACAGTGACAATGGATTCAAGGTCATCTCCTATTAGGCTGTATTTAGCGTTAACGAAAGATAAATAGCTAAGTAAATTCAAAATTAAACTCGCTAATTATGAGGCGCATCTACTGCAGGTGTGGTATGACTGCAGTAGTGTGTGTTTATTACGAGGCTGCATTATTACGGGTTAATAAACATCGTATGTGATGTGGGGATAAAATATTTTGCGACGTCTAACGATATGTACCCCTACTTCTTCTAAGACGGGGTACTTCTATAAATAGAAACCTCTCCAGCCCTTCAGGAAATGGAGCACATGAAGGAAGTCGAAAGTAGTATCTCTATGTCAATCTGGTACCGTCTAAAACTTTTAGCCCTTTGTTCTTTACCGCAATTTTCTTGGGAAGAATCGCCATTTTGTTATTTTTGTGACGGCCGCGTAGGCAGAGCAATTCATTACTGCAGTGGTGGGGGATGAGCCCTGACTACTATTACTCCTACTTTTTGTCTAAGCTATTTTTGAGGGGTAATTTCCTAGGTACTCTTTAGACTTGTGTTCTGTCGCTCCAATTCTTTGGCCCTGGCCTTCTCTGTTGACTCGCCCCAAGTTAGTGATCGCGGATATCATCTTACTCAGTGGGTCATCTATCCCACCAGTGGCGAGAGCGGGAAGTTCCTTCTTCCGTGTTTGTGACCTTTCTGTCTTCCCCTCTTTGTTGGAAGCTGAAGAATTCTAATGGTGATAGTCTTCACGGAGGACATTCTCCAACACAATAAGTTGTGGTGACATCTCGCACAACCTCCCATTTTCCATTTCTTTTTCGATGTTTTTCCCACGAGCAGTTTATGGAAACGATAGAGCCCGTTTGATCGGGTAAGGCTAAATACTGTAAGACGTCATCAAGTATCCTACAGGCTCCGTTTTGCGTGGTACTATTTCCCCATCAGCACAAGTCGCTTTACACTGTACGGTATGGTTGAAAACAGAACAAAAGGGGAGATCGTTCAAGATAGGGAGGAGTTGAATTGTAAAAGGGCTGTTGTGGGATGTAGTGGAGGTCACCGGATAGACCTCAGAACAGCATGAACTGTAGGGATCTGACGAGACTTGCCGTTGATGTCCAGTGGGTTCGCCAACCCTTGGGCACCATATTTTTATGAATAATATTGTATAAACGCAGAACTACTGTACTTTAATTTTGGGCAATAAAACAATTAAGGCGAAGATTATGCAAAGCGTGGTGTTGTATCACTTATTGCATCAGGTGCGCCGTGCTTCCCAAAAATATAAATATTAGGTACATTGTATATTTGCAAGCATCGGCGCGTATACTCAAGCGTCGACGCTTGAACCATACAGAGTTCGGGAGTTGCAAGTATAAAAACAAATATCGTCCAAAGCTACTATAAAATTCCAAATTTCTTGAAATCGACTCAGCCAATTTAATTTCACTAGTTCAGTTCATTTATGAAATAACTTCAGAAACCTCCAGGCGTCAAATAGTACAAATATTCAAAGGAATATTGGTCGTACGTCGGGAAATCAATTTTAAGAAATATTTTTAAAATTAAAAAATGTTATCTTGCAACAAACTATACGTGTCAATTTTTCAAGATTAAAAAAAAAAAAATTAATATTCGTTTTCATCCTTAACTTATGGTATGTTTTTATGGTTTTTCCAGAATATATTGGAAAATATCCATTACATTATATTGATTCCCAAAATACAGTAGCCTCAGACTAGGATTGTGTCTAGTGTAAGGGGCGTGTCCTTCCATTCTACTCGCTTCCCTAGCCTCACTTGACGGTACAACCCATTCCAAGAAAACTAGGTACACAAATTACTGCTTAGCTACATTTAATTCCTAAAGTTACAAATTCGTGACAGACGTTTGTAAACGTTTTATTCTTATTTACACCGATAAAAGAAACGAAAGTAGGGTAAGCGTTTACACTTAAGCATTTGAAGTCTATATTTTTTTATTGGGGTTGTACCGCTGAAAGTAAACGCAACAAACAAAGTGTGTGGGTGCCTCTTTTCCTCTCCACCTCAGACACATTCCTACCTTGAGGATACTGTATATGGAGTAAATATAGTTTTGTATTTGAATTGTACATCTATCTGTATATTTTCCCCCGGAACCCTCAAGTGCTCACGTATAATAAATACGGACGTCAAAGGGTCCTTGCTGGATCCATGTAGTCTTAAAATTAGTACTGTAGACAGGTTAGAGGGGGGGGGGAGATGGTGTTGATTGTTATGTTTAGTTTGTTAATCCAACGTTTATTTAATAAGAAACAATTAAAGCTACTAGTAGGCGCTTGATATTACTGAATTGCTAACTTTAATCAACATACATAAAATTTATTTAGTACTTTAAAAAGATTTAGTTGCCAACAGATCAATCAATGATATCACGCTATTCACAAAGAAGTGTATAATTTCCACAGTTGGACGGAGACAGCCTCCTCTACCGCATGTGTTGTCCCCCTCAATGGACTCACCGCCTCATTATTATTCAACGAGAGACCGGATCCCTCCCTTCCTCTCTCCCCCTTCATCTTCTTCTTCTTCTTCTTCTTCTTCTTCACACTTTGCATAACATCTAAACAAGGCAATAAACATTTCGATTATCAAACGATTACTCATAGACATTGATCTGATATTAAAATAAACGCGATGTAATCCATCTTTCTGTCTTTACTATCCACAATGGGAAGCAAACTGGACAACTATCGTACTTGTCCAAGTGAAGTTATTTCATACACTTGACAATTTGATAGACGTTTCCTTTAAATGGCTAGCAAGTATTTAGCACACGATGGCGTTTTTACACACAATCAATCTCCGCCAATTGGTTGTGGAATTCATGTGTGGATTGCAATGAAACGACAGAAGGCGCTCATGAAAATTTGTATTTTTAATCCTGAATATTAGGTCAATAATTGCTCGTGAGGGCAAATGTTGTTTGTAAGAAGATATTGACAAGTTTCCGGTATTTCCCCAGAAAGCTGTTCAATCACACTTTCACGATTTGAAATTATGTTATTATTACAGTTCAATTTGACAGTTGTCATCATTTCTGTATATAAAAAATCATACACAACGTTTCGAGAGAATAAATCAACTCCCCTTATCAAGTATAAACTTAAAACATGAAAGAAGTGAAAAACACCAACTTAGCCAGCCCATGGAAACTAAAAAGAACATTATAATCTTACAAAATAACTTACAGCTAGGCATGAGCGGTCTAAACTTTGAATGTGTGCTTTCAACAGTTTAGTGTGTGATCTACTCATTACTACCACTGTTTTTTTATTTCGTTCAAATTTCAGTTAAATATGAAATTTAATGGTTCAAACACGGGTGCAAAATAGTTTTAAGGTTAAGGAATAATTAGCATAAAACAAAAATTAGCCTTGACCGACATCAATAAAACGTCGTTTTTAATTAATTACGACTTACGCTGAGGACGTGTTTATGGTACAAGGGAAGCAACTTTAGTAACTTATATAGAAATAGTTTTCATAGAAGGCAACGATAGTTCACTTTCACATTAAGATTAACAACTCTTGAAATGACATTTTTATTGACGATTGGTTTTTATTTGGTTTTAGTAATTTGTGAATGGCCAAATTTGCGCAATGTTTTTAATCATTCATTTTTCAGAAATTTCTATTACTGATACGAAGAGCACAGTGACTTTCCGATCTCTTTGACATAATTGACAAGTACAAAAATAACAATAATTTCCACAATATAAGAAATTATAAATTGATTACCTTTACAATACAAACATTCTAAAACAAAATCAAATATAATATGTGAACATTATACTCAAGTAAGGTGTTCCAAAAATAAACGATTTGATTGAAAAGAATCTCTACGCGTGATTTACCGTGCTTTAGTGGCACTTCCATAGCAACCATTCATTTCCTTGGCAACCGATTCAACGAAATGATTAACATCTACTTGAACCCCCCCCCCACCGAAACTGCTGCGTAAAAACTTAAATAACGATAAATTAGTTTTACTTTGCGTTGTATGGTATTAAAATGTTACTTTTATGATCCCCTAGCAATACGTTTAAACCATTTCCAAAATCTCTGACCGTGTGTATGTTAAATTTATATTACACTTTATCTCAATAACAGTTGGCCTGATAGACTATACATTTTAAAGCTTAGTGTAAAAGGGGTGTCATGTGGAATGATTACATTTTTCATAAAATATCGTAAGGTCAAATACAATAGGGTGAAAGTAAAAAGGCAATTTAATTTAAATTTAAAATTAAAATTAAAATAGCACAAGGTCATCAGACCCAGACTAGAGCGGAGTGTGCTTCTTAACTAAACACAAATATTAATTGTACACAAAAATTAAAACACTTAAAAACCCAAATGTAAATTAACAATCAGATAGCTGGATTAGTACAGAGTGCTTAAAAAGGACTAAATAAAAATTTAGAAATTTACTTCGGCAACTTACTGTAAATTTGATTTTTCAGCTCAGGGAGAACGGCAGGATTAATGGTGGAACATACAGTCGATCCTTAATGGAACCACTTTAAAAAATCGAGAAGGATAAAATCGAGTGAGCTATGCAAATTGGCCCAGCACGACCAATACAACGTCCAGGAAATAGCTTATTAAGGAATTCCCGGACTTCTGTCCGGAAGTGAAGTGTAGTACACTGTCCCGTCTTGCTTGTAGTGAACAAAATCCCTCTTGGTCATTTTCGTCGAATGAGAAAATTTTCGAACATATTCAGACATGTCATATCAATTATGGCTTTACATTTGTTGAGGGTAGAACAAACATTCACATCGGAAACCTGCTTCAAAAATTCATATGGATTTTCGCTACCCCAGATTCTGCCGTTGTCACCGGATCGTCAACGTTCAATTTGCAGTGATGTGAAATGTTGTTTCGTCGCTAGAAATTACGTTGTCCTCTTGGGCTTCTTCGTTTCCTATTTGATCCTGACGAGCAACTTTATCTGTATCATAATTTTATCCATCGTTGCAAATATCTATGTTGTACAATACACCACTAACATTGTTATGGATCAATACTTTAGCGAAGGTTTAGCTTTAATAGTTTTTCTAGGTTTTATTCAGTACCTAGGATAAAGTTACATTAACCTGGGATTTCTAGGTTTGTCCGGTTTCCTAAACCGGAACGAATGGTAGTTTATGTTATTTTAATCACATTTGAAGTAAGTGTTTCCTATTTACTAAACAGACCTTGGTACTTATACATTTATAGTATGTATCTACTAACAATTCAATGAAACTTTTCCGTTGATTTGGGTCAGGTTTATACATATACGTCTTCGTCTCATAGACCACGTCACCATAACGTCTTTCATTGACTCATATATATACTGCATTAACTCAATGCCATTCATTGTCGCGGCCACAATTTTACAAACACGTAAGTTACTTCTAATGAAAGCCAACCAATCTAGAGTTGGTTGTCAGTTCGAAGAGTTCCTTGTACGAGGGTAAACTTCTAGCGAGGCTACAGAGGACTTGCAAAACTAATAGATTGGAAGTAAATAAGTAGTTTTATTATGTTTGCTTATGAGTCAAATGATAGTTTTTTGTTTTAATGATTTAAACATGTTTGTAACTGATACATTAATATTATATCAGAGGTACTCACTTTTTTTAATTTGCTGTAACGAAAATATTTTTTTATTTATTTATTTTTTATTTTCCACAGAATACAAACCACAAATATTTATAATAATCATACAACAAAAGAACTTAAAAATAAAACTTAAAACTACTAATCTTTCTCCAATGAACTTAAAATAACTATTACTATTACTACTACTACTACTACTACTACTACTACTAGTATAACTATTACTATTTCATCTATAATAATAGTAATAATCCAGTACAAAAAAATATTAGTTTTAAATTGAAGATTTTTTGCCATTTAAGGGGAAAGATTTCTATTACATTTATTTATTAATTTAGTAGAAAAAATATCATTTTCGTTGAAATTTTTTTGATGATTTGTTTATAAGGAAGAAAAGCAAATAAGGGTGTACTGTATTTTTAAAAAAATATTCTTTAAATTATGTTCTTTGCAACTGTGATACAAAATGAGATGCAGTGTCTGATTTATCCGAGCGTCAATGATCGTAACTGAAGAAGAATCGCGGTGTCACAAGGAGGAAACGAGTTGGCAAACCTGCACGGTCCCTATTGGATTCTTCAAGGTCAGGCTGACTACTGGCTCCTTCCTCAACGCACTTGACTCCTGGTGGCTTGTAGTCGCACACACCGCCCTACTCAAATAATACATTCACTTTAGGTAGACCTATTATACAGTCAGAGTACACTTTATTATTGGGTTAATATTGAAGAAAGAACGAAAACAAATTATTAGGACCGTAATAATAAAATTAACAGGCATAACAGATATTTAACAATTATTACTTTTTTTTATTTTGAGGTTATATTTTTAATGATTAATTATTTTTAGATATAACAACTTATATGGCAATTATTCAACAATGTAGTTTTGGCATAACGTAACTTTGGGTTATTAATCTTCAAATTTCACTAAAATTTTTAAGAAATCAGTAGAGCTGATTTTGATAAATTACGTTAAAACACCCCGATATCGGATTTATCCATAACTTACGAAATAGATTTTTTTTAGATATAAAAACCCATACATTATGCCTAGGCCCTTAGAGTCTACAGTTGAGCAAAATTTAATCAAAATTGTTAAAGAAACGTGTAATTTTGTATTTTTTTATAAAAACTACCCCTAAATCTCTCCACTTACGGCAGACATGTGAATTCGTATAGTAACAAGGAAGCAAGTAGAAGGGAGAACACGCCCCTTACACCAGACACAATCCTAGTCTGAGGCTGCTTTACAAACTGTTTTAAACAAATTTACCCTACTAGATAAGACCTCTAGATTTAGGAATACAATTTAACATTTCCTACAAAGCCCTAGAAACCATCTTTTGGGCATTACATTTATTTAGAGGATCTGTTTTTTATAACAATGAATGATAGGACTGGGTAAGGACCATGATACATTGTTTTAATGAGCAGTTAAACTATCGATATTAAACAAAGTTATCGAAAGTTTTATCGCACTGTTATTCAGGGATAACCGTCGTCATTAATAGATTTAACAAGACGAGGCATTACTATCAACTACCGAATCTTACCCTCACAGGAAATGATTGTTTCATGATTCTCCCTGTAGGAGCGCTATCTGACACGCTTCCTAATTGTATTGTTTCACTCCCAACAGTTCAACAAGATAATTGGTGAGCTAAAAGTAAGGGTTTTGTTGAAATTGAATATTTTGTTTGAAATTAAAATACGCGGCACGCAGGTTTGATTGGACGCGAATTTAATTTGCTGTTTTAACTTTCTCACGTATAGATAAAATTACGTAATGTATCAAAAAATTGATGTTGATTTTTTCAGATATGTTCGTTTTGGTTTCTCCTGAATAAGAATGGTGTTTTCTTGTTGTTAAAAGGCAAAAAAGTCTCAGTTATCACCGCTTTATACAAAAGGAAGAAAATAATATAAAATAAAAACACAGCCCTTTTTTAAAATTTTTCTATTATATTTTTGGAAGTAAGACAGCTTTTTCTTAATTATATTTTTCTGCTGTAATCTCTCCATCTCTTACTTCAAATAAAGTATACAGGTGTGCACTTTTTTCATCTTAAAAGAGTTGCATTTAGATAGTTTTTGTTCTTGAACTCTAGTGAAATTTACAAGTTTACCCTGATAGTGTACCAGTTTATGTAAATAAAATATAAGTATTCGAATATAATAATTTAATATAAACATTAACAACACTGCAATAAAAAGAAATATATATCTCTATTCACTTGTTGTTCAAAGATGAAAAACTTGCCAAGCCCGTACTTACTAGAGTAAGCCCGCGAGAGCATCTTGGGTTAAGTCACTCTTTTTCTTCTTTTATATAAGGTCTTTTTTCACCTACTTTTGTTTTTTTTTTCGACATTAGTGGTATTAGAGTATTCGAAGATTACAGTTCTTTATTTTTTGTTCTTTTCTCCCTTTTGTTTTGGGGAAAGATATTAATAATTAAATTACTTGTAAAGCAGAAACATTTAATTCATTTTAAGTTACACTATATGCTAATTTAATTTGAGTACATTCTGCTACCGTTTTAAATTCAAGATACAGTGATTACTACAGACATATAAGTGGCTTAACCCCCTGTGAAGCATACTTTGAAGAGAATTGTCCTTTATTCATACTAAGAATGACTGCTCAATTACGCCTTGCTGGCAAGAAATATAATAGATTAATATTGCATAATGAAAACTATAGCTTTAAACCTAGTGATCTGCCCAATCTGTGTAACAGGAAATGACACTATAAATCACCTTTTGTTGAAATGTGAAGGGTATAATCTTTATAGATGTAAATATTTGAACAATTACAATTTTGTGCAATATATATATATATATATATATATATAATGGAGACAATCTTAACCTCAAACTCAGTACAGGCCATGGAAAAATCTACCTTTTTGTTATGTATAGCCTAAAACTTAGAAAATCTATTTTAAATTTAATGTAATAAATTTGTTTTATAAAATATCTTCAAATAACTAACTCGTTTGTAAATGTGCTGATATTATTGTAGTTCGTATAATTTGGTGTTACTTCGATACCTAAAATTGCGTTACGTGTTATAATTGTATAAACATATTTTTGTAAGCATTATAAATACAAAAAGTTAATTAGAAAAAAACTAAGGATAAAACGGAACAATGTCATAAAATATGTTATTTTCGTAAATGGTCCACGTCTTGCTTATGTACAGTGTACTTTAAAGCAATGAAGTTGTTATGTTTATGAGTAAATTCTGCTACCATTCCCAACATTGTCAACTTCTTTTGGATACAATCGATTTTCAAAACCATTTACGTATTCTGAGTTAATCTGTCAGTAAAAGGACAATGCTTAAAAGTGGGAGTAGAGAATACTTAAATTAACTTTGTACCTACTAATAAAACTATTGGATTATTATCATAGTAGTTATACTAAGTAATCTAAGTTATACCAAGTACTTAGTTGATGTAAACCAGCGTTACAATGATTTTCATATATTTTAGATACCCTGGAGCATACAACTTTTAAGAGGATCAAGAATATTCGCAACTTCAAAGTTCAGATCTAGGTCGAGAAGGGGAATGTAACTGACACGTGTGTATATAATGTGGAGTGAAATATTTAAAGGGTATATAAACACGACAAGCCTATTGTTAGAGTTAAACAAACGAGGCTTAAATCTTGTAAAAAAGATTGTCGGATGGGATTCTAATTCGACGCCACTTTCTGTGAAAGTTAAGCTTATTTTTTTATCACAGGTGGATTTATAAGTGTTTTTTTTTTTTTTTTTTTTTTTTTTTTTTTTTTTTTTTTTAGATTTTGGACTTTGCAATGTGTTAAGTCTGTTAAATTATTAAGCTTACACATCTGTTAAACGTGGTCTATGTAGAACTTTTATAATTACTGAATTTGACACAGCCATGAACCCCTGTTACGACATTTTTGTAAAATATGTAAAATAATTTCAAACCAAGAAAATGAAAATTTAATTGTAAATTAATTGTTTGTGAAATTAAAATAAAGAAATTACGATAACAATTTAGTCTATTATTATTTATTTTCGTACAGGTTAGTAGAGTGCGGGACACTTTGGTACAAGAGTGTTGGGGGTGTCCACGTGACTTAGGTACGCTCCCCTTAACCCCAACCTTTACCCAACTCGCTCAACCTTTACTCAAATTTGTAAATAAGCAATGCGTATCCATGCATCCTGGGTGCTACAGCCCGTTCCTGGCCTAGCCAAGTAATTCCTCTTCACTTGTATCTGTCCTTCACCAGCGTACATCAATTTAACAACCCCAGACTTAGCGCCTCTTAACCAACCTGGTCCAGCCATCTTGTACTTCTCTTCTTCCTCTAACCCATTCTATCTTCTGTTATTCTCCGTAGTGTCCAGCCCATCGTTGTCTGTTAACGAATATGTATCGTACCACCGAATTATGTAATACTTTGTATACAGCTCTTAATCGCATAACCGTCTCCAAGTCTCGTTTTCTTTTATAAGGAAGTAAATCTTTCTTAATATTTTTCTTCAAATATTGTTCATCTGTTTTTTCAGCACCTGACATTCTAATCCGTAGATAAGTGTCCTAATCTGAGCTTTATAAACCGTACTTTTCTTTCTCTTGTTTATGAGCTTAGATTTAAAATGTTTAATTATTATGAAATAACCCCTATTGACAGCTACTATTATCTTTTTAATGTCCTTACAATAGTCATTTTCTGAATTCACAAACAATTAAATATATCCAAATCCCCGAGACGCATAACCCCGAATCTGGAGAAAAGGAGCACCGATGTCATTATCCACAACTATGTATTTTAGTATCTTTATTTATAAACCCCCAAAGCTTTAACGGATATCCCCAGTACTTATAAAACTTCTATCAAACCAAATTTGGACCTACTTTTGATATTTATTTCACCGGAATATGGTAAATCCGCAATGTATGTAAATAACACAGTATCATCTCATATTTGATTGTTCAGTATTGCTAGAATATTGTCAATTTTTTTAATCGAACATAGATTAATACATGGTGATCTGGAAGCTGAAGTTAACATCAATCAGAGGTTAATTGTGCCCTGCTTAGACCTCACCACACCGACCGATTTCAGTAGCTGTGATTAATTTAAGAATGTTGTCGCCTAAACTAGTATCATTTTCATCCCCGTTGGCAAGAGTCCAAAGCGTCTCCTTTACTCTAGTGTCTCGCAATTCATGAAGACGTGCTTTGCTGACTAACTTGCCCATCCGTACAACCAAAAATATTTGTATCCGTTGAAGCATCGCTTTATTATGCGTTCACTTTTAAGTCCGGATAAAAAACCTGTTTGAGCATCGCTTTTCTTAATCTAATCAGGAACTCTGTTAAAACTAAGCTCGTACCCTTGAAAATTATGTGTTGAAACTGACCATTAGATTATATTTTGGTACCTAACATACAATCTATAATGCTATACGAAGCAGAAATGTTGGCCTATGTGCTTAAAGTCGGAAAGTACACAAAAAGAACGACTTTAGTACAGAGAAGGGACGGCCTCTATTACTAGAGCGTATCGGAATCTGCTGTTGAGATCATAGAAGAAGTAGTCCCTATTAAGCTCCTAGCATCTGAGAGAAAATGTATACGACAGAACAATTAATATACTGACAAGGTAAAGACCTAAAGAAAAGCTAGAGTCTCAACAATAGTGAACTGCCAGACGTATGGCAGAATGAACGGAGAGACCACACATGGAGGTAAGTTATTACCTCTCTCAGTTATTAACTGGGTACGGAATAATAAACAAAATCTCGTCTCCATCATGCCTTAAAATAAAAAAGAATGAAAAAGAGTATAAAATTAGAGATCGCTAGCTCTCGAATATTGCAATAGAGTCAAGATCTAACGAGACCAAGAATTGTTCAAGAGAGACCTGATAAGAAAGGAATTATTTAAGTAAACACTATATTAAGAAACGTGTACCTCGGTTTTGCAACAACCGTACTCACTATAACTGAACCCCTTTGAGAGGTACGAGTTATTTCTATAATATAGGGAAAGTACCGGATGGTAAGTGCCAACACTGATTCTGGCAAAGCTGATAACATCTTTTACACGTTCTTTGTCTGTGTGAAATGAAGAAAACAAATACGCTGTGTGGGACATATTAATCCTGGTAATGTAGCATTATTGATAATGGAATATTGCTGATAATAGGAACTCTGTTGCAGGATATTCCGAGACGACTCTGCGTAAGAAAAAGGACATGGAAAAACTACGCTCACCAAATTTCACCTAATCTGTTCAAGTCCCTTGATAAGCAAGCGGCATCTCCAAGGATTATGAAAACTGGGTCCTTAGGCGGAACAAATGTCCGAAAATGCAAAGTGGTTCTCAGTCTACCCTTAGGGGCTCACTCATAGTGAGTGCTGGTGTGGTGTACCTGTACACCCTATTGAATCTACACCTTTTTTCAAGTAGTCTTGGGTTATATACCTCTCTTTTAGCTTTCCTATCAGGTTCTCTCATATATATACACACAAGTCGTAAATGCACTGCTCTATACACCAAATGAGTATCTCGATTTGTTATTACATATATGGACATATTACCTCCATATCCCATAGCGATTTTATCATATACACCTTTTTTTGTCACCCCTGTGTTTAGAGGCAAAAACCTTTCGGGGATCATCGTCTTAAAAAAAAAAGTAGAAAAGAACCCCTACACTCGAATACTCTAACATCTTCAGAGTCGGAAGAGAACAAAACTGAAAATTTTGACACAGTTCCACAAGACCAGACATAAAATAACAATTTCATCACCATTCCTCAAAAAGATTTCACAAAAGTCTTCTCTATGTTAAATAGTGAACCAAATTACAAACTAAAACAAATTATTATAAACACTATTAAATTACAGTAAAGGTTTTCAAATTAATAGACTCCTTTGTTTAATTTCAATCTCTTGCTAACAAGTTGCACTCTTAAAGGTTGAGAATGTTAAAACAGAAAAGCTTCCAGGGATTAAACACCCTCTCCTCCCACTACAAGTCTATCTAATCTTGCGTCCACTGCCCACACACAGGTTTTCTATTGAAATATTAATACTCCTTCTAACTTGATTTTAAAACAGACTTTTAGTTTACAAGCCATTATATATAGCCATTAATAATATTGGTGATATATTATATTATAGATATGTATTAATGCTGGTCTGAAGATGCTGTCCATAGCAGCGAAACTTGTTACGAAATAACTAGATTGACAGGAACTACACTTGACTGTTTTATGCTGTGTCATTGAAGCTTAGTGTAAAACATGTTTGGGGTATAAGTGTACACACTATACAAAGTAGAAACTCACTCTTGAAAAATGTTTACCTCAATTTATTCTGGAAATATGATTTTTTTTTTTTTTTTTTTTTTTTTACCGTTTTGCAGAACATCGTGATTTATCGACGAAAAGCTCAGTTTTCTAAACTTTCCTGACATCAATTGTCACTTTTGTAATTATTTTCTAAAAGCGCTTAAATTTTCCGTAAAGCGTAACCATTTTCATTTTGAAAAGTAATAATATTAGTGTATTTATTTAGTTATACTAAACAAAATATTTGTTTTTGGAAAAACCTAAATATTCAAAACACTATTGTCGGATTATTATTAGGTACAACATCTGTCAAATTGTATCAAAAACTTGCCCTCATAATAAGCTTTCATTTGATATGACACTTCAGTTTATACAATTAAATATCAAGATAAAACCAACTTGAAATTCAAAAAATTGTTGGCAATATGTTTGGTAATTAACTGTTTTAACACGGAATTTAACCTTCCACTGTACTATGAGAGGGGAAATAGTTCAGATAACTTAAAATTTGAGAGGGCGTGTTATCTTTAATTATTATTTACTGAAGAACATCAAGAAAATTGCAAACTTTTATATTTGCAGTATTATTTTCATTCACATCTTCCCTTCATCTCTCAGTTGCCATATCATCCATGTTATCAGAATTGTCCTGAAAACCAGTTTTAAATTATAGCTTAGTTTTCTCTTACAATTTAAAAAAATAAACTGAACTGCCTTATATCAAATGAAAGCTTATTACAAGGACAAGTTATGGATATAATTTGACAGTTGTTATGCCTAATAACATTCTGACAATATTGTTTTGAATATTTCAAGCTTTCTTTTCCGAAAACACTTATTTTGTTTGTTTCAAATTACATAAATAATTAATTTTATTACTTTTCAAAATAAAAATGTTTGTAATTTAATCAAAATTGTATGCGTTTTCAAGACAATAATACCAAAAGTAACAATTGATGCAGAAAAGTTGAGAAAACTGAACTTTTCTTCAATAAGTTAAGTTATTTTTGAAAAATAGTAAAATTTTCATAGTTCCAAGGCATAGACCTATTAAAGAGATTTTTTTCAAGAGTTAGTTTATACTTCGTATAGTGTACTTTTACCCTAAAATTTTGTTGACACTAAGTGCCAATATATGTATGTAGTATATTTATAAGTAGTTTGAATGATGATTAAAATTATGATTAAAAATTAATCACAAGGATTTTTCACCTAACCAAAAAATAAAAATATGCATACTACTATTTTAATGTTTAAATCCCCAAAACCAAATTAATTATTTCTCCCTTTATGCTATCACGTCTCTCTTGACCAACTCTTGTTATTTTCCGACCCTGACGCTATTAGAGTACTTTATTTTTAGTTCTTTCCTTCCCTTTATTTATAAGGAGATGATGACCGAGAGATTTTTTCCTTTTATTCACAAGGGGGGGGGGAAACAGGAAGCTGAAATTTCACAAAGTTTTTCTACAAGATGTAGTTACAAATACTAGACATATTTTATTTGGAAAAAAAACAAAACTTTAAAGTGTTTGAAAACGAAAATAATAAGATATTTATATAGGCTGTTGGAAATCATCTGTAATGATCCCAGAGTGATCATTATTAACTCCATGTATCAGTAAATATTTTATACAATATTTATTAAATTCATTACAGCCTATGACCATTATTTTGTTGTCATAAAATTCACATTCCACCTAAACCATAATATTCTATGACGTTTTGTACCGAGTGACATGTTCTATAAGTAAGTAAACAGGGCGACATTGTACCAAACTTAAAGACATCAATAAAACAAAATCAAATTTACAATAGTTACTTACGTAAAGTGCTAAACATTATTGAAAAATTGTGTGAAAACCTGGATTTTAATCAAATACAATTTACGCTAAGGACGTGTTTGTGGTACAAGCAAAGCAAGTTTAGGTTTTTATTTAAATATCAACAGCTGTGTCCATTAGTTTTGGAGATGAATGAGCGAGAAAGTTTGTGCAATGTTTTAACATAATTTAATATTTACAGAAAGCTAGATGTAGAGAGATTTAATCCCATATAGTCGTTTTAATTTTAAAATATTTAAGCCGTAAAGACTGTTAACAAACAAGATGAAATTCACAATAGAAATGCTTGAATATTCCTCGCGTCAAAGCGCATTCTGGGATTACAGTAATGCCTTTTTGTTGGAGAGGCACTTGTTACATATATAATAAAACTTTAGTGGATGTATGATTTATACGTTATACAAGTTTTGAAGTTAAATCATCAAATAAATGAAGGCACAATACATTTTATTTGTGCAATACAAGACGTTTCAATGACTGAGTCCTGATTTTCAGTTGGTACAACTCCAGTTAAGTATTAGTAGTGTTTGTATGCATGTAACAACTGAGAATGATGACTTAGTCAGTGAAATAAATGTCGTATTGTATTGCACAAATAAAGTGTATATGGTGTTCGATTCATTTGGTGATTGGAGTTTCCACAAGTGTAGTTCATTACAGTGAATATAAAAAAAAAGAGATCTAAATGCTTGCAAAAATATTTTAAAATATTGTAAATCATATTTGATATTCTACAAAAGAATAGATAAAAACAATATTTACATGTTAACGTAAACAGTTTTTTCTTTCGATATTGAAAAGTGTTTGAGGTCTAGAATTGTTGAACATAAAGATCCGGAATTAAGAGAAAATAGTAATAAATAATAATAAAATAAATAAAAACAGCATCCAACCGGTTTCGAAATTTGAATAGGCTCTAAAAAAATACAATTTCCTATCTTTTGAACAATTTAAAAAGAAATAAGCAATTAAGGACAAGGAAAACATTGACGTACAATGAACGTCGAGACAGCAGCAAGGATGGGATTAACGTAAAACAGTCACTACAATGAAATTAATATCATTCTTAAGTTTAACAAATATTTGAGTAAAATCAAGAAACACCTCGGTTCCCCAACTAAAATATCTAGGGAACATGAACATCAATTAAGCAGCAAATAACAAGTAATATACTATACAGAGTGATTCAAATTACACGGCAATATTTTGGGAGTTGATTCTAAAGCAAAAAATAAGAAAAACATTTTATATAAACTTAGCTCCGGGAACGCTTCGTTTTCCATCTGTTGGGCACTTTTGTGTTCACAAAAAGATATATCTTTGGAAGTAGAAAGATATTGAGTGAAAATTTGGTATGCGTCTTTTACCAGAATACCAGAAAACCAAGATTTTAATTTGTACTTTTTTTAATGGCAAACGTTTAAAATGTTTACTGTAGAATATCTCTAAAATCATTAAAACTTTTATGATAGATAAACAATTTTCCTGTTTTAAGGGGAAAAAAATTCTTCATTTAAAATCGTCTACGTCTGAAGCTATTTAGGAAATTTTGTATGTGAGCATGTTTTCGACGGATTTGAATTTTTTTTTTTTTTTTAATTCTTTTGGTCCAAAATTATGGGGTAAAATCAATACCGTAAGATTAAAATAATAATCTTGATATTCTCAAAATCAGTAGTAAGAATTTTGATCAAATTTTGCTAAAATATACCTTCTAGGAACCAAAACAAAAATATTAGGTAGGCAATTCCCAAAAATGGCAACGCGGGTTTCATCACAAAAAACTTTAAAAATCACCTCTGCCGAATTTTACCTAAATGTGAAGATTACCCAAACCCGTTTTCAAGAAAAATTGTCAAAAAAAATAAAATGAACCTTCACTGCCTTCATTAAAAATTCAATTTTAATCAAATACGACTTAAGATGAGTTTGTGATACAAGAAAAGCAGGCTTAAAATAAATAAATTATATGAATTGTTTTTAAAAGCCTGTAAGACCCATATTTATGAACGCATAAGATTTTCTTTATTTAAGATATTTTTATGATTCCTTAGGCCTCCCTTAACTATCTTTCATTTTATATACATACCTTTAGTGTTCCCTTTATTAAAGAAGAGAATGTGTTAAGTGCTTAACGATTGAACCTTTTATCCTTCATTACAGTTAAAGTTGGTCTAGACTCTAGAGCTACCTTAAACCGCTCTTAACCAGATTGTTCGATACTGAACGGTAAGGCGAATTTGGTATTAAATATTTTTTAAATAATGAAAGATCAAAACTATTTTCCATGAATGTAAAATGTTACCACTAGTAATGTGAAGATATCTGAAGGATCCTGAAAAGACATTTTACTTTTACGATGAAGATCAAATGTGAAAAACATTTTTCGATTAATAAATTTTTCGATAAAATATTTTTCCGTTATTGCGTTAATTTCAATAAAATCTCAGAAATAAAATTAATGGATTGTTTAAAATTCCATTATATAAATGTAGCACAAAATAGAGATAATATAGGCAATGTTAAATATAAGAAATTAGTGAAATTATAATATTCTTGTTGTAAGGTGCACAATTACAGCAATTTGCGTAATTACCATACGTCATTTTTCGTCACCATTGCACTGCCTGTGTTTTTATTATTCTCAATTTATATTTTATATTTTTAAAGAAATATTATGTTTAAAACAGATAACCCTAGGATCATTTTCCTCTTTAACAATCTTTCTCCTTGTGAATGTAACTTCATCATCAAAGGTATAAAAATCAATGAAATGTACCATCACATGGCAGATGACAGCTGTTTAGCGATAAACGGACAATCGGATGTAGCGATTACTGAACTCGGATTGGTTCTTATTGATGACGTAATTGGTATTTATAACGTGGCTCCTTTATAAGGAATAACTTAGTGAAGGAACGAAAATAGAATGCTTCAGTGTAAAGTGTTTCGTTAGGGTCTCTTAATGAAGTGTTGAGGAATGCCATAACTAAGTGCCTAAATATAGTTACGATACAGACATGGTATATCAAACTATTATGGGTAAGAAATACATGAACTCCCCCCTCCCTCCGGTCGCATTCAATGTAATAAATCGCAAAAAAAAATCTTTCTTATTTTTTTTTAGTGATCTTCAAGTTTCATGTCCTTAAGGAACCGAAAATTTATTTTTTGCGTTCCGTCCGTCCGTCATGAAATTGGTATAGAGTACTAGTGTGCTCATATTGAACCCTATGGAAGTACAGAAAAATCGCATATAGTAAATGTAAATAACGAGGCTATTTTTAACTATTCTTTGTTCATATCTTGTGTGTTTATTAATTTACACTATAATAAATATGTGCGAATTTCAATTCTGCTTATAATTGTACAAAGCCCATCTCTCTACGATGGCAAATAGGGAAATATCAAAAATATAAATTCAAACACTGATCTCTCAAAAAAACATATTCTTAGCCGACGTCCTGAAAATAGATATATACAAAGTTCAGAAAACATGTGTAAAACTTTTCTAAACAAACATACCCTATTGGGTAAGACCCATTGATGTACCAACACCATTTATCGTTTCTTATAAAACCCGAGAGACCAATTGTTGGGCGTTACATCGTTGGGCTGGGTAAGTATTGTGGATAGATGTGTTCGAGGGTTTGTTCTATATTTTTGCACCGTAAATTTCCAAATGTGTTTACTTCCATTGTCCTCATTTTTTATCTTACTCGTAATAAGTGCAGATGAGGACCAGCTGGTCCTAATAAAAAATCAATACGTTGCTATTTTCTTCTTCTTAAACGTACATCAACTTTCCACAATGAATACATTTAACACAATTTTAAAATTTCTCTATGTTTTACTATTTTCATTTAATGTAGACTATACTACATTTGTGTGTAGAATATATTTAAGAAACGTGGGACTTAAAACATACTTGTGATAGAAACAACCTAAAATAAATGGTACAAAATGATTGCACAAACTTTCTTACACACCCATGTACAATAGAAATAAAGCTATTCGTCGCCAATAATATCAGTACGGTAGTGATCAGTAAAGAAATTAAAATGAACCATTGACCCCGTCTTTGTAAAAATATATATTTAAAAAGGGCCAAAACTTGCTTAGTTTGGTTCATAAGCGCGTTCTCGGAATAAATCGAATTTCATTAAAATCTAGCGTGTAAACATGACTGTCAAGATTTTATTATTCCTGAAGCGTAAATTTAATTACGATTTTGACACAGGTTTAGATCATTAATATATATTTCATTAAAATATAAACAACATCGGTTTAGCTATATGAGAAATTGTGTATTTTACAACAGATTTATTGCCGATTTTTAGTTGTTTTTTTAATAACTCGCGGACCGAGATTTTTCAAGAGTTGGCCACTAATACGTTTTGTTTGGTTCCTTAGCGGCTACACTTGAGATAAATTTGATCAGAATCGTTGTAGCCATTTAAAATAAAAATAATTTATTGTTTGTTTTTTAAAAATCAATTTTGAGTTTTAGAAAAAAGGAAAAAACCCAAGATATGGCCAAAATATACCCACCTAGTAAATTTGACTAAAATCAGTCCTCACGTTATTGCATTGCACACACGACAGATATGCATCATTCCATAAACAACATTCTTTTTTTTAATCCAAGGGATCTCAAAACTGATAAAAGTTGACATCCATTTTTTGTCCTATCACATAAACTGCCTCTATACTACATATATGCGGCAATATAAAACAGAGGTAGGGTGAATATTATTTTATCACAGCTCCGTAAAATTGGGATTAAAGTAGAAAGGAAAGGTTTATAACCGCGCCCAGCTCTTCCAACTTTACTTCGCCACAATGTAATTGTTACAAACGACTCTGAATTTACAATGAAAAGTCTTTTATGTCCTTTGCAAGTTGATGAGAAGCAAATCTCTGTAGAAATTTTGTATTACTCTTTATTAATCCAAAACTGAAAATATATTCATTATAGAAAGAGTAAATTAAGTGATTATTATTATAATATAGAAGGAAAATAGCTACAAGTTTAACCGTTCTAGAGTTTAAACCTAATGAACGATGAAGTAAGTTATGCATTTTACTCGAATAGTAAACAAAGTGGTTTTTTCTAATGAACTTTGAACAAAGTCGTGAAAGCAACCAGTCATGATGATTCAATAGAGAGAGGGCCATGGTTGAAGATGTCGGTAATATAATGGAAAGATGTAAATCATGAAGACATACTGTAGGGGTGGGTAGAGAAAGGAAATTGGAGGGTGGTGAGTCGCAGTAAGGGAAGTGCGTGCTGGTGATTACCCCATCCCTCCCCCTTATTTTGGCGCCGTCAAAACGTTTCCCCGTCCAAATAATCCTCTCTTTAGCAAAAGGGCGCTTCAATATTAAGTGTCATTTTTCACGCGACGTGGCCCAAACTACACAATTCTTAAACATTGTTTTTATTGATTCAGAGTAACAATTTGTAGTACTCTAGGTTTCTAAAATTACGTTTAATATTTAGACATGGGTTAACGTGAAATGGAATCAAAAGTTTTTATATAGGAGGTTCAATCTATTTTTTATTTAGCAAGATGTATTTATGAGATGGGTCAAAAATCTATGTTAAATTTTTTGCGGATATATCAATTTTAACGTTTCGTTAGTCTAAAAAATGATTATGGAATGATGTCTGTTGCATGCGATTGGTCTACAACCCAAACATGTGGATATTTGGGATATTTTGGTCTATCTCATGATTTTATTTATATTGTTTAGATACCTTAAAAATTCAGCTGCCATAAAAAAACACAAATATGATTTTCTCAAAATCGGTTCAAACAACGTATATTTAAATTTTGTTCAAGTATAGCCTCTAAGGACTCGTCAAAACGCACTGGTCTCCACTTTTCCAAACATACCGCCAGTTTGTAAGTTGGTAAAAAAAATTATTAAAAAGTGTGTGAAAATTTCAACACACTGGTGTTTATAGAAACAAAATAAGGGCAATACAAAAAAAAAAAAAAAAAAAAAAAAAAAAAAAAACAGCCATTAAATTCAAATACCGCTTTCGTTACGTTTGGAAAAACTTAATTTGGTAATAACACAATGTTCTGTTAAAACAAACTTTAAATTAGAATTAATTTTCCCTTAAACATTAAAAAGATTCAAATATTAATTAATTTATTCAAATTGAAACCCATCCACAGCCACTTACAGCTGTTCAACAATTAAACCTGCGGAAAAGTAGTACAAGCATCAATTTTTTTGTTACGTTGCCGCCATTTTGTTTCTATATACATCAGTGTGTGTAATTTTCACATAACCTTTTTGGGTACTTTATTTAAAAGTATGTAAAGTTTCAAAAGAATCAGTTATGGAATAAGAAATTAATTACTTCTTAGGAGATATTGTATATTTAATTAAAACAAATGATTTTTACTTTTATTCAAGACATATATAATATCCGATCTTCTTAATTTTAGTATAAATTAGTACAAAACAAGGTTGAATTAAATAAATCACTAAAAAAGATCACTTTATTCTAAATATAAAAAAATAACACACACATTTTCTGTTTCTAATAAAATAAATTTTGGATGTCGAGAGTCGAAAATTGCAATAAAATCTAGTGTGAGCTCCATATGACAAGTTTGTATATATTTCGCCTTACCTATCTTTGGAATTGTTCTGGTTGTAGTGTAAATCGCAAGCGAAGCGAATGAAGGTCGTTTACAAAGATTGACAACTTATGTTAGCGTCAGGTATAGAAGCCGACACAAGAGCATAACGAAACCAGTTCATAATTAATAATACGAATCCGTCACGCCTCTACATAAGGTACCTCACGCCTTGTGCGGTCATTTCTTGATCGCTAATAAAACAATCACATATGATTTCTGTACAACCATAATACACCAAAGAATGTTTCGGCTGAGTTGCTTCGAAAGTTAAGTATTTACAACTTTAGTTTTCAACTTTATTAAAAGAAGAATTAAGTTAATGCCCGCCATCATCGTACTTACCTTGCCTAGTTTAATTATTGGGCTTTGTAGGACATGTTACATTTTATTGACAGATCAGAGGGTGTTACTCAATAAATTAACTTTACTTAGAACTGTTGTTAAACTTGTTTTCTGAACCTCGTGAATGTGTATACCACTACTTAAAGTGAGCTAAGTCTTACTGGTTTCGTAGATTTGTGTATATTATCCACTCGCTTCGCTCGTGTCCTGTCTCGGCCCTAGTGAGCCTTGAAGCTATACATATGTGAAGAAGCCACCACATCGGTAACGTATATCGCAAAACGACGGATAACACATTTACTTGTAAGGTTAGGGTTCGATGTTACATTTTCGTCAATGACCTCGCTATTGAAATCTGCAAATTGTTATCTAATTTAAAGTGTTGTAAGTTTAGTAACACACGAAATATGAATATAAACAGTTTAAAATGGATCACATTTTGACATATTCAGTTTGATTTTTCTGAATTTCAATAGAGTTCTATATGAGCACAATATAGTTCCCCTATATCAATATTCTATCTTCCCACTATCGTGCTTACGTACAGAGAACGATGGATCGACGTCATGTAGAAAATCTTTATGGTTTCCCGAGGACAATATATGAGAAAATCAGTCACAAAACGATGGTGTGTATTTTTCCGATTACCAAACATACCTAAAGACTTTGTATACTGTTTAAGTAAAAGGAATGAAGACAAACTTTTTTATTTAACCATCCCCAATATTCAATCAAAACTATTAAAAGAAATGTCAATCAGCTAATTGTCAGTAAGAAATTAAAAAGAACCAAACGACGGACGCAGTTTTTTAAAAATATGTTTACCGTTCTATAAACTCGTTTTCAGCGTTAATAGTATTTCTTTAAAATAAAACGATGGCGATCTAGGGTCATTTCTTACAACTATGCCGTAATTCTTTGATTACTTGCAATTTTACACATATGTTGGGTCATTAATCCTCCTCACATTTCGCTCGAATTTTAAAGAAATCAGCAAAGTCGATTTTGAGAAATTATGTGTTTTATATTGGCCAAGACAAGAAATGAACCGGGGTTTTTTTTTGGAGAAACAGCGATGAATTAGTTTTAGAAATTAACACTTGAACTAAAGTTGATAAAAATAATTAGATCCGATTTTCAGAAAATAACGTTCAAATGTTCAGTTCAAAAATGAAATAAAATCACGAGATATGGCTTTAATCAGCCCACATACCAAATTTAATTAATATCGGTTAACGCGTTTGGACTGTCCACTAACAACATTCCGAAAAACACTTTTATGGATCTCATAATTTAAATATCCGCAAAAAAAAGTCAATCGATCACGTAACTTTCTCTATACTACGTATATGTGAGAATGGAATGAAGTAATAATAATATAAAATGTCTATTTATATCATAATGACCGGGGAAACTAAATAAGCAGGTTCAGTTTACCTCTGGTACTAGACCAATATTTCACGAAACCGGGAGGGACTTTTCTGTCTCAGTTTGACATGTCGGTGTCTGGTTGCACCTGTTTCGATTATATCAAGCTTGACTTTCGTCAACTAACCTAGCGTTAAATATCCACTTCCACTTGGAGAGTTGATTTTTTTCCGGAACTGAATTTAATTGAATTCATTCAACCGTTAATTTTTATTATTTTTATAATTTTTCTGATATTTTTTTTTCATTTGTGTATAAACATTGAATGCGCGTCGTTTCGAGAGTATGGATCGACTTTCGCTATCAGGTGTGAATAAACTCTCCATAAAGTAATAAAATAAAGAGTTTAAGAAAATGAAAAACCCTTATCGTTCATGACGATGCCTTACGAGTCGGATTTAACGGAGTCTCATATGGACCTCTGATGAGCTACGGAGCCGTGGTTTGTTGGGTTATAACCGAGCAGAGAGGAGCAAAACTTAGGGTTACTCTGATCTGTGACTGCATTACCGGATCAACGTGCACAACACCAACAGCGACAATGGAGATAATTTTTGAGCTTCCACATATTGATTTCTTTAGGCACAGGCTAGAAAGGTAACCTATAAGCTAAAGTGCAGCGGGTTCTGGAAAACCTACCTCCTGGGCATGCCAGAATTACGGAAATAATCAACCATCCGATCCTGTAGATGGGGACCGATAAAATAGATACTAGATATCCGTTATCGAAACCCTTTGAATTTAAACTGAACTATGAGGAGAAGGGTCGTACATTAGGTAATTCAGGAACCTGGTGTGGCACACCGATTGTTCTAAAACTAAGCATTGGTGCTGGGGTATACGGTCTGAGACCGAGCTTGAATTATTCGTTTCCTTTGGGACAGTAGGCTGAGGTAACGGCTATAAATAACTGTGTTCAGGAGAACATAAAGCAGCCTTTTAACAAAACCCGCATTCATATCTATAGTGACAGTTAGGCAGCAATCAAGCACTTGCAGGCACAAATACAAAATCCAGTTTGGTTTGGGAATGCTGAGAGAACGTAAACGCTTTATCTCTGGCAAACCGGGGCATGAAAGATTCGAGAGAAATGTGGAGGAAGATACAATGGCTTAACGGGGCTCTGCGTCATAGTTCGTAGGGCCTGAACCAGCAGTAAGGATAACTGTGTATTGGCAAGATAGTCATAAATAGGTTGGTTTAGAAAAAACACTATCAAATATAGGGTAGCCTGGGGGGAGGAGGGCACTGCCATAGCAAACTACTACTGAGAAGAGTCCCATTAGTATAACTGGGGAGACAGCAGTGACCCTGAAGATAGGGCAACTCAATCAAATCACGCGACTTATTACAAGACACAGTGATCTGAGGGTCCACTTGAACAAGGTTGGAGCATACCATGGCGAAACTGTGTGTAGACTGTGCGGGATGAATGAGGAGACCACAGGCCACATAATCTTCAATTGTGTGGTTCTTGCAAATACGTGGTTTGGATTTTTGTTTTGGCTTCCAAACAATCATTGGACCAGTTAGTGTGAGTCGACTACTAAAACTCATAAAGGGAACTTATCTACTGGGCTAGAATTAAGAGGTTGTGTTGCACAATATGCGAATGGTAGGACCGGTCTAACTCCTTAACCTCTCTGTTTAGGCTAATCTAATCTTATATGAATGAACTTCCACTCGCTAAGCTCGTCTCAGATCTCTTAAATATACGAATATGAGATTTCTTTGGGAGGTTAGGATTCCAAATTATTTTTGACATTAATTTCTCTACTTGTCATCTTAGCGGTATGGGGTTCGTAACATTACACGAAGAAATCAAATCTTAAAATGGTTATTGAATTTAGTGTGTTCTTAGTTGAATAAAACAAGAGATATGAATAAAAACTGTTTAAAATGGCTCCAATTTTGACATTTTCAATTCGTCCAAAAGTCTTTATACCGAATTTCCAGTTCCTATCTTATTTTTTGTAGCGCTATCGTCTCTAGATACAGAAGACTACCGACGGAGCCGTAGTAGACTACGTAAAAAATAATTTTTTTTCGTTTCCCTAAAACCATGAAACATGAAAATGAATAAAAAAATAGAGGTAAACATTTTTGACCAAAACCAAACTTTACCTATAATTCGCATAGTGTATAAGTAAAGTGATAGAAAATTTTCAATATGGCGGCAGTATGAAACAATGTTTCTTTAGTTTCTCCTTAAACATCATCTACTTCAATCTAAACAGCTCACGTTATTCAGCTTTTGGCCCTGTAGGCTGTATATTAGTATCAAGATTGAGAGTTCTATAAAGCAGAAGCACAAAAATATTCAAAAATATTTCCTGCATAAACTTTCTCATATACCCTTTCACAATGAAAATACCAACCCCAATATATTATTGGTTGGTATTTTCATTGTGAAATATTATTATTAATGGTATATATATTAATGGTAAAAAAGTAAACATGGACATCTTAGACTTTCTATATTACTTAAGACAATATTTATATATTGATGTATTGTCTGAAGCACAAATATTATAAGACGAAATCAATTTTAAATGACTGCAGTCAAAGGTCTGTTCATTAAAACAATAATTTTTTATTTGGAAAGTTTTGGCATTAATCTCCACATTTCATAAAAATTTGAACGAAATCAGTGGAGCCGATATAGAGATATACGGCTTTTCGTGTAGCTTAAAGGAGAAAAACTTCCCCTTCATCATTGCATGATAAAAAAAGGAAGAAAAGAACATAAAATAAAATAAATACCCATATCGCTCAAATACTCCAATAGCGTTTGCGTCGATAGAGAACAAGATTTGATCAAAAGAGACCTGATAGGAAGATCAAAGAGAGGGATCTAACCCAAGACACATGAAAAAGGGCGCAGATCGAACTAGGCTCCTTCAGGTTTGCCAGGACCATATTCATTATAGACCCTCTTATCTATAGGCGGCATATCTTTTCCGTAATCGGCGTAGCTCAGTTGGTTTAGGTGTGCACTTTATCTCCCCACAGTTCAGACTAGTGAACTGTTAAGCTCGGTTGATTCCGTTGCGTTTCTATTTTCCGTCTCTCTTCATATTATAAAAATACATTGTACTATGATTTATGCGAACATTTGTTTTGAAGTGATTTTAAGAAATTAGCCATTTTATAATAGCTCCAAAACGATTTCTTATTTTTACAGATAAATTTTGAACCAGTATATTTGAGAGCATAACTTTTGTTGGGTTCTTGAGGTACCAAATTTGATCAAAATCGCTAAATTCATTCGGGATATAGAGAATTGCACAGACAACACACAACAAACCTACATCATTTAACAAAACAAAAAGCTTAGGTACACTTAATCGATATTTCCGCGAAAATGCATCGATTTTTTTTATCAATAACAAACTTTCTCTATACTACGTTCATACAAAGACTAAACTTGTATGAAGAAGCTGTCAATGTTTTTGTACTTAAATTTTAATTAACTGTAGATACTGAGACTGGAACTGGGGTCGCTACGGGTATTAATTTGTCTCCTTAAACCCAACATGGCTGTTAGAGAGGGGTAGAGGGTTGGTTCTGGCTCCAGCACGCCTCATATATTATACATCCCCCTCCAATGTTTAACACGAGGGTTAAATCAATTTGAGACATTATTAAACGAGTTTAGACTCAAGTGATGATACACCTTAACTTCTGATAGCAACTGGTTTTGTGTAGGTATTTAAAAACACGCAGTTGATACGCGAATATTATTTGTTGAATTTACTTACTCAGATATAATTTACTATAGAGTTTTGTGATGGGTTAAACAACAGCTGTAAAGTTTTGTGAATAATATCCGTTAGTGCAGTGTTATACAACTCAAACTAGTAGAGAACCGAATTTAATCAAACTCAGTACGTTAACATATTCGGTAATATCTCTAAATCTACAAAATTTTCGTGTTATCTTGGGTTAGATCCCTCTCTTTCAAATTCCATCAGGTCTCTCTTGACGGACTCTTATTCTCTACCGACACTATTAGAATATTCCAGAGGTATGGCGGTCTCTATTTTATGTTATTTTCTTCCTTATTTTATAATTCGATGATGAACATGAAATTTTTCGCCTTTGAGCTACAAGATAAAATTTGGTCTATTGATTTCGTTAAATGTTTTGTGGAACTTTTAATGAACCAACATTGCAAATAGAAAATTACTTTTAAAATAACAAAACGATCATTCACTACCGCCATTTAAACTTGAATTCATCTTAAAATATTTAAGTTTAGGACGCGTTTATGACAAAAGGGAAGCAGGTTTAAACTGTTTTTCAATATATAAATGTTGATTTAAATAATCTACAAAAATCTAAAATGGCGTCCATATTCACCTTTTCCCATTAACCGCTGAACTGACATTTCGGCGGCGAATTATTCTTTGTTTACTATTCGGATTGTAAATGGGTATGTGAGAAAGTTTGTGCAAGAGTTTTGAACCTTTTAAGTGCATCTGCTCTATAGATTCCCTACCTAAGGCTAAGGATCATTTTTTAAACATTGAGATTATGACCAAGATGTTTTACCCCTAAAAGAAAAAAAGGAAACAAAATAATGAGAGAAATAATTTAATGTTGACAAGGTTACAGTAAGTAGTTTTACTTTGAGTAATATTTTTGGTCATTTAATTACTACCTACATTTGATTTTGTCTTCAACAGGAAATGAATTATATTCTAACTATAATTTATGCCGTAATTTATTCATTCGTTTGCTATCATTTGTATATATTATATATATATATATATATATATATATATATATATTTATTGCTTTTAATATACATGAATCGGTTTCGTAAAAAAATCAAAACACATCAATTTAACTATACATAAACTTACATATTTTTTAAACCATTACATAAAAGAAATTTAACAATATACAGGGTGTTTCTGTAATGCGCGGAAATAATTTAGGCGATGGTAATATGAGTCAAAATTAAGAAAAACCATCTTATTAACAATTGTCAGGAAACGCTTCTCTTACCAGCTATCAGCCATTTTGTTTTTTACTAAATACTTTATATTTGTAGAACGGCTTAACTGATTGAGTTGAAATTTTGCACGGTAGTCGTCAATGTAAATACCTAGTTTAAACAAAAATAATCAACTTGTTGCAATAATCTGTTTCAAAATGGCGGGCATTTAAAAATGTTAAATGAAAATAATTTTAAATGAATTATTTTCGTTACAGCCGTTCTTGAGGAAATTGTAATTTTATGTTTTTTCTTATGGCAGCAATCCCCAATTTTGATTTGTAAAAAGAAAAAAAAAGACCAATAACTTCAGAGATATGCCATAATATGCGCACATACCAAATTTAATTAAATGATCCATTAGTTTGGGCTATAGGGCAGAGGCAGGCGGACATCAATTCCCAAAAATGGTTCAGAGACTTCAAAAAATCGATTTTTTGACCAATCATATACTTTCAGTATAATGTTTGTGAAAGTAAAAATAATCTAACAAAAAACAATAAACATTAAAAAAGTATAACAAATGGAAAACTTTTCTATTGACATTTAGTTTTAAAGGTAATTAATGGGGAAAATAATAAGCCTATAAACAAAAAAGTTAAACCCTTTGTAAAAATAATTAGATATATTTACTTTGATAAAGGCGAAACAAAATAACGTCAATCTATTAGTCGACAGTCATCTGTCATTCTGTGCCCAATTTAAAGGACGTTTTAACACGGGAAACCCTTTTGAAGTCCTTCACTAATATGGTCTCATCTATAGTAACTTTCATTTAAATAAACCTTTGTTTCTAACGAAATTTTTAAATTTAAATATTGTAAAATATTTATTCTTTTTGAGATTTGTTTTAGGTTGTATTTGATGTAGAATACAAACTCTCACAAATAGTACGTTTAGTTTAACAATGCATTTCAACGAAAAAGTTGCCATCTTCAGTGTTGCACGAGCTACAATAATTAAACTATAACTATTTCAGATAGTGTAGGCCTATCACTGAAGATGACTACTTTGTCGTTGAATATATTGAATATATTGACGTTTTTGAATATATTGACGTAATACTTGTGAGAATTTGTGTTCAAGTTTTAGTCTATCAAGTATACCATCTCACAAGTCGAGTTGAATATTTATTTATGTTTGTAATATTATTTGTTAAATTCGAGTAGTGTTATAAATTTATTTAGTTATGTTTATTTGTAATGACAATTATTGTACAATTATAATAAATTGTATTTTTAATTATTGTAATTTTAATGATGAAAAGTAATTACTTGCATACAAACGTAGTTTTGTCCTAATTGAAATGCAATAACACATTAAAATTCGCGACCATTAAATAACAAACCTACTCAATCAATATCTCATACCTTTAATGTGCTGGGATTATCGGAGTTAGGCGCGTTGCTAAGAAATATAAAATTCCGCTTTCAATGATAAAAACAATATCTGACCAAAATATGACACTCGAGAAACTAAAAACTGGTTTCTGAATGTAATTGAGAAGAGGTAAAGATGAAAAAATATATACAGAGTGCACAGCTGTTTTATTCAATAAATACAAACGTTACAAAAAAGCTTTAAAACATAACCCTCACGATTTTTTGAGTTAAAACTAGAGGTTTTACCAAATTTTTCTTATCACTCGTCATTTTTCCAACATAGCGGTCAACTCTAAATCTTCTTGTGGGGTCCCTATTTGATTATGACGACTTTAGATAAAACATATTATTTTATGACTTTTATTGTTGAGTACTTTTCGATTAACTGTTTAGGAGCTGCAGGCACTTAAAGTTGTAAAAATATAAGGTTTAAAGCTTTTTCAGATGTTTGTTTTATAATGTATACAAAATATTAAAAGTTGAAAAGCAAAATTTTGTTTTTTTACTCATGTGGCACGTCTAAAAAATGGTAAAATTTTGAAAAATTAATAATTATTTTTCTGGATAAAAATTATGTTGGCAATACACTTTTATATATCACTTTTAAATTTATATTCTTTTTCCTTAAAGCAGCAGCTGTTATGTAATTTTTACAATGCAAAACAGTTTCGAAAAATTATGTTGACATTTTTTGAAGAAGCGATTTTACCAACTACCTTTTATTGTTCATTTCTGACAATTGTGTAGAGCATCTACTGGTTTACACCAGTTTGTAATTGTTACTGGGGATGTATCAGGCCATGTGAATAAGATATTATAGCCAAAACAAATGTATTAAATTAACAGTGTTTAATAATACAATTTGTCCTTTATTCCCAAGGTGTATTACATTTAGTAATATTAATGAGTTGGTGAAAGCCAGGAGATGTTCTAGACATTTACCACAAAATTATAATTTTTGTTTTCTATCGATAATTCAGTTATTCCTCAGCCTTCAGAACGAATAAAAATAACAGTAGTGTTATTACACCTTTTACTATAGTTTAAATTTCCCTTGAATTTTGATTTGAAAATTAAGAAAATCGTCTCTGAAAATAGCTTGAATTTGTGAATTTTTGATACATTTAAGTGTCTGTACCTTCTAAACGGTTACACATATCGAAGAATAAGAAGTATTAAAATAATGAGTTTTATACAAAATTGCCACACACAAATCGCCATTGGGGTTCCTAGAAGAAAAGTTAAAGCTTACCAACATATTCGAAAAAATTCAGGAGATATGATAAATTTGGTAACACTTCTTGTTTTAACTTAAAAAAACTGGGGTTATCTCTTAAAGTTTTTAGTAACTTTTGTATTTATCGAATAAAACACCTGTCACTCTGTACAAACGAAATATAATTGAAGCCTCATATAAAAAGCTAACGGACACTCCTACTTTTATAAATAAATAACAACCTTACTCGATCAATAATCCTGTGAACTGTACACCCTCACTCCTTCGATGTTTTAATCCATTAGATAAATACTTCTTGTAAACTTAATTTGACAACTGTGTAGCGCGCAAAGTAACATTAATCAATACCACAGATACTGTAAACTTGGACAAAATACCACTCTGAGAAACAATTCTTTACTCACACCACTGGAGGCCTCTACGTCTGGCAACTGAATTCTATGGAAGCTTAATAAAGGTTCTAATAAAATTATTATTTCTATTTTACTCTAATTCCATATATACAAATTAGTTCGCAGGTGCTTTCTATATTGAGTACGGAATTGCCAATCATGAGGGACCCTAACGACATGCACACATTTTTTCACGTAATCTTAGGTTAGATCCCTTTCTTTCATCTTTCCTATCACATCTCTTTTAATGAACTGTTGTTCTCTTTCGGTTCTGTCGCTATTTATACTATTTGAGGGCTAGAGATCTTTATTTTGCAATATTATCTTCTTCTTTTTTACAAGTTTTTTTCGCATTTAAACAACAAGAAAAAAAGATATACAAGTTACACGAGAGGGTAATAATTTAGTAAGTCGATGCACAGATTACTTTAAAAAAGTGTTTATATATATTTTTTTTACTTAATTTTTTTTGAAAATATAATATAATATTTTAACGCGAAAATAAACTTTTTCAAAAATTGAAAAGTACCTTTTTTTAAAGTAATATTTTCAATTAATAATCGTTCGTCTGATTTTCATCCGTAACGTTAAAACATCCCAGTAAGCCTAAATGACAATGAAACAAACGAAATTCTATGGAAAATACGTTTTAATAAAAACAAGTCATAAAACATCTAATGCGCATGCGTCATACAATAAGTGAATCTTGATATTAGGTGATATTTGTCTGTCAGTGATTAAATTGTATTCTCAGGCTATAGATTAATACGGTATTCTACATTTTCAAAAATTTATTGTGTTTCATTTTTAAGTTGAAATTTCAAGGTTAAATAATTACTTTCTTTTAACATAACATTAAAACTTAATGTTGAACTAACGAATTTCCATAGCGATGTGTACATAACCTAAGCATACATGAATTTGGTACTATTAAATCTGCAATTTTCAGTGAAAAAGTTAACTCCGCGTTAAAATATTATATTACAATTTCAAATTATGTTGTAAAAGAATTAGACAAATTTTATAAAACAATATTAACATCGACTTGTCAAAATATCAAGTTTTAGAGGAAATCTCAGGGCGCACAACAGTGGAAATGTTACATCACTTTAATTGGTATTTTTTGTAATAAGGTTTTATTTATAAACGAAAGCATCAAATATGTAATAAGCTAATGCCTTTTTTTAATTTTTTGTTATTTAAAAAGATCCTGCTGTAAGGATATGCCTAGAATAAATAAAGTTAAATGATGTGTACAAAAACAAATCGATATCGTGTTGTTTGTGGATATTTTGAAGTTCCTTGAATCCAAAAAAGTGATTTTGGGAATTACCTGTCGCTGTTTGTCATCGTATGTACAGTTCTGTGTATAGCCCAAACGTGTACTTATTTTTCCCACATCACAGAACGTTTTTAAATTTTTCGATAATTCAAAATTAAAAGGCTAGCTGCTGTAAGAAAATAAAATACAAAATTTGTTTTTCTCAAAATCTGTTTTACGATTTTGATCCAATTTTGCTCAAGTGTAGCCTCTAATGAACGCAATCTTTCCAAAAACGGTTGTAATTTTTAAGGGGGGGGGAAATGGCCACGGGCTGTTAGTTATAAATGACATATTGTCTGACGATTACGTTAATTAGTTTGTATATAGATTTATTGAATGGAAACGTATGTGTACGGTTTTTGCATGATTTAATACTGGTTATTTATTGGGGGGGGGGGGGGGGGTTTATAAGAAAAAATCACCGCGATCATTATCATCTAAACTTAGATAAATAAACGTTGATCCTAACTTGTGAAAATAAAAATAACAATGAGTGAAGCGAGTTTTAACTCTACATTTTCGAAATTTATTTTGTTTTGAGTGAGTGTTTTTGTTGTTCAGTTATGGCAACAAACGAGTACAAATTGTAAGGCTCTATAAACGTACAATTATCGATATTTTGCTTTTTTTTATTTTTAAACAGTTAACGTCGGACCAGAATGCTGCGAAGTTAAATACAATGCTCTTCAAACTTTTAAATATAATTGTGTTAAACGAGCCTACGTGGAAATTAAAAAATAAATTTAGCCTTTTTTATAGATTTGTCCAAGCTAGTTTTTTTCTGGCCAACATTAGAAGAAAAAAAATCCACATTAATATTTGTTTAATGTTTGCATTTATATAAATTAAAAACTTTTCAAGTTACGTAAAGTTGTAAAAATATTAAAATTCACATAACAGTTACACTGCTTTTCATTGAGAGTTCGTCTAAAAATTAATATAACTGAGATTAAGTTGGATTGTAGCACAATAGTCGGATCGTTTATGTTCCCATCGCTTTGGGTCACCAGCCACCAAGGCCCACCAGTGGTGGTAGGTAGTAGATGATTGTTTTTCACATTCCAAGGTATTATATACAACGATAGGTACAGCATGGTATTTACTACCACTGTGTTTCCAATGTAAGCAGCAAGCCATTCATAAACATTTATTATTTCTAATTGTGTGTAGTGTCCCTGTTTACAGTAGCTGTGGTATTATTTATTCTTAATCTTTTGTGTCATTTAGCAGTCTAGACAGTAACCATATTGTGTTTACAAAAGCTATTGATTACAACTTGCATAATACATTTAGTTAGTTCAACTAAATATTTTCAGTCAATGATCAGTAAATTCACTTTAATCTAATTACTTAAAGCTATACACATTTATCATTTCTAACATCATTGACAATAGTTGTGCGCGCGCATCACTTGTAAAGTGTTCTGATTCGCCACTTAACTAATTACTTTTCCCTCCCCTCCCCCTGGTGAAGTGGTCATTAATCTTATTGTTGGAAGTATCTGTTGAAATACTGCTCCAATAGATGGTAGTTAATTGCACCTCGCTATTACTTTAATTGTTTTTATTTTAATAAGTAAATGTCTCAAAAGCACTGCACAAAACTTTTCACTCATACATCCCCAGAAACTAGGAAAATAAGTTTAATTGTTCTAAACGAATGTTTCAGCGAAAATTTCGTTTTTTTTAATACGTTTGTGAAAAAAATCAAATTAAACTGTATATAAAATTTGTATAAATAAATTTGTAATAAATTAGTCAAACTGTTTAAAAAAACTGTGGGAGGTTACAGACATCTATAAAAAATAGAAAGAAACATCATAAACCATGTCTGGAGTAAATCCCCAACTGGTGATGGATGATATTTATCCCATTAGTGGAGACGGATAGACATGTAATGAAACAAAGTCAACAAATACTCAGAGGCTTAGAATTAACTGATAATAAACTAAGTAATGTATATAAATATGTCATAGTTGGAGTTTAGGAGATGGCGACAACCCTTAGATCCTTCAGTTACTTGAGTAGTTTTCTGAACTGCGAGAACACGGTCACTGCAGAGATTAGAAATGAATCATGGCTGGGAACAACCATGTTATGGCTTATTTAGTAAATGTTAACCTTCTAAAATCAACCCTTCTGTTTAGGAAGTTGAAACTCATACTGGACAAGACTCTTAATAGAGCTGTTTTGACTTATGGATCGGAAGCTTGGACAATCTCACCTGTTGATGAGGATATTTTAAATATGGTTTGAGAGAAATATTATGAGAAAAATATACGGCCCTGTAAGAGAGGAAGAGAAATGGAGGATAAGAACAAACAGAGATATTAAAAATATACTCCTGAGATAGACGTAACGATGTTTCTATTAACGGCGGGGTGGGATAGAGCGGTTAAATGAGAGAGAGAGAGAGAGAGAGAGAGAGAGAGAGAGAGAGAGAGAGAGAGAGAGAGAGAGAGAGAGAGAGAGAGAGAGAGAGAGAGAGAGAGAGAGAGAGAGAGAGAGAGAGAGAGAGAGAGAGAGAGAGAGAGAGAGAGAGAGAGAGAGAGAGAGAGAGAGAGAGAGAGAGAGAGAGAGAGAGAGAGAGAGAGAGAGAGAGAGAGAGAGAGAGAGAGAGAGAGCTGAAAGATGGTTGGAGAAAGTATATCGTAGAGAAGAATTGTGAAGGAGGCAAATTCCCATCCAGGGTGTAAAGCCAAGGAACGTAAGTTAGTCGATCTTTAATTAGATTAGATAAATTCTTTTAAAGAAAAAAGAAAACATCCGTTTTTGTTGATCAATAAAACTTTGCCATACCCCTCGTGTTTCAACTCCTTTCTATGCCGATAGGAAGTTACCTAATCGGATAATTCCTTTAAGGTTATTACTCTGCTACCATCATGGCACTTACCCAGTTCTAACTTCAACGTAATACCCTCTAAACGTAATGCCCAAATGTAGTTTCTTAGGCCTTGTAGGAAATGTTAAATTATATTGAACGATCAAGGAGTCTTACCATAGAAGAAGGAATTAGAATAAGAAAGTCACAGCCCATGTTAAACAGTTTGATGCAAAAGATTCTTAGTTTGGCTACTGGACAACAGAAAGCGCTAGTAGCATCGGGACAAATAGGCTTGGCCACTGTATCACAAGCCCTGTTGGCTACTAGCGCTTTCTGTTGTCCAGTAACCAAACTAAGGATATTTTGTATTACGCTAGAGCCTATACCTGTGACTTTCTTATTCTAATTCCTTCTTCTATGGTCTTACTCAGTAGGGTGAGTTTGTTTAAAACAGTTGTTACACAGATTTCCTATACCTTGTAATTGTGTATATGACTATTTTCCTTCGACTACGCTCTGACAAGCCTTGTAGGTGTGTTGATATTAAAAAAATAACCGCTCGCTTCGCTTGTCTCACTGTCTCCCCCCCTAGCGGGCCTGGAACTGTACATGTGTGAAGGAATCTCCTATCGCTGCTCTCGCGGTACTTGTAACTAAAAGAATATTATGTTTTCTTGGTTATTGAGGGTTCGAAATTACATTTTTGTCAAACTTCACTATTTGTCAACGCAGAGAGCTGGGAATTCCCAACTTTTTACGCAGAATTGAAATCTTCAAATTTTTGTTGAATAACACACGAGATATAAAAATAAAACCGTTTAAAATCGTCGCCATTTTGACATTTTCAGTTCGATTTTTTTGAATTCCAATAGAATTCTGTACGAGCAAACTATAGTTTCATGTGTCTAACATAATTTACATGCATACGACAGACGACAACTTTCGAAAATCATTTTTATTTGTTTTAAGGCCAAGATCAGTAAACATTCAGCTGAATTTTGTTTGTGATCATCAAACATACTTTATACTTCGTATACTGTAATAAATATTTAGGATATTTTATTTAGTTTAGTCAAGTGTTGTAAATAGAAACAAAATGTTGTTCTGTAAATTAAACCTTCACGATACTATTGCAACTCCTTTCCACGACTCGACAGCTTCCATTGAGTTCATTACCTATTATTACTCTACTAAATAAAAAAAAACTTTTCCACTTGGACAAACCATTTAACGTAAGATTATAGTCTCCACTTTACGACATTCTAATGTTAGGACTTAAGCGTCTCATTTACATAAAGAAACACTCAAGTTGCGGAGACGAGACAAATATGTTTCCAATTCAACTGAAACGAGAATCCAACGTAAAACAGTTACCTTTGTGTACTACTAATGTAATGAGTTTCACTCAGTAAAATATACATAATTAAAGCATTACAGCGAGAAGTGGTTATGTATGTACAGGGGAAACGAAATTCTGTCTCTGAAAGTCTGAAAGATACTGGCCCAAAACCACATTCAAAGTTCCAGATAAAAAAAATTACTGTTGAAAAATTCGCAAACAACATAAATGAATATTGGGCGCCGCGGCCGTCATTAAAAGCTCAATAACAAAATAACATGGTAGTTAAGCAATGATTTTTCACAAAATAACATTGTATTTAAGCAATGGTTTTTCACAAAATAACATAGTAGTTAAGCAATGGTTTTTCACAAAATAACATAGTAGTTAAGCGATGGTTTTTCACAAAATAACATGGAGTTAAGCAATGGTTTTTCAAAAAATAACATGGTAGTTAAGCAATGGTTTTTCACAAAATAACATGGTAGTTAAGCAATGGTTTTTCACAAAATAACATAGTAGTTAAGCAATGGTTTTTCACAAAATAACATGGTAGTTAAGCAATGGTTTTTCACAAAATAACATGGAGTTAAGCAATGGTTTTTCAAAAAATAACATGGTAGTTAAGCAATGGTTTTTCACAAAATAACATAGTAGTTAAGCAATGGTTTTTCAAAAAATAACATGATAGTTGAGCAATGGTTTTTCACAAAATAACATAGTAGTTAAGCAATGGTTTTTCACAAAATAACATGGAGTTAAGCAATGGTTTTTCACAAAATAACATGGTAGTTAAGCAATGGTTTTTCACTAAATAACATGGTAGTTAAGCAATGGTTTTTCACAAAATAACATGGTAGTTAAGCAATCATTTTTGCACCAAATAAAATGGGAACTAAGCAATTTTAGCACAAAATAACATGGGAGTTTGCACAATATAATATAAAAGTTAACCATTTGTTTTTGCAGGAAATAACATGGAATTTAACCAATTGTTTTAACTCAAAATGATATGGAAGTTTAAATTGGAGTCAATCATAGGTTTTGCACAAAATAACATGACAGTTAATAAATTATTGGGCTTACTCAAAATAACATATGAGTTAAGCAATTTTTTTTGCACAAAATAAGATAGGAGTTATGGAATTGTTTTTTGCACAAATAATATGGGAGTTGAGCTTTTATTGCACAAAATAACATGGGATTTTTCACAATATAACGTGGGAGTTAAGCAAATATTTTAGCACAAATGGCATGGCAGTTTAAATGAGGGTTAATCATTTGTTTTTGCGCCAAAGTACCATGACAATTAAGCAAAATAACATGGGAGTTAAGCAATTTTTTTTTTAGACAAATATAACAAGATAGATAAACAATTGTTTTTGCTCAAAATAACATGGGAGTTGATCGTTTGTTTTTGCACAAAATAACATAAAAGTTAACAATTTGTTTTTGCACAAGATGACAAGGAATTTAAGCAATTGTTTCCTCCAAAAATAACATGGGAGTTTAAGCCATTGTTTTTGCACAAAACGACATGGGAGGGAACTATTTGTTTTTTGCAAAAAATGGCATGGAAATTAAGCATTTATTTTTTCCAAAGAGGATATCCATATTATTTATTTACCTTTAATTATTTATTTTAGCATACTATAATTTTGAACTCATACATTTAATAAAGCTTTTCACAAAATCCCAACACAAAAACGATCATGTAAGCACTTGAACCCTCTTATTTTGAGGGTATATAAACCTTTAATAACTATAATATGTGGAAACCCACGGTACGTTGAACTGTAGGCGTGGCCTGCCTACACAGGGGCGTGACTCTGTTAAATAATTCTACGTTTAGGGTTTAATATCATTATTATTCTCTTTTAAGTAATCATATGATTGCTAACAAATTGTGTTGTCTGTGTCTTTTTGTGTAACATTCGATAAAGCTCTCTGTAAAACCATAGCGATTGGTCGATTTTAAAACTCGTATAGCCCAGGCTACTGTCGAACGAAAAATAGACACTAGTAAATTACAGTAATAATGAATAGTATCTAGTAATGTATTGTAAATATTGGTGATTATTAACATTTCGTATAATAATAATTTTCTCATTATATTGGTTTTAGTTGTATTGATTAATCAATAGTTGTTCTCTTCCAACTTTAAAGCTATTAGAGTGTTCGAGACTAGGAGTCTTTAGTTGTGTTCCTTTCTTCCGATGCTGATCAAGAAGTTTTTTACCTTTAAAGAAGAAGAAAAAAATTGATACAGGTATAGAATTTCAATTTACCAATCTCTCCACATATTTTAGTTCTTGAACTAAATCAGCCAAACAAAACGTACACCCGTACATTTAAATCAAAATCCCTTTTATAAACTAAACTGATTAAACAATTTGTCTTTAACACCTTCTCAACTACAGTTTCTCATCTTCTATCATAAAATTACAGCTTCGGTGTTCATTTAACTAAGCTTACAGTTACTACTTTTGTAATAACATAAGACACAATGTATAGGCTACGAATTGTTACAAATACTATTGAACGTCAATAAAGTGTATGGGCTAACAAAATTACGTCAGGCGTGCCACTCTTTACTGAGAGTTAAAACGAGAACAGAAAACTACATTCTGAATAGCAAATGTATTGTTCACTTTATAATGAATCGTTACGCTGTGAAGACACCAATGATATCTTACACATAACCGATTTGAATCAAATTATGGGTAATTCTGAGCAATTACTTGGTCAACCCCAAACTTTTTCATATTTTACTACGGTCATAAGGATGTTCTCAGAAAGCAAGAAACATATAATTCAAGGCCCGCAAGGCCATCGTACAGAGCGATAAGAAGGTTCAAAGTCCACGCGATAACAGTGGCTTGCGGGAGACGCGCGGAAGGCCAGTTGTGACAGTACCGTTATATAATTATATATAATGACAGGTTTGGCCAGGTAGCTATATATATAGGCCTATATATTTAGCTACCTGGCCAAACCTGTCATTATAGGCCTTCCGCGCGTCTCCCGCAAGCCACTGTTATCGCGTGGACTTTGAACCTTCTTATCGCTCGGCAACCTGTACGATAGCCTTGCGGGCCTTGAATTATATGTTTCTAGCTTTCTGAGAACATCCTTATGACCGTAGTAAAATATGAAAAAGTTTGGGGTTGACCAAGTAATTGCTCAGAATTACCTTATTATGAAATGTGGGCATATTTTAGTCATTTCTCGGAATTTTTTTATTTTCAAAAATGATAATGTATCTTAAAGCAAAGTTACAAAATTCCGTTTTTTTCAAAATCAGTTGTAATGAGTTTATAAAATTTTACTACAAAAGTGGCTCTTAAAATTGTTAAATCTCCCCAAAAATGTCGGTAGGACCTACTACAGTCTGTATGAAGTAACCTGTCTCCTGACCCATCAGCTACCTGGGACAGGCCCGGGCCATTCACCGGCACTCGGCGTCGCCCGCAGTTGTTTACCTAATTAGTCGCCTATAAGCTTCCCCACTAGCTTAAGTAACTTTTTTACCTAAATCATATTTTCCGAAATGTTATCAAATATTTGAAAAGTACATAAAAAAATAAGATCAACGATACTAAACAAGGGCAAATTTGTAATGTAATTTCATTGTCATATTGTTACATAAAACCAACTTTATTATTAAAAGCTTTAAACAGACTACTTCTATATTTCTTATTCCCTCTATAATCTATTGTTTGTTTTTTATCAAATTTGCCCTTGTTTAGTATCGTTGATCTTATTTTTTTATGTACTTCTCAAATTTTTGATAAAATTTCGGAAATTAAGATTCGGCTAAAAAAGTTACTTAAGCTAGTGGAGAAACTAAAAGGTGACTATTTAGGAAAACAGCTGTGGATGTCGCAGAGTGCAAGTGAATGACCTGAGCCTGTCCCAGGTAGTCGAAGGGTCAGGAGACAGGTTACTTCATACATACTATAGATTTAACGGTTAATCAATAATGGTTTTAAAAAATCTACACTTTTGATTTCATTCAACTTTTGAAGGAAATGAATATTATTAACCCAAACAAATTTAAATAATCGGAATTACAAGAAAATTACAAAAAACCGAAATTGACCGCAATCCCTAAACGTTCATCAAATACGTTTTCGCTTAGGACGAGTTTATGACACAACCAACCGCAAGTTTAGGTTTTCTTTAAATTCATAACTTTTAACATACCTTTTTTCAAGTCGATAGTAGTTCTTTATATTATAGTAATGGCTACATGTTTCGCTGCCATAGGCATCATCTTCAGGGCAGCTAATAACATTAACACTATGTTCTATTTTTTAACTTTTAACGAGTGCCGTTTCTGCACGGTTATTTGTGCTAGACCGAGATTTATATATGTGTTTGTGATGTGTATGTGAACAAAGTGTTAATGTTATTAACTGCCCTGATGATGCTGACTATGACAGCGAAACATGTAGCCAATACTCTAATATAAGGAACTACTATCGACTTGAAATAAGGTATGTTAATTAATTAAAGTAGTTCTAAGGCAAAACAATAAATATTCATAACTTTTGTTTATTATTATAATGTTTTTGTTGTTTAAAAGTGAGAAAACTTATCGGTCGTCATCACTTTATAAAAAGTAATAAGAAGATAAAAGAGGGACTCTAGCTATCGAATATTCTAATAACGTTATTGTCGGGAAATAATAGAAATTAATCAGCAGAAGTCTGATAGGAAAGGTGAAAGAGAAGGATCTGAACCAGGATTGCTTGGAAAAAGATTTAGATCCATCTAAAGTCCATCGGAATATCCAAGCCTGTACTCACTAATAGGGAGCCCTTGAGGGGTATTAACTTTTTATAAATACGTCATTAATAGTTTTTTTTTAATTTTTTTTTTTTTTAACTTTTTGATTGACAACAATTGAACTCACATTTTTAACTGAGAATAGTTTACTGGTTACCATTTGGTTTTGTGGATGGTGGTGCGAGACAGTGTCTGCACCAGTTATTTTTATTTTATTTCAGGATGATCCCAGAGGGTACGAGGAGATGACAACGTCCAAAGAAAAGATGGATAGATGAAGTCAGGGATGACCTTAAATAATCGGGTGTGAGCAATTGCAAGAGAAAAGTGAAAGACCTAAGAGAGCGGAAACCAATTCTCTACAGTGGGTTGTAACGCCGTTTGGTTAGGTTAGGTTCGGATAGGTTAGGTTAGGTTACCTTAGATTAGGTAAGATTAAATTAGGTTTGGTTAGGTTAGGTTAGGTTAAATTAGGTTATGTTAGATTAGATTAGGTTAGCTCAGATTAGGTTAGGTTAAATTAGATTAGGTTTTGTTAGGTTAGGTTAGGCTAGATTAGGTTATGTTAGATTAGATTAGGTTAGGATAGATTATATTAGGTTTTTTAGGTTAGGTTAGATTAGATTATGTTTTTTAGGTTAGGTTAGGTTAGGTTAGATTGGGTTATGTTAGATTAGATTAGGTTATGTTAGATTATATTAGGTTAGCTCAGATTAGGTTAGGTTAGATTAGATTAGGTTTTGTTAGGTTAGGTTAGGCTAGATTAGGTTATTTTAGATTAGATTAGGTTATGTTAGATTATGTTAGGTTAGGATAGATCATATTAGGTTTTTTAGGTTAGGTTAGATTAGATTATGTTTTTTAGGTTAGGTTAGGTTAGATTGGGTTATTTTAGATTAGATTAGGTTATGTTAGATTATATTAGGTTAGCTTAGCTTAGCTTAGATTAGGTTTGGTTAGATTAGATTAGATTTGGTTAAGTTAGGTTAGGTTATGTTAGATAAGATTAGGTAGGTTAGGTTAGGTTAAAGAAGGAATGATCCTGACGTCCACATGAAGGAATCGTTACAGATATAAGATCTTAACAAAATATTTTAGCAAACTTCGTCGTGAAACATCGCTAATATGGAGTAATGTTTCTTCTCTAGAGTAGATAAAGTGTTAAATATCTTGAAAAACATAACCCATTGTGCAGACTGCAGTTTGCCGAGTGACACGTCAATAGTTTACCAAGCAATTCAATGCTCCGGCACAGATGACTTCCCCTTTTCCTATAACAACTCTCGGATCAATTACTTGCCCCATCCGACAATAAGGGGGACAAGGAGAGGAGGGGCGACCAAGTTTCCTCTTCCTTCCTTATTTATTGTTATGTGCTTTTATATTTATACGTGTTTAACGCTTAGTTTAGCACAGCGCTATCTCACAGAGGCGTTGCTTGTTTTGTCAACAGGAATGTAATCGGTACATCTTTAGTTGATTTAAATTTAAGTAGATGTTTTGTTTTCTGTTTATATAGTTTGTTAAGTAGTTTGTGTGTTTGTTTTGTGTTAATATTGTCAAGGAGAATGTTTCTAAACGAAGTCAAATATGTTCAGCTCTGATAAGATATCGATTCGGTTTTTTGTTACCTAGAGAAATACATAAATATACTGTGAAAAAAGATTGCACAAACTTCTCACCGAACTTCGAAAACCAACCAAAACTAAGATTTTTAAGATTAGTTTAATAACGACGCCAAGGTTAATTTTTCATTTCTTCCGCATATTTTTTCACTTGCGATTTTACACCTGTATTTGGGTCATTAATCTTCACACTGCACTTAAATTTGAACGATATTGATGGAGCTGATTTTGAGGAAATAAGTTTTAATAGCATTATGGCCGATTCTTTTTTGTCCTTGTTATTCCTGAACCGCATATTTTTTCACGTGCAATTTTTAACACGTTTGGGTCATTAACGTTGTACAGAAAAAACCTCCTCACAAAAAAAAAAGTCCAAATAAGTACTTTCCTGATGTTGTTGATCTAAAGATAATGAAAATTCTCCGCTCATGTCAGTGTCTCGGCCCTATCTAACATTGAAAATAAGTGAAGGATTCTACGCTCGTTCTGGTGTTTCGGTCCTCCGGTTCTCGTAACAAAACGTATCACATTTTCATGGGAGGTCAAAGTACGAAACTATATTTTTAATAACTTTGTTTTTTGTTATCGTAGAGAAATTGTTCTTATCCTTAAATGCATAATTGAAATCTGTAAATGTTTATCTAATATTTACATTTACAATAGTTACAATAGTTGAATAACACACAAGATATGACCAAAAAAAGTTTTAAATGGCGCCATTTTGATACTGTGAATTCGATTTTTCTGAATTTCTACATGAGCACACTATGTGCTTACGTAGAGACGACAGCGAAAATCACTTTTTCAGTTCCCTGAAACAATGGAACGTGAAGTGTGGTCTAAATTTTTTCAATTTTTCAACTTACAACTTCTTAGGGTAAGATTTATTTTATACTACTAAATTATAAACAAAACTAACTCAAACCCGGTTATTTGCAATAAAAAGTAAACAACAAACTCAGGTACGTCTAGTATATTTAAAAATTGGTAGCGATGGTTTTAAAAAAATGCAGTATTTTTAAATCAGAAAGTATTCGATATAAAATCGTTTTTTATTCATATATTTATAAAACTCAATATTTAACAAACACTCGTTAATATTTCTAACTTCTAAATCACAAGAAATCTTTAAATTTTCAATGGTTGGTATTTCGTCTTTTACGATAACTATACGTTGCCGCCTACCGGAGGGTTACACAAACAGACGAATTGTGAAATGAATACTAAAACTTTGGACAAACTGTTCTTAACTTACGTCAAGTTATAAATTAAATAAATGCAAACTTAACAACACAAATTCCACAACAAAGAAAAACCAATCTCGGTCTACTTACTTGAAATTATTGCATTTTAGAACACCAAACCAAGCTGTAAGTTTACAACAAACAGTAAAAAATATATTAAAATAACCGATACACTTTATACACAAATATAGACACATTTACGCGTAAAAATATACATTCCTGTCTAATTTATAAAATACATAACCTACAAATCCCAAACCCGCGTCGGTGTGCGATGTTATTAGCTTGATTCTTATGTCAACTATTTGCATATAGAAATGTTGCGATACAGTTGGACTTTTATTTGAAGAGATAAGGAATTATATTGGCCGTGGGTTGATAACAAAATTAGCCATGACATAATCATTGTATGGAATCAAGATTTGTCAGTTTATTGTAGTAAACTAACACAAAACAGATAAAACGTAAACAAAAGAAAGATGTTAAAGATGTTATCAAAATAAACGAATAAGCCTAAATAAACGTAACGAAAATATTATACGAACTTTATCTCTCATACAACTTCAAAAATAACAGTAACACACTCACGAAACAGTTAAACAAAAACTAGTAGGCCTATACCAAAAAAAAAAGAATTCATAAAAGCTGTGTACAAATAAAAACAATGCAGCTTTGTTAAAAAATAACAAATTATTAGATTTAAGGTTGTAAATGATGCAAAAAAACATAAATTTTCTTTCTAAAAAAAATTCATAAATAAAAGTATCACGTCTACGAAACAATTATACAAAAACTAATATCTCAAACAAAGAATTCATAAAAAACTGTGTACAAAAATATAATGCGGAATTTGTTCAAAAATAAAAATTCTGTAGATTTAAGGTCTTAAATGATGTAAAAACATTGCACAAACTTTCTCTTGTAGAAAATTCATAAATAACAGTAACATGCCCAAGAAATATACAAAAAGGGGGTGAGTTTTAAGTCCCTTCTCCCCTAACTTTTTTATATGGTTTAAGTTAGAAAATTGAAATTCTGCATATCCATACTGGACCTAAATTTCTTGGTTTTGATGCGCTCACTGACTGTCCAACTAAAATGGTGGAAGCCAGAAGAAAATCAATAAAAATTAATTAGATACCCGGATAATAAATTTTATAATTTACTTTAAAAATAAATGGGTTAGTAAGATCTAAAAGGTATAAAAACTATGTAACAAATATAATGAAATTGTTCGTTAAAAGAGCCGTCCCATATAAAGAAGCAAAACACAATTAAAACTTTATTATAATAAGACTTATAAAGTCTGTTTTAAAATCAAGTTAGAAGGAGTATTAATATTTCAATAGAAGTAACCTGTGTGTGGGCAGTGGACGCAAGATTAGATAGACTTGTAGTGGGAGGAGAGGGTGTTTAATCCCTGGAAGCTTTTCTGTTTTAACATTCTCAACCCTCGACAGTGTAACAAGGATTTAAAATTACACAGGCAGTCAATTAATTACAACACTTCTCACAATAATCTTATAGTTATTGAGAATGTTAACCCTAATGATCCACTGAATGTATAGAGTGGAGCAACAGTTTTTACTTTCCAACATAAGCCTACCTAGTATAAGGAAAATTATGCGAGGGGTCTCAAAACTCGATGTCGATTTGTTTCCTGATATATCCGATATGAAGTCCCTGAAAATAGTGGGTTTTGCTATAATGTCTGTCTGTCTGTCTGGTGTTATAGAACCATGAAAAATATTATTGTGCTTTCTTAAATTATAGCAAACAATACATTAAATAACATTTTTAAAAGAATTAATTTTTTTCAAATTTGTGATGGTTTTAAGTTGTAATGAGACAACGCCATTATGTTTGTGTTGAAATGAAAGGAAATAATCAAAATTTTTAAACAATACAGTCTGCTTTAAAAAAAATACAAAATGAACTATTTTTAATCAACATAGAGTTTCGAGAGGTGAAGTGTAAATCCTTAATTTGTTCTCTTGCTTCCGTCAAGAAGATAAGCTATCTTCTGTATCTAACTTTTCCACGAAAGTGGATAAGTCGGAGAGTGCCAGAATTGGCCGTACAGTCACCTGATCTGCCTCTTTTAGATTACTTTTTTAGGACATTTAAAAAATAATGTTTATAAAGCTAGGCCAAATATATATATTTTTTATTTTTGTCAAACTTATAGGTCGGAGGATAACCGAATTTTCAACACAAAACTGAAAACTTAATTTCTTGGCAAGATTCTACAAATTAGCTTGAACCAAAATATTAAAAAATTATAGTTGCTAATGATAATATTATAATCTATTGCCCAGAAATATAGAAAATGAAAATATTTCTCTTAACAGTTTCAAAATGGTGACTGATATTTTAGTAGTAATTTAAATATTTTGTAGAAATTGATTTAAAAAATTTTAAAAGCCATTTTGTTCTTTAGTAAAAGAGGAAAATCTTGTTTCTTGTAAATATTTTTTAACATTAATCGTTTTTGAGTTTTCCAATATTAAATATTTTAACTGTCCACCATTTTGAAAATGTACAAAATAAATGTTTATGTTTTCCAATATACTGGTAAAAGGTTATAATATACATATTGGGAATACCAATTCATTATTAAATATCTTATGTACTTCAAATTATTATAATTTTGTTTAGAAACACAAAATGGCCGACAGACTGAGAATAAATTATTTACAAACTATGTTTAGTTTTTCCCCCCTTATTTTTAGCTCTGGAATCAGCTCGCGAAATATTCCCTTTCAATTTTGTATACAGCGAGGTAAAATTAGTGTCGATTGGTTGGATCAGTTCACACTTCATTTTTTCAGGTACTTCCATGAGTGTCTCGCAATGGCTATAATTTATAAATAATTAACTTATTTCACACTTACTTGAATGCAAAGAATGTTTTACGATTACAGTTCCTTGTTTGATTGTTCCAATTAACTTTGGAGAGGAAGGCTGGAATTTCGAGGCGTTTTTTTGACAATGAATTCCCTACAAGAGATCTCCCAAGAGGGATACAAATCCTAAATATTTCATTCAACATACACGTTGAGCGTTGAGAAGGGCTGACGACCCTTCCCCCTGCCGATCAATAATAGTCTATATATTATACCACCACAAAAGTTGCTTGTTGTGAAGTAGACAAAGATCAATATCTTTTATTTGTGTTAACTTTATTTTCTCGCAAATACATAGTATAGAAAAGTTATGTGCTGGGTGAAAAGAACGGTTATTAGTTTTTAAAGTTATATCAGTTTTCAGGTACCTTAACACCAAAAAAGTGGTTTTAGGAATGATGTCTGTCCGTTGCAGTGGTCTACAAGCCAAACGCGTGGGCAGATTTTCATCAAATTTTGGTATGTGTGAATAATTAACCATATCTCAAAAATACCTTTTCTTCTTTTTTTATGTCTCAAAGCTTTATGTACCTGGCGTAAATAGCACAGAATTACGAATTGAGCTACTTCAATGTATAGCACCTTTTAAGGACCCAAACAAAACCATGTAACTGAAAGAGGTCTTTGTAGAACTCTTTTTCTTTTCAGTTTATATTTTTTCATGTTTTAAAATTTACGAATACCTGACGTAAAAGAAGCACAGAATTACGATTTGAGCTACATCAATGTATAGATCTTTTTAAGGACCCAAACAAAACCTAGTAAATGAAAGAGATCTTTGTAGAACTTTTATCTTTTGAGTTTATTATTTTTTTTATGTTTTAAAATTTACGAATACCTGACGTAAAAGAAGCACAGAATTACGATTTGAGCTACTTCAAGGTATAGCACATTTTAGACAATTTTTAACTCAATAATTTGCAATTGCGTCATTGTTTGTATGTTTGTAACGCATTTATTGACAAATGTAATTGTAATGCAATTTTAGAATTATCTTCTATACAAATAGGTTGAACGTTGTATGTGCAAAGTCTTCCATAATTACTGTACATTTGAACAAAACACTACGAATAGTTAATGTTCTATGAGTTATTTGCTTCTTGCTTTGTGATTTTGACCGTGATGTACCTTTTATTAAGATCAAATTGGGAGTTAATATGATGTACATATTACTTACTCTGTTTAGGATAAATTTGGTAATCGTCGAATATTTCGACCTCCATTTTTTTATTGTTCTTCAGGTTTCATAATCTCAAGAAACCAGAAATGATTTCGGCGTGCAGCCCTTCCATCGTAGTTGTCGTTATGGCCTTTACGTAAACACGATAACGGCCACAAAATAAAAATAAGAAAACAAAATTTGGTATAAGTCATATATGTGACTATAGTGTGCTCATTATAGAACTGTTTTGGAAACCCCTGTTCAAAAAAAATTAACAATATCAAAATGGCGGTCATATTTAACTGTATTTTGTTCAAATCTCTTGTATTATTTCAACTTGGAACACACTAACTCAGATAAAAATTTTGCAGATTTCAATTCAACATGTAATGGTACCAACTCCACCTCTCTATGACAACAAATAGCAAAGTTATTGTGAAAAATATAATTTCGAACCCGATCCTCAAGGAAATGTGATATTTATATAGTTACGAAGGCCGCACCATCCACACGAGCATAGCAAAGTTGAGTCTACACATATGTACAGCTTCAAGGCTTATCATGACACGAGCGAAGTGAGTGTAGGCTTCTTAATATATCCACCTCTTTTTAGCCGACGTCAAGAAAATAGCGATATACACAATTACGAGACTCAGAAAAACTTTGTAATAACGGTTTAAACACACTTTACCATACGGATGAACCCCTTGATCTACCATATAATTTAATACCTCCTACCTATTGGTCCACGAGACCAATTTTTGAACTTAACATTTAAAGAATCTTCTTGTATTACATTGTATGATTGGTTTGGGTAAGTACCATGATGTGCCTTATTTATTTCGTCAGTCAGGAGATTTATATCGCTGGCACTCCGTATTTAGTGAATCAACCCGTAAACAATATCTAACTAACCAACACACACAGATACAGTTATAATTTTAGTAAAAAATAATAATCAGGGAACTTACCAAATTAACTGGAAATTATCATAATACAGTGATAACTCTAGCCCAACAGTACGCCCCGATGTGCCGTTGTACCGATATTCATGCAATTTATCACATTACAGACGATTCTAGTGGTATATCGGCCCTCGGAATAACCAGTCGCCACGCTCGATAAACCGGCGAAAATGAATTTAGCTCACACAATTTAAAAACCAATTCTTAGCTGATTTTCACGAGAGCATAGATTAGTGTAGCTAGTCGGAAGGATAATCCAAACGATAATCATGAACGATTCCTTACTTCAGCCTAGTGTGGTTTCATAGATTGGCAACCGGTAGAGTGATAGATTCAACGATTCAACCAGAATCCAGTCCATGATCGCGAGCCTGTCATTAGGTTTCTGAGTGAGATATTAAAAGTAGTAAAACAAAACGAAAATATTAAAACAAAATACTTTGTACACAAATAGTAAAACGTTTCATTCTTTCGAAGATAGGTTCATTGTACCTGCCCAAGTAATTTGCAGAGAGAAGATTCAGCCTTCCCTCCCCCGTGATTTATAGTTAAGTGACGTGGGGAAGCTCTTGATTAAACCTCTGATACAATGATAGGGCTAAACAGAGAACTGTTCTATTCTTTATTACATCTTAAACTTCACTGGAGTTTAAACAATTCATTCTATTTTCTTTTTAGACACTTCTGTGATTTACTTACCCATTATATGAAGTATAGGGTAAGTTTGGTAATCATCTAAAATTTCGGGCTACATTGTTTGACAGATATTCACGTTTTATGATATCAGGAAACCAAAAAGTGATTTATGACAAGTCGTTCGTCCATCGTCGTTCGGTAAATACGATAGCGTCCACAAAATACAAAATAGGACCATGAAATTTGGTCCAGGACTCTGTAGTGTCTTTATATAGAACCCTGTTGACACAGTATTGAGGAGAGCCACACGGCTTTTTTATATATATATATATATATATACATTTACAAGGCTCGTCAGGACCTAACTAACGGAAACACAATATACACAATTAAGAGGTTCAGAAACCTGTGTAACAACTGTTTTACTGTTTTAAACAAACTTACCCTGCTGGAGAAGACCCTTTGATCTATCAACACGAGCAGCAGTTTTCTTGATCACTTCATTCATAGAAGTCTATACCCTGTCCACTTAGCTATTCTACAACAGATTTTTACTTTCCCACAAAAACACTTTTTACAAGGCCCCAAAAACCAACTTTTGAGGATTACATTTTAAAGGATTTGCTTGTATTGCATTGTATGATATATGATGGGGTTGTTTCAATAGCTTGATTACGTCCATTTTTATTTATTTTATTGTCAGTTCAGCATAGTGACATAAGAAATTAATCTACAGAAAGAGAAATTTCATTCTTTTTTTTGTTGTTGAATTTTGTAACAAAAAGTTTAGGACAACTCGCCCAAGCACTTCAGCCATTTCTGACTTCTGTGCCTTCATTTTAGTAACTATCGTAGTAAAGTCAAGTGGTAGGGTCGTAGTGGGTGTATCAAGTGGTAGGGTCTTAGTTAGCTCCAGAACCGGTTAGCTTCAAACTGCCATCGCCTAGAGTTTGAGGATTCCCAATTAACGAAACTTGCTCTCCATAGTCTAACACTAGTAGAAAATGCAGTCTCTTCAAATTCCTTTTTCAGTCTGGAATTGGGATCCCATTAAATTTCTCCGTTTTCCCTAGATGTTTTCTGAACCAGCCGTGTCTAGTGATGAAGTATAGGGTTTTAAGTCCATTTTAATACTCTAACTTTTTAGCAGACATAAAGACTTGGAAATGTCCATTAGGACGTTTAATGAGTGTCCTATTAATGTTCCGAGCAGTGTAGATAATTTCTATGCAGAATAAACAATACTGGACCCAAAATGGATTCTTGTGGAATTCCATAATTTACCATAAACATACCTACAATTTTTCGATAGTTATAAAGATTCTCCTTATACTTTATAGAAAAGTAGACAGCTTCTATCCTGCTCGTATTTTGTATAAAAACATTGATTTAACACTAGATGGTATGCTACCCACAGAGGCTCACTCTTAGTGAATGGCAACCCTCGAGGGATATTAGCTGAATTAACAACTTTTCAACAATAATAATTAGTTGAGGGATATTAACAACTTTTCCATACAGTCTTTGATTAGATTCCATTTTTCATCCTCACATCACGTCTCTCTTGACCAATTGTTCTCTTCCGACCCTGATACTAATAGAGTATTCGAGGTCTAGGGGTTTTATGTTCATTCCTTCCTTTTCTTATAAAGCTATGATGATCGCGAGCTTTCTAGCATTTAGGCAACAACAAAAATAAATCCATGTCACGGTTTGAAGTTTAGAAAATAAAGTCTCTAGTGCAGCCATAAAACAACTTACTTCTGGTGACTTTAAGTACAGCATGCTGTGTTGCGTGCACTAACTCTCTCACAAAAGTGTATTCTGAACTAACCCACAAAAACTACAACAGTTCAACTCTGGAGTCTCACAAAATAGCATGCTTATCAGGTATGGATTCAATGATAAAACTCATTCCTTTTTCCAAGTTGGCTTACGGCAACGTCAAGTCTTAATTTATATGAAACAATAAGTCAACGTTGAGTATTTACATTAAAACTTAAACCAATTCCAACATCTAGGTTAATATTACAGATCAAAGGTAAATAAGAGTTAATTAAATGCAAACATCTGAAACTACAAACTTTGCCGTAGAGCGGGGACTAACTAAATATCAACTATAGAAGTTCTCTACAATTCTAGTCTTTAACTACTTAGCCTATATTTCTGGAATTTATATTTTGTTATCAAACACAAACAAGTCAGTTAACTTTTCTGACTTGATACATCTTTTGCTGAAATCTAACTTGAGCCTGTGGTTGGTGTAGTGGTTAGAGTTCTAGCCTGGTATGCTAGAGGTTTCGGGTGCGATTCCCATGTAGGGGGGGAGGGGGTTAAAGAGTTACGATGTTTAATCTTCGTGAGAAGACTAAGGAACTACGATTAGTAGTAAATACTGGTTACAAAACTAGAATTAAGGCGACGGGAACTTGATATTCTGACATAGCATCGTCTGTTGCTTTATTGATTTATTTATTATTTTTATTTTAACTTAAGCGTAGTATACAAGGTGTTTCTACTTACCCAGTATACGAAGTATAAGGATTGGTAATCACGAAAATTTCAACCTCAATTTTTTGACTGATCTTCACATATCCTTGCCTCAGGGAATTTTGATATCCCATGGTTATCGTTGTCGTGTGTAAGTAAGCACAATACAGGCCACAAAAATTAAGATAGGAACATGATTTTTTTTGTTTTGTCGAAAACCATTGTGGTTATCATCGCTTTCACAAAATTGAGTATTATGATGCTCCACCACATGAAACAATAACATAAAATTTGAACAACAACAACAAGATTAAAGTTAGTTTACTAACAAAAATAAACAACAACGTAACATGTTTTGAGGCTGTAAAACGGCCCTGCAACAAGTTAACAATTACAGTCTATAGTAAATACAATTAACAACAATTAAAACCAATGTTACAAGGCTGTAAAAGGGTCCTGCAACGAGTTCCTTATGATAAAATTTAAACAAAACAAATAATTTCAATAGACAACTAAACATAATATTACACAGATGTAAAAGAGCTCGGCAATAATCGAATAGAAAAATTGTTGTTTTTTAAAAATTATATCTAAAATTTATTTACAGACGACGCAATACCCGACCAAAGATCTGAGCATTATCTTCCAACATCGCCTGAATGGAATTGGATAGGACAAACGTCCTACGCACACCTCTTAATACAATACATTTAATAAGGATATGTTTAATAGAGCATCTCGACGAACTTTTTTTTATATATATCTTATGTGTTATTCAACTCATAACATACTAAAGATAAAAGTTTTCACATGTTAGTTTTACATGTAATGGTACCAACTATAACTTTCCACAATGACAAATTTAATAGCGAGGCTATTGTCAAAAAATAATTAACTTTTGAGTGCTGAATTCCTAAGAAAATAATATGGTCTTCGTATAGTTATGAAAAGCGGTTCGGCCAAATCACCTACACGAGCGTAGCGAGTGGAGGCTGCTTCTAATACGTCCAGCTACGAAGCCGCCATGGCCGATACACTAACACGAGAAAACTATGGTGATTGCCTATTAAGGCATACCTGACGTCAAGAAAGTAGTGATATATTTTATTACGATGTATATTATATTTTAAGTATGTTGTATTTTATTACGATGTTCATAAAACCTGTGTGACAACGCTTTTTAAACAATCGTATCCGACTGGATAAGACCACTTGATCTACCAATCCAAAGCCTACAAGGCCCAAGAAACCAACAAAGGATCTGGTTGTATTAGTCTACGTTGTGTGATGGGGTAGGATAACTTTACTGCTGTAACATCAACTTGTTTCCTCTTGTAAGAAAATTAATACATTTTAAATGTTCTGAAAGTACTAATTAAATTTTTGTTTAAGTTTTATTCTGTCAACTTAAAGAGTGATAGTTTTGGCTAACAATAATTCCCACTTTTAACAAGTGGGAATATCTTCTAAACGATATTTCAAAACAAAATCAGGAATGTGAAGAGATACATCCACTTCAAATCTCGGCAGTTTAAAGATAAAGACTATTGATCAGCGAGAGATGAAGGGGGAGGTGTAGGCAACTGTAGTTTAAATGAAATGTTATGATTTGCTGTCTTTGAGAGAGATCTCGAGTAAGGAATTTCTTTCATTCAAACAATCCTTCAGATGTGTATCATTCTAGATTAGATACATATACGGTGGAAAATATTGCACACACTTTCTCACACACCCATTCAAAACACAAATAATATTTTCCATCTTCTCGTCCAAAATATCCCTATCCTGATTATACGTGAGCAAGTAACAATATAATTAGATAGAATAAAACTTGAAAGCAAGATCTCAAAAAAATAGTTTACTTAATCAATCGCGTTTCAACGACAAAGTCGCCATCCTCAGTGATACATGAGCTACAATAACTAAACTAAAAAATAAACTCGATTGATTAAATAAACGTAATTTTTGTGAAATCTAGTGCTCGAGTTTTATTCTATCTAATATTATCTCACAAGTCAAGCTTAATATTTATTTATTTAACAATATAATTGCTTTTATTACTTAATATTTCCTTATTTCTTAAGAGTCTTATTTTATCAATTTTTTTAACTGATAAAGAGATATTTATATGATTTAAATAGAGGCTTGCTTTGCTTGTGCCGTAAACTCGTCCTAACCGAAATTCTTATTTGATTAAAATTTTAATACTAATGACACTTCTTTTTTAGTTATTGGTAAACTGAAATTTTATTTTTATTTATGCTTTGAATTGTGGTTTGTATGATTTTCACATTTCATAAAAAATGTGAACGAAATCGATGGAACCAATTAGCTATTTTAATACAACTCCAAGAACGATCTCCTCCTCCCCTTACAATAACTCCACAACCGGTTTGTTTTGACAATCATTTTGGTAACTTAAAGGCAACATTGTAGTACAATTTAATGAAAGACAATATTAAAGAAATTGTAATTTTGAGGGTTAGTCTTATGGCAACAATTAATTTTGAAGATATCAAGAGAACAAAGAAGCCTAGATATTTGGTCAAGATATTCCACTTTTACTCTTCAGCATACAATAATTCCAGGAAGTGAGACCCAATAGCTAAGCCTTCATTGTATATCTATGCGATCTATCTTACACTAATATGTGACGCTAATAAGTGATACAAAACCGCTAACCAGCAAACATTATTAAAGACTCCCCAATCTGGAATTGGTCCAGCATAAACTATACTCTTCAGTACAACCCAGATTTCAACAACCCCAGCTAGCTACTCGACTTGCGATAGCACGACCTCACAAACTACGTTATTGTGCGTCCGAGCTGACCTTGTAGGTAAAATTATACAATATAATATTCAGTAGATTACAGCCTTGTTTTTTATCTCTATCCTACGCGAAGGTAAGAAAGATCTCTCCAAGAATATAGCTTCCGGAGTCCAGTTGTATTTACGTCGTGTCGACACACTTTCTGGAGGTAGATTGTCCCCGGAGATGGAGTTCCGATAACCTACCCGACTGTAGAAATACGGAAGTTATATTCTCATACCAGCTACAACCCAAATCCCAACAGTTGAAACCTTTACCCCCGCTAGTCAAGGCTCTACTCTATATTGCAAACACTTCAAGACCACAAAACGCAGACATTCCTTCACACAGCTTTTTTCAAAACCACAATATATTCTCTACCTCTTTGTCAACATTTCTTCGTTGTGATAGTTGGAATTAACTTATTTTTCCTCTTTGGGGTCGCAAAGATTCTTTTTGAAGGCTCAAAATGAACTTCTAAGGAATTTATATGACGCGTAGAATCTCTCCCTCAACTGGTGACGAAAATCACGAGGTCATAGAGTCACGATACTAAAAGGTTCTAGGCTTACAAATGACGATCCATAGTTTGCTGTGATCTCTAAATAAACAAGGCTCAAGTGGCAGTAGAATTGACAGACGGCTAAGGGACAGTAAGTACAGCAAGAAAGTAAGTTAGTACAGTAAGTAAGTAAGTGCGGGTGGCAATATTGAGGGAACTTACCTGTATCTGTACCTTTTATCACTTAGTCTTAAGTTAGATCCCTCAGTTTCATCTTTCCTTAGGTCTCCCATGACCAACTCTTGTTTTCTTCCGAGTCTGACGCTATTAGAATAGTCGAGGGTTAGGAGACTTTATTTTATGATATTTTTTTATAAGGCGATACAAAGAACAACTTTAAACAAAACAAGGAAAAGAAAGCAATCAACAGACATCTCGTTCTATACGTTAATTTTTTCCGACTCTGTTGTAAAATATCACGAAGTACATCAGTACATTCTTCTAAAAACACATTTGTTCGGATTATAAATTGTTTCCCGACACTACAAAGTTATAAATTATCATTTCCATTGTCAACCTCACTGTTGGTATTAAACAAATCTAAATGTTCATTGCCGTTATTAATCTTGCGAAGAACAATATCACCCAAGCAATGTTAGCGTGACATTAAACAATCAGTTGCAATGTTTAGTCTTGCCAGAGAAGTTGCCAAGGTAACCATATGTCCTATAAAACTAGTGTTTACATATTTACAAAACTCTTTATCATCAAACTCTATAACCCCACCCTGACGTAATTCAATGCTGTAATTTAGTATCCACACGCAATACTAAAACTAAATAATAATTACATTTAAATAATGGTTCAATTTAGTATTTGTTTCCTTTTCCTTTTGTTTGAAAAACTCTCGTTAAAATAAAGAAGAAGAATAAAATAAAGACCCCTATTCAGGAAATATCTAGATAATAAGAATTGATAAAGAGATATCTGATAGCTTGATATGAACCATTAAAGAAACTTTAAAATACCTTCAGTTGATTCCTCGGTAACTTAAAATACAGACTATGTGGTCAAAAAACAAAAACAGTAGAATAGATAATTTTGAAATGCGAAATACTAAAGCGATAGAAACTTCTGAGGCCACTTTTGGAAGTCATAGTAATTACACCCTAACCTAACCTAACCTAATGAAACATGTTCTAAGACTCACGAAGGATACAAAACTGAACTGGATCGTCTAAGATTAAGGAATTACACAAAATCTCTTTTAAGCTGAAGTGCAAGATGTGTAAAACCGGCATCCATAGTTTTTTTAAACCTAAAATTTATTATCATATTCCTTTCATTAATTATCTTGTTCTATTTTAAGCGAAGCAAGTACGTATTTATATTACATTGGATGTTAGTTGGATCTTAAATTGACCTCAATAATATTAGAGGAACAACGTAAAGTTTGTAATGTAAGAGAACAAAGCACTCAAGTCGGGTTAAGAGACAACTTTGTTATCAACCAAACTTCTAAATAAACTGAACTGCATTTTGTAAAGAAAACTTCTTTATATGAAGTTATGTATACGTAAGAGAAAACAGACTTACAGATTGAAACAAATAAATGTTAATGTAGATTAATGAACAAAACCAGTGTTCCAAATTTCAAATTTTAAAAAAAAAGTATTTTTATAGGGTAAAAAAAATCATATTTTATTTAGATAACCTTAAAACAAACATTTTCGCACACGTTTCATAAAATATTTGTACATTAGATCCCGAGGTATTGAAAAAAAAACACTATTTTTCAACTTTAATTGTTCTAAACTCCATGTTTCGGACATTTCCTGCACTGCGGAATGAAACTTTATACTTGTCTTAATCTCCCAAACGAGAAGTTAATCAAAAGAAATTGGATGTCCTGGAAAAAGTATTTTAACATTAAATTTAAATCGACGAAAAACGACAAGATTTTTGTAATTAAAGTCTGCAAAATTGAATGTTGGCGAATCCACCCACACAGCCTGCTTAGTTCTCTACTCTTCATGCTATTCTGAGGTTTCTACTGTGGCCTTTACTACTTCTCACTCCCATGTAAGTGTATCTTTCTTGATCTACTTTTTCAGTACTTTTCACCATAACTCCCTCCTTAACATGTCTTCATCTCCTTCCGTTTCTTCTATTTCAGCTCAACCCTAAAGTATAAAGTGACCCGTTTTGCTTGAAGGAACAACATTGAGCAAAAGGTACTGTATACGGAGCCTGTAGGATGCGTGGTGACTTACTTACGCTGGGCTCTGGCAGGGTAGATCTTTCTGTAGCTGCTCTTTGGAAAAAATATGGACATCGAAATGAAAAATAACAAATTGAGCGGATAACTCAACATAGTGATTAAATGGGCTTCCATTATGACTATGAGCATGGGTAGTTCTAGATTTCCTCGACAACGCGGAGATAATAAATTTAGTAGAGAAAGATCGATTACGTGCCGGGTGCGACCCAGCAAAAACCGTGGCTGTAGCGACTCTGCTAGTAGCTTTCAGTACCGCATGCGACCCATTGTTCAAAAGAGGAATTTTTACGGTGTGCCGTTTTAACCGAAGTTAATTTACTCCTAGTTTATAAACCCTATGCACGTTTAAGAAATATGTACCGACTGCCAGAGCCCTATATTAGCCTAGAGATCTATCTATTAGCATTTCTCTAGTTTCCAGCTGCTACCACGAGGAGGTTTGGGTTGGACTTTAAAGCAACCATACAGGTTGCCTAACCTAATCTTCTTTTGCCTAACCTAACCTAACTTAACCTCCTCCAGAATTACAAAATTTTTGTGGAATTTTAGCAGAGACGCGTTAGTCACCATTCTATAGCAGGTTAACAACATCAGCAAATTGGTGGGTGTCTTGCGACACGGATCGCATCCGGCATGACACCGAAAGATCAAACAACCGCTCAGTAGGACTCCCAATCCTGATAGAAGAAACATCCAACAAATAGGGGAAGACAGACCATACAGAACTGAGAATGTGGTACAGTAATGTAAAAAATGTCTAGAAGTCTTGGAGGGTACTGTAATAATGTAGAGGAGATATCTACCCCCTTCATGAACTACACTTAGTATAAAGCTGTTGCGGTTAAAAGTGAGGATACCTGTCTTGGTAGAACTAGGGGGGCATAATAGATCTCTAGAGGTCACAGTGCATTTACCCCCCAAATCACTACTACTACTACTTAAAATAAATGTAAAAAAACTACCATTTTGTTCTCATACAGCTATCATTAGTGATATTTGTATAGAAACTTTTAGTTGGAATTCGTGAAACTTTTCAGCATCATCGGTTGCTAATGAGTAATTTAAAATTTGAACCTCTTCGTGGAACTCAGGAAAAGGGCAAAAGGGATAAATGTCTTGATTACCCTCATTTAATACCCTAACATCAAAGCCCTCGTGTATCGTGCGGAGGAATAAGTTACAAATGGACAGGTTTCATCTGAGCTGTGGGCGTTTGGATGCGCAGTGGGTCTAGGCGGCAGTGAGGTGGTGGGGGAAGCGGCCGCCTCAGTCTGTGTCGGGTGTTGGTACTAACAACGATGTCTGCAAGACGTCTGGATCGTGGAGAGTAGCCGGCGCCGACTGTTTCCCCTACAATGCCTCTATCCCCACGCGGCCTCGAACTACAAACTTGTACCTCCCCTCCACGCGCAGCTCACAGCTCAGATGAAACCTGTCCATTTATATATAATTGGTGACATATTTTATAGATATTTCATTAGTACGTTCGAAATTCATTAGCGTACTCTGTCGGATTTTTTTTTTCCATCGAACACAATCAATAAATCGCTCTTGTAAATCCAACGTGGCTACTGCGACGAGACATGATCCATAACATCACAGATCACGAAGTAACAGTAAATAACAACACATCTACTGCAACAGGGACACCATTCGCGGGGAGAAATGCTAAAAGTTAAATCCTTTACCGTTATTGAGATCACAGTGGTAGTAAATTGTGTTGTACCATAAAAGAAGGAATTAGAATAAGAAAGTCACAGGTATAGGCTCTAGCGTGATAGAAAATATCCTTAGTTTGGCTACTGGACAACAGAAAGCGCTAGTAGCCAACAGGGCTTGTGATACATTCTTTCTTATTCTAATTCCTTCTTCTATGGTTGTACTCATCAATGTACATGAACCATGGAATGGTTAATACCTTACCTAAGAAAACCTATTCAGCACTGTACCCGAGGACTAAATTCGTTGGAAGCGTAAACAATCCCACTATTGTGTATTTAGTTTAATTCAGATGTACATATAGCCTACCAATTACTATAAAGTTATATCAACATTCAGAGACAATTTCACGGAACAGAACAGTCTAACTGTTATGTAAATAGTATTTTGTTACTTTTCTAACCCTATGAATATCAAAAGGTTTTTTATTAATTTAATAAAAACTATAAAAAGTGATAAGGGGTGAAGATTTTAATATTTTGGTCCGGTAATGTTTTATAAAACAGTTCAACTTTTGTATTCCTTGATTTTTCTTGTGAGACTAACTAACGTATGCTTTATTCACACCAATATATTTAATACTTCTAAACTAACACTGTGTTCTAATAAAAACATTCTTATCTAAGAATTGTATTATATTCTTGTTGTTTAAAGGCGAAAATCCTCTCAGTCATTATGACCTTATTAAAAGAAATAAATAAATGAAGACCTCTAGCCCTGTAATACTCTAATAGCGTTATGATCGGAAGAAGAAAAAGTTGCTCTATCCACTTTTCCACTGTTGTTGGGAGGTTTTTCGTCTTTAAAAACAACAAACATATCGTCAAAGTGTTGTTCCTGAGAACCTTATTCCTAAAGTACATAAATATTTGGTAAACCAGTTTGACAGTAACTCAGAACAAACATGTACGGTATGGTCGAGCTTTAAAACATCAATTATGAAGATTAAGAAGGTTGAATGTCTTAAAATCGGCACAAACGATTTCAATAATATTTCGTTTTGGTGTAAGTATTTACGTTCTAAACTAATGTGCTAAACCACAAGTAAAATAAAACCGCTGTTGAAAGCTTCCGCCTGGTATATTGCTTAGCAAACTCTTCCTTGACAAACGAAAGAAACAAGGTTCAATCCCCTCAGAGGCCAAATAATTTAATACAGCCTTTTCACAACAGATCCACTTAGGGTTGCAATGAAAAGACCCCTCAACATGGCCACTTAGCCACTTAGGGGTTGTGGCTACCCTCAACAAAAAATAAAAAATAAATGATAATAAAAATAAAATTTATAGTTATTTTTAAATACCAAAATTAAACAAATTATTTTACGGTTTATGTTGGTAATTTAAATTATATCAATTATATTTCTTTTATTTATTTATTTACTAACACCATATTTATTACAACAGACAATATGTTACAAACCATTACCCATTATAACCGATTGATTCTAACGAATTTAAAAAATTCAAAATAATAATGACGTTTGGTTGTTTAAAGCAATATAAACAGTGGTAAAATTCAAAAGAGCTTATTGTAATATTGCCGCATTACGGGGTTAGAGGGAGGGAGGGATGCTTTGAAGTACCACAGCGTTATGTGCACTTGTAATGTTGATACTCGCACACAGTCATTTTAATTATATTTGAAATGTGTTTCTTTGTTAATTAGCAACGTGAATTCAACCTTGAATATAAAATACATGCAAACATGAGTAATAGAAGCGGAGAGGAGCAGGAAACAAGTAATGTATTGCTCAGCAGAAACTACAGTTGTAATATTGATGCATTTTAAATATTTTATTCTCACTAATTAAAGTTGTTCATTTCACATATAGAGAAAACGTTTTATAAGAAACTTTTTGTGTTATGTTACACTATGTCTCCCACGAAGGGGTTCCAATATTTAAGTTTATGTATGATTTATACTTATCAACGGATTTGGCCGTTGATAAGTAAATTTAAACAGGCTCAAAATGAGAGCCCAAAAGTAAACAAATCAGCCAGTTTTTTTCGAGAAAAACTCTCAGGGGCTCACTATAGTTGGCACGGGCTTGGCAATCCCGAGGAAACATAGCTGTATGTACGCTTTTCCACGTAGTTTAGGTTTGATACTCTAACTTATCTTCCATATTAGGTTTTTCTTAACCAACTCTTACTCTCTTCTGACTCGGGCGACATTAGAGAATTCTAAGGCTAGGAGTTTTATCTTCTTTTTTTATAAGGCAATGATGATCTAGATGTTTACCACCTCTAAACAACACGGAGAGGAGGGGTATGCTGCAGGAAAACAAAACGGCGGATTTTTACAGTACGCTTTGACACAGTTTAATTGCTTAAAATCTTTTAATTGTTTAATTAATCTCTTAATCTCAGTTTAATTGTTTTTTTTGTGTACCGTACTCATCACATTAAGTGATAGTATTTGAGTGCAGTGTTGAACAGATATTGAAATTCTTTTACACATGAAATAAAAGTACAACTTTAATGTAACAGCAGATATTTCTTGTTGAAAATCCATATTCAAGGATTAAATAAAGCAATAAAGCTAAAGTTTCAAAAGAATTAATAGATTTGGAAACTATAGCTTTATTGCTTTATCTAATCCATAAAAGTACAAGCCTACATTTTTTTCAGCTTACATAAGATATTTTTCGATGGGTTTCACAATTCATCAGAAAGTTCTATGAGTTTAACAATAATTTAGAGAGGCTATAAGGTGTTGATCCTGAATCAAGCAAATCAATTGAAGAATGAAACACTTTGTTATTGGAAACGGACAGTGTTATAAAGAAATACAGCCTACTTCCTGATATGGTATGAATGAACTGTGTGTATTTGTTTAATGCGCTCTCTAGCTAAACCAAATTCCTTAATATAATTCGTCTTTAATACTGGTGTACTCTACCATACATAGTATTACAACACAAGTGTCACTTTATTTACTTTATAAACCTAACCTAACCGAACCTAACCTAACCTAACCTAAACCAAATTCTTTAAGATAATCCGTCTTTAATACTGGTGTACTCTACCATACATAGTATTACAACACAAGTGTCACTTTATTTACTTTATAAACCTAACCTAACCGAACCTAACCTAACCTAACCTAAACCAAATTCTTTAAGATAATCCGTCTTTAATACTGGTGTACTCTACCATACATAGTATTACAACACAAGTGTCACTTTATTTACTTTATAAACCTAACCTAACCGAACCTAACCTAACCTAACCTAAACCAAATTCTTTAAGATAATCCGTCTTTAATACTGGTGTACTCTACCATACATAGTATTACAACACAAGTGTCACTTTATTTACTTTATAAACCTAACCTAACCGAACCTAACCTAAACCAAATTCTTTAAGATAATCCGTCTTTAATACTGGTGTACTCTACCATACATAGTATTACAACACAAGTGTCACTTTATTTACCTTATAAACCTAACCTAACCGAACCTAACCTAACCTAACCTAAACCAAATTCTTTAAGATAATCCGTCTTTAATACTGGTGTACTCTACCATACATAGTATTACAACACAAGTGTCACTTTATTTACTTTATAAACCTAACCTAACCGAACCTAACCTAACCTAACCTAAACCAAATTCTTTAAGATAATTCGTCTTTAATACTGGTGTACTCTACCATACATAGTATTACAACACAAGTGTCACTTTATTTACTTTATAAACCTAACCTAACCGAACCTAACCTAACCTAACCTAAACCAAATTCTTTAAGATAATCCGTCTTTAATACTGGTGTACTCTACCATACATAGTATTACAACACAAGTGTCACTTTATTTACTTTATAAACCTAACCTAACCGAACCTAACCTAACCTAACCTAAACCAAATTCTTTAAGATAATCCGTCTTTAATACTGGTGTACTCTACCATACATAGTATTACAACACAAGTGTCACTTTATTTACTTTATAAACCTAACCTAACCTAACCTAACCGAACCTAACCTAACCTAACCTAAACCAAATTCTTTAAGATAATCCGTCTTTAATACTGGTGTACTCTACCATACATAGTATTACAACACAAGTGTCACTTTATTTACTTTATAAACCTAACCTAACCGAACCTAACCTAACCTAACCTAAACCAAATTCTTTAAGATAATCCGTCTTTAATACTGGTGTACTCTACCATACATAGTATTACAACACAAGTGTCACTTTATTTACTTTATAAACCTAACCTAACCTAACCTAACCGAACCTAACCTAACCTAACCTAAACCAAATTCTTTAAGATAATCCGTCTTTAATACTGGTGTACTCTACCATACATAGTATTACAACACAAGTGTCACTTTATTTACTTTATAAACTTAACCTAATCGAACCTAACCTAACCTAACCTAAACCAAATTCTTTAAGATAATCCGTCTTTAATACTGGTGTACTCTACCATACATAGTATTACAACACAAGTGTCACTTTATTTACTTTATAAACCTAACCTAACCGAACCTAACCTAACCTAACCTAAACCAAATTCTTTAAGATAATTCGTCTTTAATACTGGTGTACTCTACCATACATAGTATTACAACACAAGTGTCACTTTATTTACTTTATAAACCTAACCTAACCGAACCTAACCTAACCTAACCTAAACCAAATTCTTTAAGATAATCCGTCTTTAATACTGGTGTACTCTACCATACATAGTATTACAACACAAGTGTCACTTTATTTACCTTATAAACCTAACCTAACCTCACCTAAACCAAATTCCTTAATATAATTCGTCTTTGATACTGGTGTACTCTACCATACATAGTATTACAACACAAGTGTCACTTTATTTACTTTATAAACCTAACCTAACCGAACCTAACCTAAACCAAATTCTTTAAGATAATCCGTCTTTAATACTGGTGTACTCTACCATACATAGTATTACAACACAAGTGTCACTTTATTTACCTTATAAACCTAACCTAACCTAACCGAACCTAACTTAACCTAACCTCACCTAAACCAAATTCCTTAACATAATCCGTCTTTGATACTGGTGTACTCTTTCATACATACATAGTATTACAACACAAGTGTCACTTTATTTACTTTATAAACCTAACCTAACCTAACAGAACCTAGCTTAACCTAACCTCACCTAAACTAAACCTAATTCCTTAAGATAATTCGTCTTTGATACTGGTTTACTCTACCATACATAGTATTACAACACAAGTGTCACTTTATTTACTTTATAAACCTAATCTAACCTAACAGAACCTAGCTTAACCTAACCTAACCTAAACTAAACCAAATTCCTTAAGATAATCTGCCTTTGATACTGGTTTACTCTACCACACATAGTATTACAACACAAGTGTCACTTTATTTACTTTATAAACCTAACCTAACCTAACAGAACCTAGCTTAACCTAACCTAAACCAAATTCCTTAACATAATCCGTCTTTGATACTGGTTTACTCTACCATTCATAGTATTACAATACAAGTGTCATTTTATTCATGAATAAAAATTCATACATAAAATGAATGTGTTTAGGTTGGACGATCGGAGCATTGTTGTCGAGTCAAAGCTAATACAGAATTGTATTACTACTACTTCTATGGTTTGGTAAGTCAACAAGTCCCATCGTTATATCACCAAAGATCCTCTCTTAATAGAACAGAAAAATGTAAATAAAAATAGAACACAGTTTAGACAGCTGTGACTGGTTTTAAAGACATCCCAGTTTTATCGACTCAACATTTTAAATATCATGAGTTGCCAGTACTCACATTGGTGAGTATGATCTCTTTAAGACATATTGCACAGGGGGTTTAATAAACATATCGGTGGGTGGTAAATTTATATAATTGTAAAGAGCAGGTTGAACTATAAACATCTGATGTTATTATTTTTGTTTTGTTTCAAAACGTAAAACTCCTCGCTTACTAAAATAGAGAATAAATTAGAGATCCCTACCCCACAAATACTCTAATAGCGTCAGAATGAGAAGAGGACAAGACTTGATAAAGTGAGACCTTATAGGAAAGAGAAGTATCTAACCCAAGTGTATATGAATAAACGTGTAAATTCTGTAGAACAACTCAACATTGCCACACTCATATTCACTAAAGTAACCCCCTGATGTATATTTTTTTAAGTAATCTAAGTTACTCCTCATAAAACATGGCAAGAATTTGGATTATAGTGATGATAAAATTCGTAAGATAGACCTAGACTTTTTACCGATAACGTTATCCAAATTACATTTTACACTCCACTTGCTTAATGTTTACCCAAATATTAACAATAAAGCCAACTTAAGGCTAAGGTTTAACATTTAGTGTTGTTATTTTTTACATTGGAAACTTTGCTTCTCCTTCAAGTTCCTCAATAAAACAATTCAAACTAAATTTGACCTTTCTAACTACATGATATGATTTAAAAGGCTGATTGCTTCCTCAGGTGAAGTACACACCTGTCAAGTTTGAGTTGTTTTAAAATAAAATATGACCCCATTTCTGTTCATCCTTCATAACATAGAGATGAAAAATGTCTTCCCCGACACCTTTAATTTCCTTTCGTAAGATGAAAACCTCTAAATTGTTTTGAAGATGTTCAAAATATTGGATAAAATTTATTCTATACGGTACAACGATTATTTATCCGCTTCATCAAAATCTAGTTACCAATGAGAAGCAATACTTTGTAACATACAGGATGTTGTACTTTCCAACATCGGTTAAAATTGGTCTAATTGTATCAACAAAATATTCGTTTTAATTTTATAAGATTGTTAGTGTTCCACCGTTTACCCCACAAAGTTAGAACTAATTTGAACGTTCGTTAACTAACAATGCGTTAAGTACAGTCTGTGTATATTATCATTTACCAACTGTCTATTATAAGTAGAAAATACTCACTAGTTTGATTTGAGATGTAATTTAGGATGCTAGTTTGTTGTAACAAGAAGAGAAATAGGTCATTTCTTAGTAATCGAGTTTATAAAGAAACATTAAGCTAGTATCATTTATAAACTATCAACGTTGAGTATAAAATACAAAATTACATTTTTTTTCTTTGTTGTTTAAAAACAAAAAAGTCATGATTGTCTTATACAAAATGGAAGAAATAATATAAAGACACCTTGGTCTGATTAAAAGAGATCAGTTAACAAAAATGAAAGAAAGGGATGTAACCCAAGACTACATGAAAAATGTAGATTCAGTTAGGACTTCGGGATAGTCACACCCATACTCACTGTATGTGAGCCCCTGAGGGTAATACAAATTAGAAAGAGAAAAATGTCTTGGAAATCTCAATACTCTGTCTCGTAAATGTACCAAGATACAAATGCGTAGAGATCTATAGACAGGCAGACAGGTGATCTGCAACCAATTTTAAGGAACCTGAACCAGCATTTGTAATCAACCGATAGTTTAGGTAAAAATATCAGGAAAGATGAAACAGTATTGAAAGGTATGCTCACAAAATTTAGTAATGTCAGAAGTCTCGCCTGTTGGATCTAGTGGTAACTTGAATTTGACCAGACTGCAATTAATTGTTCAGGAATAATTGGCAAACAGCAAAAACCAATTTCTGTTAATTGGTTAAATCATATACAAGCTTTTATGGCTCAAGCGAAGGAAGCCCTAATTAAATATATAAATATTTTTCAAAAAGGCGTCCATCGTTCATTTCCACTTTTTGATTTAGAACTACCGAATCGACAGTTTTTCTGACGATTAGTTATGATTTAATTTGGTTTGAGAATGGGCGAGTTATAGCGTTTAAGATCGTTAATTTTTTTAAAGCGATTATAACTTTAAAGTGTTTCTCCTTTACAAAACCCTTCTCTCATCTAAAACTATTTCAAAAAGTAGGTTCGCTAAGCACCAAGGTGCAAGGTGTACCAAGGACCTTACACGAAGACTTAAATCTACCGTTTATAAAAAAACACATACCTACAGTACAATAGTAAAATGTAAATTTTTACGTTACGATTTGACACTTGAAATTGTATTTATCCAAAGATTAGAAAATCAATATCTAAATGGACTCTATTTTATGTTGTAGACCAACTTGTTTGCTAGAAGTAATCTTTCATGACCTATCATTAACTGTTGTCGACTTTTATTTATGTCCAAAATGTCGTAAAGATCAGTCAAATAGTTACCGACATTCAAACCCTCTAACAAAGGAGTTCTGCTCCAATAACACTGTATTGTTTTGAAACGAATACACATCTCAATTATCTAAACTTTTTTTTTTAAATTTTCACATCCATCATTTTAATTGGATCCTTAGTAGCAACTTTATAGCAAAATTTGATCAAAATAGTTGAGTCGATTTAAAGAAAATTAAGAATTTTGTTATTACAGCAGCTCCCCCACTTTACACTTTATTTCTAATTAGTTTCATTTATTGGTACGTAAGAAAATTTGTGCATGATAATAAATGCGCGCTTGCTTTACAAATCAACATTATTAATGATGTATGGAAACACAATGATGTTAGCGTGACTTTAAACAATCAGTTTAGATATTCCTTCAATGTTTAGTCTTGGACTTGCCGTTACCATGGAAACTGTGAACTTGTGTTTACCTATTTATGTTATTAATAACACTACAAGGCTGAAGTAGTAATATCTAAATGTTATCTATATATAGAAATGATTGATAGCCTAATAACAAAATTAACAAATCTATACATCAAAAGAAATATAATCATCGATAATCCAAATTAACTTACGGTATTGGTAATCCTAAGAGACCCTAGATTTGTTCATGTAGTCTTGGGTTAGATCCCTCTCTTTCACCTTTACTATCACGTCTCTCTTGACCAACCCTCGTTCTCTTCTGATCCTAGAATATTCGATGGCTACAGGTCTACCTTCTTTCCTTCTCTTTTACTTACCCAGTATTCAAAGTATTTAGTAAGTTTGGTAATGGTCAAAAATTTCGAGCTACGTTTTTAACTGACCCTCAAGTTTCATGGTCTCAGGGTACTTTATGGCCCATAAATGTGATGTCAACAAACCGTCCATTCGTCGTTGTGGTAAGCAGGATAACGGCCGCAGATTTTAAGATAGGAACATGAAATTCGGTATAGACAACTATAGTTTGCCTAATCGACAATCAGAAATATTGAATTAAAAATGTCAAAATTATATTCAGAGAGTTTTGTTCACATCTCTTGTTTTAATCAATTTAAACACACTAAATTAGATAAAAAAATTGAAGAATTAAATTCTATATGTAATGGTACCAACCCCACCTCTCTACGATGACTAATAACTAAGTCATTTAGAAAAATTTAATTTCTAACAATGACCTTCCAAGATAATCTGATATTCCACTAATCCAATATCCGGCAGAACCGGGTCACTAACACGAGCATAATGAATGTAGGTCCCTTCATATGTACAGCTTCGAGGCCCGGTAAGCCCGAGACACTACACGAGCGAAGCGAATAAAACTTTTTAGTATATACACATATTAAGTCTAAGAGGAATAATTATGTCAAGAAAGTAGGACATACTAAATTGCAAGGTTCAGAAAACCGTTGGCAACAGTCTTAAACAAACTTAACCTACTGGGTAAGACCCCTTCCTAACAGGTCTCTATTGACCAACTCTTGTTCTCTCCTGACCCTGAGTTTATTGAATATTATAGGTCACTTTATTTTAAGTTCTTTTTTTTCTTGTTTTATAAGGCAATGATGACCTACAGTTTTCCCCCTTTAAATAAAAAATAAAATTTAGTAAAAAAACATTTATTTTTAACAGCCTCTCTCGGAACATCCAGATTTCACTCTAGAAATATTTGAGGGAAAATATAAACGAGACGTGTTTGAATGAAACTGTATTCTTTACTCTAGATCGTCTACAAGGGAAAGGAATCATAACATATCATTCATTCTACAGTACTTTCATCCTCTTCACTGATCAATAGACTTCATCTTTAAACTGCTGAGATTTGAAGTGGGTTTATCTCGCCTTATTCCAGTCTTAGATAAATTTATAATTGTGTTTGGTATATTATAGTTTAACACGTTCACAACCTAAATCTAATAAGCTAAAATTCAGATTTTAATGACGGGAGGTCAAGGTTTATTTTGGTTATTTGCCAATTATTCCTGAATCATAATATTTTTATACCTGCAATTTTCCACAACGCTTTGGTTTAGTAATCTATATATTTGACTAAATTGTGAACGACATCGGTGGAGTCAATTTTTAGAAATTACATATTTCTTGACCAATTTTTTTGGTTTTTCACTGATAACTCACGGAGTGTTTTCCTGAGAGCGATGGTGACCAATAACTGATATTAGGAAACATTGATGTCAGTAGAATGGTGCACCATCATACTTAGGACCTTTTTAAAATATACATTGAAGAATGGATCAGCGGAAGAGTAACAACCGAAAAGTCGCCCCCCCTCCAAGACCCCCCCCCCGATGTATTCTTATAACTCTTTGAGATTTAACAGTATTGAACACTTAATGCAAAGAATACGAACTAAATTCAAGTGGCTGTCTCTACTGAACATGTGTAATAAAAACTTTGTTTCCTTGTTGAATATGTCTTCCCCCAAGCGGCTAGTGGTCTTAGCGCTGCATCTTCAGAAACAAGGGCCTTTCCGTTGAGCGGCACATTTTTCTAGTAAAAGAGATTTTAAAGATAACTCATGGTAGGTTAGGTTCGAAAATGACTAGTTTTAGTCACCTTACTTTAATTTTTATAATTCATTTTGAAAATTTAAAAAAAACATTAATTCAAAATCTAAACAATATTGTTTTAAAAGATTGGAACATGTTTTATCGTGTATTAAACAACAATAAATTTAAGAATGTTGACCTGTGAAACCATTGACAAACGTAATAAACCTTTAGGCAAAGTGTCAGTTAGAAACATGTATAAGAGTTCAGGGAGCGAAAGAATGTAGCAGAAAAATGTACTGCTCAGCGGATAACCTCGAGACCTGTCAAACCCTTCTGACTCTTTTCAACTGTATAAGCGGCGCTGAGACCACTGGCCGTTCGGCGGACACAATCGTTGAAGATGTGTCAACGTTACCTTGAAAATAAGGAGTGCATTTTCAAAAACTTATTAGATTAATCTACAACACACTGTGGCTGTGTAGCTTTGTCTTTACAAATAAATTTGTTACTGACAATTATGCATTTTTGTGAGTGAACAGGCTTATGACTCACCCGGTAATTACTTTTCAGGAATAATTGTTTAAAAAAATAAATAATAGAACTTGATCACCGATATTAAAATTAAAATTGAGGACATGTTTACCACGTAAAGCTGATTAAAGCCCTATTTAAATTCAGGATCACTGTGGCGATATTGCCAATAAAGAAAACATGGATTCCACGAACCACAAAAACTGGAAACAAAACTAAAATTATAATTAATACAGAATGTTTATTATAATACTTTTGTGTACATTTCTATGACATAGTCATCATCCTCAGAGGTTAGCTGAATTCAACTCTAAACTTCCGATAATAATGACTATGTTATAGAAATGTACACAGGGGTATCATAATAAAGACACTAGATTTATTATAATTTTAATTTTGTTTCTTGTTTTGGTGGTTCGGGGAACCTTTGTTTTTCTTATTGCCCTATTCAATAAATAATATTTTGTTCTAAGACTATTTCCACGGTTCATTTTCATTTTTTCATTAACAACTATCGAATTGACATTTTTTGTGACGAATAGATTTTTTTTTTTAGGTATGGCTGAATAAGAAAGTTAGTGCAATGTTTTCGGAGAGTTTATTACTTACTTATCAATTATCAAAATGGAGGAGAGATAAAGATCAATATAAATTAACAAAAACTCTCGATTACACGTCTGGTTACAAATAGAGTATTTCAAAATGTATAATTTAGTAACTCCAATATTTTTACAGTGTACACTATTTCATACTAACCTATTTACGTTGTTAAACCAACTTTACACTGTAATAAATGTTTTAAAAATATAAATATCTGAGAGACTTGAAGAAGGAAATATGTAATTTGGTTTCTCTCATGTTGAAGGATGGATCAATATCGTGGTGAACTCCATCCATGTCTCTCATTTACTCAAAGCTATGTTTGCATACACTCAAAGGCTTTGTGTTAACCTATATACGTTATTTCATTATATTTGTTCAGATCCACCAAATTCAATGCTTGAGAAAGTAATCACTTTTTATTTACTAAAGAATATTACAAAATACGTTTTATAGGAAACATTTTGGAATTTGGAAATCTTTATATGTATTGTTCTATTTAACAAAGTGTTTCAATAGAGTTTTAAATAAATTTATTAAAATAACTTACATAATCGGTTGCAGTGTCATTTTAAAGAAAACATAAAATATAATTAGTCAATTTGGTTCGATGTTACTACCCACACATCACCTGTAGTCTATTTCTTGTTAAATCGAGTAAGTACATTGGACCTTTCTTCTGCTATGTAAATTCGATTTCTCAAATTATTGAGATAGACAGATAAATAAGGAACACTCGATCTTTATAGAACAGCATAAGAAAAAATCTGCTGAGTGATGGGGTCATTAATTGACCCTGAACAATCCTCTGACTTGGGAATCGTTCATTAGGGATTTTTAGACTTCTATGCGAAGGTAAGGTGAAGTTTATAAATGGTTAAGTTAGAAGTTAAGAACAATAAATGGTCAAGGATAAAATAAAGCAATAAAGCTTAAAGTTTCAAAATATTTTAATAATATAAATGAGCTACAATTGTTTCGCCTTGCGGCATCATCGGGCAACTGATAATTAACAGGTATTGACAACTATTATAACATACACAAGTAACAGGAAACTGAAATACAATAGAAGAATCGGGAAGGGTAGGGGGAATGACCTAGCAGGTAGATGAAGGTTGATGAACTATGTTAAGGATGGGTTTTAGAAGGGGTGAAGAAATTTTGAAACTTTAAGCTTTATTGCTTTATTTTATCCTTGAATATGGAGTTTCAACAAGAAATATCCGCTGTTACATTAAACTATATTTTTAAAAAATAATACAATAAATGTTTATATATGAAACCATTTATTGTTTTCTCCATGAATAAGAACGGGACTTAAAATTTGTTGAGGTCATAAAAGAAATAAACTTTCTGACTTTCTGATTACGGCGAACAAGCTGCAAAAATGCATATAGATTCACGCAATAAATAATGTATATCATATATTCTACGAGGGCTGATCCGTAGAAAAATTAAGGATATGCACACAAAGCCCGATTTGAAAGTGGGAGGAGCTACAAGCAAAGCAGTAAAAGAATAAAATACAATAGTCGGCCTTTTTACTTTCAATCCGAAGTAAGGTCTACTGTTTTACAAGGAAATTATTAATTAATTTGAAACAGCCATCATCTTGAAGCTTCGTTTAAATACTAAAATACTCTATTAAAACAATAAAATAAACATAATTTGATGTTTTTATCTAAAACGTGTCCGAGTTATAATAGATTTTTTAAAAAATACAGATAGATAAACGGGAAAAGAAGCGTTTCTCCATAAAATGCACCGAAACTTTTTACTACAATTTTTGACTTTTTTACTATCACCAAAATTATTTTCCAGCCCCCTCCTCTCTCTCCTGTATATATTTTAAAACATTAAATATTGAACTTAAACTCTGACTGAGTTAATGTCGATGCATTAACTAAGAACACATATTTCATCGACAACATGCAACCTATGGATCCATTCATCAAAACAATATAAGCAATACTACCTGCACGAAGAGTTTAACATAACCTAGTTTTTGTAAACATTATTCTGCTTCCCTTTCAATTTATGAGCCATCTTTTGTCTGTAGAAACATTTCAATGCAGATTAACTACAATAAATAGAGATTGCATAAACTTATATTTACAATTTATTAAATTACTCACCGTCCAGTAGTTTTTTGCGTTTTTTCTCAACGACGGCCGTTTCGGCTATTCAGCCATTTTCAAGTGTTCAGTTTCAGGACATTTACTATTCCTCGTTATAACATAAAAGTTCACAACACACAGTTATACACGCAATACACATACACATAGAAGACACAATAAAACACATCTTGTAGGTACACTATCTGTATCTGGACTAGTTCCTCAAGTGAATCTTGGAAGCTTATCAGTTGTGTCTTAACATTCTATTATTGTGTCAAATAATGAGTTTGCGTCAAAGTTCAATTTCTCGTTAAGTAGTGTTCCAGGTTCTGTTTTGAATGCTTTGTATATTTCAAACTGTTCCAAAGCATTCATAAGTTTTCCTTTTTTGCATCTATGTAAAATGTCCATTGATTTATTCATATTACTGTACTTGTGATTTGTTTGAATTATATGTTCAGCAAACTTTGATTCTGTTTTTAGGGGGTGTGTATGACGTATCAATAAATAAATCAATGGACCAAAGTTTGCTGAACATATAATTCAAACAAATCACAAGTACAGTAATATGAATAAATCAATGGACATTTTACATAGATGCAAAAAAGGAAAACTTATGAATGCTTTGGAACAGTTTGAAATATACAAAGCATTCAAAACAGAACCTGGAACACTACTTAACGAGAAATTGAACTTTGACGCAAACTCATTATTTGACACAATAATAGAATGTTAAGACACAACTGATAAGCTTCCAAGATTCACTTGAGGAACTAGTCCAGATACAGATAGTGTACCTACAAGATGTGTTTTATTGTGTCTTCTATGTGTATGTGTATTGCGTGTATAACTGTGTGTTGTGAACTTTTATGTTATAACGAGGAATAGTAAATGTCCTGAAACTGAACACTTGAAAATGGCTGAATAGCCGAAACGGCCGTCGTTGAGAAAAAACGCAAAAAACTACTGGACGGTGAGTAATTTAATAAATTATAATTAACAGTAGTCGGTATGGCAACAAACAATAATTATATTTACAGGTTATTTGAATATCTTTTTGGAATATATTAAGAACTTTATATGATTCTGCTTCAATGTTGATGCACATTAGGATATATCCTGATCTTCTTACCTAAGTCAGGTTTACATTATTTGTCGGCAATTATTAATTTAATTCTACTGTGATAAATAAATTCAGTAACGTATTGATAATTTGTATATCTTTAATTTCAAATATTCACTTTCCAATTTTGAAGGAGACATTTTTCTGTGTTAAGGTGGTAATACTTAGGAAGAAATAAGAACGGCAATCAGTGGTGACTTGCATGTGCTTAGGTGGTGGTTTAATAAATGTTGCTTAATCCTAAAGAAAATGATTACATCAATTTTATGTTGGGAAGCGAATTGATTTTTTGAAAAACCTTTTTAAAATGTTTAAAATGTATTTTACTCAAGGAACCACAAAACGGACATATTCACGAAAAATTCGACGTCATATTTTGAGTTATGACATAACGTTCTCTATACAACGTATATGTGAGGATGGAAAATACACATAATAATCTATCTTATTCCTATTATTAGTATTCATTTAAATTAGCACATAAAAAAATCACTATTACAATAATTTTACTAGTAATTTACACCATTATAATTTGTACAGATTTAAAGTATAATGATTTTATTATAGTATTAGCCTAACCTATTTCTCAGTATAACATTTACAAAGTTTTTTAATTGCCTGAGCTATTTTTTATTGTAAAATTTCCTCTATACAACTGTTTTGCCTATCAGTCAGTTTCAGAACGAACACTTTTATTGTATTACTGTAGTTATTTATCAAACATTAAAAACACTTTTTAAACAAATAAATGTAAACATGCAAGTTAAAAACTTTATACATATTAAAGTATAACTATTGTTATTATAATATTCATATCAGTTTATCAATGCTATACATGATCTCCAATATTAGAAATGTTTACCAAACTTAATTACTTGATATTCAATCCATATAAATTATTGAATTAAAAAATATTAAACAATATCTATGTAGAATAATGAAAATCTTTTTAGGAACTAGTTCATTAACCAAACTCCAAATTGACTTTACGTGTATTTTAATAAATCAGCTGTTATTAAGTTTGTAACTTATTTTCTTCATTTTTAAACGCGAAAAATATTTCGGTCATAGTTGCCTTATAAAAAAGGAAGTAAAAAACATCAAAATGAATAGGACTAGATTACTCTAATAAGATCAGGATCGTGAGAGGATATAGGGATAGTCAGGACAGACAAGATAGAAAATATGACACACAGGGTTCTAACTCAAGAATACATGAAAAAAGTGTTGATCCAACCTAGGAATTACCTCACCCATAAGGGTTTACATTTGTACAATTGTCACTGTGACAAATGTTAAACTACATGGAAAGAAACATGTAGTTGATGTTTTTTATAAAACTAGTTCAAATAACTAGGAGAACTGACGCATCTGGAGGCTTTAAACACATCAACTCATAAGAATAGAAGGACTACAAAACCTTTTCTCAATACACAATCCCGGTGGTGTAAACCTCCAACATTTTGAACATTCTCGAATGGTACCATTTTTAATATGCAAGTTTCAATATGCTTAGTGTTTTTTAAATTATTGAACAATTATCTTTTTTAACTCAGATCCAACTTTGTTACGACCCAACACGTTGTTGAGTTCTAACTGTAAATAATATCAAAATATCTTCCAGTTGGAGTTTTTGTTAAATTTCGAATTAAACTCTTTGCCTTCATTCCTTTCGTTTACACCGCTCCTAAATTTGATCTAACTACATCAGATAATCTTGTACAATTAGAGAAATTACTTAATAATAAGTCAAGGGCAGAGAAAAATATTAATTGCACCAAGGACTTCTCGATAGCCGGTACACTGACAATGTCCAAACTTAATGATATCGTGTTCTATTTTATATCTGAAAGTGAAATGAGTGAAAGGCATCTAGAGGAACAATAACAATTGAAGTTACAGTCATACTGTGTTATTAATCGTCATTTTGATTTTCACCGATAGTTGGCTCTTATGTAAGTCCAACATTATTTTAACTTTCGGGCATCGGTAAGTTGAATTCAAGCATCAAAGAAATTTTTATATTTTACGTTATACAACATATTCATTTTTAGAGTGAAAGGCTTTTTTTCTCACTATTATATCATCCATCACCAGAAATGAAACTGCAAAATAATCCCAAATAAATGTTGTTACTGAACAAACGTTCTAACATACCAAAGCGGAATATTTAAATTCTAACATAGAATAAAAATCTATCTAAACCATTAATTTTGTTAAAATCCCTTATTTTGTAATATATGGTATCACAATTTGGATAAATGGAGTAGAAATTGACGATGATTCAAAAAATGTAATAAAAATGATAACTGGTTCTGACCTTGTTTATAAGGAGACAGCTCTTATTATTCCTGATATCCTTCCGATCACACTTCAAGTAGAGGAAAGAATTTTAAGGTATTCAGGGTAGATAGAAGCTGCAGGAGATGAACACTACCTAGACAAATACCTTGGCACTTACATTGGCATAAGTAAGGACCCAAGATACTGGGACAGCAGCTTGGACAGAGTCTCATACCATAGAAGAAGAAACTAGAATAAGAAAGTCACAGGTATAGGCTCTAGCATGATCCACAATATCCTTAGTTTGGTTACTGGACAACAGAAAGCGCTAGTAGCATCGGTACAAAAAGTCTTGGCTACTGTATCACAAGTACCGATGCTACTAGCGCTTTCTGTTGCCCAGTAACCAAACTAAGGATATTTTGTATCACGCTGTTTAACATGGGCTGTGACTTTCTTGTTCTAATGCCTTCTTCTATGCTCATCCGCGACCTCAGACTGTGGGTGAAAAGGAAACATGGGGAATGTAGCTACCATATGACCCAAATCCTCAATGGTCATGACTGTTTTGCCATCAGCGATACACACACCTGTCCTGTCCTAAACCAGATAGAGTTTTCCACACTGTGTTTATTTGCCCAAGATAGAGACGCCAAAGGAAGGTAACAGGTTTGTACCGTCCATTCTGGAAAGTAGGGATCCTATAAATATATAAACGTAATACCTAAAAAATTTGTTTCTTGGCTATGTAGGAAATGTTTAATTGGATTGTTAGATCAAAGAGTCTTACCCAGTAGGATAAGTTTTGTTTAAAACTGTTGTTACACGTGTAATGTGAATTCTGTATATTACTAGTTTCTTTACGTACAGAGTCTCCACTCGCTACGCTCGTATTAGTGTAGCATTCAAAAACACATTCGTAAATATACTTTCAACTTGCTTAGCCTTGACAGATGCTGGCACCTGGCGGCCCTCTCCAAAACCAAGCATCGCCTGACACCTGAATACAAAGTACAATTCGCCGGTCAAGCTAGCTTCCCTAATACCCGTCCACAGTCTAGATGTGATAACAACATGGTCTACATTCTGCATTACTCCGTTAACAAAAGTTCTTTCTTTCTCAAATTTTACAAGTCTTATACTACATCATGCTAATTTACAGTTTGTGCGCCTTAGTTTAAACAATCTCGTTCTAAAATGTAAAATAAATCATCATTTTTCTCGGTACAAGCTCACGTGAACTGCGACAGGATTAACCAGGTACTTCAACCTTACAGATTTTGTCATATTATAAATTTTGTTAATTTTTTAAAATAATTTGTTAAATATCATGTATTCTTTAAAATATGTATTTCATGTTTTATTTAATATTCTATTTTCTTTTGAAACTAAATGATTATAAAAAAATTTTCTTTTCTTAAAACATCATTTACAAAACCTTGTAAAGGCACATTTTAAGTTTTGAACAATTTTGTGAAATAAGTGCAAACTAAAGTTGAACATTGAATGATCAGCATATCTTATTGAACATGTCAAATATAAAACAATTAGAGAAATTTCTTCTAAATCAGAAAATTTCGTTTTATAGACTTTTGAAGAATCTTACAAGTCTTATACAAGCTTTCTTTTAAACAAAACTATATATATATAAATAAATTTATAATCATCTAAGAAGCTTTTAATTACAATCTTAACGAATTTCTGTGATGCAATTAATTTACTTTAATTTTGACAAATAACCAGATATTTTCTTCAATAAAGAACATTAATGCTACAACATGTCTGATTTTGCACAGACGTTTAAAAAAAAAACGTGTTTTTTGTTTGCCATAGCTAATATGCTGGTAGAAGAAATAGGAGAAATAGAGAAATTCTTGTCTCACATTGCGCAAACCAGCGAAACATCCTAACAAGTTTCGTCCTGTTGGCAAAACACGTTTTTTGTATAACATAACTTCAGATTTTCAAGTGCATAAAAGTGATGTCCCTTTTTACAGCTGACTTTACAGAACTTTAACTAACTCATATTGTATATGTGCCTAAATTTACTTCCGCAAATATGTGTTCCTTAAAACTATTTTCTAGATGTAGACTTGTGTAATTATTTATAAATTATATAACAATTTCTTGGGTGGAGCCTGCATGCAATTTTCGATCCTAACAACCTCCAAGAGGTTAGTTTCTAAATTAAAATAATTGACGTCAATTAACAAAATTTCAAACTTCTAAATTCTTTTCTTTTTTTAAATATATAAATTTATTGGCCAATATAGTTTTTAAGAAATTTTCAAACCAATTATATTATGTAACTTTAGTTTAGTGATAAACATCTTAACTATAGATATGATCTTTTTTGAACTTAAAATATCAAGCTCGTTTATATTTTGTTAAATTCTGTAACTGTTTAAAAAGAAACTATCATCTTATAAACTAAAAAGGGGGGGGATAAGTTTTTTGAATCTTTTGATTAATTTTTTTTTTTTTAAATTATTATACTTTTACATTAAGGGCGTATAATTCTTTTTTTGATTAATTATAATTCTGTGAATTATTAAGCTGTGCTCATTGTTTTTTTTTTTATTGTTAAATTTTTGTAACTATAAATATATATATATACTAAAAGGGGGGATAAATTTTTAGAATCTGTTGATTAATTTTTTTTATCTAAATTATTATATGTTACAATTAAGGGCTTATAACTTTTACAATTTATGATCTTGTTAATCATAAGTTTTTTTTTTACTGATGATTTGTGTCAGGATGTCTTTTGTTGTAAATGACAAAGTCTGAACCGTCGAAATTTCTTTCTGTTTTCAATAAACTTGAGCCTTGTTAATTATTAAACTTGTCTTTGTCTTTTTTTTTATCTTTCTTTTCAAACATTGTTACCATTTTGGTTCCGCCTTTATTAAATTTAAGTCCCCTGGTAACATGTTTCTGGTAGCAGAGCGTGGTTAAATTAAATTCTAGTGTGGTTATCTCTAGATTATAGCGTGGTTAATTTTAAATTCTGGAACCCTAGTTAATTTTCAAAATTTTGCATTGGAACTATCTAAATTTAAATTCAAAATTTTCTTTGTTAAACAAGGCTCATTTTTATGTTTTGCAGCTTTTTCAAATACTGCACAACTGTTGCTGATGAAATTTTTTTATTTAGTTTAAATATTTAAATCTCTATAAATCTATAGTCTCTTTTTTATTATTTATTTATTTTATAAACACTTACACAAAAACTTCTAAACCAATTTCGATAAAATTTTTTTTTATTATTATTTTGTCTGCTTAAATATTTTTTTTTATATATATATATATTTACATACACTGCACACTAGTCATTCACTGAATTTGATCCAGACAGCGGGCTCATTCGGGAATCAAAAAAAATTTAAATAAATAATAAAATCCAAAAATAGTTAAAAACAAAAAAAAAAACAAAAAAAAAATTCAAAATCTCCTTCAAAAAAAATTTTTCTCGAGTTTTCTTTCGCTTGTCTGTATTAATTCATACTTACACACACACATATACACAACAACTACACTACATATAATTCTTGAGTCATTCTCTGGCTCTTTCACCTTTTTTTTTGCATAATCTTAAAAGAAATCTTTTTAAAAATTAATTGGTTTACTTTTTAATAATTATCAGCAACAGTTAAAATGGCAGTGGATTTGCTGCGATTAGTGGACCCGTTAAAGAACACGGAGCTTGCTTTTGAATTTTTTTTGGTCATCTTGAAGGAAAATTATTTTTATTTATTTTTTTTTTTTAATTTTATCATCATGAGCAATAGGCAAGATGGCGGTGGACTGGTTGATGCAGATGGTGGCATTTGTTTAATAGTAAATTGAAATGTTGAACACTTCTTTTAAAAAATATATCATTGTGTGCTAAATTTTCTTCTCTTTTCCAAATTATAGGGGCCCAGTTTTTGTATATAGGACGACATGGTTGGCCTGTTTGTCTTGATTAATTTATTTGGTTGTTTGTTATTAGCAGGTCAACATGTTTGTTTCCTAATTTAGTTTTTTGTTAGGGTTGAGAAAACCGGAGTTGGGTTTTCTCACATTGTGGGTCACCTTTTTATATTGTCTCTTTTGCCACACTCTTTTGCTACACCTTTTTTTTTACACTTCTTTCTTTTGTACATCTTTTTTTTAACACTTAAAAATTTTTGATGAAATTTTTTTTTTTACACCTTTTTGATTAATTTAAATTCCTTTTTGGGGCACATGATTAAAGATACACATACATAAGACCTTAAGTCAAATATTACATGCCCTGCCTTGCGCAGTAAAACCATTTTTGACTCCCCAACGTTTCATACTGCTTCTTTGTTCATTTTTTAAAAAAATGCATTATTTGTTTAGACCCTTCAAAATTCTTTTTTCTCACGGAAATTGTTAAGAGCCGTGAATAGTTTAAATTTCTCTTCGTATGGGAGAAGAGGAATTTAAAAATAACGACGCTGAGCATGATCTGACCTAATTGGCTTCAGGAGTTTTTCATTTATTTTTATTTATTTTTATAATTTAATGTTAAGGTCGGCTCAGAGGATACTCCCCCCGTCTGAGTCCGACCTTTCCTGCAATGCCATGTGCTATGCACATTCCCTCCCCTGGTCCCCGGAGTGGTCACCTCCTCTTGGCTTCCCGAGGTGCCACTCCACCCCTTTCCCCACGTACCTTAGAGTACAAAGTCAGTTCATGCACAGCAATGTCGACCTTTGCGTCACCCTTCAGCTCTTTCTGTCGGGGGCTTGACCCAATGATAGGCGGGAAGAGCTGAGACGCTATAGAAATTTCAAAATTTAATAAGTAAGTGCCGAAGGAGGCTACACCCTAGAGTGGTGATTATTAAAGCATTATGAAGCGTTGTTTCTATCAGGTGCCCCGTTGCTAAATTTTGTAGGAGGCCCTTCTGGCCCCTTTCCTTAGAATCCTTTTGGAGGCCCTTCTGGCCCTTGTCCCTTTTTTTTTCTAAATTTTGTGGGAGGCCCTTCTGGCCCCCTTTTCTGACTCTACCCTAACTCCGTCTTTCGGGGGGGGAGAGCTGTAGCATTCAAAAACACATTCGTAAATATACTTTCAACTTGCTTAGCCTTGACAGATGCTGGCACCTGGCGGCCCTCTCCAAAACCAAGCATCGCCTGACACCTGAATACAAAGTACAATTCGCCGGTCAAGCTAGCTTCCCTAATACCCGTCCACAGTCTAGATGTGATAACAACATGGTCTACATTCTGCATTACTCCGTTAACAAAAGTTCTTTCTTTCTCAAATTTTACAAGTCTTATACTACATCATGCTAATTTACAGTTTGTGCGCCTTAGTTTAAACAATCTCGTTCTAAAATGTAAAATAAATCATCATTTTTCTCGGTACAAGCTCACGTGAACTGCGACAGGATTAACCAGGTACTTCAACCTTACAGATTTTGTCATATTATAAATTTTGTTAATTTTTTAAAATAATTTGTTAAATATCATGTATTCTTTAAAATATGTATTTCATGTTTTATTTAATATTCTATTTTCTTTTGAAACTAAATGATTATAAAAAAATTTTCTTTTCTTAAAACATCATTTACAAAACCTTGTAAAGGCACATTTTAAGTTTTGAACAATTTTGTGAAATAAGTGCAAACTAAAGTTGAACATTGAATGATCAGCATATCTTATTGAACATGTCAAATATAAAACAATTAGAGAAATTTCTTCTAAATCAGAAAATTTCGTTTTATAGACTTTTGAAGAATCTTACAAGTCTTATACAAGCTTTCTTTTAAACAAAACTATATATATATAAATAAATTTATAATCATCTAAGAAGCTTTTAATTACAATCTTAACGAATTTCTGTGATGCAATTAATTTACTTTAATTTTGACAAATAACCAGATATTTTCTTCAATAAAGAACATTAATGCTACAACATGTCTGATTTTGCACAGACGTTTAAAAAAAAAACGTGTTTTTTGTTTGCCATAGCTAATATGCTGGTAGAAGAAATAGGAGAAATAGAGAAATTCTTGTCTCACATTGCGCAAACCAGCGAAACATCCTAACAAGTTTCGTCCTGTTGGCAAAACACGTTTTTTGTATAACATAACTTCAGATTTTCAAGTGCATAAAAGTGATGTCCCTTTTTACAGCTGACTTTACAGAACTTTAACTAACTCATATTGTATATGTGCCTAAATTTACTTCCGCAAATATGTGTTCCTTAAAACTATTTTCTAGATGTAGACTTGTGTAATTATTTATAAATTATATAACAATTTCTTGGGTGGAGCCTGCATGCAATTTTCGATCCTAACAACCTCCAAGAGGTTAGTTTCTAAATTAAAATAATTGACGTCAATTAACAAAATTTCAAACTTCTAAATTCTTTTCTTTTTTTAAATATATAAATTTATTGGCCAATATAGTTTTTAAGAAATTTTCAAACCAATTATATTATGTAACTTTAGTTTAGTGATAAACATCTTAACTATAGATATGATCTTTTTTGAACTTAAAATATCAAGCTCGTTTATATTTTGTTAAATTCTGTAACTGTTTAAAAAGAAACTATCATCTTATAAACTAAAAAGGGGGGGGATAAGTTTTTTGAATCTTTTGATTAATTTTTTTTTTTTTTAATTATTATACTTTTACATTAAGGGCGTATAATTCTTTTTTTGATTAATTATAATTCTGTGAATTATTAAGCTGTGCTCATTGTTTTTTTTTTTATTGTTAAATTTTTGTAACTATAAATATATATATATACTAAAAGGGGGGATAAATTTTTAGAATCTGTTGATTAATTTTTTTTATCTAAATTATTATATGTTACAATTAAGGGCTTATAACTTTTACAATTTATGATCTTGTTAATCATAAGTTTTTTTTTTACTGATGATTTGTGTCAGGATGTCTTTTGTTGTAAATGACAAAGTCTGAACCGTCGAAATTTCTTTCTGTTTTCAATAAACTTGAGCCTTGTTAATTATTAAACTTGTCTTTGTCTTTTTTTTTATCTTTCTTTTCAAACATTGTTACCATTTTGGTTCCGCCTTTATTAAATTTAAGTCCCCTGGTAACATTAGTTTCTCGAAACTGGTGGTCCTCGAAGCTGTACATATCTGAAGGAAGCTCCACTCAATTTGGTGTTATCGGTGACTCTGCCTTCCCGGATCTCATATATATACGAATACCGTTATCACATTTTATTTGTTGGTCAGAGTTCGAAATTTTACATTTTAAATAATAACTTTGAACAATTATTGTCATCGTAGAAAAGTGGAGTTGGTACCATTACAATGCAGAATTGAAATCTGCAATTTTTTTAATAATTTACTGTGTTATGAAATAAGCAATACACGAGAAATAAACAAGAAACTCCTTATGATCTTGTTCTTCGGGGTGCGACCGCGTCAATATTGTCTGCACGTTGAGTACAGCCGACGTTTCGGGCACTTCTCAAGGCTTAACAAATGACAAGTCAAATGTTAAGCCTTGAGAATGGACATCTGTAAAGTGCCCGAAACGTCGGCTGTACTCAACGTGCAGACAATATTGACGCGGTCGAACCCCGAAGAACAAGATCATAATGATGTTTGTGACCGTGGAAGTCTATCGTTCAAAATCAAAACAAGAAACTGTTTAAAATGGCTGACATTTCAATAGGGTTCTATATAATGTTACTGTAAGTCCCCTATACTAAATTGCATGTTTCTAATTTAAATTTTGTGTCGCTACATGATAAATGACAACGACGACAGACGGGTCTTAGAAAATCACTTTTTTTGTTGTCTTACGCCATAAATTGTGAAGATCAGTTATTTTGTTTGCGATTTCCAAAATTACCCTATACTGGGTAAGTAAAATGACTCAAAAATATTATTTATTGAACAAGAAATGTCAACTTTAATTTTGTTTATTGAAAAAGCATGTTTTGACATTAATAATTAATGATTCTAAATTTTCACAAAGATTAAATGTACTATATAATCGTTTAGTGACAGGTTTCGTCTTCAATTTGTCTTTCATATTGCTTCCACGAAGACACTGACATAGACTGCGATAAGCGATGGTTTAAATTACACTGAAAACATTACTGGTAAAGGTACACATATATATAGAGCTTTCCGTTTACGAAATAACACAACTAGGCTATAATCTCTATTTGAAAACTGGATTGGGAATTATATATATTTAGACATGATTTAGAGTTGTTCAACCACGACGGCTGTGTAATAATAATTTAATATGAATTCTTACATTATTAGATCCAGTTTTTAATAAGTTATACCGGTTTCGGCGTCGAAACGTCATTTTTAAGTATAAAAAGTCGATTGTGCATGGTGCAGTTTGTGTTTTGTTCTCTACAATGTTTTATGTTGTTGTATGTGCAGTATCCTCAAGGTAGGAATGTGTCTGGGGTGGAGAGAAAAGAGTGACACCCACACTTTGTTTGTTCCGTTTACTTTCAGCGGTACAACCCCAATAAAAAAATATAGACATCAAATGCGTCTACGTAAACGCGTATCCTACTTTCGTTTCTTTTATCGGTGTAAATAAGAATAAAACGTTTACAAAAGTCTGTCACGAAGTTGTAACTTTAGTAATTAAATGTCGCTAATTAGTAAATTGTGTACCTAGTTTTCTTGGAATTGGTTGTACCGTCAAGTCAGACTAGGGAAGCAAGTAGAAGGGAGGACACCCACCCCCCTTACACCAGACACAATCCTAGTCTGAGGCTACTGTAGTTTAAACTATAATTTATTGACGAAGCAAAATTCTGAAAACATTTCTCTCTTCTGAAGATGACGTTTCGACACTGAAATCAGTAGTACTTATATATAAAAGGAAAGAAAGGATTTTTAACGGACCCATAAGATAAGAATTCACGTTATGTTAATACATGTTAAAATATTTATATATGTTATATAGTTTAAAATATTTTTATGAACCTCCTAAAAGACTAGTGTCTGAGCAAGGACGATGTAAAGAGCTTGAATGCGATCTTGTGATGAAACATTGCTGTGTTTATGTCTGTAGACTTGTGTATGTTCAAGGCATAAAGCGTTCAACGAGTATGTTTATAAAACATGGAGAGCGTATGTTCAAGTGAAAAACTAAATTAGGAACATTAAGATGTAGAGCATTTTCATATTTAAAAAACTGTTGTTAAACCTTCAAATATGTTAATATGTCTGTTATGGCTTTCTTATATCGTTTTATTTCCCTTTTTATTGTTTCTTTGTATATTAATTTGATTGTTCTAACCTTAGTATGTTTTACTTTATTTATATATCTAACTGCTCCCGTAAATCCTCTTTAAACATTTTCTTTCTTTGTTATTACAGTTACTCTGTAACCAAAATTGTCAGATCGAAAAAAGTGAAAACGAAGGACGCCGTTTAAATATATATATATATATATATATATATATATATATATATATATATATATTTAAATAGGGTGTAAATTTGTTTCGCTTATGCTGTACACACTTCCACAACGTAAATTCTCTTTGATTAAAATCAAACTTCAATTTTTGTCAAGGTTCAATTTATGTCTTTTTCAAATTATTTCCGAATTCTTTTTTATATGCGTCTCTGCCCTCATGATTGGTTTATTGATTATCATATTTCAAATTTGAACAAAATCGGTAGAGCCGATTTTAATACATTCTGTAGAACAACCACAATAGACTAGGGCTGAGTTTTTTTGTTTTGTTTTTTACTGATATGTTATGAAATGACATTTGTAAGACTATGATATGTTAGAAACCTCTAAAAGGAATTATTACTGCTTGTTTGTGCTTTAGGTATTACCAAATGAATAAGGGATAATTTATTCATAGATAAACTAATTTAAACATACACACACACACACACACACACACACAAATCAGAAATTTAATTGGGATAACTAATGACTGTAAATGTAAAAGCAGAGCTGGAAATGTTTCTCCTGTGGTTGATCAATACCCTCCACCCTCCTTAAAGTAATATTAGCATGAGATCAAAGTTTCATCCAGACCTGGAAGTCTACAACTTTACTCGAACTATATACACGTATCTCTCAACAGAACCTGCCTAAGATACCTTTAGTAATTTAATCTCCTTCATCAGATTCCTACTTTATCGTTACCCCCCCCCCACCTTCTCTCTCTCTCTCTCTCTCGCTCTCTCTCTCTCTCTCTCTCTCTCTCTCTCTCTCTCTCTCTCTCTCTCTCTCTCTCTCTCTCTCTCTCTCTCTCTCTCTCTCTCTCTCTCTCTCTCTCTCTCTCTCTCTCTCTCTCTCTCTCTCTCTCTCTCTCTCTCTCTCTCTCTCTCTCTCTCTCTCTCTCTCTCTCTCTCTCTCTCTCTCTCTCTCTCTCTCTCTCTCTCTCTCTCTTTTTGGTCTCACTCTCCGTTTGTCCCTCTCCTCTTTCAAAACAACATAAAAACATGAATTGACAGACTCGTAGTCAAATTGAACTATTTTTTGTGCACACAGCCTAATTTCACCAACCATCAAAGAAGCCCACTAGAGGGTGTGATTGAATTTTCAAATATAAATCCATATTTCGTATTACAGCATTCCATATAAAATCACAATATAGTTTTATTCTGGAAATATAAAAACGGTTAGGGGGATAATGTCTCTGAAGATTTGTTGAAATTATAAAATTTTAAAATCCAAAAATAAACTCCTAATCCACAAATTTGAAAGAACAAAATAACACAAATCAATCAATAGATAACCTGGTTAGAAATTTGAAAAATGATAATTTTATTTTTGAAATCGTACTTACCCTTAAAAAGAAAAATTCTTTTCCAAACAATACACTTATCTCAATTATTCAATTTATCTAATAATTTTATGGTAATTTAAGTGTTCCGTATAAAATAAAAGTATAATAGAACTGAAGTTATTTCAATATTATAGGTGAATTGACACCAAGACGTAAGCAGTTGTGTTGCTATAGACTATAGATAAGCTAAATACAGATATTGTAGGATTGGTCAGATATAAACACATATGCAAGCTATCATATTAGGGGATGTTGAGGAGAATACAGCTCGAGGCTCGAGGCCTATTAATCATCTACCCTTCTCTTTCACACAAACCACCCCATGCTCTCCCACTTTTCACTGTTCTCCACATAAATGATGTGTTTTATATTCCCGATTTATCACAGTCTGTACGCTTCGCATTTGAAACATGTTATTTCCTAAATTTAACAATATTGTATTATTGAAAAATGTTTTACGTGGTAGGCGTAAAATATATAAAAACAGTTTTATTTTACAGTAAAATGATAAACTAAATGTACAACAAACTGCGGAATAACATTGTATTGTATTTCTTTTCCAAAACTAACAGAAATATTATTTGTCGTTTTTACAAAAATATCTTTAAATAACAAACAAAAAACAACTGGATACCTCGTGGTTCTTGCCCCACACCATCATACAATCAGATCCTCTAAATGCAATGCTCAAAAATCGTTTTTTTGGGCCTCGTGGGAAATGTTAAATTATACCTGTAGATCAAGGGATCTGAACAAGTAGAGAAAATTTGTTTAAAACAAAATTCAGTTTCAATTTTTTTTTAATAACTTCCTTTTGGTCAATATAGAATTTTTGATAAAATTACATGCGGAATTGAAATCTGCAAAGTTTTACCTGATTTAGGAGTTTTTAGTAGAATAACCCAAGAGATATGATCAAAAACATTTTTAAATAGCCACATTTTGTGACATTAATTCGATTTTTATGAGCACACTATTAAGATATCAAATTTCATGTTTATATCTTATTTTTCTGATCGCTTTCGTGTTTGCGTACTGGTGATAACAACGACGAACAGACCGTATGTCGAAAAAGAAATTTTCGTTTTTCTAAGACCATGAAAAGTGGAAGATCAACACAAAAACGCAGGTCGCAATTTGTTGCTACTACAAAACTTACACTTCGTAGGCCTATAATACTAGTTAACTAGCAAAACAATGAAATGAGAAAAAAGTATAATTGGATTCTATACCATGTACAGTAATAATATAAATAATTAAATTTTAAAAATAATGTATAAAAGCATTTCTTTGAAAACAAAATAATAAATTCAGATTTACCGGTGCAATATTGGCTTCTGAAGTCTAAAGGGTGAATCATGTTTGAATACATTTCCTTTGTGAAACGAATAATCCGGTATGCATCTACTTGAACCCCCTTCAAAGACTAGGGTATTGATCGAGGGAGGGTGGAAGGAGAATCAAATATTGAATTAGGTTATCTTTCCTGACACGGTTCCAACAATCAGGCAAACCGTTTAGTCCACTTCAGCGTTTAGTCGTAACAATACAATTTACTCTAACTCCAATCTTCAGTTGGATTTATTATGTATTTGAAATACAGTTGATAACTCTACAATTATTACAATATTCTATATTTTTGTAAAGATTTACATAATTTTTACAATAATTCTTCTTCAAGTCTTCAATATAACGAGTACGGGCTTAGCGATCCCGATGTCTAGCTGAATCTACACCTTTGTTCGCATAATCTTGCGATCCCTCTCTTTCATCCTTTCTGACAGGTCGCTCTTGACCAACTGTTATTCTTTTCTGAACCTGGCTTCATTAGAATATTCGACGACTACAGGTCTTCCTTCTTTTTCACCTACCCAATATACGAATTTTGTTAATCGTCAACACTTTCAAGATATGTTTTTTAACTAATCTTTACGGTCTTAGGAAATGGTAAAAGTGATTGTCGACATGCCGTCCATCCGTCATCGTTGTCGTCTGCAAGTACAAATGTACAGGTTTCATCTGAGCTGTGGAGTTTAGGTGCGGAGTGGGTCTAGGCGTGGTCTAAGCAGCAGTGAGGTGGTGGGGGAAGCGGCCGCCTCAGTCTGTGTCGGGTATTGGTACTTACAACGATGTCTGCAAGACCACTGGATCGTGGACAGTAGCCGGCGCCGACTGTTTCCCCTACAATGCCTCAGTCCCCACGTGGCCTCGAACTACAAACTTGTACCTCCCCTCCACGCGCAGCTCACAGCTCAGATGAAACCTGTCCATTTATAAGCAAGATTACGGGCCAAAGAAATTAAGATAGGAACACTGAATTTGATATATAGATTACTATATTGTGGTCTTATAGAATCCTATCTATAATCAGAAAAATCGAATTAAAAATGTTAGGCGGCCATTTTAAACCGTTTTCATTAATAACTCGTATTTTATTCTATTTAAACACACTAAATTAGATAAAAAATTTAAGATTTCAATTCTGCATGTTATGGTACCAACCCCACTTTTCTATGATGAGTATTCATGAAATTATTATAAAGAAAATGTAATATAATGAAATTTGTGTAATTTGATGTCGGATAGGGTCATTTCATTGGTACGAGCGTAGCGAGTTTCTCCAAGTATGTACAGCTTCGAGGCCCGGCAGGGAGACACTGACACGACTGAAGTGAGAGGAGAGTTTTTTTTTTAAATATACACATCTATAAGCATAGTTGCCGTCAAGAAAGTTTACAATTACACTGGAAAACCAGTGTCCCAACAATCTTAACCTACTTGATAAGACCCCTCGAAATATCAATACAATTTAACATTCCTACAAGCCCCAAGAAACCAAATTTTAAACATAAATTTAGAGGATCAGTGTGTACTACATTTTAGGTTGGGCTGGGTACTACAATAATAACGATCATCATTTTCTTTTATATTCCTACATAGACAATTATATTGCATACAATTTACAGCCATGTCTAGCCTTGTCAAATTATTATTACTAGTTGACCCGTTTAGGAAAGTAAATACTATATTTCAAATAAAGAAAAGTAATAAATATAAATAACGGTGCACAAACTTTCTGAAATGAGCATTCGCAATCAAAATTTTAATTAAACAAAACGATCCGTTATCAAAAATGTCAGTTACGTAGTTTAGTTTTCAGTCAAAGTGAATATCAACACTTCACGTCTTACATTTTTTAGAATATAAAACAATATTTATATATTTAAATAATCTCTTTCTTCCCTTGTGTCGTAAACTCGTCCTACAAATATTGAAAGATGAAATCTAGTTTAATGACGGCATTCAGGTTCGGTTTGACTTAACAGTAACTTAATATTATTTCCAGCGAGTATAAACCAAAATTTGAATTAATTGGTACATTCAATTTTTATAAATCTTTTCTTCTGTAGTTCAATGGCAATTTTTATGTTTTTTAGGCATATCTCACAAACCAACATGTTTTAATAGATGGCCACTAATACGTTTCAAGTACACTTCTTTTATAAAATGATCAAATCCGTTACAGCCGATTTTCATAAATTGGAAATTTGTGCTTTTGTCTTACTGCAGATATCCCCAATATTTTAAGTTATGAAAATAAATGAAAAAGTCCCAATATACAAACACCGGGGCACGCCAAATTTCATTAAATTGGTTGAATATAACAAATTTTTTAAACACTTCTTTGGAGGCAGAGTACACATACAACTTCTCCTTAAAATCTTTACACGACTGAGTTGATAAGTGTGATTGACGATTGACTGTGGAAACCTGGACCAAATTAAAGCACTATAAACAGCTTCAGTAGAGACAGAAAGAGAGCTACATCTACTAATCACACACCCTTTAATTTGCATAAATAATGTGTGTTATAATCCAGATGTATCACAGCTCTGATTCTCTCAGTAAAGGGCATCATTTTATTTCCTTACTTTAGCATTACTGGAGTCTTCAATAACATTGATTTAGTGATCTATTAACAGTAACCCCTTAACCAAATACAAGGACTATATCCAGCCACAGTAGAGACAAAAAGAGAAAACTACATCTATAAGTCAACACCTCATTATCACAGTTCTCGTTCTTTTTCTATTTATTAAAATTACAAAACTTTATGACTATATGCAGATAAGTTATTTGATATAAGTTATAAAAGTAATTAGCAATAAACAAATTGAAAACAAATCTTCGTTATATATCAGTAATATTTTAATCTTATTAACACACCTTTATTGTCGTCAAAAGTAGTACTTGTTGGTGGCTTTCACTGTTTCACCTTCATTAGAGGCATCATCAGGAGTAACACACGTAATTCACACAATACGTTCACCTACAAACAGATCTGTATACAAAGAAAAGTATGGTAATCAATTAAAATAGTGGTTCAGAAGGCTAAAAATTGGATTAATTATTAATCTGTTAGGCTGCTACCTATGATTTTGATTTTCATTTTTCCTTTAACCGGATTAAACCGCTTATAATATATGAATTGAACCTCTATTAGTTGAAGGTTAGTGTTTGATTTTGTTCACTTTGTATAACATAATACTGAAAATGACTCCAAAGAATACTAAAATGAAAGCTGATTCGCTTAATTTACTAAATTACAGTCAACTATTCATACTATAAATTGCCGCTGTAATATTGTAATATAAGTTTGTTGTTAAAGTAACATATTTCGCTTACTTTATAAACTTCCCCTCTCGCTCACTCACATGGTAATGATCTCCACATCTCATTCCCTGCCGCAAAGTTTTCCTCTATATATCACAACCCCACTTTATTTGTCCACAAAGTGTACACGGAAGAACTTGGCGTTTTATTTGGAAATATCTTCATATTTTCAACGTAACTTAGATAAAAACTTTCATTCACAATTAAATCATTAGAACATTATGACAAAGGAGTTTTAATTTATAAATACCCATGTTCGAATTTTATAATGAGTTTGACGATATTAAATAATTATAGAAAGTTAATAACCTTCTAACTTGATAAAACTCACCGATTCTTTAATGACGTTTAAGCTCGCTTTTGCTGAAAAGTATTCCAAAATTGATTGTAGGATATTAAAGTATTGACTTTTGAAAGTGCTAAAGGCACAACAGTTATCATTCAACTATCACCTAATAAACATATATTTTAAAAAAAGAGGTTAATCGCCCCAATCACAATTTGTTAAAATTTATATCTATGTATAAACAAGATTAAAGGTTATTTCAAAGTCAACGAAACACAAATGACGGTTACCCTATTAAGGGGATACGCCTCCTCCAATGGTCAATTTTTATTAAATTGTGTTTTTTATTTTAAATTAATGTACATATTCTTAGAAATGTTTGAGTGAAATTTCAAACTGTTTTGAAAATTATTTCCTATTTTTTTGGTTGTTTTAGTACGTTGGCGCAACTTGCGAAATTTTCATTTTCAAGCAACCTCTTTCATATGGGCGTTCTTTACAGCATATTTTATTGCTTTATTTTCCAATCTACAAACTAACTAGCAATACGCTTTCTAAGGTTTATAATTTATATAGGTATTTTAGGAAATAAACATTTATATAATGTAACTTGGTTTTGTTACAGTACCTCATTACATTATATGATGTGATATTTTTATGATCTAGCACTGCAACAGCGGTTTGCTGTGACAACAATGATGTAAGCTGTTGTTTTGATTTTAGGTTATGTTTACTATTGTGTTCATTTGAAGTGAGTTTATTTTTATGTTACAGTTCATAGTAATAAAATTAATACCATTTTGAACAAGTATGTGTTTAGTTGCGAAGGTAAACTAGGTGTAGAGGCAAACATTTGTGTCGAACATTGTTTAGACCCTTTGGATAATTTTATAATAGGTAGATGCTATATCATACATAGGCATATAGCTGTTACAAGTCCTAAACATGGGAAGAAACATAAAACATAGATGAAGATTGCCCATGAAATAAAAACATTTGGTGCAGGGGACTTTTAGAAGGTACCAAACATTGAATATTTAATATTTGATTCATAGTAAATCTTTAAACCCCATTTGCCACTTATCATTTTCCCCCCGTTTTCAAACAAAAGATTTTGAATAACTTTTGACCCATAAAAGATAGAGCTTTGAAATTTTTACCACTTTATCTTTATAAGATTTGCCAGCTTTTTAACTATGGAAATCATTTTACAAGCTATATTCCTCATTTTATAAAAGTTTTAAAAAGAAAATTTTTAAATTTTAACTTTCAAAAGATTTGAAACCATATAACTTTAGTTACATACTAGCTAGAATATTTTCCATAGTTGGAAAACTGTATTGATATATGTAGAATGAGCGTTTAAAATTTTAGATAAAATGGTTCAAAAGCAAGAAAATTATTCAAAATTTTGTTAAATACCTAAAAAAACTTTTTAAAAGATGAAATAAGTAAAATTTATCAACACTAAGGGTAGGACAACTTTTTTTATTTATTTTTCCTTGTCTTTCATTATAACAAAGCTAAAAAAATATTATTTATGGTTTCAATTTCAAAAATAGGAAAACAATATTCCGGAGGAGGCGTATCCCCTTAAACACTTAAATGTTGAACTTTATGGTTATATACAATTAACCTCATCTAAATAGAAATGTTTGAACTTACAAAATGAGTTCTCTTTGTATATTACACGTACAACAAAAGATATTCCATAAAATATCTTGATCTCATACACAGAAACTCTTTATATAAAAATACACATGAACTTTAGCACTATGGGTTCACGTGCCACCTTTAGGGACTAATAATAATGTGATTAGTACTTTTGGGGAATACTAAACTCATAAATCCCGTTTACTCATAAAATAACTATAAGATGATCTAATGATCAAAACTAGGTATTAACTTCATTAATTTCAAACTTTTACTACTAATATAATAAACTTTAATAAAATGTTCTTCATATATTCATATGACGTTGTATTGACTATATACAGCTCATTGGTCCTCTTCGCTCACTAGCTATCTCACACTACCTGTTCATCTATATTCGTCATTTGAGAATTCTTTCCCCCATTCGGATTTATTGTTTCCTTTAATAGTATATTTCATCACTAGGACCAAAAGTGAAGCTATTTGATACAAGCTCAAGTTTAACGAAACTTCAAATTAAAATGAGCGAGGATCGAAAAGCTTCTTTTGGTCGTATTGATGAAATATATTTTTCGTTATACTGCAAACAATATAAGAAAACAATTTCACAAAAATTAAAATATTATAACCTATTTACCTTCAAAAGTTTGCATAAGTTGCGCAAGTTTGCAGCTATTACAGCTGTTTAGTTTGTCTTAGTGGTACCCTAATTATAACGATGGTAACAGCTGTTTTATCGGTTGTTTTTATAGATTCATTACAAACGTTAATTAATTCGTATAAACGAAGTAACAGCTGATGACGTCGACCTCATCTGATGTTTTTAGGTCCTAGGACTAAAAAGAACAACTTTAACATCTCAGTGCATCTATTAAAAACAGCTGTTTTTGAAGCAGTATGACGAAAACTTTTTTTTTCTTCTTTTTTCATACTCTGGTGTTTATTTGGACCGCCGACATCCCTTTATAAACCTCCGATCAGTAATCTTCTATTCAAACATATTTTTGCCTAATGAAACTTGATGTTTACGTATCTATTGTTAATAGTCTTTCATTTAAAGTAACGTACTTCTTACAGTAGATTGTCATCAAATGACAGAATGGAGCGAAGCAAGTTAGTCATTATAACCAGTATAACCATTATAAATTCCAAATAAACTATTAATTATTAAAAACTGTAAAAACCCTCATAAACTACAATTATCACTTAACATAATTAGTTCTGCAATATACACTATATATATATTAACATTCAGAGAGCTGAAGTAAATAATTGACGGATAGTCTCTATAAGGGCTTATTATTTACACTTTTTTTATTTTATTATTTTTTTATAAGGCGATGATGACCTCAAAGTTTTTCGACCTTAAACAACAAGGGAAAATGAACGATTGTTTTCTCTTGTGAGATTTTATGTGAAAATGTTTTTGCCATAGTTTTAACATCTTAAAGAAGAAAACCAATAGTCCTGTCTTGTGAAGATTATCTGTCATGTATCTACTTGGTTAAGCTAACCTCGCAATGTTTCAAACGTTAATAAATTTGTAAAATTGGTTGTTATAGTAATGATTGTTGAAACAGTTTAAACTTTCAAGAAGCAGTCAGCTAATTCTTCACTTCTTGTAGAATTAGTGCATTTGACATTCTTCAATCAATTAAAACCTGTGATTTGAATTTAAAATTATAAAACCACTTTGTTAAAACTGTGCTAATTATATGCCAAATATCGTGATGATTAGTCTAATAGTTTTCGAGGTTTATTGGTTTCGATTTCCAAGGAAACTCCGCTCCAATCAGTGAGATTATAGTTTGAATCGTCAAAAAAAAAATCGTTTTGTCGTCTATCTATTTTCGTTTTAGCTGTCGTCTGTAGGTAAGCACGATAGCGCATACATAATCAAGAGACTATTCATATACAGAATCATAAATACAGAAAAATCAAATATGTCAAAATGGTGGTCATTATAAATAGTTTTTGTTTATATATCTTGTTGTAATTACATAACCTTATTTTAATTACAATTTAGTTTTGGGAAAGGCATGTAAGAGACAGTACAGTTTTACACAGTTTATTTTCAAAATGAAGTCGCAGATATTGAGATATTGAATTGCGACAAACTGAGCAAATGACACCAATTACATAACCTACACCCCTTCATGTTAGAGAATGAGATTAATCAAGATATTTCCTCCCCTCTTCTCCACCCCCGAGCAGCTTGGATATTTTAGCACTACAGTAGATAATGAACAAGAGCAACTTTTCACGAGGGGAAACATAAAGTTTGTGTTTCCTTTGGAAATGGAATAGAAATATAATTAATTTTTATTTACCGTATATTTTTATTTTCTATACAAAATCGTTGATTATAAATTGCCTTCAGCTTCTCTTTAAAAATGATTTATTACAATACGGAGATAATTTTACACCCGTTTAAAACACCACATCGTTTTAATTTTTAAACCGTTTCAAAGAATATTGCATTGAATTGTTTTCTTTAGTGCTTATATTTTTAAGTTGAATGTATATTTCAAGTTTTCGTTCAAAACAATAATTTTACTTTTTACAGGCGAGCATTTTATTTCTTGCTTTAAAAACCGTCACTTCAACCTAGAAAGCTGTTTGTTGAAAACAAAATAGATTCCAAATCGGGACCATTGAAGCTTTGATGACAGAAGGTCAGTCGACTACTTTCATCGCATTATGGAATTAAAAGTCCTGCTTAATAATCAGAGATGCAAAGGAACAGAGATAACTTTCCAGTGGATTCCAGTTCACTGAAAAAGGTAATGATAAAGCCGATCAAAAAGTAAAAAGGAGGTTGCCAGAATGGACCCCTATAACAACATTCCTTTCAGTGTAAAAGAGGGCAGCGGAGTGCAGGATCAGCAGGACGTGGATAGAACGATGACTCCGCAGGATGACCGCGTCGAAACCGTCGAACACTTGGTGGACGCCAAGGAAATGCCAATGAGAGAAATTGCAGAGCGCTGAATCGTGCAGTAAACATACAGGTTCCATCTTGATGCCAACATGAACCTCACACCTTGACGTTATTTTAAAATTACACGTTCGTTTGTTATTAACAATCCATTTTTTGATCTAGGCGAACTTTCTGATGAATGTAGATATTTGAGTGTTTGAATCAAATAACTACTAAATTTAAACCCTAAAAACTAGCTTAATTTATTTATTCTTTCTTTTTTTAGTTCAATAAAACAACACTAAATCATTAGACAATCTTACTAATCTGTCTAAAAATTTGTGAAACCTAACGCTCACAAAGGCAATAATTCATATTGTAAAATCGAGCTGTTTAATTTGCCTTATCTACGACATTATTCTTTCAATTTTTTTGTTCTATAAATTCTATGACTACAACAATTTTTGAAAGACATTATCTAATAAACTTTTGCATATTCGAAAAAAATGTAAATAACATAATTTTTTAATGTGATAAAATCTGTAATAAAAAATATGAGTTACGTTTGAAAATAGTAACTACACTCTTTCGTTGTAAAATGTTTTAAAATATGCATTTCTAAGAGGCTCTCTAGGGCCTAGCCGACTTCAAGAAAGTAGTAATATATATATATATAATTAGGAAGTGCAGAAAACCTACCTAACAACTGTTTTTAACAAGCTTACCCTATACTGCTTATAATAGGTAAGACAGGTTAATCTACCAATACAATTTAACATTTCCTACAAAGCTAAAAAACTAAATTTTGGCCATTAGATATAGAGAATCTGTTACTATTACATTGTATGATCGGACTGGGTAAGTTCCACGATGGTGCCTATCAACTTGTTTCTTATTTATTTCAATATAATATTAAGATTTTTAAAATAAACAAAAACATTATGTTGATAGTTTGTGAATGGCGTCGTCTAAATAATGAATTTTTTTGTAATACAATATTTTATATACAATAACATGTAATGGAATGATAAAAGTCAAGTAATATGGATATTAAAGCATGCATAAAGTATTCGGTAATGACTTCAACTCTGTTACGACCTCTTTGAGTTTTCTGTAAGGGATAAAACATCCCCCTCGTTAATATTTGAACACCGAGAGAACTTTACCGGAGAAAATAGAAACTTTTATTAATTCCTTTGATGGTGAAATGTGTTTTGATTTTATCCTCTCTTCTCAGAGTTTGACTACTTCAAAAGTCCAATTTAATGTTTCGTTGATATTTATTTTAAAAGCGATATCTCTATTACATTTCTCCTGTAGATGACGACATCTTAGTAAGTAAGTTAATTGCTTGGTTAAATTTCGAGAAAATATATTAAACCTTCCCCACGTTAAATTGAGCACTTCCATGTATTTTTTCTCAGGTTTTGTAAAATCTACAGAACCGAATGTATATGTGGTTAATATTACCCACTGCATGTCAAAAAAGAGTTTATTTTTCTAAAATGGAGCCATAATTAACTAATTCTAAAAACGTCCCGTTAAAAGAGAAAAACAATTAGTAGAATGTAAAGTAAAAATTTTAATAAGATAAATCAAGTAATTTTTGTTTAAAAGGATTATAAACTAGAAATAAACACAACTTTCAGAAAACAGCATTTAAAATAACCATACTTTTTTAAAGACAGCCTGACTGTCGTTTAAACTTAATAATAACCTAATGTCACATATCTCAAAAACTATTAGACCTATTAATTTGTTTTGTCTATTAAAAGATCTTTTATTTTTTAGTTGTTTCCGTTTTTGAAAATTATGAATTTTGTTAACATAAGTTGTACTTAAATCAAAAATCAAATTAATATTTAACTTGAGCACAAATTCTTACAACGTATATTAACAGAAGTGAGTTGTATCATAACCTCAAAGTTTGTCTATTTTAAACTAATGTCTAAAGTTTCATCAATATTTTCTATACTTATAGGTAATTGTTTAAAACAGATATGTGTAAATTTTGAGGTTATGTAACAGACCAATCAACCTATCTTATTTTATTTATAATTCAATATTTTTGTTTAAAAAGCTATAGAAATAGAGATTTAAAAAAAAAAAAGTACCATATGTCAATTTATATTGTTAATACCAAATTGTGCTCACCTCCGAAGAGATAAAATTTTGGTGTACCTTAAAATGTCTCTAATAACCGATTTAGCAATAAACTTGCCCCCTCCACCCTTAGATCAAACATGTTTTGTTTTAAATTACTAGACTCTGCTCTTATCCTATCCTAATCTAACCTAACCTAAACTTGGGTACTGCTATAGCTTATATTTGTTACAAACTCGGTGACTAAAAAAATTTTAATTTACTAACATAAAACCATTCTGTTAAAACTAAAATCGTTAAAAAGCAAGCTGTACACCAGAGCAATGCGATCTGATAACAGGTGACATTTTGTCGAGTCTGTTGATGAGTTGTAATGATGATCTATTCCGGTAAATGACGTTATAACGATGTCTTATTATTGGAAAAACAGAAGAAAAGAGTTATTAGGTGCAGTCATATAATTTAAATAATATGCAACACAGTAGCTACAAACGAAGTAGCCTATCTCATCACGATAAGAATTTTATAGAATGGGCACTGAAAGTTTTTTCTACTCGTGACTAATTCTCGTGATTTTTCACTTGTGTCTTTTAATTCGCCTACAATGACCTTCCAGGCAAAACCTACTACGTCAGTTATATGGTATCCAATTCAAAATTCATAAACAAGGGTATTCTTCAACACTATTGACGAATGAAATAATAAACTCGCATCTTCAGCCTTATTTGTACCTCTGAATATATTTTATCGCTTTGAATTATCCTACGATACTAAGCGAAGTTGATAGGCCAAACGTGTAGCCTAAGACATGTTCCGATGCATGTCGTTATCGTATTGTACACATGTTTAGTCACTACAACACGATTTGTCCGCACACTAGCGATATCCATCTTCTAAGATAATAATCGCGTATCGTAACGGTCTTCTGTGCGACTGGCTTTAACATCTGTTAATAAACACAATTAGGCAGTAACTTACATGAAATTTTCTGCTGATAAATAATACGATGATCACCAAACGAAGTCATCGCAAGGATTTCCTGTTACACACACATAACTATAATTAGTTTATACACACACAAATACACTTCTTAATAATTCATAAAATGAATTCAACAAATATAACCTCACCAGCGATCAATCGAACGACTGTTGAAAGGAGGCGTTGCGCAACATTTTAAGATTTAAGATATAGATAAGACAGTAGCTTGATGACCAACTAATTATCATGTCTTTGTCTGTAGTGCATTATTGTACATTTAAATGCATTGGTTAGCGACATTATTAAAAGGCCCATAATGTCTCTTATTTGTTCAAAGACCTTGATTGTGCTTTCCATTAGAGTCCATGCAAGTCCTTTCACTTCTACTCCTCCCTATTCAACTCTTTACAGACCAGAAGATTGGTTTCAATGTACTGACATCCGCAACAGACTTTAAGCTGTAAGGGTCACCTGGATATTGTTTAATCAATAATGTTGGTTAATGCTTCCCAAAGCCAAGAAGAAATGAAACGTAAAAAAGAGAACTAATTCAGTCCCTAGCTTGTGCCAAGATATTAGCTTATGACCCTAGAGTAGTAAGCTACTGATTACAAAAGATGGCCCATATTCCCTCATGGCCCTAAGCTAGTAAGCTCTTGATTATAACAGATGGCCAATATTCCCTCATGGGTCTAGGCTAGTAAGCTATTGATTACAAAAGATGGCCGATATTACCTCTTGGTCCTAGACTAGTAAGCTATTGATTACTAAAGATGGCTGATATTCCCTCTTGGCCCTAGGCTAGTAAGCTATTGATTATAACAGATGGCCAATATTCCCTCATGGCCCTAGGCTAGTAAGCTATTGATTACAAAATATGGCCGATATTCCCTCATAGCCCTAGACTAGTAAGCTATTGATTACAAAAGATCGTCAATATTCCCTCATGGCTCTAAGCTAGTAAGCTCTTGATTATAATAGATGGCCAATAATACCTCATGGCTCTAAGCTAGTAAGCTCTTGATTATAATAGATGGCCAATAATACCTCATGGCTCTAAGCTAGTAAGCTCTTGATTATAATAGATGGCCAATAATCCCACATGGGCCTAGGCTAAAAAGCTATTGATTATAACAGATGGCCAATATTCCCTCATGGCCCTAGGCTAGTAAGCTATTGATTACAAAATATGGCCGATATTCCCTCATAGCCCTAGACTATTAAGCTATTGATTACAAAAGATCGTCAATATTCCCTCATGGCTCTAAGCTAGTAAGCTCTTGATTATAATAGATGGTCAATAATACCTCATGGCTCTAAGCTAGAAAGCTCTTGATTATAATAGATGGCCAATAATCCCACATGGGCCTAGGCTAGTAAGCTCTTGATTATAACTGATGGCCAATATTCCATCATGGGTCTAGGCTAGTAAGCTATTGATTACAAAATATGGCCGATATTACCTCTTGGTCCTAGGCTAGTAAGCTATTGATTACAAAAGATGGCCGATATTCCCTCTTGGCCCTAGGCTAGTAAGCTTTTGATTATAACAGATGGCCAATATTCCCTCATGGGTCTAGGCTAGTAAGCTATTGATTACAAAAGATGGCTGATATTCCCTCTTGGCTCTAGGCTAGTAAGCTATTGATTATAACAGATGGCCAATATTCCCTCATGGCCCTACGATAGTAAGCTATTGATTACAAAAGATGTCCCATATTCCAACATATCCCTAGACTAATATGCTATTGATAACAAAAGATGACCCATATACCCGAAACGTCGTGTAATAGTTTTCATAAACACACATAATAGCAAACGTTCGAGAAACGTATACAATAAATAGTGTTTATTCTCAAACTCAAATGAACAACTCATCCGACTTTGAAGAAAGAACGAAATAATTTGTAACAAAACTATTCAACACCCGCATGATAAATGGTTTAAATTGTCGTCAGTCAGTAAGAAATCCAAACATTTGATTTGGGTTTTCTTGTTGAGGGGGAAAGCATTGTAGTATGTCACTCCCATAACGGATCAATATCTTCCCTCTCAAGTTTAAAAGTTGAAGCACGGCGGAGTTATTCATTCCATAAAAGAAACGTCTCTCGAGCAATTGTCATTCTCATTCATAACTTAGCTTGGATGAAATGACGTCACGATTAAGTAATATAATTTTCATTAATTTACTTTTATCTCTAAGGTTTAGCCTTGTGAAACTTATTGTGTTATAAACCAATATACTGCTTTCGTACAAAAAAAACTCTTTATCTCTTGAATAAATTCGCTCATTACGTTTTTAAGATATGTGACGGATCAAAAAATTGTTGTCGAGTTTTTTGTGTGGAGTGCTGTCTGTAATCTGAGCGCTCGATTAATATTGACGGAACCAAAGTTAAACAATATTCAACAACATAAATCGGACGACAATCAAAGTATTTAAGAGAAGCCAATAAACCTTTCCTATTTATAAAATTAAATCTCGTTGTAAGATTAACAAACAACACCAACCATCCCTGATATACTCAACTTTTTTCTAAACAGTTATAATTATGTGTAAAAACATTGGACAATTTTCCTGATAACCTCACTGAAAAAATTCATTATTTTACTATACGGAATATTGAGATGGGAACCTGTTATTGTAGTGCAGGAACTCACATATCTTGGAGTCTGGATCGAGAGAAACCTACCATTCTCAAAGCACTTGAGGAAAACCGTTGAAAAAGCAAAGAACTTATTCCACGAAATAACTTAACTCTATACACAGATTCCATTCATTCAACATACAGCACATTTACACTATTCGAAATTTTATAACAAAATTCAAGCATTCTATTCAAAATGTTAATGTTTAATCACCAACACAGCTTCATATGTTTACAACATAACTCTACATATAAACTCCATTGATTAACATACAGTACAATTACACTATTCGAAATTTCGCAACAAAATTCAAAACCACAAAAATACACTTGCCAGAACAATGTTTAATTAAACCAGTTAATCCACGACGACTTCGGTGGCGTTGGAATGGAGACCTTCTGGATCAATATCACTGAACATTTGCTAAGAGGCAATAATTCATAATAATATTCATGCTATCTCTATTCTATATCATATCATTTGGTTGTTGTATAATTTAAATAAAATATTATAAATTAACAACATCAATCCACGCATTTGATCTTTAGAACACTCACGTACGAGAGACATCATTCCAAAAACTACTTTTTTAAAACTCAGGAGACCTCAAAATGGATATATCAGCTAACACTCGACCTCTATTTTTGGCCCAATCACATAACTTTCTCTATCCTACGAGTATAATAGAAAGTAAAAATGGTAGAAAAATTTCCAAGTTGAAACAATTTTCTGTTGTTAATTACGTCTGACCATGAGTCTACAACTTGTTGTACATAACATTATGATCTATGTATTTATAAAAACAAACATCCTACCTCATCAATATTCAGCTCAACGTCCCGAGACAGAAATTGAAATTAATTTAAATCCACTCTTAAAATTGAAAAAGGCGACCATAAGTTACATTTACTAATTTATTAATAACAGAAACCAAATTTATTAAAACACAATCTTATAAACTATACAAAACGTTTCGAGAGTATAAATCAACTCACGTTATTAGGTGATAAACTAGAATAAAGAAAAGATGAAAAACAACAATATAGCCTAACCCTGTGGGAAATTAAAACTAATAAAAGACTATACGACAAAAATAACTAGTAGTGGGTGTGGTGCCAAGAAATAGTGCCCTAACGGTTTATCAGGTTGAACAACATTTGTCCTGTCTCTTAAACGTTTAATTATTTTTATAATTTCCCACATGGCTCTAGGCTATGTTGGTGTTTTACACTTTCTCCATTTTCTACGTTTACTTGATAGCCGGAGTTGATTTATACTTTAGAAACGTCGTATGTTATTTTATGATAGCAAATGTCAGATTAAACCATATTAATAATCATCATTATCAAATAACTTAAAATAACATAACCTTAAATTTATTGAGTTATTATTGCAAAGAATTGTAGTTAAATTCAAGAAGAGCGTTATTTTAAATAATTTATTGAATCACAACTTGTAAAATAGTCTGTAAATTTCAATATGGCAGCAGTATGAATCAGTCTTTCTTTAGTTCCTTGTTTGTACATGAATCTACAACAATTCACTTTGTTCAGTTTAGTGGTCTGTATATATATCAAGGTTGAGGACGTAAAGAACCGTCCTATCATGTCACCTGGGTACCGGGTATTTTAGGTTATGTTTGACATGAAATTCAACTTTCAACATCCCATCAACAATACTAGGTCAATGTGACTAGTGACACAATGTTATCAGAGTCACAGATCTAAACAATATTGTTCAATGGATTCATCTATGACACACACAGTAACATCGGTGTGCACTCTGAGTTTGTGGGCGTTACAATTATAAATTCCCCTTTGAGAGAGCGTTCCATGATCATAGTGCAAAGGAAATGGCAACTAACGTACTGTAAAGACATAATACTGTGTACTGTGTAATCATGGCGTTCAAATTATTTGTCAACTGAAATATTGCACTAACTTCCTCATGTAATAAAACCACTAAATTAATATAATAGTTATAGTGGAATAATATTAATGATTACAAAAAAAAGATAAGTGCCCAATACGGGAAAACCATGTTCTATTTTACTTACCCTGTATAAAAAACTTTGATATGTTTATTAATCATAAAAAATGTCTACTTTTTGTGACTGATTTTTACGTTTTATGGGCTTAGAAACGCGAAAAAATGATTTTGGACAAGCTGTCTGTTGTTTTCGTCTGAATCTAGGCACAATAGCTACCACAGAAAAAAGTATAAGATAGCAACATGAAATTAAGTATAGGTACTATATAATATGATCAAGTCCCATATTGCCCTATTGAGATTCAGAAAATTTGAACATGTCAAAATGGTAACCATTGGAAACAGTTTTTATTCACATATCTTGTTATTTAACTTAAAACACGCTAAATTAGTTAAGATACAAGTTTGCTATTTTAAATTCTGCATGTACCAACCCTACAACTATACGAGTACAAACAACGAAGTTATTGTCGAAATTATTAAATCGAAACCTGTTCTACCTCTTATTATAGTTACGAGATCTAGCGACACGAGCGTAGCGAGCCGATATATGTATCGAGGCCCGTTAGAACCGAGACACTGACACAACCGAAATACATTTTGATTGCGTCCTTCGAAGCTATATTTTAACAAAATTAGATCTTATAACAACCAAATATTCAATTATCGAACAAAAGAGAGAGAAAACACGTCGATGTATGACCAAAATATGCCTACATTCCAAATTTGATTAAAATCAGTCTCACTTGTGTTAGTATTAATAGCACTCCACAAACGTTTGATAGAAAAACAACATTATTTTAAAACCTCATTTATTTACTCTTGAGGTTTCAAATAGTCAACATTCGATTTTTTAACTTATAATCTAACTTAAAGTTATGGGTTTATGTGAGAAAGTAAACACAATTTTCGTCGTACTACTTCAAAAACAGCTGTTTTCAATACATGCATTGAGATGCTAAAGTTGTTCTTTTTAGTCCTAGGACGTAAAAACATCAGCTGAGGTCGAGGTGATCAGCTGTTACTTCGTTTATACGAATTAATTAACGTTTTGTAATTAATCTAAAAAACTACCGATACTCTCGATTGTAAATAACCGATAAAACAGCTGTTACCATCGTTATAGTTAGGGTACCACTAACACAAACTAAACAGCTGCAATAGCTGTAAACTTGTGCAACTTATGCAAACTTTTGAAGGTAAATAGGTTATAACATTTTAGTTTTTGTGAAATTGTTTTCTTATATTGTTTGAAGTATAACGAAAAATATAGTTCATCACTTGGACCAAAAGAAGCTTTTCGATCCTAGCTCATTTTCCGGCCTCGGCTCTACCTCGGCCGCTAAACTTGAGCTTGTTTCGAAAAGCTTCACTTTTGGTCCTAGTGATGAAATACACTATTTGTATATATAATTTTTATTAAACATCAAACTACACTACTGAACCCCCAATTTACTGGAGGAAACGCGATGTACTCAAATTGCCTACCTTACCCCGTATTCAAATTTCTCGATCTTTTGAAAACATTATCTAAAAATAAAGATTGTACTTCAAAATGCATTAAAATGTTTATATTTCTATTTCGTTGAAACTCGTAATTTTATAACTTCGAATTTAATCTCGGTTTGTTTGTAGCTCATCCTCGTATATTTCAAGCAGTGACAACAACGAGATGAACCTCATAGAAACGTCGACAATGAGATTATGAAATTGAGTATAAAATAAATTAATGTTGGATTTGCTCCTCAATACTCTACTGAGAGTTGAATCAAAGACGGAAAATCACGTCCTCCATATCGTGAAATTCACATACTATCTCTAATAACTCATATCACAGGCTAGTAATACCCGTAGCGATTAAACGAGGATGTCTTTCGATGTCCTACAGCACATTACGAGGCGTTCTTACCAAATAATAGCATTGATACTGTTTAAATGTTGATATTTGTTTAACTAAATTTACATGCAACATACATTAGCTAACAAACAAACAATATTAAACCAAGCTACCAAAATAAACAACTAGTATTGAAACCTGGGAGTTGAAGCCAAGATAAAATACCATATTCTCAATAACGTGGAAGTTTATTCACTATAATGAATCGTATCGCACGCAACTAGGCATATAACATTTCAATTAACGAGGATGCCTTGCGATGTCCTTCACCACGGCACAAGGCACTCTTACTAAACATTAATACACTTTGACGGTTGCTTTGCTTCTCAATTTAATTTATTATAATAATTAAATCTGCTAGGATCTACATAATTAGTTTGAGTAGAATATTCTGCCAATCTAACCAGTGTCTTATTATTTATATTTTTCGACGCGTTTCGGAGTTCCTCCATCTTCATGTAAATTACCACCTAGTCTACTAAAGTAAGTTTCAAAGATGGAGGAAGTCCGAAACGCGTCTCAATTTAATGTTCACAGAAATTTTGAATATTTCTATTTTTAAATAAAAAAAGTTTGTTTTTACTTTCTGTAAGTAATATAACGTTATGTGAAATAAGGGGTCAAAAAATCTATATCGAGGTGTTTTGGATATATTCATTTTGAAGTTCCTTGAGTACAAAAAAGTAGCTTTAGAATTTTCTCCGTCTAACGCATGTCGAATGTTCAGTGCTCTACAGCTAAAACGCGTGGACGGATTTGTTTTGTGAGCATATTTTGCATTATCTCTGGACTCAAACATTGAAGGTAAGTGTCATAACAAAAAATATATATATATAAATCGGCTCTTAAGTTTGTTATAAAAGTTTACAAAAGTGTAGGTTCTAAATAACCAAAACGGAACGTATTGATCCCATCTCTATTTAAATAACAGGTGGTCCAATAAAACCTGACAGTTATCAAAATAAAATTTCTTTATAGGAAATAGGAGTAACAAATTATTTAAATAGCCAAAATATGTACATAGTTATGCCATTTTCATTTAAGAGATAACATCGCATAGGTATGCCCCACCAATCTCCACACATTTTTCTTATCTTTTCTGAAAATTTTCTATTACTCGACGGATCGTAAACATTGGTATTGCAACAAACTTCATTCCTATATAGTTCTTTAAAGCGGCAATGCTGTGAGGCAATGCTGTGTAATAAAAACGTTGTTCTTAAGGTAGCCTCACAACCCAAAATCAGAAGTGGTTAGATCCAGAGACCTGGCAGGGCATGTAACATCACAAAACACCACAGTAAAATTTGAACTTTCGTCTTTCTTCATGTCCAATTTCATATCATTATTATGACTAGTTTGCGAGCTACAGGCGTTTTAAAAAGGCATTACAAGTGGCGAAACGTGAAATGTTAAATCGTCGCTCTATCTTGCTGGCACCATAAAGAGTCCATTTCTATTCCAAACTGTTGCAATCGTGGAACTAAAAAGCTCCGAGTCATTTCCACGTATCGTGCTTTATCCACAGTTACTGTGGCGCCAATTTGATTTTTAAAATAATAAGGACCAAAACTCCATAACGGGCAACACCATACCATACAGTCAACTTTTTGTAGAGGTCGTAGAGTAACCTGGATAGATTTCTCTGTGATTCTCTATTGATCACTAAAGACAATTTTGAGTGTTCACATTACCAGATAGCTCGACATAAACTTCATCAGACATTTTTAAACATTGAAAAATGTTTTTATGATCAATGAGCTGCAAATAGTCTCTGACAAAAAAAGACGTAATTCAGAAACTGATAACTTGTAGGGATGAAAATTCAAATGAAGGTATAAAATTTGTTGTAAACTTGTCTTTGAAATTCCTAAAACGACAGGTTGTTTCCTGGTTGATGGGTTTGAACTTTGCAGTACAAATACGCACACATTTTCGACATTGAATGGAGTACGAACAGATATAGACCCACCAGTTGGTTTCACTTTTAATGCAGATACATTATTTTTGAATTTTCCACCCACCTTTTAATAGTATTCCGACAAAGAACAGCGTCATGAGAAGTAACATGGAAATTGTTAAGAAATAATCTTTACGTAACAGTTACAGACTCATTATTTTGATAATAACTTCGATAATAAAAGCACGCTTTTGCACTGTCCACTGATTCATGTTTACTGAAATGGTATCAGTTATGTTCTTAATTGTTGCAACAAACAACAGTCTAAATGAAATAACAGCTGAGTAACAGCTGTTTAAAAACTGTCAGGTTATATTGGACCATCCATTACATTATTTATATTTTCAAGACGCTATCCATGGTTCATTTTCATATTTTGATTAATTAACAACTACAGAACAGACATCTTTGCAACTTTTTTTGTGATGTTGAATTAATACAGAAGCTCCTCTGGCCACCGACACGTCAGCTATAAATTATGCTCCCTTATGTTTCATCTTAAACCGATTTCACTGCCTCTAACGAACTCTAAAACCTTTAAACAAAATTTGTTACCTTATATTATTTGCTGAGTCACGTGACCTCTTTTTATTTTTTATTTGATGCGTTTCGGAACTTTTATCCCATCATCAGAAATCTTATTTGCTCATCTGAGGTTGCACTACATAAAAAGAGGTCACGTGACGGAGCAAACGAAATAAATTAAGAAACTTTGTCTTATTCGATAGTGACCTGGATACTGAAAATGAATTCATTATCTAAAATCTTTGTTTGGTTAGTATATTTAGAAAGTTTGTGCAATATATTTGCACCGTTATTTAAAGTGTTTACTAAACCTATATGGAAGAATAATCACATAATCAGACGGATCGCAATAGGACTGAATTGTGCTGCATCCCAGACACACATCAAACAATATTATTCAATTCTAACTATAGCTTCATCTGTGATATACAAAAGCCGTACCCTTGATGTGTTGTGTGCACTCTCAGCGTGCGGTCTGTCTCAATTACTCTTCTCGTTGAAAGCACAGTTAGGACACTTTAATCTTACCGATAATGAGTAACAAACAAACTAACAGACAATTACAATATTGTATTCATATGTACTGATTATTATACAGGAATTAAACAAATTGATGGAGTTATCCAGCCCCAATCACTCTTATCCAGTACTGTCGGTGTCTCGGCCTTTTCAGGCTTCGAAGCTGTACAGATGTGACGGGGGCTACGATCGTGTTGGTAACTTGGCATTGTATGATTTCGCATTTATACTGATATCACATTTTCTTTGTTCAAATTACATTTTTTGTACATAACTTCCATATTTGTCATCATAGAGAGATGGGATTGATACCATTGCGTGCAGAATTAAGATATGCCGATTGTTACCTAATTTGATGTGTTATAAGATTAATAACAAACAAGAGATTAACAAAAAACTGTTTACAATTTTTAATTTTTGTAAACTGATTTTGCCTGAATTTCAATAGAGTTCTACATAAGCACACTATAGTTTCCTGTGTGCGTTTTCGTCGTCCTCTGTACAGCCACAAATCTTAAATTTGTGGCTGTACAGAGGACGACGACAGACGGGGGGCAGTCGAAAATCACTTTTTGGTTTCCTGAGGCGATCAAACGTAAAGACCAGTTGAAAAACGGTGGTCGAAATTTTTTGTTTAACAAACTTACCCTATTCTTCGTATACTGGGTACTTAATAAATAATATTGCCCACTCTGTACTGTACTGAAGATTAAATTTAAGTACAGATTCAATATCGTATGAATTAGCTCACTCTATAATTTGTAAAGGAATATAAACCATTAAGAATTTAATTATAAAAAAGACATAACCACTCTAAATTTTGTTTAGGCCTATAGGTTTAGATTTATAGCTTTATAGATTTAATAATTGACTCACAATATTCATAGAATAAGAAGTAACTGTAAACTTGCTACTGCACACCTGAACAAAATTTTACTCTCAAATAAATATTTTAAAATGTATGAGCGTCTTACTCCCTTAATTGTGATGATTTACCGTTCATTTGAATCATATTGGTAGTATTATGCTTTAACTATAGTTGTACGAGTGTATATTTTAAGCTTTGGAATATTATAAATAAATATTGAGCTTGACTTCTGATATAATATTAGGCCTAGATAGAACAAAAGTTGAACAAAAGATCTCACAAAAATTACGTTTACTTAATTAAACAACGTTTCAACGACAAAGTCGCCATCCTCAGTGATATATGAGCTACAATGACAGAACTAAACTGTAGCTCGTGTATCACTGAGGATGGCGACTTTGTCGTTGAAACGCGTTTGATTAAGTAAACGTAATTTTTATGAGATCTTTTGTTCTACTTTTGAAAGTTGACTGCCTTAATTGAAACAAGTAGGTCTATTTTTAGCTAAACCGCTGGTGGGCCTCGGTGGCAGGTGAACGTAAAATAATCACATTATGTTTCTATTTATATATTATGATTTATTGATCCATGGTGTCTTACAAAAAAGTTAAATATTTCATGTAGTGTTAGGTGATATTCAAATACACCAAATGTTCCAGGTACAGTCGGAAATGTAAGGTTTTTTATCTGCTAGTGTTTTTACTTTAAATTTGTATGTTTCAAAAATTACAAAAGATATAGACTTAACATTTGAGATACTAGTGACAGGTTCAGTACAAAAAATATTTTAATGTTACTGATTAACTGTTTCAATATGGCGGGTGTATATATATTACACATTAACAATATATTTACAAACAATTTACAAGGGACGAAGTTTTTTTTTCCTTTTAAAGAAAATAATTTTGTTTAAAAAAATTAAAATTTTATGTACAAAAACAAAAAACAATTTCATGAAATGGACTACAAGGGATCAACTATTAACTGACCAAAATGATAGCGTTAATAATCAATCAATTAAAGATGATAATACCGTAAAAATGAGTACTATAAACTTGTTTTTATATGCCATAAATACTTTCTCAGCTTAAGTCGGACTTGATTATAATCTATCTTTAATGGAGAGATAAGTTTCATTTTTCTTATGAATTATTCCTGAACCAAAATATTTTTTTTATTTTGACCATCGAACTTTACATTTCACTAAAATTTAAACGAAATCGGTAGAGCATCTTTTGAGAAATTATGTTTTTTTATATTAGTACCATTGCCGATTTTTCTTAGTTTTTATATGTAACCCTAAGTGGAGAATGAGTTTCGTTTCAAACACATGAACATAATTTTATGAAAATCGTTCCACCCTATTTTGAAATAATCGTAATTTTTCATTTTTTCCTATAATGAACCTATCCCAAAATGTTTAATTACCGAATTTTTTTTAAAGTATTTAAATTTGGCCAAAATATGACCAAAACCCAAATTTGCGTAAAATTGAACAAAGCTTTTGGGGTATAAAACTGCACATATAACAGGCAGACATCATTCCAAAAACTACTCTTTAAAGACTCCTAAACGGAAATATTCACATAAAACTAGACATCAATTTTCTAACCCATCACGTTACCTTTCTCTATAGGCTTACGTATATGTTATAAAGTCAAATAAAACAACTTATAGTATAAGTTTTACAAATTTAACAATTTTTAATGACTCAACTATAATTAGGAAACCGAATTATTTAATACAAATTATCAAAATATTACTTCACAATATTATATTACAGTACATAGACAGACAAAATAAAACGTAATACAAAATTAAGTTAAATCAATAATCGTCTCCATATAGGAAGAGTTTATTTAATATTTTAACGGGATTTGCACAACCCTTCATTTAGCGTTATTACGTCGAATTGGCAATTGACGGGAGAGGTTACAGATATCGGAAATCCTTGGGGGAGGGAACGGTTGCCAAAATAAAATAATCATTGCAATATTGCCGGAGGGGGGGGAACGGCATGTCTGCGTAACGAGTGTTTAAATGGCGTCGATAACAACTAACTTGTGTGGTCGCAACGTACGTGTCTGCGCATGCTCAATAGACTGCATGGTAAACAAATATATGATCGGAATGAAATATATAAGCAGGTTGAACAAAACAAAGTATGGGTTATTGTATGTTTATGAATTAGTGGTATTAGTGTTAGTGAAGAATCGTTGATTTTAGGGGGTAAAAGTATAAATGCGAATAAAATAAAATAAATAATTAATTGAGAGAGATAGGTTTAACCTGTAAATTTGGAAATTTGCCTATGTGTATTTTATGCAGTTACAACCAAACGCGTGTATAACATTTTGTAGTGATGTGTTTTACAGTTATTGGTTGCCTAGTGTATGAACTGACTGATCTTTTACGTTTCATTGGTCTTAGGAAACCGTTAATGTAAATATCATATCGTTGTCCTTGTCAGTTGTACGTAAGAACAATAGCGAGTACAAAAATAAAGATAGAAACATGAAATTTGGTTTATCATACTAGAGTCTCCTCATTGAAACACAAAAATCTAATTTAAAATGACAATATTGCGTCCATTCTAAACAGTTTTTTTTGTTCATTCTTCGTGTGTCAACTTGGAACACATTAAATTAGATCTAAATGTGCATTTTTCAATTCTGCATCTAATCACGACCTCTTTACTATGACAACTAGCTGAGGTATTAACAAAAATGTAATTTTGAACCTTGTTTTTTTAGCTCATATTAAGTTCTTGAAATGGCTACCATTTACTTTTTAGCAGAAATAGATTCTGTACACAAAAGCTTGTTGTACATTTCGTAACATATCCGGTCTAATTATTAACGTAAAATTCACAATTCGAATGGTTGCTATGTTGGGTAGGATAAACTTAGAGACCTCTGGTTTGCGCCATTATTCTTATTTTGAGAGGACCTTTAAAATGAGGTATCACTCAATAGGGGTTGCTATTTAAAATTCTTGACTTACCCGCAAACTACCCCATTTTGGGGTAAGGGTTGAAAATTTTGATACTTCAAAAAACTCCTCCTTTGGTTATCTAAACTTTCCCCAAACCAAATCTGTCTATTTCCATTAATTAAAAAAAATAAGAGGGGGTGGGACTTTATGGACACGTGGTATACACATCTACAAGGCCTGTTAGAGCCTTGCCGACTGTATAAGGTGATGATGTATAAATGAGGTGCAGCAAACCTGTATAACAACTGTTTTAAACAAACTTACCTTACTGAATAAGACACCTTGATCTACCAATACAATTTAACATTTCGTACAAGCTACATGAAACAAACTTTTAGGCATTACTTTTAAAGTATCGAAGAAGAGTTTAGAGAAGTACTATGATGGCTGCCATCAACTTGTTTTTAAAGGTGAAAAACCACTCGGCGCCTTATAAAACTTATAAAACTCGGCGTCTGTATTTTTTTTTTTTTTTAATTTAATATTTTTTTTTAATACTTAATTCCTTGTACATTTTTTATTATCTAATAACTTGGTTAGCATTTGAACTAAAAACAAATAAATTTAAACAATATTATTTTCTTTAAAAGGAGAAAATGGTTAGTCCCTTGTAAATTCTTTGTAAATATATTGTTTGGTTTTTGAGATATTTGGATTCAAAAATGTTTATCACGCGCCATTTTAAAACGGTTAATAGCATCATTTAAATTTTTTTGTTGTGATCCTGGCACTAGTATTGCAAGTGTTAAGTCTGTATCTGTTGTAATTTTGAAACATACAAATTTAAAGTAAAAATACTACTAGATAAAACCTTACACTACCTTAAAGTAAACCTTCTACTAGATAAAGTAAACACTACTAGATAAAAAAACCTTACATTTCCGACCGTACGTGGAATATTTGATGTATTTGAATATCATCCATCACTACATGAAATATTTAGCTTTTTTGTAAGACACCATGGATCAATAAATTATATATAAATAGAAACAAAGTGTGATTATTTTACGTTCACCTGACATCGGGGCCCACCAGCGGTTTAGCTAAAAATGCATGTTTCAATTAAGGCATCAACATTCCAAAAGTCGAACTCAAGATCTCACAAAAATTACGTTTACTTAATCAAACGCGTTTCAACGACAAAGTCGCCATCCTCAGTGACACATGAGCTACAATAACTAAACTATAACAAGTAAACGTAATTTTTGTGTGATCTTGTAATATTATCTCACAAGAAAAGAACATAAAATGAAGACCCCCCTAACCCTAAAATACTCTACCAGCGGCAGTACAGAAAAGACAAGAGTTCACTAAGAGACACTTGATAGGAATGGTCTAACTATAACTATGTGTACATCGAGCAGATCTTTCGAGATTGCCACGCCGGTACTGATTACATGTGAGACTCTGAGGGACTTTTTGTAAGCGGTAGATAATTCAAAGATAACCAAAACCATTGTGTAAAATATTAAATAATACAAAATTTCCGTTATGAAATACATTTCCAAAAACAAACACAATCTTCTACAGACAACATTTAAACGTGATTTCATTTTAAAATATTTATGCATTAAACGAGTTTAAATTTTTAGAGTGTAAACTTTTTTAAACAATTATTGTTCATAATAATCTCCAAAGTCCACGGTTTATTTTCACTTGTTTACTGATAAGGAGATGATATTTTTTTTTGCTACGAATGGTGTTGTTTGATTAGTATTTCGATTGGTAAACATTTTGTGCAATTTTACTTGACCAGTTAAGAATTATAAGATAAGTTTAGTAATAGCAATGACTACATAAATAGTATTTATGTAGTCATTGGTAATAGTACAAAATTCGACTGACTTTCAAGTTTCTAGACCTCAACAGGAAAGCGAAAAAATAATTTTCGAAATGGCTCCCGTCCATCATTGTTGTGTCTATATGTAAACATAATAGCGGCTAAAAAATATAAATATGATCATAAAATTTGGTACAGGGTACATTAGTGTGCTCATGTAGAAATTCATAATGGCGGACATTTTAAACAATGTTTTGTTCATATCTCGTTCAACTTATAACGCACTAAATTAAATTGTTCTGCGAGTGATGGTACCAACCAGAACTCTGTACGATGACAATTAGAAAGTTATTGTGGAAAATGGCAAGGAAGTAGTAGTTGCCACAACTACGAGGTTCAGAAAACCAGTGTTATTGTTGTTTTACGAACGACCTACTGCATAACACCTCTTGATTAAACAATACATTTTTTATAAGGCACAAGAAACCAAATTTTGGGCATTAAATTTAGATGATCCGCTTCCTTACAATGTTTTATGGGGCTGATTAAGTACCGTGATATTTTACCTATTATTTTTTTGCTCTGTTTATACTTGTTAACTTTATAATTCTTCCATGGAATATCACATAACAATTTACTTTTCATGTTGTTTTCAATGAAATGCAATTCTTTTCATTTCACAACTAGAAGGTAAAGACGAGACTGTGGCACGTGTGAAAATTTCCCTATTCGGATCGGAAATGACAGCAACAAAGTCATGATCTACCACAGAGTAAACATCATGCGTCACGTATCATGCAACTATTTGGACTAAAGTTTTCGTGCTGTAGAGAGATCCCAATGTATTTGTTTACCTCCTCAAAGTAATCACCGCCATCGTGACACATACCCAACCCTATTATGAAAATTATCTCATGCAATATTTTACTGAATTTAAAAATTGAGTATACCCTTATGACGACGACATGTGCCCCTAGTTCGACATGAACAGTCCGAACGCGTTTCTCCTATATATGTGAAACGCGACGTCCCTCTGTCTATCTGTTTATAAACAGGAGAACAGCTGATCCTATTTTGCATGTGGTTTTCTTTCCTTTGTAGGTACTTTATGTAGTTAGGTTTAAACTATGTTTTATGTTCAGTAGTTTGCAGGTTAAAACCATATTTATCTGCAAAGTAACACAAAACCACAAATTTCCTTATATTTTAAGTTATTTTCTTAAAATTTTCAGTGTTAAAATAACTACATGATTTAAATGCCCTTTGGAAATGAAAACTTTTTAAATCGGTAGTTCAAAATTAACAGTTTGTTTGAAATTGAAAAGCAGAGAATATAATTCCTATTTATTACACGCATTTTCTTATAATTTTCAGCAACGATATTTATATTTTCAAAAAAATATACGACATGTAGTCAACTCAGTTTTAAATTCATTTGACGTAATGCTCATCTTCCATTGATAAAGCTATAATTATCCTCTTCCTTTTCATTATTTACCGGCTGACGCAGCACACAGACGATGTAAATCCAAGTCTTCAGTCTACATTTCCTACTTCCATTTAAAATTTTTTGTGAAAACTGAGCTCATCTTCCAGTGATAAAGCTATAAATTATACTCTTGGTTTTCAATATTTGCCTGCAATTACAAAACACAGACGTGGTATATAATAGAATTTAGTTCACATTTCCTACTTCGATTTCTAAATTATTGTCTGGCAACTGACTTGTCGTTTGTCGTACTTTTAAATGCATTTGACGTAATGCTCATCTTCCATTAATAAAGCTATAATTATCCTCTTCCTTTTCAATATTTACCGGCTGACACAGCACACAGACGATGTAAATCCCCTACTACCATCTTAAAATTATTGTCTGGCAACTAAGCTCATCTTCCAGTGATAAAGCTATAATGATCCTCTCGGTTTTCAATATTTACCTGCAATTACAGAACACAGACGTTGTAAATAAAAGAATTCAGTCCACATTTCCTACTTCGATTTTTAAATTTTGTCTGGCTACTGAACAGCTGATCAACTCGACTTTAACTTTTAAATGCATTTGACGTAATGCTCATCTTCCAATGTTAAAGCTATAATTATCCTCTTGGTTTTCAATATTTACCGCCAGACACAACACACAGACGTTGTAAATCAAAGAATTCAGTCCACATTTCCTACTTCGATTTTTAAATTATTGTCTGACAACTGAACAGGTCGTCAACTTGACTTGTACTTTTCAATGCATTTCACTTCAATTCAATTTCATTCCAATTAATTGAAATATCTCCGCGGGATTTTTCGTTCTCTTTTACTAAAGTTAAATTATTTCAGCAATTTAATTACAATTCGACGATGTGGTTTGAATTTAATGTCAACCAAGTTTGATGAACAATTAACTCTGGTCTCGCAAAATCAAATATAATTCCCTACTACCACTCAGCGTTATTTTCCAATATTTGTCTAAACATTTAATTTAATTCTCATGTTTAAGTTGAAATTAAAATGAATGATATCTAAAGAAATTACAGTTACAGTAAAGCATGTAATCCATTTTGAGAACTAACAACATTATACAGTAATCCTGGTTGTAATTGGATAATGATGGACGGTTCACATTATTATGGTTGAATCGGACATTTGCGTATGTATATATAATTTACGACATTTCGAGAATATGAATCAACTCGCATCATCAAGTAAAAAGAGCTAGAGCATCGCGAACATGAACTATGTACTCAATCATGCCACATACCCAGTCTAATCATACAATGTAATACAAGCAGATACAAAAAAAATGGGTTTCTTGGGCTTTGTAGGATATTTTAAATTGTATGGTAACTTGGTCTTACCCAATAGGGTAAGTTTATTTACTACGGTTGTTGGGGCGGGCCTCAAAGTTGTATGAATGGACAGGTTTCATCTGAGCTGTGGAGTTTGGGTGCTCAATGGGTCTAGGCGTGGTCTAAGCTGCAGTGAGGTGGTGGGGGAAGCGGTCGCCTCAGTCTGTGTCGGGTGTTGGTACTAACAACGATGTCTGCAAGACTGTGGATCGTGGACAGTAGTCGGCACCGACTGTTTCCCCTACAATGCCTCTGTCCTCACGCGGCCTCGAACTACAAACTTGTACCTCCCCTCCACGCGCAGCTCACAGCTCAGATGAAACCTGTCCATTTATACATAAGAGCTACCACTCGCTACGTTCATGTTGGTAACTCGGCCATACTGGATCTCGTAATTACAAAATATCAAAATTTCTTGGTAGGTCACGTTTTAAATTACATTTTTGACAATAACCTCTCTATTTGTCATCGTATAGATGTGGGGTTAGTATCAATAAAAGCAGAATTAAAATCTCCAAATTTGTATCTAATTTAGTGTAACGTACTAGATAGGAATAAAAACTGTTTGAATAGACGGCCATTTTGATATTTTCAAATTGATGTTTCTGAATTTCAATATGGTTCTATAAGAGCGAACTATAGTATCCTAACCTAAATTTCATGTTTCTAGCTTAATTTTTTCTGCTGTTATTTCTACCTTACTTTGAAACGACAACGACGATGGGGTGTATAAAATGGCGACGCCATGATACGTGGGGATCAGTCAAGAAACGGTTGAAATTTGTTCTACTACCAAACTTACTTTATACTTCGTATATTGGGTAAATAAATAATTTATTTCAACTATAAACGACAATTAGTTACCGTACTTGAATAAAACAGAACTGTTAGAAACGATATTATCTCTAACCAATTTATATTGAAAATAATACAAATTCATTATTAAACTATTATATTTACAATAATGATTTTAAAATATATCGACTTTTTTAAACCGAATAATAGAAACATATATCGCCGAAAATTTATTTTACCACGTGAAATTGTTCGACTGTAATCATTGCAAATTGAACTGTATTTGTGATATATCTAATAATTGATTACATTTATGTATTTGTTATTGTTAATTGGAGTAGTGAATAATTAGTGTAAGTACCTGCTGAGCCGTTATCAAAGGGAGAATCAAATAACTGTTGAATAACAATAACAGAGTTGTTGAAATATTGCAATACCATTAGGGAATGAGAGCTTAACAGCATAGACGGAGGGGGAACGGGGAACTCTCGTCTGACTGCATCTACATATTGTAGACTGCAATATAATACCTCAAATATGAAATTGTAATACTAGGGAAAATAAAATTGTCTGATTTAATGGAGTTATACTAGTGTTTGGGTGAAGAGTAAATATCGCTTCTTGGATGTTTCACTACATTCAATAAATAGCTCTTGTAAACACAATGTGAGAAGTAATAGTAAATAATATTACAGCTCACGTACACTTAAATAATACACTATTCACAGAGAGAAATATTAAACATTAAATCCTTTATGAGTAACTTGCTTCGTGCATTAAAACTGTTGATTGCAGTTTATTGAGATCAAATTAGTATTAAACTTGGTCTTATTTATAAAGCCGTCTTCGGTGAGCCTCCGTGTTGGCAGTAAAAGAGTTTCGATAGATCTGGGTCAAGGTATCCAGGCCCCCTCCCTCATAATGTTAACCCTTTTCCACCCTATTTTTCACCCCCTTTACCCCTATCTCTATAAACCTTACCCACCACTCCGGACCTTTTTCTCCCCATCACCACCCTCTTTTCTACCTCCCCAACCCTGGATCACACGTCCTTTTTAACCTCATACTACTCCCAAACCTGGATAATTCTTTTTCACCAGCGTCTGTAGATACAGATAGGCCCCCTCAGGATTGCTGTGTGGATCCAACTATGAAATCTCATGATTGTCCGTTAGGGTCCTGAGGATAGTTAGCTCAAGTGAATTCAGTCTGATCCGAGGTTCTCCTACCCACAAAATGTTGTCCTTTTCAATAAATCTACGGAAAAGAACAAAAGTTGATCAAAAATTAGATCTAGGTAGCTCAGGCGGATGCAGGGTGAAAGAAAAAGTTAAAAAGTCAAAATGGGCTGGGAAAAGGGTCACAATTTTGGGAAGGGGCCCTGGATCCCCCGTATCTCCCTGGCCCAGTACCATATAAAACCCTCTTACTGGTGGTTCAATTTATCTAGTACTGGTTTAATCTTTGCTCAAATTTGTGAAATAATTTGTGATTCTGAAGCAATAATTTGTAAAGTGTTGGCCCGATTTACGCCATGAAGAATCATAAAATGAGAATCCCTCGATAGCCAGTAAAGCACTGAAAGTCGAGCACCGAGAGCAAGTTGCCTTTTACACTCCGGCGCTAATTTGTGTTTTGATTTTACAACGATAGCTAATTACAGTGAGAAGTGGCGTTCAGGATTTTCCCGGAGGTTGTAATTGTTGAGCAGCCTTATCTATGTATGTTTTCGGTTATCTGGCAAAGTACATTTCCCTGGACTAAGGTCGAGTGGATCTAGAGTTTTGTTTTTATAGTTATTAAATCATTATTCATAGAAAGTAAATTATCAAAACTGGTTCCTCTTTGGATATGGTTGGATGGTTATTCGGGGTTTTGTTAATTTTGCAGTGTTGAGTTCATCTCAAAAACGCCATTCGGTTATCTTAATACAATTATCACCAAAGGAAACCATAAGTGCCCAATATGTTTCAAATCACAGGGGGGGGGGGGGAATGTCAATAATAACTTTGTTTGGATTTTTTTAAATTGTGTAACTAGAAAATATATAAATTTAGGTCTATATATATGAAAAACATCAAATAAAACTGTCAAGCTTGTGCTAAAACAACACGACTTAGAGTCTGAAGGCATATATAGGGGGTGGAGGGCAGTTTTTTTTTATAAATTTGAAGTTTTTAAGCGTTTTAGCGCCAACATATTAATTTCTTCGTGAAATAATCATACATATTCGTAATCAGAATAACTTATAGTTTTATTTGATAGCTCATACATAACCTTTCCAAAAAAAAAATTTTTCAACTCAATAGTTTTTGCCACGTAATAACTAACTAAACAAAGTTTGAAATGTGTAAGATTTATAGTCTTGTCTGTGTTGACTAGTTGCGACTTACAGATAGACGGACAGACACGAGCGTGAAATTATAAGAAACCTTGGCTTTACCTACGGACCCTAAAAAAGGAACAGTTTCTGATTTTTTAGTCAGTTGAAAAACTTCTTGTAGGGAAGTTTTAGAAAAGAGTTCAAATTTAATTTTTCTTCTTCCTTTTTTATTGTTACTCGTTTTACCCCTTTCGTAACTGTGGACTTGGCGTCCATGCTTGGAAACTGTTCTACACCATTTTTAAAAAAACCGTGCACATACATCATCCTACCCAGTTGCAAAAAATCTTATTTTTAAATTTTTTTAACAATTAGTAAATCCTTAAATGAGGGAAAACACACAAACATAAGACGAAATGTCTATTGATGGTGTGAAAAAATAGGAGCAATCAACTCATCTTTATTGTAATGAATTACACCGTAGTGTAGGATGATTCTGACCATCCTATATGAAAGAATCGCCACTGGTGGTCACAGAATATAAATGCAGATGGACACCGTTCCACCATATTTAACGTTAAAGATACTACTTTCCTTTTCCACAAAACATTTTTACACAGTTTCACTCCAGGTAGTCCAAATCCATTTCGATGTTGACACGAGGGAGGCTGTTGCATTTCAATAACAATAAAACCATTCCGTTCGTCCGAAAGACGGTATCTTTTCCTCCCCCCCCCCCATTGTTCAGGCGTAGCACTAATTTGCGAAGGAAGGATCATTCATAAAAATATAAATATTTATTCTACTACATATCTGTTATGGTTAATAAAGAAAACAATGTGTTGTTCTTTTATTATATGCATCGTTTATTAATTTGTAGAAGTAACTGTTTTTCTTTATTACTAATTGAGAAAGATAGGGTAATACATGAAAACGGCATCAATCGGATTCGAACGTTTGTATCGGACGGTTCACTAATTTGTAGCAACATAAACGTGCGCCATTCCAAAAATCACTGATTTGAACTTAGGCAACCTCAAAATGTATATATCCGGAAAAAACAACTCTGCCTAGAGTTTTCTACCCAACACATAACTTTTCCTATACTATGTCTATTTGAGAAAGTATTAGGGAAACATATCGAATGTTTCGGAACATTATAATATTATTCAAATTTGGTAACACACTTTCTGAAGATCTTGTATAAAAGGATCGTTTTATTTATCTTGCGGGGGGAATGCTTAATAAGATCTATTAACAGGTAGGCTATGTCTCTAATTACATCAGGTATAATTTCATATGCGAAGTTGTTATAGAAAGGCAATGGACGACCTTTGCTAATTTCCATGACAGTGGACTGGATTCTGCACATCTCGTTGCCTTGATCCGGTAACACATATAGATTTAGTTCGGCCTTTACTCGATTACAACTCAATATTTTGCAATAACTTACTCTGACGTAATAAATTATGAAACAAATCTTATAAATACTTTTTGTATAACAGATAACATAGTGACGTGATGGCCAGGCAGAGTAATGACAGAAATTAAAGAATGATGTACGTTTCTACAAGTTTTGTTTGTTATTAAAGAATAAGGGACAAAACGAGTGGGGAGTACTAGCGCTTTGGGTGCCAAATGTAAAAGAGAGGCAGAGAATATTAAGCCTACTGGGTGGAAAAATATTATCGAAAATTTAAAATAATGTAGAAGTAGTTGGAAGCGACAATATTATTGTTTTAACTTCTCGTAGGGTGTACGAAAACAACATTTTGTATGGAAAGGCAACGAATGGAAACCATTTTGTTTTTGACTTTTTTATATAGTATAGTTATTTCCAATACTCAAAACTTTAAATACCACAATTTGAAATATGTATGTTAAAAATACACATTTTGAAAAACACTTTATTTAAAACAGAAAAATCACTTTTTATGTTATTTACTTTTAACATTATTACTATTGTTGCAAACATATAAGATAAACTTTGGAGAAACTGGCTTCCATTTAAGGACTTTGGATTTAATAGATTGCTACTTTTAGTTTAATTAAATTTAGACTTCATTTATTTTCTTTATTATTTTAATGTTTATATTTTGGTTACCTGTATCTGGATGAATAAGCTACCCATCTCTAACCGATTTTCCCCCTTCTCTCTCAGTTATAGATTTTGATATTTCTCGATTCCAAAATGTTAAAATGATCACGTGTCAAATTTATTTATTATGAATCAATGTTTATATTCTAACAGTATTGCTGATTTTATGCTACGTCTTAGATTTTAATTTTGCACTATCAACTGCACATTTTGTGCAGCCGATTTCTTATTTTTAAACCTTGACTTTGCCGAAAATTACTGTCTAAGAGGTGTCTAACTCTATTGTACTTTGTAAACCTATAATATTTCCAATGGTTTACTTTAGTTTTAATTGTTTTCTATTTTGTTTTTAGGGAAGAGAAAGAGTTTTTCGAGTGTGAAAGATTTTCCAATGTTTGTGTACTATTTATTCGTTTTACCGTCTAAAAATAAATATAACAAACTAAACGTTGAGACAAGTTAGAATGTTTTTCTTTTCTTTTTTTAATACTTTCAAGAAGGGTGAAGTTAATCACTATTTTTAGAGGTGAATTTTAACATTTAGATCTATGATTTTGGGTATTGTTTGTCAATACAAGTGAGAGTAAATTCTTTCATCAATTATTTGTTACAGTAAATAATTCATAATTTTTTTTTTTTTTATATTTCTTTTAATTAATCATAACAGTCTATTCGATGCGTAGTTTAATATTACATCTCTTTTTATCATCTGAAATATGTTTTATCGCCAATCTTATGTCGTTGAAATTTTGTTTTTAATAGCGTTATTCAGATTTCATTGTTTTGTTTTTACTAAATATTTTGTACACAGGTTTGAGAAAATCTTCAAAGTTCATTAAAATTTGAACGAAATCGATAGAACTGATTTTGAGAAATTACTTATTTTACATGAGCCTCATGAGCGATTATTTTGCTTTTTACCGATAACCTTTTTTTTTGATACTTTCGTTTCGGTCCTTAGAGCACAGCACAAACGACAGATAAAGATCATTCAAAAAACCACTTTTTTGGAGTTGGGATACCTCAAACGAATATAACCTCAAAAAACTTGACGATATTTTTAACCACCATTTAACACCCTCTATACTACGTATATGCTAATTAGTAAAAATATATTAGAACATTTTCTATACCATCTTTTTACCCCATATGAAATTGAAATACTTTTTTCACTAAATAATTATTGTTAGTATTCTTTTGACGACTAGATATCTGATAAAGTCAGTGCAATGTTTTTCTTTTGGACTAACGAGTTCAGCAAGATAACACTAACGGTGTCTCAAGGCAAACAGCTGATTCCCCTTAATCCGTAATCCAATTCCAAACTGGAACCGTTAACATCAAGTGTTCCAATGTTAAAAGGTTTACCTTGTATTGTCCTTAACAGAACAACTGATTGTTGAAGTAACTACTATCTGTTTTACATGGCTATTAGAGAGTCCCAAATCAACAATAATAACAAACTGTTTTCTACTTGTTTCGATTTATTTACAATTTTAAAAACAATGATATGTATCATGTTGTGTAAAAGCTTGATTTGCGACTTACTGTACATTTTCAACAATAATTCTATACATACCTTGTACATATTTAACCAAAGTTGATGATTATTTTTACATTTTCGACAAAATATTAACAATATGATACTATTTCAATCAAAAGTTCAACATAAATAGTATATTTTCAATAATAAGTTCAACTATAAATAGTGCATTCTCAACAATTAGTTTAACTATAATAATGGTATGTTACTGTATTCCAATGAAAAGTTCAACGATAAATTGTATATTTTCAACATTAAATTCAACTGTATATGGCTCATTTTCAACAAATAATTTAACTATAATTTCTACATTTTCGACAAAATTTGTACATTTTCAACAAAAGTTTAACAATATACGGTACTATTTCAATGAAAAGATCAACGATAAATAGTATATTTCCAACAATAAATTCAACTGTAAATGGTACATTTTAAACAATTAGTTTAACATTTTGTATGTTTTCAACAAAAGTTTGACTATAATTTCTACATTTTCAACAAAAGTTTGACAATAATTTCTACATTGTCAACAAAAGTTTAACAATATACTGTACTATTTCAATGAAAAGATCAACGATAAATAGTATATTTCCAACAATAAATTCAACTGTAAATGGTACATTTTAAACAATTAGTTTAACATTTTGTATGTTTTCAACAAAAGTTTGACTATAATTTCTACATTTTCAACAAAAGTTTGACGATAATTTCTACATTGTCAACAAAAGTTTAACAATATACTGTACTATTTCAATGAAAAGATCAACGATAAATAGTATATTTCCAACAATAAATTCAACTGTAAATGGTACATTTTAAACAATTAGTTTAACATTTTGTATGTTTTCAACAAAAGTTTGACTATAATTTCTACATTTTCAACAAAAGTTTGACAATAATTTCTACATTGTCAACAAAAGTTTAACAATATACTGTACTATTTCAATGAAAAGATCAACGATAAATAGTATATTTCCAACAATAAATTCAACTGTAAATGGTACATTTTAAACAATTAGTTTAACATTTTGTATGTTTTCAACAAAGGTTTGACTATAATTTCTACATTTTCAACAAAAGTTTGACGATAATTTCTACATTGTCAACAAAAGTTTAACAATATACTGTACTATTTCAATGAAAAGATCAACGATAAATAGTATATTTCCAACAATAAATTCAACTGTAAATGGTACATTTTAAACAATTAGTTTAACATTTTGTATGTTTTCAACAAAAGTTTGACTATAATTTCTACATTTTCAACAAAAGTTTGACGATAATTTCTACATTGTCAACAAAAGTTTAACAATATACTGTACTATTTCAATGAAAAGATCAACGATAAATAGTATATTTCCAACAATAAATTCAACTGTAAATGGTACATTTTAACAATTAATATAAAGATAATTTATACATTTTAAACAAAAGTGTATTTCTCGTATATATAGGAAACTAAAAACAAGATTTTAAATATTTAAAAATAAATTTAAGAACTGAAGATCTCCATTTTGTTCTTTTATTTATCGAATATAAAAGCCTTGTGTTTCACTCCATCGTTTAATTTTAAATAAAAACAATTTTTGTTTATTTCACAAAGGATAAAACAGCGAAAGCACAGATGTAAAAAAGAAAAAGAGATGAGGATAAAGCAATGCTGCCAACGTTTACAAACTAAAAGTAATTATCCGCCCCTCTTAGGAATGATACGGCTTAATGAGATTAACAAGGGAGTTTTTTCAACTTTGCTTGGGGAATAAAAGTGTTGTAAATATTAAGTTAAAAGTGAGTTGGCGCAAGTTTGTGGAAGCTATTAAGGAAACAGAGCTTTCACAGTTGCAAAGAACATTTCCTTTCACAGAGCTACAAAACCTTTCCTTGCCTTTCACCGCTATCAGAATAATACTTGGGAACAAATTAAAAGATAATTTATGGTCTAATAACATAAGTACATTTTAAGAAATGTTAAAACAAACTATCTCACGGAACAATGTAAAAATATCAATAAAGTTTAAGCTAGAGGAAAGCTGCCATGAAATTCCAATTTAACGTGGCAAAAATTGAACAAATTTTTCACAATCGTAATACTAACCTAACAATACTATCTAACCTTTGACGAAAATTTCAGTTCTATTAAAAATTAACCATAATACAGTACATCTTTTATTTAATAACCATAGTACAGATTATTTTAAACAATATTTATGTGAGGATGTCGATGAATGATCACACCCAATTATTTTAAATAACTTAAAGTGCTATTTTTAATAACTACTTTTGAATACATGATTTAAATAGTTAAAAACTATCACTTGACACTATTTAGTTATACAATAGAATTTGGTAAGAATTGCAGTACATATTTGCTGTTCAATGTCTACAACAAGACTGAAAAGGAGGTTCAATGGCATGTATCCTTATCCTACAAATTCAGCACATTTCAATCAAGCTTTTATACTTGTGTCTGGTTTTAGAGACGAGAGTTTCAAACTTTGCATAACAAGGATTAATATAATGAAATAATTATAAAAAATTTGCTTCACTTCTTGTAAATTATTCCTATTTATGTAATATATGTCTAAATATTTGTCAATATTATCTATTATTTAAAATTTGGCACGGTTTATAGATCTATTAAGTGAAAATTTGAAGAAAATCGGTTGAGCCAATTTTGAGAAATTACGTTTTTCATAACAGCCCCAAGAGCGACGTTTTCTTTACTAATAACTCATGGACTGGCATTTTTTGGATAGATGTCGACCAATACGTTTTGTTTGCGTTCTTAAGGGCTATATTTTAGTACAATTTCATCAAAACCATTGGAGATGATTTTGAACAAATTGAAATTTTGTGTATTTTTTTTTCTCTTATTCTGAGTACGCCCAAATTCTGAGTATTTGGAAATGACAAAGAGTCTCAAAATAAAGCCAAATTGTATATACATGTACCGTACCAAATTTCATTATAATCGCTCTACCAGTTTGGATTGTACTCTACAGATGACAGACAACAAGGGTTAGAAGGGATTGACAGGTCTAGAGGTTTATCTGCTGAGCGGCATATTTTTCTGCCACATTCTTTCGCTCAGGTTTATTACGTTTGTCAATGGTAGGCCTACATAGGCCAACATTCTTACATTTGTGGTAGTATTAATACACAATAAAACATGTTCCATTGAATATTTTCGAAATAAAACGTACAAACAATATCGGTTTTCAACTTTGAAATAATGTTTTTTTTTTTTATTCTTCAAATTAAATTTTAGTAACTAAAGTAAAGTGAATAAAGCATTTCAATTTCGAACCTAACCTAAAGTATCGTGGGATATCTTAGATATCCCTTTCAGCAGAAAAATTTGCCTTTGATATGAATTTTTCCTTCTCACTGTTCAACGGGGAGGGGGACATTTGGTGACGATTTATTTAGAACTGTCTTTATTCGGTTTGAAAATTGGGTGAGTGAGAAAGTTCGTAGAATGGTGGGGGAGCCTAGTGGGGGGGGGGGAGAGTAAAATGTTTTGAAAGCCTAATGAATAAACGAGAATGTATTTTTTATAAAATTGATAATAAATCAACTACAGTAATTGGTTGGTTTAGATAACATAATTATTTTACTTGAAAACAATGTATAAAGTTAGGAACATTTTGTACGCATGAGTAACGACATCACAAAACAGATTAGGCAGTAGAATACGTCACTCTCAGCAAACGATCTGTCGTATTAATACGCGTTTAAACACCAACGCGTAGCTATGTGCGTCACATTTTGACAGATATAATTATGTTTTTAGCAGGGGTCATCACAATCTGTTCTCGGGTAGCAACAGGCGACAGAAGTGAGGTTAGGGACAAAGTATTTAGCACACTCCCGTCCTATACTTTGCACAGTGAAGTATGAATATTTGCTAAACGAATCGATAAATGAAACCATTATTTACTCTCGGTTGTGTCTTCGTTTATTGATATCACTCTAATACTTGTGTCAAGAAGCGAGTTGGTTTCGAACTACTTAATGTCACTCTTGTGTGTTTTTGTGTGTAATTTTGTCTAATGAAATAGGCTGAATATATCGATTTCGAAAGCGAGAAAAGATTTTAGTCAGTTGAGTCAGGTCTCAATGGAACAATGCAGTATATATATCATTTGATTCGGAATTTTACATAGATTACGAAAAACGAAGCGCTAAAGTAATTTTTACCTCATTTTATAAAAATCATTCCTTAAGATTGTATTTTTTTAAAACCTGTGATTTTGAACAACCCCAGTCAAAGAACAATTGAAACTGCACCAAAGTTGATAATCAACCCAGACTTTGATATCAAAAAACAACGCCAAAGAAAGTCGAAAGAGCTTAAAGCACTTGTTTGGGTTAACCGACTTTGAGGGTACTTTTTTTTTTAATCTTTAAAATCGAGCAAATCCAAACAAATTGAAATTCCATTAAAGTTTATTATCAACTCCGAAGAAAGCCAAGATAGTTTAATATTATATTTTATCATTAGGACCAAAAGTGAAGCGTTTCGATACAAGCTCAATTTTAACTAAAAAAGGAAAATGAAAAGGAAAAAGGAAAAGGGTCGAAAAGCTTCTTTTGGCCCAAGTGATGAACTATATTGTTCGTTATACTGCAAATAATATAAGAAAACAATTTCACAAAAACTAAAATGTTATAACATATTTACCTTCAAATCGATGGTAACAGCTGTTTCAACGGTCATTTACAATCAAGAATATCGGTTGTTTTTATAGATGCTTTACAATCGTTAATTAATTCGTATAAACGAAGTAACAGCTGATGACATCGACCTCAGCTGATGACATCGACCTCAGCTGATGTTTTTAGGTCCTAGGACTTAAAAGAACAACTCCTTAGCATATCAATGCATGTATTGAAAACAGCTGTTTTTGAAGTAATATGACGAAAAGTTCTTTTTAGGTCTAAAACCAATGACTACATAAATACTATAAGACACGACATAGGATAGGGAAATAGTCTACGCTTTACGGGTGCTGTTCGTCACAAGTTTGACACACAGCTATCAGAAAGTGCTAGCAGCAGGTGCTTGACTGTACGCATCCCACTTGATTAAGACTGTACAACTGTTGACCTCTCTCTCACAAACCTTCTCACTTACTTCCGTCAGCATAGTCAGTGTTGTCAGTTCGTGCGCTGAGATAAGCGATTCTCGACCTTCTCTCGCATCTATGGTCCCATATGTGGCATCAGTGCGTTTTCTCTTACCCGCCTGAAACATTATTTGACCGTAGAGCCACCTAGCGCCAGTCACATCAACTTCAGATTCTCTAGCAGAGCGACCTAGCGGGTATTGGTCAACTCAAGAATAAGCGTAGAATATTTAACATGGCCATGTCGTGTCTTATAGTATTTATGTAGTCATTGCTAAAACTAACCTTGAGGGAACTGGCTATCAAAATCTTTGGAACTGAGCAAATATAAACAAACACAAATGTCCAATATTACTGAAGTTGACATAGATAATGAAATAATCCATCCCACAAATGTCGAGGTTGCATAAACCCTTTTTTGTCTAAAACCCAAAATGGACAAAAACACAGTAACAAAAGATTTATTTCACAGGTATAAGTAGATTAGAGATGTTTTCGGGGGAGATTACTAAATATATTATTTTTGGATTTGCTTATCGTTGTAGACCTCTCATTTTGTATGTTTCCTGTCGAAGCCATTTCATGTAGAACCAAAATTAAACGCACGTTATTGATTATAAATACATAAAATTTAAAAAAATAAAAATAAACTGAACCAAAACATTGCACAAACTTTCTCTCCCGCCCATTTCTAAAACCAAATATGACAGACTGATAGTTGACAGTCAAGAATTGAATACAAATTACGTAGACACTTTTTGCGAAAAAAAACAACTTATTTTCGTCATACTGCTTCAAAAACAGCTGTTTTCAACACATGCATTGAGATGCTAAAGTTGTTCTTTTTAGTCCTAGGACCTAAAAACATCAGCTGAGATCGAGGTCATCAGCTGTTACTTCGTTCATACGAATTAATTAATGATTGTAAAGCTTCAATAAAAACAACCGATAATCTCGATTGTAAATAATCGTTAAAACAGCTGTTACCATCGATTTGAAGGTAAATAGGTTATAACATTTTAGTTTTTGTGAAATTGTTTTCTTATATAATTTGTAGAATATAGAAAAATATACCTAGTTCGTCACTTGGACCAAAAGAAGCTTTTCGATCCTCGCTCATTTTCCGTGATTGTATCGAAAAGCTTCACTTTTGGTCTTAGTGATGAACTATACTATTAATTAAATAAAGACCTAAATTTGCTACGCTTGTGCTCTGAATATGACATCAGCTTAAATCATAATTAATTAACGGCGAAGATCAAGATTCATTTTTAGTTTTTACTAACCATTCCTGAACCGTATGTTTTTTACTTGAAATATTGGACACGGATTTTTATAATTTATTTTCGCAATTCACTTAAAATTTAACGAAATCAGTAAAGGCGATTTTGAGAAATTGCATCTTTTATACATATGTCTATTTTTGTTCTGTTTCTGAGCTATAACTCACGAAAGGGCATTTTAGAGAGATGGAGACCAATATATTTTATTTACGTCCTTAATCTACACATGAGAAAAATGTGATTAAAATTATTGTAGTACCAGATTTTGAGAAAATCGTATTTTTCTATTTGTTCTACCCCAACTTTTGAGTTATACAAAAAGTGAAAACAAAAATTAAAATATGCACACATTATAAGTTTGATTAAAATCGTTCCAAACGTTTGTTCTGTAGAGCACTGCTCATAAGACAGACATCATTTCAAAAAAAATTTGAACTCAAAGGAACTCATAACATATCCGCAAAAAACTAGATGTCGATTTTTTCGCGTCAATATTTTCCCTATACTACGAGAAAGTAGAATTCAGTAATCAAAATTGTCTTTTATGAGATTTCTACATATACATATTTTTCTGGTTTTGTTAACCGCTGTTAATTTTATCTTATAACTATTGAAAGGTATGTCTACAAAATAACCAAAACTAATTACTGTACATAGTAAATATTCTCCAGTTTTCAAATCGGTCTGAGGACGAAGTCGGCTTTCTTCAAAGCACATGACACTTGTATGAAGTTAACTGTGATGGAGAAGTATGAATTATTCATACAGAGGTAATGAAAGTCGTAGTAAATTAAATCTGTATTATGTAAGATCATACTGGCAAAACACTTTAGTGGCGACATTAAAGTAAGTGATTATGAAAGCAATTATACGCCCTAATGCAGTGAAGTGAGTGCTACAGCTTACTTTCCAACATGTGCATAGTAGTTTGTATTGTGTATAACTCGGTACATACATAGCAGGGGTTCAACGATACGGTTTGGGAATCATGGTGGATCTAGCAGGATCTACGCCTTTTTTTCATTTTAGTGTTGGGTTAGATCCCTCTCTTTCATCCTGACGAACTCATGTTCTTTTCCGACCCTAACTCTATTATTACAATATTCGAAGGCTAGGGGGAGGGGGGGAGGTCTTTATTTCATGTTCTTTATTTATTTTTTATAAAGCAATGATGACCTAGTGGTTTCTCGCTTTTAAGTAACAAAGGGAAATCCATTAATACTGTAACTTTTTTGTGAAACATTCCAATCGGCATAACATGTTTGGCCCAGGTCTGTCTCCATGAATCCCAGTTCTACCCTTAATTTTAGAAGGGTCTCTAAACCATTGCAGATCGCACACAGACAGCTCCTTCCCTCTATGTCTTGTTCAAATAAAGAAGGCGGTTAATGGTGAGTCTCTACCGGTTGTGTCAGCTGAGTAGCCAGTGGTCTGAGTGCCGCTACTCCAGTTGACATGTGTTCCGTTTGATAATCTTTCGTTACGTATACATGTTGCTAACTGACACTCTGTCTAAAGGTTTATTACAGTATCCTCAACTTAGGATTGTGTCTCGGGTGGAGTGGAAAAGAGGGGTCCCCACACTTCGTTTGTTGCGTTTGTTTTCAGCGGTAGAATCCCAATAAAAATATATAGATCTCAAATGCTTCTGTATAAACGCCTACCCTACTTTGATTTCTTTTATAGATGTAAATAAGAATAAAACGTTTACAAAATTAAACTTTTAAGAATTAACTTGAACTTAAACTTTAAGAATTAAATGTAGCTAAGAAGTAATTTGTGTACCTAGTTTTCTTGGAATGGGTTGTACCGTCAAGTCAGACTAGGGAAGCAAGTAGAAGGGAGGACACGCTCATTACACTAGACACACCTGAGGCTACTGTACGTTTGTCAATGGTACATAGGCCAACATTCTTATATTTATATTTTAATATACGATAAAACATGTTCCAATAAATCTAATCGGAAGAAGCGTAAAAACAATATCTATTTTAAACTTTAAATTCTTCTTCTTTTTTTAATCTTCAAACTAAATTTTAGAAACTAAAGTAAGGTGAGTAAAACATGTCAATTTCGAACCTAACCTAACCTAAAAAATCCCAACCAAACCAACCTATTATGGGGTATCAAAAATCCCTTTTAGCTGAAAAATGTCCTGCTAAACAAAAAGTCCCCAGACCTCCCTAATCCTCCCGACCCTTGTTAACTGAAGACTACTAGCCGCTCTGTGTTAGACACCGTCACCTATTGCCCTTAATCCTCGCACACTCTTGGGCTATCTAACCTCTGATACCTTTGACTCTTTTTCACATATTTATGTTCCGTTGTAAATATTTTGAAATTTAAAGGTGACATTTTGTAATCCTTGCAACATTATATTGAAAATGAATCCAAACACGGTACACCTGTGATATTTTTGACGAATAGTATTTTATATCAAAACGTGTATGGTGTCGTTATGATTACAATTTAATGCAGAGTCGTATTATAATGTTATAAATTTATTTTATAAGACAATATAAAATCCACTGTTATAGTAGACACAACCCAATTGTTGACGCGCCGCTCTAATGAGGGTCAGTCCTAATCCACTGCGCTTGTGTGTGAGGGGAGAGACAGACAGAGAGAGAGAGAGAGAGACCTATTTCCTTATTTAAACAAGACATAACCATTCCTTTGGGTCAAGAAATGGTAATTTAAAGAGCAATTTCGTAGAGTGGAGACCATTTCCGAAATTCAATATATCGAGACTCAATATCTTGAAAGTCTCACAAACAATGCTGTGTGCAATTACATAATCTCTTACAATGGAGGAGATATGCACCTTTCCTTGTCACAGCTTTTAGGAGGTTCCAAATCACTATCAGTTCCATCACCAGTTCTCAAAGCCAAATAGTTACAGAAATATTAATGTTATAACGAGATGTTTTTTTAAGCACACTTATGTGGGAGTTGTCGGACAAATGAGAACCACTTGGACGATCTGGCAAAGAAATGATGATAAATCATAAACACATCTTGTTTCTAAGAACTGTACTGACATCTACATCATTTCTCTCTGTTATTTAGTTCAAACAAACACTGCAAAATCTGTTGCTTTGATGTGCGTGGTACGAAACATCTGTTCATATTTGACAATGAATATTAATATTATAGAAAAAAAAATGTAAAAGTTAACCTCGCAAACAACTCAACCGATTTGGAAAAAAAATCCATCAAAAAAAATTATTTTTTTTGACGATGGACATAGGCTACAAAAAATTACTATATAAAATATGCATTACACTAACTTTCTCACATACACATCCACAACGAAAAATAATATTCGACATCTCTCAATTTTTTTATTTTTTTTATTTTATCAAATATACAGTACATAGTATAATGTAAGTTATAATCTATGAATGAATGTGTCCAATGTTGTATCACCGTTTATTATGTTTGTCATATTTTAGGTTTTTTTCACTTGATAACAATAGTTGACTCAAACTTCTGAAACGTCGTGTATTAACTTGTATAACATAAATAATATCTGAATGAACTATATCAATAAAATTGGATTTGGTGAGAAATCTTGAAATTTCATGAAAATAGTTTACGTCAATTTTGAGATATTCAAACTTTTACGTTTTTTCTTCACCAATAACTACCAAACATATGAGCTATCAAACAGTACCTGATGAGAAAATTTGAATTATATAAAATTTGAGTTAAAGTCTTATGATTCCTACCCTGCCCCCCCCCCCCGGTCAAACTCTAATGGCTAGCCCTCGTACGAGTGAGAGGTTCGTGGTTCAAACTGTGAGGCCTCAAAAACATTTACGGGTATGACTCATCATCGTGAATGATAAATTGGGGAGCTACAATTGGTTGCGAACTCTGGTAGAGAATGCTAGAACAAATGTGACGGGAATTTGATCTGCTAACCCACAGATTACCCGAGTAAAAAGCCGTTTAGTAGACATAAGCTATTCATATTTTGAAATGGCGTTTAGTTTTTAGTTTATACAGAACAATTTTAAAAACCCTTTAAATATTTCCCAAAATCCCCAAATACCGAAAATGATAAATATCGACTAATCGTTTCCACCTTTTTGGGCGGAAAACATAGATTTTTTGGTTTTCCATCTCATAACTTTCTTCATTTCGTAAAGACTTGATCAGAGATAAATAATATTCCGAGTTCAGGAAATGTTTCCAAGATTGAATTGGTCTTACCTTCTTCCTCAGGGGCTCACGCATTTAGAAAACAAGGCAAAACGAGTTCATTAGCACCATCATAGTACTTACCCAGTAGTATCGTACAATGTAATGCTCAAAAGTTGCTTAATTGGGCTTTGTAGGATATTATAAATTATATGGGGTAAGTTATTTTGAAACAATTATTATTGTTACACAGGTTTCTGAATCACGTAATTTTGTATATCACTATTTTCTTAGCTTCGGGTGAACTCTAAATGCCCTCGTAGATGTGTATACAATGTTAATTGTTCGGACCTCAAAGCTGTGAAGGAGCCTCACCTCTCTACGCTTGTGTCGGTAATACGGCCCTACTGGACCTTGATATATCATACTTTCTTTGATGGTCAAGTTTCGATATTACATTTTTTCATAATAAAATCGCTATTTCTCATTGTAGAGTGGTGAGGTTGATACCATTACCTGCAGAATTGAAATTTGACATCTTTTACCTAATTTAGTGTGTTATAAGTTAATTAACACTCAAGATGTGAAACTGTTTTAAATGGCGGCCATTTTGACATTTCTATTTCGATTTTTCTGAATTTCTGAAAGAGACTATATGAGCACACAATAGTAACCTATAACAACTCTCATGTTCCAATCTTTATTTTTATAGGCGATATCATACTTACAAGGACAGTTGGCACTTTGAAATCACTTTAGGTTATCTGAGAGCATGAAACGTGAAACAGCAGAGGTCGAAAATTTTCACGATTAGCAAACTTACCCTAACAAAAAATCAAATAGTCTTTAAATTAATTGCTAGATAAAGTTTGATTGTCGACATTATATAACCGAATAGAGTAGATTGTGGCTGTAACTTTAAGGCTTCCTTTCTTGGACTTGGAGGTTTTCTTAAGGAAACACAGCGTTTCACATTCAGGCACCAAAGATTTGTTTACGAGTCTGATTCACAGAAGGGCAATTTTTGGATTAATTCTCAGATTAAATACGTTATCTTCACTTCAGATATACGTATAGAAAGCTATGTGTAATGTAAAAAATTTAATGGATGTCGAGTTTTTTGGAGGTATATACGTTTTGAAGTACTTAGAATGATCGATGTCGATTTTTTGGGGGTATATATGGTTTGAAGTACCCTGAATAATCGAGGTCGAGTTTTTTGGGGGTATATACGTTTTAAAGTACTCTGAATTATCGATGTCGATATTTTGGGGGTATATATGGTTTGAAGTACCTCGAGGTCGAGTTTTTTGGGGGTATATACGTTTTAAAGTACTCTGAATTATCGATGTCGATATTTTGGGGTATATATGGTTTGAAGTACCTCGAGGTCGAGTTTTTTGGGGGTATATACGTTTTAAAGTACTCTGAATTATCGATGTCGATATTTTGGGGTTTAAATGGTTTGAAGTACCCTGAATAATCGAGGTCTAGTTTTTTGGGGGTATATACGTTTTGAAGTACTCTGATTAATTTATGTCGAGTTTTTGGGGGTAAATCGGTTTTGAAGTACCCTGACTAATCGATGTCGAGTTTTGGAGGGTATATCGGTTTTAAAGTACTCTGAATGATCGATGTCGAGTTTTTGGAGGTATATCCGTTTTGAAGTGCCCTGATTAATCGATGTCGAGTTTTGGAGGGTATATCGGTTTTGAAGTACCCTGACTAATCGATGTCGAGTTTTGGAGGGTATATCGGTTTTAAAGTACTCTGAATGATCGATGTCGAGTTTTTGGAGGTATATCCGTTTTGAAGTGCCCTGATTAATCGATGTCGAGTTTTGGAGGGTATATCGGTTTTAAAGTACTCTGAATGATCGATGTCGAGTTTTGGAGGGTATATCGGTTTTGAAGTACCCTGATTAATCGATGTCGAGTTTTGGAGGGTATATCGGTTTTAAAGTACTCTGAATGATCGATGTCGAGTTTTTGGAGGTATATCCGTTTTGAAGTGCCCTGATTAATCGATGTCGAGTTTTGGAGGGTATATCGGTTTTAAAGTACTCTGAATGATCGATGTCGAGTTTTGGAGGGTATATCGGTTTTGAAGTACCCTGATTAATCGATGTCGAGTTTTGGAGGGTATATCGGTTTTGAAGTACCCTGACTAATCGATGTCGAGTTTTGGAGGGTATATCGGTTTTGAAGTACCCTGACTAATCGATGTCGAGTTTTGGAGGGTATATCGGTTTTGAAGTACCCTGACTAATCGATGTCGAGTTTTGGAGGGTATATCGGTTTTAAAGTACTCTGAATGATCGATGTCGAGTTTTTGGAGGTATATCCGTTTTGAAGTGCCCTGATTAATCGATGTCGAGTTTTTTGGGGATATATAGGTTTTAAAGTACCCTGATTAATCGATGTTGAGTTATTTGGGGATATATAGGTTTTAAAGTACCCTGATTAATCGATGTTGAGTTATTTGGGGATATATATAGGTTATGAAGTACCCTGATTAATCGATGTTGAGTTATTTGGGGATATATAGGTTTTGAAGTAGGTACCCTGATTAATCGATGTCGAATTATTTGGGGATATATAGGTTTTGAAGTACCCTGATTAATAGATGTCCAGTTATTTGGGGATATATAGGTTTTAAAGTACCCAGATTAATAGCTGTTGAGTTTTTTGGGGATATATAGGTTTTGAAGTACCCTGATTAATCGATTCCAGTTATTTGGGGATATATAGGTTTTAAAGTACCCAGATTAATAGATGTTGAGTTTTTTGGGGATATATAGGTTTTAAAGTACCCAGATTAATAGAGGTCGAGTTATATGGGATTATATCCTTTTTGAAATACTCGAAATACTAACCAAACAAAACAATTAGTCCACATAAATGGGAAACGTAAAAATCAGCCATGACGCCATCTTAGATTTTGTAAATTATAATAATTATATAATGTGTGAACTTACTTTACTTGTGTCATAAACAAATTCTAAGTATAAATACTGTAAGATGAAATAAAGTTTAAATGGCCGCGCTCAAAAGGCGCGTTGTCGTTTTTGGAATTTACTCCTTAAAGACGATAGTTTATAACTATTTATTGTTTACACTGGTTTGGGTTATCAATCTTCACCTTCCATAAAATTTTATTGAAATCGGTAAAGTCGATTTTGAGAAAATACGTCTTTTTAAAAGTTCTCTGGCCGATTTCTAGGTGTTAACGATAACCTAACCGCTATTTTTAGAGAGATGGTAACCAATAGAAAAATTTGATCAAAAACGTTACAGCCCACTTTGAAAAAATCATATTTTAATTTTTTTTTGTGTTACGGCAGTTACAAATTTTGAGTTTTAAAAAATAGAGAACGATTTTGAAGTCCCTAGATATGATTAAATATGGCTGCCTAATCAATTATATAAAAACAGTCCACTTATTTAGGATGTAGATCACTACACAAAATACAGACGCCAGACGAAGAACATTCTAAAAATCACTTTTTTGAACTCTGAGAACTTAAAACGGCTTTTTCCACAAAAATATACTACACCAGTCGCTTTTGACTCTTTTTTGTTTTGTTGCTATCACTGCATGGACATCAATTCGATAAAGATCAAATTTGGATCAATAATAATAATTTATTACTATTATTTTTCTTTATTAAGTTTTAATTTTTATGCTATCTATAAATCAACATTTTGTAATGGTTAACGTGCCAATATTAGTCTGCCATTTTGTTTTGATTAACCATAAAAATATGAAACTCGTAGGTACTTTTTTACATATCTATGTAACATAACTGTAAAGTGTCAAGTTTGTATCCATATGTCCGGGATATTCATTCTAAAATAGCGTCCTCTACTTGGGACACTCGTTATTTAATCATACAAATTTAATTCCTAACCTAAACCCTAATTAGCTAATTAAAGTAACGCTGACTAAAACATCTATTGAAGTGCTTTAAATAAGAGAACATCTAATCACTAATAAAATTGCAATAACTGAATGTCACGTGGTACTATAGACATAAACTTGATATCACCCACAGTCAAACGCCTACGGTGTTCTATAAATCATGTTTAAAACAATGTCCCTTTGTTTGAAATCTGCTCAGCTCGTTAGATTATTATAGGAAAGTGTAACTAGCCTAACCACACTATTTGCCAGTTTGTCAACCCTCTCATTTCCCTGTAATCCTTTTTGAAAGCGATTGTCAAACCTAAAGAGATTTATTGTTTTTTAAGCTTCATGCCTTTACAAATGATGTAGTGCCATCTCATCCCAGTGCTATCTCATCCAACATCCAATTTCCTAGAAAAAAGTGCCATCTAGTCCAGTGCAGTTTTACAGTTGATTAACCTAACCTAACCTAACGGCCGCTTTGAATATTTTCAGATTTTATTTGTAATTTATGTCAAATAATTCTGTTAATATACAAGCGGCTTCATATTCTACAAACCTTGAGGTGGAACATTAGAACAGACTGTTGTTGAACTGCGCAACCTGGAGCCTAGGTAAGGAGCATCCGCAAGAAGATTAGATTTCTCCCTGTATTACATACAAGGCGAGTTTTAACACGATTGTACATGATTTATAGCATTTTGATATAAAACGCAAAGAGCATTAAGCGGGGTTTAAATAGTATGAAGCTAGAAAATATGGAAGACCCGAAATTTTATAAATAATAAGAATTTTATAAAATTATAAAGGTAGGCTACTACAAACGTTCCAATAGTTTTTGTAGACCTGTTAAGTAAACAATAGCATAGGTTTTTGGACGAGATGGCACTAGTTGGCGGATAAAGAATTAACCCCCTGCTCTACGTCAGTGGAATCTGAATGAGATGGCACTTGGATGAGATAGTACCTGGACGAGATAGCACTAGTTGGCGTATAAAGAATTAACCCCCTGCCCTACATCCGTGGAATCTGGATGAGATGGCACTAGTTGGCGGATAAAGAATTAACCCCCTGCTCTACGTCAGTGGAATCTGAATGAGATGGCACTTGGATGAGATAGTACCTGGACGAGATAGCACTAGTTGGCGTATAAAGAATTAACCCCCTGCCCTACATCCGTGGAATCTGGATGAGATGGCACTAGTTGGCGGATAAAGAATTAACCCCCTGCTCTACGTCAGTGGAATCTGAATGAGATGGCACTTGGATGAGATAGTACCTGGACGAGATAGCACTAGTTGGCGGTTAAAGAATTAACCCCCTGCCCTACGTCCGTGGAATCTGGATGAGATGGCACTTGGATGAGACGGCACGACACCTTTACAAATGCAACGCTGGGAGTAAAAAAATAAAATATGTAATGAAGTGTTTAGAAAATTTGTATTTTGAATGTGCCCAAAACTATCACAATTTTGGGGGATAGGTAAAATTTAGTTGAACATTGAATGCTTCTTGATTATTCTAGCAAACATTTTTAAAATGGTTTACCGTTATTATTTCATATATTTAGCGATTTTATAATTAAAAAATCTCAAATACATTTTGTATCACCATTTCGCTATACAAAAAATATTTCTTGAGCGCCATTTTATGTTCTTTAATTTGACATATTACAAGATGCGGGTTCCCATTTGAAAATTTTGAGTATCCTGAAGGGCGAGGTCAAAATTCCAAACTAACGTAATAGAACCTTCAGATGAAGTTAACCTAGTTAACAGTCCCAAAAGCGTTTGTTTCTTCTATTTAAGTTCATTCAAAAGTTACGGTAGGGTGGGGGGAGAACTTATCGAAATTCAGAGGACTTAAAAAAACTGAAGACACCATCAGGGCTCAGTCTAAGCACGGACTGGCTTTCCCGAGATACACTAGTTTGATCTACACATTTTTTTCATGTATTCTTGGGTTAGATCCCTCTCTTTCATCTTCCCTATCAGGTTTCCCTCGACCAACTCTTGTTATTTTCCGACCTTGGCGCTAATAGACTATTCGAGATCTGGGAGGTAGAGGGATTCTTTATTTTATCTTCTTTTCTTTTTTTTATAAAGATGATAACCGAGAGTTTTTTGCCTTTAAACAACAAGAAAAGACACCTAACTTTTTTTTTTTAAAAACATTGTGAATGTTTACAGAAAGGTTCGTCTGTTTTGATCAGAAGCACAAACATTTGAATCAGATAAATTTGTCCATTTTGAAAGCAATTACAAAGTTTGAAATGTATAAGCTCGAGGGAATGCGGAGTAATATTGCTAGTAAGCCTCAGGCAGACTGTCTTTGTGTCGCTTTTGTTAATCTAAAACGTATCGCGATTTAAACACAATCTATTTAAATACCATACTGTCTGTTTATCGGCTGAGCGAAGCGAGGTGGTTTTTCATTCTCTCACATAAACGTAGTTTAGAGTAAATTAAGGGGAGGGGGAATAAGTAGCACGGTAATGATTAGGTTAGGTTAGGTTGGGTTGAGATAGGTTAGGTTAGGTTAGGTTAGGTTGGGTTGGGTTAGGTTAGGTTGGGTTGGATTAGGTTAGGTTAGGTTAGGTTATGTGATGGGTCAAAAATCGTTGTCGAGTTTTTTTACGAATATGCCCGTTCTGAGGTCTAAAAAGTTGTTTTTGAAACGATGTACGTCATCCTTCTGTCGCACATTCACTATTCTATAGATGAAACGTGTGGACAGATTTTAATTAAATATGGCATGTGGGGATATTTTGGTCATATCTCGGGACTTTCTATTTTTGATAACTCAAAATTTGGTTGTAATATTAAAAAATGTATTAGATTAAAATTTTCTCAATTGTTAATTCTAAAGATCGAAAAAAATAGCGGTCGCCTACTATCCAAAAACGCCAGTTTGTGAGTTACTGGTAAAAAACACACAAAAAACCTGCCAGCTGTTAGAAAATTAGTAATTTCTTATTATAGATTTCGATGAAATTTTACAAAATTGTGACGATTAATTACCATGAATCCGTGTGTAAAACCGTAAGTTAGAAAATTTTACAGTTCAGGAAGTATTGGTAAAAACCAAAATGAACTGCTAACATTAAAAACTCAATTTTAATCAATTAAGGCACAAACAAAGCAAACTGAAACGTCATTTAATTTTTTTTAATACAGCGTCAATGGTTCATTTTCATTTACTAATTCACAACTAGCGAATAAATATATTTGTTTACAGACAGTTTCGGTTCGTTTTTACTTAATTTTAGGGTTAGGTGAGAGTAAAAGTTTGTGCAATGTTTATTCACCGTTTTTTTTTTTTAGAAGCTTAGTAACCAGTCTTCTAACGCAGCAAAGTTTGTTTCTAAATGTATATTGAAATCTTAACCGTTGTTATAAACGATTCAGTGTTGGATTAAAAACTGATATGCCTATATTTATTTTATAATGAATATTTTTACTAAGCGAGAATTTAATTAAGAACTTTTTTCGGTATTTATGTCAAATTGAAGACGATAAACATACGAATATTTGTCACAACAGAAATAATAAACTGTGCATTGCACAAACTTTCTCACTAACCTATCCCAAAAACAAATAAAAAGTAGAGAAAACTATAAGGCAATTCAGTAATTGTCAGTAAAAACTGAAAAACAGGAAAGCCATCTTTGAAAAAATAATAATAGAGACTAAACCTTGCATCGCTTGTCCTCAGCATAAGTTGTATTTCATTAAAATCGAACTAAAAATAGGTTTAATAATAATTAAAACCTCGAGATATGGCAGCAATATGTCCAATTTGATTTAAATGTCTAAAGAGACATCTGACAGAGAGGCACGCCATTCCTGAGGAACCTAACTGTATCTACACATTTCTTCATGTTCCTCTCTTTCATCTTTCCATCAAATCTCACTTGACCAACTTTTATTCTTTTCCGACCCTGACGCTATTAAAATAGCATTTTATACTCTTCTCTCCTTATGTTGTAAGGCGTAAGATGTTTGCCTTTAAACGTACTTACACATTAGCAAATTTGAACACAAAGTCGAGCATTGCGTCACTGTGTACTTACAGTAATTATTTTCAAGTACACATGTTTGTTCCGTATTAGTATAGGCCTATCATTTAACTCGAGGCTAAATAAATATACAAATTTCAAACATATTAATGTTATTTATATTGACAATTGTAAATAATGATATGTGACGTCAGCAGAAATCATTATGGATCCTGTAATATTGTATTGTGGTGACGATATTAGTTCTGTAAGAGAATTATTTACGTACACTCAATTTGATAATTTAGTCTTAATCAAATTTAATATTTTGTTACACTTTTACTTTTTTTTATTCGTATATGGTAGTAGTTTGTTGAATTTAAAAAAAAATCTATATATAGTTCGTTTTTAATAATTACGTAAAAATAAACAAAAGTCATTTTGATACAGTAGCCTCAGACTAGGAGTGTGTCTGGTGAAATGGGCGTGTCCACCCTTCTACTTGTTTCCCTAACCTGACTTGACGGTACAACCCATTCCAAGAAAACTAGGTACACAAATTACTTCTTAGCTACATTTAATTCTTAAAGTTTAAGTACAAGTTAATTCTTTAAAGTTTAATTTTGTGAACGTTTTATTCTTATTTACACCGATAAAACAATCGAAAGTAGGGTAGGCGTTTACACAGAAGCATTTGAAGTCTATATTTTTTTATTGGGGTTGTACGGATGAAAACAAACGCAACAAACGATGTGTAGCCCCTCTTTCCCTCTCCACCCCAGACACATTCCTACCTTGAGGATACTGTACATTGTTAGTCAAAAATAAACCTATAATGCCGTCTTTGAACAAACTACATTACAGATGTTTCCGAACTCTCCCTACAAACTTCGGGGTATTGTTTCTTGGATAAAAAATAAGCCTAAATTAACATAACCAGGAGTCTATCTCATTTCGTTGTTTTAAAAATTACGGCTCTACAGAAATTAACCGAATTTGGTTTCATTGTTCTTGTGTTAAGTTTTATTGTAACCCAACTTGTTTCAAAATAGCGGCCATTCAAAGCTTCTAAATTGAAACAACTATAAAATACCTATTTTACAAAAAAATCAAGCTCAATTTTGTTTAAATTTTTTTGACGAATCGATAGTTACTTTTGGTTTTTTTTAATGGTTTAAAAATAAACGAGAATTAGAATTTCTTATCCGGGCGTGAACGACTACTATGTTCTTATCATGCGAGTGTTTATTTCAAACTGTTGATTGTTGTGCTCATAAAAACAGCTGGTTTCATTGTTGATACAATAACAGCAGAATGGTCACCTGATCTATTACTTGTAATAATAAGAGAGGATTTGTTGAGTTCCTACAATCAATAAGTAATTACATAAATTCTCATAGGCTACTTATTTACGGTACTTATATAAGATACATTTTTGTACAACTGCAAGGACTTCAGTGACTGTTAATAGACAAATGTGAATAAAAACCAATTAAAATTCTTCATTTATTGCTCCTATTGTTGTTCCGTTAGACTATACTAAAGAGGACAAGAACATGGGCGTGCACGCCCGGTCAAGAAATTCCAAATCTCGTTTATTTTTCACCCAATTTTAAAAACAAAAGAAAATCTGGATTGGTTATAAAATTTACTAAAAAACTTGTTCTTATTTTGTTTTTTGTAAAATGGCTAGTTTTAGAGTTATTTCAATTTAAACGCTTTGAATGGACGCCATTTTGAAATGAATTTCGTTACAATAATGAAATACGAACCGAAAATAGCAACAATGCATCTTAATTTTGATCAATTCTGTAGAGCTCATTTAATTCTTTTTTTAACAATGCAGAAGGACTGACAACGAAACGAGATAGACACCGGGTTGTATCATTTACCTTCTTTTTACCCCCCAAAAAAATAGCCCGAAGTATGTATGGAAAGTTCGAACACACCCTGTATATTTAAATAAAGCCTAAACTGCGTTTGTAACTTAAACTTATCCTGAGTCAATCCAATTAGATTAAAATGGAGCATTTAATGCTGCAGATTAAGGTCAATTTTTGTTTTTGCCAATTATTATTGACTTGCCATTTAGCACAGAGGTTTGGATTATTAATCTTCACATTTTATTAAAATTATAATCAAATCGGTAAAGACGATTATTAGAAACTATATTTTGTATTTTACTACAGCTTCATATACGATATTTGTGTTTTTTACCAATAACCCACAAACGGACATATTTTGAGAAATTATGACCAAAACTTTTGGCTTGGTCCCTAGAAGCTGCACTTGAGCACAATTTGTTCAAATACTTGTGATAGCACTTCTTAAATTTTGAGTTATATATTAAAAATAAAGGAGAAAACGCTCAGACATATGTCCAAAATATGCCCGCATACCAAATTTGATAAAAAGCTATCCACTAATTGGCGTGTAGAGCTCTGTACAGAAAACAGACTTAATTTTTTAAAACAATTTAGAAACTCAGGGGACCTCAAAACGGATATATTCACAAAAAACTCAACATCGATTTTGTGACCCATAAAGCCTAACCTAACCTAACTTTCTCTATACTGTGTGCGAAAGTAAAACGGTGACAATTTCATTGAAATAAACTAAATAACGATCAAGCTGAACACGAAGTTCAAACAGAAAACAAAGTTTTCACTTTTCCCTTTCACCACTGTTATGATTTGTCACCGTTTCCAACCCTTATAATTTGACCCAATACATTACTTCGATAGTGGTAAAGTCACAGTCTTCACTGCAGACGCAAATAATCTTTGACCTAAGAGAATACACCGTGCGTCATCTAACTGTGTATTTCTAACTACTGTAAATTAAACTTCTTGTTACAAGATGACTTGCATATAGGGTCAAAGGACTGTTAAACGTATAACGTACTCCTTCGTTGCCCAAAATGTGCCCAGAACCAATTCTCGGCGGTCGTGCATGCAATGGACTCTGATAATGAGACTCTGCGGTGTTTTGCGTCTCAGATGACTTACTCTGGCATCCAGACTGCAACCGTCATATTGGCCTCGATGTTGAACAATGCTAAACATGGAACAGATTACTTGGACAATTGTGTGCGATATTTTGTTTCAAAGTAAGTTACACGCCACTTTAACATTTATTTCTTCTGTTTGTTTAAAAGCGAAAAATCTTTATCATCGCTTTTTTTTTTTTTTTTTTTTTTTTTAATGGATAAAAGAACATAGGTACTATAAAGACCCTCGAATAGTTTAATATCATCAGGATAGGAAGAGAACAAAATTTGGTCATGAGTAATCTGATAGGAAAGATGAAAGAGAAACTACATGAAAAAGGTGCAGATACAGCTAAGTTCTAAATTTACAAAGCTCGTACTCGCTAAAATGTGCTCCTGAGGGCATACCTCTATAAAACAGTCAAGATTAGTTCCGTTTCATTGAAATTGTTACATATTTCGCTGCCAAGGGGAGCATCATCAGTCTGGCTATTTACACTTACATGTATAATTCATTGCAAATCGCACACATACACCAAAAACACAAGTTCACCCATAGGACCTAGCCGACGTCAAAAAAGTAGTGTTACACAATTCCGGAGCTCAGAAAACTGTTTTAAAGAAACTCACCCTACTGGATAGAACACTCTGATCTACCAATACAATTTAACATTCTCAGCTATGCCCAAGAAACCAATTTTAGGGCATTACATTGGAGTTGGCTCGACGTGGGGTTGGCTCGACATATTGGCCGCCCCAGTCAATAGCAATCACTTCCTGGAAATGTGAACGGATCAGGTACCAGTCGGGCGGGTATAGGTTAGGTTAGGTTAGGAAGTATGGTCATCGCAATCATAAAACCAATCGACAATATGACATATCATCGAATTGGATACTTAAATAAACTTCAACAGTGCCTTATGAGTTCAGAATAGTTATGATTGGTATTGTGCTTTCTGTTAGTTTTAAAGGATACCAGGTTAACCAAAAGACTAGCCAAGACCCGAGAATACTACCCGCGAATATCAAGTCATACTATTCTGACAGACGACGAACCTCGTCACTTGAGTGTCGCTCTTCGGTTGACCGAACAAACAAACACTTCCAATTCCAAGAAGGGTTGCTCATTAAGCAGGAGTTTGAACGGATGACCCTAGTTCCCCAAAGTGTCGAGCCAACCCCACGGTATACTAGTGTCGATCTAACCCCACCTCGAGCCAACCCCACGTAATCATTACATTTAGAGGATCCGGATGTTATACTGGTATGATGGGGCTGGGTAGAAACTATGATGACGCCTTTCTACTAGTTTTTATTATAGATAACAACCATTTTTTGTTCTAACAGATATAGCATTAAACAATTAGTTATGGTATTTAATAACATTTATCGTCTAAATCGTTAATTCGTAATAACTGTTTGAATATATTTATCTATATGTGCAACTTAAAATGCATAGGTAATCGATTACAAACTTACTTTTCTAGAAATTAGCTACGTGGCGACACGTGCAACTCGTTTTAAAAGGTTAAAGATGCTAACAATACCTTGCAGTTGAATATAAATTAAAGAAAAATACAGTATATGATCACAAACAGAAGAGAAGGGCTTGTTGCGAGCAACAAGGTCCACAAGAGTTTTAATATCTCCGTTCCATATTCAACATACGATGTAAGTATAGACATTAATCAGAGGTTGATTTGAGGTAGCATATGTTATGCAACACTACATAACATTTTAAAGAAGAACAATATATCAAGAAGAAACAAGGTGATAATCTATACGGCCAGTGAAACTGTTCTTTTACAAACAAGAATAAACGAAAGTTAAACGTCTGGGAATGTAAAATTAAAGAAAATTTATGAAACCGTAAATGTGAGGAAAAACTGAAGAGTTAGAAGATAGGACGTCGAAAAGGTTCACTTTCTGTATACTGTACCTTATTTGCACCGTTTTGTTCAGAATTAAATTTTCAATAATTTTTATTGTAAATTTGATTTGTTTATTGGTAAAATAACAAAGTTATTGTTGGTCAAATGTAAAAAAATGTGTTTTTTATCTCCAATTTTTGAATTTTACACTGGTTTTCTCAAAAATTACTTAACTTACGGTACAGTTCTAGGACCTGTTTTATTCAATTTGTCAGATCAAAAGACTTTTGTAACCATTTTATTCTTATTTACACCGATAAAAGAAACGAAAGTAGGGTCCGCGTTTACATAGAAGCATTTGAGGTCTATATTTTTTTATTGGGGTTGTACCGCTGAAAGTAAACGCAACAAACAAAGTGTGGGAGCCCCTCTTTTCCTCTCCACCCCAGACACATTCCTACCTTGAGGATACTGTACACTGGCCAAACACAGCGCGGGATCGCCATTTTCATTGTTCATACGCAAGCGCTACCCCTCCCCAAATCGGTGTTACACACACCCACTATACATTATTTTAGATACGGACACTTTCTATGTAAGAAACTTTATATAAATCCATTATAAATATAATTTACGAGATATAAGAGGGGAAAATCTTGCCATGTATTGGTTGCTAGAGTTTTCGTACAGACCCCCCCCCCCCCCGTCATGCCGGACATAATTTGTATTCGAGTCAATAAATGGTACCTAACAAAAACTGAAATTCGAATTTAAATTGCATAGAAAGGAGAAAAGCGCAGTTCTCCCCTTAAATAGATGAAAGTTAATAATAAAAACGCCACTTTTACGCCAGACATCTTCCCCTTGTAGGACGACGAAAAGAAGACCAGGTGGTACAAATCTCACCTGATACCTTAAAGGGATCACCTATTCATTCGGTTTTCATTATGTTGAGGGAGGGTGCAGAACATGTGGCTTTTCCACCTTGTTCAAACAAAGAACTTTAGATTATTTTTTCTTTGTCACATATACATAGTATAAAGAGAGTTATATGATAGGCAAAAAAAACTTTGTCAACTGTTTTTGAGAAAAGAGTTGTTTTTGTTATGATGTCTCTAGGGCTATCAGTACACATATATTATAGTCAGTAGAACTGTTATAAACTACTTAATTTATAAATATTAACTATAAAATTTAAGTGAAATTTGAAGATTAATGATCCCAACCAGTGTGAAAAATCGTTAAGTAAAATAAAAAGTTAATACTATTCAAGAATAATTGATAAAAAACAAAATTGAACTTTGACCTCGTTGACGATGGGTGAGCGAAAAATCCATTGGTTTACGTTTCCTTATGTTGGCAATACCGAGGGATACTATCTGGATCTAAACTTTGTTTTACGTAGTCTAGGATTAGATCCCTTTCATCTTTCCTATTAGGTCTCTCTTGACAAAAGTGGTTCTTTTCCTTGACCTTGACGGTATGTTTTGCGCCCTTTTTTATAAGGCGATAAGGACCGAAAGGTTTTGTCTTTAAACAAGAAGAAAAATTATAATGAGGAAAACGGCAGAGCTTGTTAGTATGTTGTGATTTAACACCTGAGTACAATAAAATTTGTAACCAACCCCAAAAGGGACATTTTGAAAGGGTGTCTATCGAAAAATTGGAACGTAAAAACACATAGAACATGACAAAGATGAAAGAGCCAACACAAATCTGCAAGGACTACGTTGGAAACTAAAACCTTTCAGGAGTGACAATCCCGAGGTAATCTAGCTGGATTTACACCTTTTTTCTAGTAAGTCACGGGATAAATTACTCTCTCTTATTTTTCATATCCGGTCTCTCGAGATAAATTCTTGTTCTTTTCTAACCTTGAAGCTATTAGAGTATTCGAGGGCTAGGGGTCTTTATTTTATGTATTATCTTTCTTTTTTGTTAAGTAATGATGATCCAGAGGTTTTCTGGCTTATTGTTGATTTTTATACATTGTGAGATTTTTATAGAAATGAATAAGTTTCTATACAGATTACCATCGAAAAAACCTTTTCACAAATCTAACCCAGCATGATTACAAATAATAACAGATAAACTTCAACCAACTCTGGTAGAGAACAATGAATTCAGAACTGCAATACAAGTTTTATATTTTACTTTCAAGTACTTCCCATGATTAGGTCTACATCTCAACCGTAAACAGTTAAAAGTCACTTTAAATTGTGCATGAATCGGTTTAACTATATGTATGTATGGGTGGGGGGGAGGGGCAGGGACGATGAGGGTAGATTGAAATGGGAAGTGACTTTTATAGCAAGTCCTCCCCACACTCGAAGGGTGAGATTAAACCAGATGGCGGATGTGAAACAGGATTTCCTAAACGAGCCTACACACTTATGTTATGTGACCGCAAATCGATTTGTAGACATTATATTTCGGTAATAAGAGTTAACAATTCGACAAAATAGTAAACATAACCTCAAAATAAACTAAGAAACAGCTGATCGGTTAAAACACTAGCATATTAGTGTTTTGTTCTTTAAAGGCGAAAAACGTCTCGTCATCGCCTTATAAAAAAAAGGAATAAAAGAAAGAAAAATCTCGAATAATCTGTCGAAATAGCTTTAGTGTCGGAATAAAACAAGAGTTGGTCAAAAGAGATAGTAAAGATGAAATAGAGGGATTTTACCTAAAACTACGCTAAAAATGTGTTACCAGCTGGGTTGCAACTTTCGACTCACTATATGTGGAGCCACTAAAGGAAGAGCAATTTGAAGAAAGCTGTAGATTCGTTAGAATAATTGTAAATATCCAATAGTAAATAAATGGAGCAAAACATTGCATAAACTTTCTCACATACCCAAAAATCATATCAAACTAATCGTCACCAAAAATATAGCTACTTACTTCAAAATGAACCATGTACTGTCTTCGATAAAATATGTATATCTTTTAATAATGATCGAAAGGTGATTCCCTAGTGACATAAATACGTCTACAGCGTCTCCACCTGATAAGGTTCTTTTTTTCTGTAACTTACGATTTGCACAATAATTTAGATCAATAAACTTTACATTTCACTAAAATTTGAACGAAATCGGTAGAGTCGATTTTGATAAATTACGTATTTTAAAACAGCCATGTAGTAGATTATTTTTTTTTTACTAATAACTCGCCAACCAATACCAATACGTTTTATTTGAATCCTTAAAAGCTACACTTCAGCAAAATTTGAACAAAACGAATGTTGAGAAAAACGTAATGTTGTTTGTCCCAAACTATGAGTTGTAAAAAAAGTCCAGACTTGTGTAGAAAATATTCCAACATATAGAAAACGGCAAAACGACAGACAGACATTATTCCAAAAACTATTTTTTGAATTCAGCACTCATCAAAACTGATTTATCGGTAAAAAAAACTCGACATAGATTTTTTGGGTGTCTTCCCCAGAGCGGCCAGTGGTTTGAACGCTGCATCCTCAGTTATCAAAGGTCAGAAGGGTTTGGCAGGTCTAGGGGGGTTTCCGCTGAGCAGTACATTTTTCTGCTGAAGGAGATGACTAAAATAAGCTATGATAGGTCAGGCGAAGTTAGGTTCGAAATGGACATGTTTAGTCAACTTACTTTAGTCTTTAAAATTTACTTTGAAAATTTAAAATATATAATTAATTCAAAGTTTAAAACAGATAGTGTTTTTACTCTTTTTCCAAAAAGATGTATTGGAACATGTTTTATCTTGTATTAACACTACCATAAACCCATGAATGTTGGCCTAGCACCATTGACAAACATAATAAACCTTTAGGAAGAGTGTCAGTTAGCAACATGTATAAGAGTGCAGGGAAAGAAAGAATGTAACAGGAAAATATGCCGCTCAGCAGATAACCTCTAGGCCTGTCAAACCCTTCTGTCCTTTGTCAACTGAAGATGCGGAGCTCAGACCACTGGCCGCTCAGAACACTGGCCGCTCGGAGGACACAACTGATATTTTGATCCAACACATAATTTTCCTTACAAGTTTATGTGGAAAGACTACGCTGCTACCCTCCTAACTGATCAATTGTGTGTTGTAAAGTGATTTTTGGGTCATCCTGTACTTTTAGAAAAAAATGTTATTAGACTTGCAATAAAATATACAGAAAGAGAAATAAATATAAACGATAGAAGGAAGTAATATCACAAAAGGCTTTAACATTTGTGTATAGTGGAGTAAACAGTGTAGAAACTCTGACAGTTAGATGAAATGGAATCGACTCGCGAAAACAATTCAAAGGATAAGTACATTGCAGTTCCATAAATACAGGGCTAAGGTTTAAAACCGACTTTATTTGTTGTAGTTTGGTTTGCTTGCTTGGGAAGGAGAAGTAAAATCAAGTCAAACAAAAACATGGTTTATTTCCTTGGATTTAATTACTCTAATGTGGCAGACTTGCTGAAAAGGAAAATAAACTGTTTAAAAGCATTGCACAAACTTTCTCACTCACTTAATATCATTTCAGTAGTTGTCAGTAAAAAAATGAAACGTGGTACACAAAATCTATGGTAATAATCCATAGGCATTTCGTATGAAACTAATGGGGATAATTCTACTGTAATCCTTCTTCCGATTGTTTTGACAATTACAATATTGATAACAAATTAAAAGAGCTACAAAAACCTCTGGGTGACATTTTTCATAAACATTTCCCATTTTTGAGTTATTTATATTTAAAATTATAAGCATCCGCAACTTTAAAACGGCTTATTGGATTAGGTTAGTTATCCAAAATAGTTCTTTACCTTATTAGGTGTCATACCAAGTTTTGATTCAATCTGTTAAACCGTTCTGGAAATAAAGAAAATGACGGATATCTGGGGAACTTAGTTTGGATGTAGGAAACCACCTCCTGAAGTTTGAAAACACAATTTTGCAACACTCTGTATATACCGGTTATTTTAAAGCAACCAACAACTTGAAGTGACTAGAGCTTATTTGATTTTTAACATAGAACCAAACAAATACATAAATAATAAATGTAAGACTTACCGTCTACAATATTCTACTTTTGTCGTTTATACGACGGCCGTTTCAGCTATTCCGCCATTTTCAAGTTAATATATTCAGGTTTCCCTTCGTCAAACATAAACACATACATAAACACAAACACTGATTTCCACAATATATATATATTTTTTAAATTAAAACAAACACGACTCAGTCTTTGATGTCCCGGTACAAACTCGGTAATAGCCGAAACGGCCGTCGTGTAAACGACAAAAGCAGAATATTGTAGACGATAAGTCTTACATTTATTATTTAAAATATTCGTAATATTATTATTATTATTATTCAATATTCGGAATGGCGACTAACAAATGTTAATTATACATAAATTCTTTTAAAATTAAACAGGATTTTAAAAAATCGTATAATTAAGCCAAATTCTAACTTTTTAGGTTTACTAAGACAGGTTGACGAAGCGCCCGCCATTCTTTTCCTGGCGAAGCAGTAGTGTTTTCTACTATAGCCCGTCTCAAGGTAAGTTGAGGCAGGGTACCTGGCTGGAAGGTTAGGGCGATGAATAGCTGGGGTGGCCCGGCCAGTAAATCCCATTAGTCACGCCTCACCGAATACTCCACTTAAGAGCGGAAATGTAATAAATAATCATTATTTAAGAAAATACTTGATACTGTATTGTTAGTTATCATAATACAAACTATTGTGTGTTTGTCCCGTGCTAATCGGCCGACTTAAAGTATTGTAACATACTGTTTTGTTATATATTTTATTTATGTATATTTTGATTGAGTTATTAACACAACATAATAATAATAAATAACTCGACACGCAGCGATTACGCTGAAGTGAATGAAACGAATTTCAAATTTTATTTATGTGCGATCTTATAAAAACTTGATATAATAATAATAAAAATATTTCAATGGTTTAATCGTTATTTGTATATCCTCATTTAGAATTGATGAATTAGTCTGGTATTATTACCCTAAATGTGTATATAAAGTCCGGCACAAATTGGAGCATTAATGTATGATTTATAGTAAAAAATCGTGTATATAAATGACATTCTGGGATAAACACGTATATGTTTTCCTTAATACCTAAGGAACCAGTTGGATTTACTGGCCGGGCCACCCCAGCTATTCATCGCCCTAACCCTCCAGCCAGGTACCCTGCCTCAACTTACCTTGAGACGGGCTATATGCTTTGCTCGACATTTCTTAACGTGTTGACATTTATCTCAGCTACATTTTGAATAGTCGTTTATTTCAGTCCATAAACTGACCTGCTCTATAGATTGAAGATCTTCTAGGCCTCTTGATGTTTCAAACGCATCCGGTGGTTTCAAACTTACTAACAAGCTTTTTATACGCGACTTTGAACTACGATCCCACAAACCGTTTCAATTCGAAACTTCCTTAACCCGGTTTATAACCTCAGTCCACATTCATAATAACACTGAATAAATGCGATACATGTTTGTAAAAGTAAAATCATCATGCTACCTACTTAACTAGATTCCTGTCTTTGAAATTAGGCGCAATGAGAAAAGTTGTTGCTATGGCAACAAATAAATAGTAATGAAAATAACAGCTGATGTTTTAATAAATCCCAATTATATCTGCATACAATAAAAACTTGTTCAACACATAACGAAACAACAATCAATTAAAGCTTTAACTAACTTTTGAAACAGCCTGTAGTAGAGCCTAAACTTGATTGATTGTGCTGTATACAAGTCCTCAGAGAAAACTGTATTTGATTAAAATCTGTTTAACCAATTTATACTTGAACAGTGATATATTTTTACTTACAATTTTCCACGTCATTATTGTTGACCTTTTACTAAAATTTGAACGAAACTGGTGGAGTATATTTTGAGAAATTTAGTACTTTATAACAGCATATATTTGTTTTTATACTTACAACTCACGAACCTGCATTTTTTGTGAGATGGCGACCAATATGTTTTGTCTGGATTCGTAGAAGCTACTCTTGAGCAAAATTTAATCAAAATCGTTACAGCTGATAACAAATATCTCCAGTAGTTATCAGAAAACAAATCACGAGACGTGGCGAAAAAATTTATTAAAATCTGTCGTATGTGTTTTGAGTGTAGAGCACTGCACTTACGACAGACAGACATCATTCTCAAAGTTATTCTTTTCGACTCAGTGGACTCTCGACATCTATTTTTTGAATTATCATAATAATATAACTTTATACTACAAATATGTAAGAAAAATAAAACCACACTTATTGGTAATTGTTTACAAAGAAATTTACCGCTATTTTTGGTGATTTTTAAAAAATTTTTATTTATTTATTTTTTTTTTTTTTAATCATGTTCTACATACCTTGTTTCTTAATAATATAAGTATTCAACGCGGAGCTAACTTTTTCACAGAAATTTCGCAATTTCAAAACTACAGAATTCAATGCATTCTGATCATCGAAAGTCAAGCAACATTGAGCTCGGTTATACCTGGATGGGTGACCGCTTGGGAAATAACGCACAATTTCTTTTTTTTACAAAATTACACGTAGGTCAAGTAAGGTAATATATATAGCCACCTTACTTGTCCTTGTATGGTCAAAATTTGCGTATAAACCTGTTGTAACGCGTAATTCACTTAATGGACCTTAACCTAGAAAAGTTGAAATAATATTTTTTTCCGTGAAAAAATTAGCTCCGCGTTGAACACTTTTTTTTATTATAAGAAATAAGGTATGTAGAATGTTATTTTCTTTAAATCTCCAAAATTACCAGTAACTTTCTTTGTAAACAATTGCCACTTATTTACCTAACAAACCTTGTATTTGGAACTACTGTAATTTTCAACAAATGGTCTCTGCTAAGATGTACATTATTTCTATATCGAAGTAAAACTCTGCCTAAAGGTTGTCAATGGTATTAAGGCCAACATTCTTAAATTTATGGTAGTGTAAAACATGTTCCAATAAATCTTTTCGGAAAAAACGTAAAAACAATATCTGTTTTAAACTTTGAATTAATGTTATTTTTTTAAATCTTCAAATAATATTTATAAACTTAAGTAAGTTAACTAAAACATGTCAATTTCGAACCTAACCTAACCTATCATGAGCTTTCTTAGAAATCTCTTTTAGCCGTTCAACAGAAAGCCCCTAGACCAGCCAAACTCTTGTTAACTGAAGAAGAGGCACTCAAACTACTCGAAGACACCGTTGCGAAATAGCTTCTTCAAATTTCATAACAATTGGCACACACGTTTGGTCGTAACTACATACACAAGGAAATAAAATGGCCGAGTTGAGACAAGGACCTCGTAAAGCTCGGTCGATGAATGGGAGCAAACACCGGAATCACTAAAGCGGCGTCCGAGATTCGTTTACAATAGCTTTGCAAAAGCAAAACAAAGAGTAAAAACTGATGTTAAGTAAATAGGTGCAGACAGACTGTGCTGGAAGTGTTGCTAACACAAGAGTTGAGCTGTGTCATTTTAATACCGTACTCAACTAAGGCGAATCAATTAACCACCTTAAGAAGCTGAACAGTGTCAGTAACAAATAACCATGGCTGCTGACATCAAATTTTAATTAAATACGCTGAAACCATAAGGGAAATAAGTGTAGAGTGTTATTTGAACATATATATATTTATATATAAAGACGGCCTCCATGGTTCATTTTCACTTTTTGATTGATAACTGAACTGATATTTATTTACTTATTACTAAATTAATAATACCCATATAAAATATAAAGTTTTAATGTTATAAAAAAAATAAATAAATAAAAATCTTTATAATACTTTATATATTTTATAGACGATATTATTTATTTTCTTTATTATTTTTCCCTATTATTATGTAAAAACAATAAATTATTTCGCTCATCGTCGCCTTATCAAAAAAAGGAAGAACAGACTAACAATGACTCAATCACCGAAATCACAGTTAGTGAAATGTTAGTTATAGTAAGAACAACAAACCAATAAAGAGTTTTTCATAATCACAGACCAGTGAATCACCAACTATCAATGTTTTCACTATTGTTGTTTAAAGGTGAAAAACAATCGAATAAAATTAAGTGTCCTAGCCCTCGAATATTCTAATAGTGCCAAGGTAGTGAAAGAACAAAAGTTGGTTCAGAGTTCTGATAAGGAAAATGAATGAAAGGGATCTAACCCAAGACTATATGAAAAAAGTGTAGATCAAGCTAGGTTACCACGTTATTGTCAAAACCAATATTCATTGATGTGAACCACTGAAGAAATGTGATAATTTGTTTTGGGGATGTTGAAACACTCCACAATACCAAAATTGTATGTGCCAAAAAGAAGAATACCAGTTGAGTTTTTAAAATATCCTTAAAAAGACTTCAAAGTGAAATTTACTACCAATTTTTTGGGTCATGTGTTTTTAAGTTCATGATTGCTCATTTTTCGGGTATTATTCTATGATATCTTAATATATATCACGATATGTCTTCTGTTTTGAAGCTGGCGATTAGAAACGTTGTTTAAAAACAAAATAAAAGAAACACTGTTAAAACTTGATTGTTTACAAGCTCTCTGTAAAACACAAAAGCAGGTGTAAACTATGTCAAAGCAGAGTTGGCTTATTGACTTTGAACAGATCTTCTTCTTCTTGCAGGAATGTTTCAGACTTAAATAGCAGTTGTTATTTGTCTATAGATGTGTTCCGCTGATTAGCTAGACAGACATTCTAACCATTCCATTCTGGTGTGATGCAATGTTTGGGTTTAAATATGTTCCTATCATTGTACTAACTTTCTCACACACTCGTCCACAAAACCAAAATATCTACTCTTGTCACAGGTGATAAAATAAAGAACGTCGACGCTATCTTTGAATTTAAATAGACCTACGCCTACTGTCATAAACACTTCCTCGGAGTCGGTCGTATTTGATTAAGATGGAGTTTTTAATGAAATCTGTCACGGTTTATTTTATTCCTGAACCATAATATTGTTACATTTTTGATTTTTGAATTATTTGACTTTTCCACTTATACGTTTTTACTAGCAAGTATTGAATATACAATAATATTTCAAGTGAAAAATATACGACCTAGACTGGGAATCGAACCCAGGACCTTTGGCTTTACGCGCCAATGCTATACCAAGAGCTCTAGCATTGGTAGAGCATTGGCGCGTAAAGCCAAAGGTCCTGGGTTCGATTCCCAGTCTAGGTCGTATATTTTTCACTTGAAATATTATTGTATATTTTTACATTTCCCATTTTGCACACACGTTTGGATTATTAATCTCTACATTTCGATAAACCTCGAATGATACCAATACAGCTGCTTTTAAGAAATAAAGTACTTTATAAAAACCACGTCGCCAATTGGGGGGGGGGGGGGTTGCCGATAACTCAAGAACCAGCATTTTTGGAGAGATCTGGTTTCCCCTACGGTGTAGCTACCTCCTGTTATCGAAAAAAAATAATAATTCACGATATATGGACAAAATATGTCCACATATAAAATTTTATTAAAATCGATCGCACGTTTGTGTCGTAAAGTACTTACGGCAGACGACAGACGGACATCATTCCTCAGACACCTATTTTGAGAATTCAGGGGAACTCAATTCGACATTGGTTTGTTTGACTCATTACATACTTTGTCTATAGTACGTATTTGTAAGTAAAAATAAAGATGTTGTTTTTATTTATATCGTGTCCAATATCCTTTATGGACTCCTTACGTCCTGTCTTCTAATCACTTGCTATTTAATGCACAGAATACAAGCATACCACTCTACAATACATATCAAAACAAAGGTATAAACTGACAATTTGTAACGAAACCTCAGTTTAACCTACGGATTATTGATAACATTGTATTGGTGAGCGGTGAGTAGTCGCACCACAAATACTGCCACTAGTTGACAAGCCCTCCCTTAGCAACACATTGCTCTGTTGTGCAGTGAGGTGTGATTGATTTAGGGGTAGAGGGTGAACTAATATGCTCACAAAGCAACCCTTAGCCTTAGTTGAACCTCCCTTGTCCTCGCGTGTTTTTATACAAATATTTTAAGCTTACGGTACTTAAAAACAACGTCAGTTTATTTCGCCCTTTAAACGTTCCCTTTAGTAGGTCGTCATCAAATGACAGATTGGAGAATTTTAGATAATGAATATTGTAAATGAAATGAACCCATCTTCAAGATTTCAATGAGTTTTGTTATTAGTCTTTGTGATGATTTTGAATGTGCTGTGCGCATGCGCTACCAGCGTCGTTCATCACACATAGCGCAGTCACTTTAGTAATGATGACCGTGCAACAGAAACAGGACAAATTCATTTACAGACAATATTCGTTGATATAATCAATTTAAAGAAACTGGAAATGTACATATCAAGAAATCTCCAGGCTGAACACGCATATCGGACTATAAAATAGATTCCTCTCCCCCTTGTTTACGAGGCCAATCGGTCACTATCGTCTTAAAAGAACACTTTCTAAAGCTTACTAATATTCTAATAGAGTCAGGGTCGGAAAAGAACAAGATTTGGTTAAGAGAGAACCACACAGGGAAGACGAAAGAGAAGGATGTAGAACAACATTAGATGAAAAAATGTGTAGATACAGCTAGGTCTTTCGGGATTGCCACGTTCGCTCACACTTTAGTGAACCTCTGAGGAGCGTCATATTTCCATAACCCTAAAAAATCACTCGACGTTGGTATTTCTAAAACTTGGCATTTCTAAAACAAGCTTCATGTAAACGTTTGACATTGTATACTTACAAATCCAGCCTAATCATGAATATAAAGATGCAGATCATCCTAACCGGATTTGCTGCGGCAATGCTGAATGCAATTAGTGATGATGAAAATTACCGCAACCAAATTTTGTTGAGTGATGGAGCAACCTTCCCCATAAATTACTGTATTAACAAAGACAACTGTAGAACCTAAGGGGTTCTGCAACAAAATGAAAGTTTTCACTATGTTCATGATTCCCCTAAGATAAAATACGTAATATGATATGATACGTGATCGAGTCATAGGCCGGCCATGTCTGTTGAGAAAACGATTACAAGTGTTACTTAATTAGACACGCTCGAACTTTATGTTTCTCCACAAACTGTTGACATAGAGAGAGAAAAGGAAATAAGTGACTCTATTCAGCAAGATGAAGCTCCAAATTATTATAGTCTTAATGTACAGAAAGTCTTAATGACAGGTTTCCTGTCTGTTGGATTGGAAAAAAAATGTTCTGTTTTGTGGCAACCAAGTACGATCTGACTCTTACGGTTTTTTCTTATGAAGTTACGAGGACATTCTCTACGCTCAGAATACAGCATCTATAAGATGTATCTACAGATCTACAGCATTTACGAACAGAATACAGCATCTACATGATGCATCTACAGATCTACAGCATTTACGCTCAGAATACAGCATCTACAAGATGCATTTACAGATCTACAGCATTTACACTCAGAATACAGCATGTACAAGATGCATCTACAGATCTACAGCATTTACGAACAGAATACAGCATCTACATGATGCATCTACAGATCTACAGCATTTACGCTCAGAATACAGCATCTACAAGATACATCTACATATCTACAGCGTTTACGCTCAGAATACGTCATCTATAAGATGTATCTACAGATCTACGGCGTTTACACTCAGAATACGTCATCTATAAGATGTATCTACAGATCTACGGCGTTTACGCTCAGAATACGTCATCTATAAGATGTATCTACAGATCTACGGCGTTTACGCTCAGAATACGTCATCTATAAGATGTATCTACAGATCTACGGCGTTTACGCTCAGAATACGTCGTCTATAAGATGTATCTACAGATCTACGGCGTTTACGCTCAGAATACGTCGTCTATAAGATGTATCTACAGATCTACGGCGTTTACGCTCAGAATACGTCGTCTATAAGATGTATCTACAGATCTACGGCGTTTACGCTCAGAATACGTCGTCTATAAGATGTATCTACAGATCTACGGCGTTTACGCTCAGAATACGTCGTCTAAAGATGTATCTACAGATCTACGGCGTTTACGCTCAGAATACGTCATCTATAAGATGTATCTACAGATCTACGGCGTTTACCGCTCAGAATACAGCATCTAAAGATCTACAGCATTTACTCTCAGAATACAGCATCTAAAGATCTACAGCATTTACGCTCAGAATACAGCACCTACAAGATGCATCTACAGCATTTACGCTCAGAATACAGCATCTACAAGATACATCTACAAATCTACAGCATTTACACCCAGAATACAGCATCTACAAGATGCATTTACAGATCTACAGCATTTACACTCAGAATACAGCATGTACAAGATGCATCTACAGATCTACAGCATTTACGAACAGAATACAGCATCTACATGATGCATCTACAGATCTACAGCATTTACACTCAGAATACAGCATCTACAAGATACATCTACATATCTACAGCGTTTACGCTCAGAATACGTCATCTATAAGATGTATCTACAGATCTACGGCGTTTACGCTCAGAATACGTCATCTATAAGATGTATCTACAGATCTACGGCGTTTACGCTCAGAATACGTCGTCTATAAGATGTATCTACAGATCTACGGCGTTTACGCTCAGAATACGTCGTCTATAAGATGTATCTACAGATCTACGGCGTTTACGCTCAGAATACGTCGTCTATAAGATGTATCTACAGATCTACGGCGTTTACGCTCAGAATACGTCGTCTATAAGATGTATCTACAGATCTACGGCGTTTACGCTCAGAATACGTCGTCTATAAGATGTATCTACAGATCTACAGCGTTTACGCTCAGAATACGTCATCTATAAGATGTATCTACAGATCTACGGCGTTTACGCTCAGAATACAGCATCTAAAGATCTACAGCATTTACTCTCAGAATACAGCATCTAAAGATCTACAGCATTTACGCTCAGAATACAGCATCTACAAGATACATCTACAGATCTACAGCATTTACGCCCAGAATACAGCATCTACAAGATGCATCTACAGATCTACAGCATTTACGAAAGTGAATCAGTGTCATTATAGCGACTATTAATCCTGATATCATCGAACAAACCTTGGGAGGGGGGGGGGTAATTTGATAATCCCATAAATGTTTACCAAACAAAGGAAGGGGGAAAGAGAGGAAGCTCATATTAAAATTTCTAGGCATTGCAAAAATCTCATATAAAAATACGAGTAAACAATTTATCCGAACTTATTTTAAACTTAGCTATTTTATCCCGAAATCACAGAAATCTATCGATGATTGTATATTGATTCGAAACTAACAATGTACACAAAACATACCCTTAAGTACTTAGTTTAATTTACGGACTATGTAAATTTACATCCAGACCAGGGCTGCTAGAAGTCCTGGTTTTAAAGGAGCAATCCCTTATTTTGAGAATTTGTCCCGCGTTCCTGAAATCATTAATCTGGGACGCTGTTTGGCCCGATTTTTACAGACGAGCAAAAAAAACATAGACAGATATTTACTTAGATTTCAGTTTACTTTTAGAGACTTCTAACAGTTGTTTACTTGTCTAGTGATTTCTTTGAGTAAATAGATAAGAAGTTTTAAAAAGATTGCTGCTGCAAAGTCAACAGAAAAGTACAACTTTTAAGATATTGGATAAATGCTTTTCCATGTTAAATTTTGTAATTCAAATAATCATTTTGTAATATGTTTTTAGAACAGAAATCCCTTCTCATATTATGTTACTCAACTTCACACCTACCTCTCTCTCTCCTCTCTCTCTCTCTCTCTCTCTCTCTCTCTCTCTCTCTCTCTCTCTCTCTCTCTCTCTCTCTCTCTCTCTCTCTTCTCTCTCTCTCTCTCTCTCTCTCTCTCTCTCTCTCTCTCTCTCTCTCTCTCTCTCTCTCTCTCTCTCTCTCTCTCTTCTCTCTCTCTCTCTCTCCAATTTTTCTCCTTCTTTCTATTTTTCTCTTCAACCACCCCCTCTATCTCTATTTCCCTCTAAAACCTCGCCCTCTCTCTCATTTGTTTCGGGAACTTTTCCCTCTTATCTTTATCTCCAAACAGCTCTCTATACAAACCTCTCTATATCCCTCTTTAAAGATCATTCCCTCTACAAATCCCCTTTTCTCTTCAAACTACTCTTTCTTTATATTTATCTCTTCAACCACTCGCTTCTACCTCTTTCTCTCTAAACCACCTCCCTCTTCTCTTTATCTCTAAACCCCTCTCTCTACAAACTCCTCTATATCTCTCTTCAAAGAACATTCTCTCTACAAACCCCTCATTCTTTTCAAATTTCTTCTAGTTTTATTTTTCTCTTTAACCACCCCCCTCTCTTACACTTGCTCTAAACCTTCCCTTTCTTCAATCCACCCTTTTTCGTCAAAACGATTCTCTCTACTGTTTCTCTAAAAACTCTCTCTCTCTCCCACACACACACTCTTTCTCTCCAAACCTCTCCCTATCTTTCACTTTCTTTCTCGTCAACTTTTCCTTCTTCTTTTTATCTCCAAACCACAAGCCCCTATTTCTCTTCAAACTACTCTTTCTTTCATTTTTCTCTTCAACCACGGCCCTCTTTCACTCTTGCTCTCTAAACTTCTTCCTTTCTTCAATCCACGCTTTCCTCGTCAACAAACCCCTGTTTTTCGTCAAACTACTCTCTATATCTCTCTCTCTTATTTTCTTCTTCACCGTTCCCCTCTCTCACTCTTTCTCTCAAACCCTCTCCCTCTCTCATCTTATTTCTCGTCAAACTTTCCCTCCTCTCTTTATCTCGAAACCCCTCTATATCTCTCTTCAAAGATCATTCTCTCTATAAACCCCTGTTTCTTTTCAAACTTCTTCCTCTCTATATATTTTCTCTGAAACTATCTCCTCTTTCTCTATTTCTCTCCAAACCTCTCCCGGTCTCTTACTTTCTTCAAACTACTCTTCTTGTCGAATCTCTCCCTCTTTTCTTTCTCGACAAACCCCTCTGTATCTAACTTCAAACATCTTACATCTTTTTTCTCTAAACCTCGGTTTCTCTCCAAACTTGTCCTCTCTCTCTCTTTCTCCAAATTACTCTTTCTTTACAGACCTGTCTTCTCTTTCTAGAAACCTTTTTCCTTCTTCAAACTTCTCTCCTTCTATAATTTTCTTCCAATTTCTCTCTGTTTCTCCATTTCTCGCTACATACTCCTATCTATCTCTATTTAAAGCTCTGTTTTCTCCCTCTCTTCCAAATCTCTAACTCTTTCTCTCTTACAGCTTTACACTTTTCTCACCGGCTTTCTTTTTCTACGTTTACCTCTTATGAAGAGACCTAAAACTTAACTTCACCACTATAATAAAGTTTTGTTCATTTCAGATTCCTTCCTCTCTCATTGTACTTGTATTGTTGTAACTGGATTCATAAACTCTATATTATAGTACGCCGCCTCCACTGCGGGGGTTGACATGAACATTGATTACTGTGGGTGTACAAAGAGGCCTGCTACCCTTCTTCCCCCATCAAATCCTTTAACAAGTCCTTAATAATTAAACTCTCATTATAATAATGTTGTTAATGATTTTACTTATTATTATCTTAGTTTCAAGTTTATATTTTGATACGTATTATTCTCTTCACATAAGTGTTGGGTAGAGATTCATTATACTGTATTAAATATAATATCATATTTTCTTAACGTGTTAATTTAAATTCCTGTTGTAAAAGCCATGTAAATTTCATTCTTTTATTTTATCAAATATAATACTTGTATAGAGAAAATTATATGATGGGTAAAACAATTGATGTGGAATCCATTTTGAGTTGTTTTTTTTTGGAATGATCTCTGTTTGTATTATATGTCGTATGTTCACTGCTCTTCAGTCCAAACGCGTGTACCGATTTCAATCAAATTTGGTATTTGGGGATATTTTTCCCATATCTCAATAAATTTTTGATAACTTAAATTTGGGTGTAAAAAAACACTTTAACGATTTTGCTCAACCGGCCAACTGTTATACTACAGCCGCTGGTTCTTTGCACTTGGATTTTTTGTGACGCAACGGATAGGCATTGGAAATGGCAACGTCGTCGTCTCGCACTGCTCCCTCTACAGCCGTATATCTTAGCATCACATCCAAACTGCGCGCGTATTATCGCATCTAAACAACAAAACTGTTACGTATTGTTCATTTTGTATTTTGCTTCGTTCCATTAGGTGACAGAATGAAAACTTTAAATTGTATATGTAATAATTTCATTTAATCTAAGCAATTAAAAAAAGTCAAAAGTTTTTGGTGAATAAATACATACCGTACTAAATTTTACTGTTAACATATTATGTAATTCAAACGACGCTTGAAACAACTGTAGTACACTCTATGGTTTATTTAAGTGTATACACAATTATATTATTTGATATACAGACGTAATTTTGTTCAAATGATAACTCGGAAACCGATACTTTATTGTTAGACTACTTCTTGGAACGGAGCCAACCAAGTAACGTTGCCAGATTGTGATATTTGCAAGTGCAAAGAACGAACGGCTGAAGTATATAAATAGGTAATTTCTTAAAATCGGTTATACGGAATTCGTTCAAATTTTAGTGAAATATGAAGATCAAGAATCCAACTTGTTTGCAAAATCTGAAGAAGAAAATTTACGATTTAGGAATAATTGTCCAAAAAACAAAACATATGAACTCCTCCCCTCCCCCTATCATTAAAAGCTTGATTTGAATTAAATACGATTTATGTCGAGGACACGCTTACAGGACAAACGAAGAAAACTTAGTCCTTATTTAAACATATTTACTCCTTACGAGTACATAAAATATGTATTTTTTAAAGACGTTAAGGGTTTTTTATTCACTTTTCGATTGGCAACTTACGAATTAAAATTTGGTCGGTTTTTATTTAGTTTTGGGGGATAGATGAGTTAAAAAATTTGTGTAATGTTTTAAAATTCCAAAACATGTATTTTTTACACAATTTAACCACCGAATCTTGAAGTATACAGTCAAGATTAGAAGCTATTTGAATCAACCAATAACAAAATAACATTTTCTCTTTCCTCTAAATTGTGTTTGTACAGCACAATTTCCACTAACAGTGACGATTTGTTGAAACAACTATTTTACACTAACTTTCTCGATTTATCCGTTTCTACTGGAAATAAAGCGGCATCACTCTGTCATGACCGGACAAACAGGTCTTGTGTTTTTGGCATACTTGTTAGGATCTTCACTCCTCACTTGACTTAGGCAAAACGTTTCTAACCACCGGTCACCTGTACTTTCTAAAACAGGTTTTGTAATGAAGCTCAAGTGATGGCACAATGTTTCTACTGAGTAATGTAAGTAACTAATTCAAAACGTTCCTGTAGGTTATGTTTGGTTATTTAAAAATGAATGAATTCGTATAAAGCTCCTTTAGGTTTGTCGTAATTGGATATATTATCACTCTCTCGACGTCGGCAAGGTTCTAACAGGCCTCGTAGTGTCAGTGTCTTGGCTCCAGCGAACCTGGAGGGTCTTCTACCGAACGTCTAGTGGTCGAAGTGCAGTATCTTCCGTTAACAAGGGTCAGAAAGATTGTGGTCTCGTAGTGTCAGTGTCTTGGCTCCAGCGGACCATGAGGGTCTTCTACCGAACGTCCAGTGGTCGAAGTGCAGTATCTTCCGTTAACAAGGGTCAGAAAGATTGAGGCCTCGTAGTGTCAGTGTCTTGGCTCCAGCGAACCTGGAGGGTCTTCTACCGAACGTCTAGTGGTCGAAGTGCAGTATCTTCCGTTAACAAGGGTCAGAAAGATTGTGGTCTCGTAGTGTCAGTGTCTTGGCTCCAGCGGACCATGAGGGTCTTCTACCGAACGTCCAGTGGTCGAAGTGCAGTATCTTCCGTTAACAAGGGTCAGAAAGATTGAGGCCTCGTAGTGTCAGTGTCTTGGCTCCAGCGGACCATGAGGGTCTTCTACCGAACGTCCAGTGGTCGAAGTGCAGCATCTTCCGTTAACAAGGGTCAGAAAGATTGGGGCCTCGTAATGTCAGTATCTTGGCTCCAGCGAACCATGAGGGTCTTCTACCGAACGTCCAGTGGTCTAAGTGCAGCATCTTCCGTTAACAAGGGTCAGAAAGATTGTGGTCTCGTAGTGTCAGTGTCTTGGCTCCAGCGGACCATGAGGGTCTTCTACCGAACGTCTAGTGGTCGAAGTGCAGCATCTTCCGTTAACAAGGGTCAGAAAGATTGTGGTCTCGTAGTGTCAGTGTCTTGGCTCCAGCGGACCATGAGGGTCTTCTACCGAACGTCCAGTGGTCGAAGTGCAGCATCTTCCGTTAACAAGGGTCAGAAAGATTGGGGCCTCGTAATGTCAGTATCTTGGCTCCAGCGAACCATGAGGGTCTTCTACCGAACGTCTAGTGGTCTAAGTGCAGCATCTTCCGTTAACAAGGGTCAGAAAGATTGGGGGACTATGAAACTGCCCCGATATTTTAGGTACGTTTGAAATGATGAAACTGTCCCGCTTATTAAAGAGGATCAAGAAGGGTCGCCCCACAAGACCGGAAATGCTGAAATTGCCCCGAGCGCAATTTCGGTAGTATGTGTTTAAATTTAACCTCAATCAAGCATATAAGCCTGTAAGGTTAGGTTAGGTTAGGTCCCGTAGCGTAACATGTAAAATAAAATTTTCAATATTATTTGGGCACTCGGGGTAATTTCAGCATTTCCAGTCTTGCGAGTCGACCCTTCCTAATCCTCTTTAATGAGTGGGGCAGTTCATCGTTACTCAAAATGGGGCAGTTCAAAACCCCCAAAATGCCGGGGCAGTTTCACTATTCCCGAAATATTAGGCAGGTTTAGGGCTTTCCGCTGAGCTGCACATTTTTCTCCTAAAAGAGATTTCCAAGATACCCATGGTAGGTTAGGTTAGGTTATGTTCGAAGTTGACATGTTTTAGTCACCTTATTTTAGTTTCGAAGTTTAAAATAATAACAATAATTCAAAATTTAAAATCAGCGGATAACCTCTAGACCTGTCAAAACCTTCTGATCCTTATCAACCGGAGATGCGGTGCTCAGAACACTCCCCCGCTAGGTAGACTCAACTGTAAATAAATGAAGAAACCTCCATTCAGTTCGCTCGTGTCGGTGACTCGGCTAGGCTGGAGCTCGTAACTATTCGAATATCATATTTTTTTTTTGGGAGGATCAAAATTACATTTCTATTGGTCATTGTAGAGAGGTCGGGTAGGTACCATTACATGGAACATTGAAATCTGTAAACTTTTATCTTATTTAGTGTGTTATGATTCAAAATAAAAAACTGTTTAAAATGGTCCCTATTTTTACTTTTTCAATTTTATTTCTTGAATTTCAATAGAGTTCTATAGGAGATCATTATAGAACTTTACACCAAATATTCATATCTTAATTTAATGATTACATCGTGCTTACGTAAGGACTGCAACGAAAACGACGACGAAATGAGGGCATGAGAATATATATTTTTTGGTTTCCTGAGAACATATTACGTGGAGATTAATCAAAAAACGGATGTCGATTTTATTTTATTTTGTGCTTAACAAAGATATCCTATAATTCGTACACTGGCTAAGTAAAGTGTACAAATTTGTACATTTACGCTTGTTTTTGAGGCCCTTTCAGTCAAACGTACAATCGTGTATTAACTAACAATTCGAGCTCAGCGTTTCTTCAAGTAACCCCATTTTATTTAATATCGTATCTTGAAGGTTGTGGATAGTCTCCACAAATCATTGTCTGTATATTTTCTGACCTAACCTAACCTAACTTATCCTAACCCAACCTAACCTAACCTAACCTAACCTAACCTAACGTAACCTAACCTAACCTAACATTATATATTATCAGATTACCCTCAAAGCCTGAAGATTGTGAGTACAGCTTAGCAATCCCGAGTGAATCTAGCTGGATCTACACATTTTTTACGTAGTCTTTGCCTAGATTTCTCTCATCTCTCATTTCCAGTTTCTCTTTTTACCAACTCTTGTTCTTTCCGATGTTTATGGTATTAGAGTGTTCGAAGGCTAGGGGTCTTCATTTTATGTTCTTTTCTTCTTTTTTTAAAGACGAAGATGAGCAAGACGTTTTTCGCCTTTAAAAAGAAGACTATACAGAGGTGTTCATAAAGTATGGAACATATAAAAAAAAATCTTTAAAACATCCAAACATGAAAAGCTCATGTTTGGTATAAGAGAATATTTACTTCCAGTTTTGATAGTTTTAATAGAGTCATGTGACACATGTTTTTACATTGTTTTTTTTTTGTTCTGAGTTCAATGGTGAAATTTGTTTTTTTTTATAACTCATTCCCTTAAAAAGTTATCAACTACAGTACATTTAACCACAGTTTACAGGTGGACAAATGAGTTGGGTACTAGTACTACCTTTAAACACGTACATTCTGTAGTTTTGAATTTGTGATTTTCAAATATGACCAAATTGTTGCTATCTAAACGGTTATAAAATCCACCAACTATTTCAGAAATTATTTGATCAGTAATAGACTTAATTTCTGTTCAAATCTTATTTTGTAGTTTCGGGTTTGGTTGAAATACACTACTTAAAGTAATCAAGTTGAGGGAGGTCAGATGTAATTTCAAAACTACAGCATCATGTTTAAAGGTAAGTACTCAACTCATTTGTCTACCTGTAAACCATGGTTTTAAATGATCTATAGTTGTATTAGTTGATAACTTTTTAAGGAAATGAGACATAAAAACCAACTATTGAACTCAGTATAAAAAAATGTAAAAACATGTATCACATGACCCTATTCCTTTTAAGAAAATTAAAACCTATTTTAAAGACGTACAACAAAAACGAATTTTTATGTTGTTATATATTCCATACTTTATGAACACCCTACAATTCTTAGGACAATAAATTCCTTGAAACCTCATTTCTCCAACGTGTCTTTGATTACCATAAACACATAATTCTTCCATATCCAAGCTCAACACAACTAATGGATAGATTAGTTATGCTAGCATTGTACTGGGATGCAGGAGGGAGAGAAGTCTGGTTTTGCAAAATGTTCAGGTGGAGCTTTACATACAATAGAACTTGGATACAATAGCTTTAACTCAGTAATGTTTAGTTTACTCTTCGTCGGTCGTGCCACACGCACCTCCATGGCGCATTGCCGCATACTGATATTTGCCACAACTAAATACATAAATGATATAGAACAGTCTTTTTAATTTGTTATTTTAAATTTTAACATTTTAAACAAGTGGTATTAAAAATTATTTCTTATATATAATAAGCGTGTGTAAAACATAAATTAAAATTAAAATAGAAGTTTAAAACAGTGCTAATAAATACAACAATGTTTGAGAAAGTTAATAAAAGAACGAAAAATAAAAGTTTTTTGTTGAAGCTTTTGAAAAAGATTATAATAAACTGAAATATTAAGTGTTTTCCATTTCTATTTTCTTTCTTTTTTTTTATACAAATCAGTTAAATTCATTATTGTTTAAAGGCCAAAACCTCTCAGTCATTAACGCTGTAATAATATAGAACAAAGTAATTAAGACTACGAAAGACAAAAGAGAGACATCTAGCCAAGGAACGAGCGTACATCCAGTTAGGGTCCTTGGGAATACCACGTCCGAACACACTATATGTGATGAGCATCTGAGAGGAATAAGTTAAATGTTGACGTCTTTTGTTACTTAGAAAGATATCCACATCTAATTAGAGAAAATTGAAAAAAAAAAAAAAAAAAAGTTTGCCTTTAATATAAAGAGTGGTTTCGGGGGATGTCAAAAATAGCGGAGAAATTCTGATAAAATTTTGTATGTTCGCATATTTTGACATTACCTCATGTTTTTTCCTTATATTTTTGGTAACTCATAATTTGAGCATACCTGCCTCATACACATAACAAAATTTAATCACATTTGTTATAATGTAGCTTATTAACACTAAGAATGTAATGGTCACGATCTCTCCGTTCGTCAAACACGACAATAAAAAATCTAAGAAAAGGAAATCGTCACCAATAATGTCGGTTCGTAGGTTGTCAGCAAGAGGTGAAAATGTACCATTGACTCCGTTTTTGGTATTTGTATATTTAGGTTGGGGACTAAACTTGCCTTGCATGTATTATAAACATTTTCGTCATATTTTATTAAAATAGTGCTTGTAATGATTGTGATCACGGTACATTTTTGTTTTTCCAAATTATTTATTAATCGTAATTTTTGTATTCGCGATTTTGCACACCAGTTGAGTCACTGAACGAAATCGGTAAACCCGATTTTAGGAAGTTAAATATTTCATAACAGCGCCGTGATCAGTTTTTAGTTTTTTTACCGATAACTTGTATTATTCATCTACTGTACTTTAATCCATCCCTACATCGTGTTTTCAACTTGATGGTTATCTCTGAAATTGTCGGAATCGATTTCTACATCACACAATGCTATGTGGGAAAGTAAAAGGAGATTTGACTGGACAAAATGAAGGCCGCGACCACAAGAGTAAATCATGTAACCAGCTGGGAAAGTGGATTGAAGCTAATTATGTATTCGTATTTGTTTAACATGACAACGTGTGGTCGGCTGCATGTCATATTGTATAGGTTTCATTATTAGATATGCATTGCAAAGGACTGTCTACAACACACAAAGCTCATTCGTAATAGGGGCAGAAAATAATAGTAATGTTTGTTTTGTAAAACAAGTAGATGTGCGTCATCATGGTACCTACCCAGCCCCAACATACAATGTAAAAGTCGATGATTACTAAGACTTTGTCGCCGTTAAAGAACTCCTTAGTAAAAAGGAGATGAATGTGGAATTTGTTCACTTCAGATAAAACGTGCACTGGATTTGTACAAACAAATTGCTCCCTCACTAAAAACATTTTCTAAAGTGACTCTAGTCTTGGTGATCTCCAATTGATACATATTGTATTTGTATATTATTTTATTAAAACACCAGAAAACATCTGTTTGAGAGAAGACAAGAGTCCAATTGATAACTTCAGATGAACTAATTAATCTTCATTTATTACTTGATTCTACAAATGAAGAATTTATTTCTTAAAGGTTTTTATGTGTTGTGTAAAAGTATCGTTAATTAGAAATCAAAATAAAACAAATTGATAAGGACTATCATAGTACTTACCCAACCCCAGCATACAATATAATACAAACAGATCTTTTGAATCTTGTAGGAAATCTTAGTAGATTAAGGAGTCCCTATCCAGTATTTGTAGTATTTACATTTGATTCAAACTGTTATATAGGTTTTCTGATTGAGAAAGAGCCTTCTCTCGCTACGCTCGTGTTAGTGATGTAATTATACGAATTTTCGTGCGAAGTTAAAGTTGGAAATTAAAATTTTGACACTAACATAGAAGAGAGCTGAATTTGTTGGTACATGCAGAATTGAAGCCTGTAAATTTTAATCAATTTAGTGTGATATAAGTTGAATAACACACGAGATATGAACATTACATTATTTTAAATTTCAATATAAGAAGATTATAGTACCCTATACCAAATTTCATAAACATGTCAAAATTTTAATTTAAACAACATTTAAAGAAAACTTTAGAAAAACGAGGTGAACAAGCAAAAGGATTGATTATAAGAGTATATCTTAATTCTGGAGGAAATATGTGGAAATAAAAATACAATAAGCAAGACGATAGGCTTAAAAAACTGTGTGAAATATGAAGAGTGTAAAGATATCACCTGAAGTCTTTGTTGTATCAGCAGATATTGGAGTAGGTACTGGAATATGACCTACAATTACTGATTTAAATGCCATACAATTTCAACAAATTACAAACGTAAAAAAAAAAATGACAATGCATTTTAAAACACTCCAACATGATTTCAGTATTAATAATTTTACTATTAAAAAACCTGGATAAAGTGTAAATAGCATCCTCTCCTGCAATCCAGAGTGTACGTAATTATCCTCCTACTCGTCGCCCATCAGTTCGACTCTAGAAATTCCTTTTGTACGCAATTGTTACTGTACGAAATTATCATGATACCAAATTGTAATGTTAATATACGTTGTATCTGGATAAACAAATTCCACATATCCTTTTGCTACGTTATTTTCCATTTTACTAGAATCTATAAATTAAGCTGAACGTAACCTAAAACAATAACACTATTAGAGTTAGAGAGAAAATTGTTGAAAATCACAATATTCAATTCACGATATCATAATACAAACAGTGACTGAATCACCGAAATCACTATTATAGTAGTTCTTGTATCAGAAATAAACTAATATTGTAATTTTGCCTAAGTACAGCATGAAATCACAGTTTATTTTCATTTAGTCTAACTAATCACCAAGAAAGTTAACGGCGATTTTGCGATCGTCACAAATTATTGAATCGCCAACCATTACTACAAGTTTTAAAATAAAATGAATGAATATGAATAATGTAGAATAAATAAAAGTAGGGCTAACGTAATCTAAAATAATAACATTTACAGACATTTAGAAGAGACAACTCCTTAAAATCAAAATCACTGTTAGATGAGTATTAGTTATGTTGCTGGAAATAAACAATGGCGAAATCACGCCTTAGTTCAAGTCCAGTATTTATCAAATCACAGTATTTATCAAATCTAATCTAATCAATCATAAATAAAGTAGGCTCTACCATCAATAATAAATAAATTGAGTATCACCTACCATCACAAGGGACCCTATATTGGTTTCAAAAGTTGGCAACTCTTGACGCTCACTATAGTGATTACGGGCTCGACAATTCCGAAGAACACGCTGGATCTTCACATTTTTCGTGTAGTCATGGGTTAGATTCTTTCTTCATTTTTACTATTAAATTATGCTATTATTTAATCAACTATGCTATTAATCATCATGCTTAATCAATTATGCTATTATTTACAGTTTTTACTATTACTTAATCAACTTTTCTGACTTTAACACTGTTTAGAATATTCAAGGACTAGGGGTCTTTTCTTATGTGGCGATGTGATGACAGAGGTTTAATTATTTTTTTAAAAGTTGGAAGTCACCAATCGAAAGACAACACAATATTCCACAATAAACAATTTATTTTAGAAACGTTTCAACGATTAAATCGTCATCCTCAGTTCTGACATACACAAAACCTACTGGCATTAACGGGAATGTAAGAGATCAATTTAAAAATGTCAAGAGAAAATAAAGTTATATTCGTACAATATTACGTTATAAATGCCCGTGAACCTACAGTATTTAAAAAATACATTATCAGGCACATCTGTCTCCCCTACATAGGGGTTGATTTACAGGTAGACATTTATCTTAAAGGGTAGATCGATCAACTGCCGTAGAAAACTTCTTTCACACAAAAACAAGCAATCGGAAGTTTACTAAATTGTTTGTCTATACAGTTTGATTTGTAATAATGTTGATCATCTTTTGATGAAATTATTTTAGTTATGGTATACGGTCTCGCTTTGTCTAACGTTATACCTGTTGAAATATGTAACAATTTGTTACTTTCGCAGAAGTAAAGTTTGTGATGGGTGAGATTTTTTGCGGATATATCCGTTTTGGGTATTGTTTTCGCCCAAAAAGTGGTTTTTGGAATCATGTTTGTCTTTCTATCGACGGTCATCTTTGCAGTTATTTACATCAAATTTGTTATGGGGGTATATTTTGATAATATTTCGGGGGTTTTTTTTTTAGTCCTCTTTTTAAGATAACTGAAAATTACGGTATATCTGCCATTAACAAATACACAAAATTATGATTTTTTCGAAATCGACTAAAACGATTTTGATCAAATTTTGCTCAAGTGTAGCCTCTATGAATCCAAACAAGAATTATTAATCGCTAAATCTAAAAACGTTCTTTAAATTATAGGTAAAATAAATGAATAAATAATTTCTGAATCGACTTTATGGATTTCGTTTCAATTTTAGTGAATGTAAAGAATAATATCGCAAACACGTGTGTAAAATCGTAAGTAAAAAAAAATATATTATGGTTCATGAAAAAACAAATAAAACAGAACATTGTCTGCTATTGATTGAAAATAAACATATTAGCTGAGGACACAAGAGAAGCAAGTGTCCGATTATTGAGCAGGTTGAGTCGATAAAATACTTAGGTATAACGATCGACTCTGGATTAATTTGGAAATCGCATATTCAAAACCTTAAAACTAAATTAAATAAAACTGTAAGAATTTTCTACCTTCTTAAGAAACAGTGTCCTTTCGAAGTTTTAAAGTCGGTATACTATTCATTGGTTCATAGTAGACTGGGATATGGGTTAGCTTGCTGGGGTGGAACATATTCAGCTACTTTGAAACCAGTAATATCTCTTCAAAAAAAGTGTATTCGCATTATCACCAATCACACTAAATATCAACATTCTTTGCCTTTATTCAAAACTATGAAAATTCTTCCGTTACAGTTTTTGTATGTATATAAAGTCCTAAAGATTTTTTATATACGTAGTGGAAGTAGACCTGTTTTAAAAAATCAATATAGAGCATGCTTAAGAAACCATACATTTTTTTCAGTTCCAAAACCTAGTTCGACTGCATATACTAAGTCTTATACATTTGTTGCGCCTAGAATGTTTAACTTGATCCCAGTTAATATTAGGCAAAGTGCAACACTTAAGACATTCCTAAATATGTTGAAAGTGTGGTTATTTAGTTTAAATGATATAGAACATTTAATGAGTATTTTAAAGTAATATTTGTATACTTTCTTCAGTAATATTATGTAATATATGTATGTATGTGTGTATGTGTGTATGTATGTATGTATGTGTGTGTATGTGTATGTATATATATGTATGTGTGTATGTATGTGTGTATGTATGTGTGTGTGTATGTATATATGTATATGTATGTATATATATATATATGTATATGTATATATATATGAATGTTTTGTTTATTTGGATGTGTATATATTTATATGTTTTTATATGTATGCGAATTTGTATTAAATGAGAGAATGTATTATAGTGTTGATTGTGGGTGGTTTTTTTGCTCGCGTCGGTGGTCCTTGTTGATCAATGATCAGTGGGTGGGGATTGCCTATGGTTGACATTGTGAAATAGATCCGTGGCTAATATGAATGATTGTGTGTGATGGTGTGTGTGTGTGTGTGTTTGTGTTATTTTAATGTAGAAATGCAAATGCTAAACGCAGCTACATTTTTATTATTTAGTCAAAATATACAGAATGAATGATTTTTTGAAAATTTCCCAAAAAAAGCCCGACAATTTATTTGGCTTTCCACGGTTTCGATTCTTTTCTTTTCTTTTTAAAGAGGTGTACCTCAACACAGGCATAGCCTTTGAGGGTTTCATTTGGTAGAAAGACATAGAGGTATTATTCTTTTTTTTGAATTTGTAACTAAATATAAAGAACAATGATATTATTATAATTATTTTTATTATTATATATATATGTTCAATTTAATTTTCTATTGTTTATATGCAATTATTTTTTTCTATAGAAGTAGTCTATAAATATGAAAATGTAATTGTTTGTTTTTTCTGTGTAAGCTACCAACTGAAATTAAATAAATAAATAAATAATAAATAAAAAGTTTATGTCCTCATATATACATATATTTCAAAGACAGCGCCAATGCGTTATTTTCATTTTTTGATTGACAATTTCCAAAATGATATTTTTGGTTACGATAAGTTTTGGTGTTTTTATTTGGTTTTGGAGATTAACGCGTAGGAAAGTTTGTGCAATATTTTTGCACTATTACGAATTTTATCAGCAAATAATAATCACTTATTAACAGTTATCACACTAGACAATCAATAAAATCACTGTTAATCTCCCTTTAAAATCGCCGTGATCATCAACAATCACTACTTGCACCATTACTTCCATCACTGGAATAAATTGTATTGTACTCGGTTGAGTTTTAGCAGAAAGCCACTGCAAGCCGTCCCTAAACACCCCATTGCTAAGGGGGAGAACAGCACGTAGACATTTATCTAAAGCTAAGGGACTTATCGATCCATAGTAGACCTATTTGTTTCTTTATTCCCGCAACAGACTGCTTATTTTCATTTCATACACGATTAATTAAGTGTCTTTACAAATAAATGGTTTAATTTTCTCTTTGATTAACTGAGCATGATACCTATCTGTAAACTAAAATCACAGATTAGAATTGCTGATTATGTCAATAACCCATGCATTGAACTGTTCTTTGATGAACACCTTCCTGTCATCAGTGCTTTATAAAAGAAGGAAGAAAAGAATATAAAAACACCCTCTATCCCTAGGAAACTCTAATAGCGTGAGGGTTGAATAAAAAAGAGGTGGTCAGTAGAAACGTGATAGTAAAGGTGAATGAGTGGAACTAAAGACTACATGAAGACTGGGTCATGAACCCAGGATCTTCGAAATTACCTCGCCCGTACTCACTCTAAATGAGCCCCTGAGGGAAGGGGAAGGCACAGACTTGGAACTGAACGAGAAGTGGTTTTAACTCCCGCTGCCAAACTACAATTTCTTGTAAAGCTTTTGCATTTTTAACAGTGCGCGCTATATTCTAATATTTGACCCACTAATTGTCATCCAATCTCAATAAACTTTATACCGTTGGAAAGGAAACTTTTCAATCTTTAATCTTTGTATTTACCATATGTTTCTAAAATGAATATTAACACGTCTAATGATCGATGGAATAATTGCAGAACTCTAAACAGCTGCTTCGAGCGTCGACGGAACACTTGAATTTCGTCAACTTTCAGGACCTATATCAGTTATATACACCGACTTTAGGACAATGATATTTACACCAATAGAAAGCTTGCATTTCGATCTCTCTACCACTGCTTTCAAATCTTAGATTACGTTTGGTTATTCTATGCGATCGCGTAAAGCCTTGCTATTGGCCAAGATTTCAACCAATTAGCAAGCTTCTTTGGAAGTCCATATGTTTCTCATAGATGAAGTGTTTCTAAAAATATTTTTACACAGTTTTGTAGATAAAGCTTCACTGATTCCTTTGGTATTTGGTTTTATACATTTAGCTCTAATGAGTTGGCAGCAATTCATCCTTCAAACCTTGCGTTTTTACAGTTGAAACTGTTGAAAGTCATCTGCCATGTTTGTATCTAAAACCACGTTTTAGGTTAGCAGTTTGTTTGATCTGAATTGAATGTTATTTTGGTGATTTATAGTGAATAACGTTTATGAAATTGTGTTTTATATATAAATAAATAAGTGTAGTGTTTGTTATTGTGTTTGTTTAGTGAAATTAGTTTTATAAAAGGTTTATTTAGTAACGGTGTAGGCTATGTTTGTATGTGGGTTCATAACATACATAACGAAATTTCGTTTCGTAATTTCTGATTACAAAATGGTAAGTTATATAAAATGTTCAAGTTTACAGTTCTATTCTATGATTTATTCTCTACAATTTGGTATATAAAATTTCATTTTTGGGTAAAGGATCCATTTTAGATTGATGCTTCAAAATAGGCTAAATTTTAGTGCCGTTGTGTAGTACGGACATAAAAAAATCTATTTCATAAAAACTACTTTGAAATTGGTAAATGTTTTTACATATTTCTATTCACAACTAAATTATGAAACTTTTGTGTATTTTGTATAAAATTACAAAAAATATTTAATAGTATTTATTTAGGCCTGAATTTAGAAAAAAAATTTCCGCTTTTGAAAATTTTTGCTTCCTGAGCTTATAAATTTTACAATTTTGCACCAATCAAATTTTTAGTTACATATATGATTAATTTGGACCTTTTCCTAAAAAAAGCTATTGATCACTTTATGATTGGGATAGAATTTCTATTTTTGGCGAATTTTTGAAATTATTTCACCCGATGAAAAAAACGTGAAAGCGTTATGTTAAGGCAGAGTTAAGGTTAAAACGCATGAGCCGATTTTAATAAAATTTGCAGAATGAGAAGTGGAATTTCAGGCTGTTATTCTGGGAGTGTGTTATTTAAAAGATTTTAGTGCTCACGGCAATAACATAAGATATGTTGCCAAAAAGTTTTCTGTTCCATTTGGTGTTCTGAAATATTTATTTTTTGGTACTTGTATACTATACGATCTCCTTTTTTTGTAAGTTCAAAACTCGCAATGTCCTTTTACGGATATTTTTAGATTCCGTCATCTGTTTACTGCCATAACAAATAAAAATATCATAACTGGGATTTTCGTTTCACCCACTGCAATCCTTTCAATTTTCGCCATTTATCCGGTATAGACTGCGCCACTACGAGGTTAATACTACTGCAACACTCTTACGAGAATCATTGTTTGTATTTAATAGCGGTTTGTGTTGTTATTTTGCTGATATATTAACTTATGTTGGTTTTAAACTGAATAATTTCATTAGTCTATTTGGATATATAACATTACATAACATTTAACTATTCGAGTTTTGGGTAAACAAAATGTAAATTAGATTTGTAGTAGCAACAATCGTCATAAATAGGTTACATTAGATTATATATATATATATATATATATATATAATTACTAAAATATCAGTACAGTATGTGCAAGGGGGGGGGGGTCGTATAATACACAAGTACAATTTTTAAGTAATTTATAATTCTTGAAATAGGTGAGTTATTGAGTACAGGTTATGATATACAGATTTATTATGTATTACCAGTATACCAAAAACCAATACTTTATTTTGTACATTTTCAAAATGGGGCTGTTTAAAATTTTAAATATCTAATATCTCAAAAACTATTGGCTTTACAAAAAAAAAAAAAAAAAAAAAAAAAAAAAAAAAAAAAAAAAATACAAGAAACAAAATTTATTCCATTATCTGATTAACATGATGATCTCATTATTTTTACTTTAGGTTAAAATATAACAAACTTATTGATAAAAAATAATATCTTTATACTTTATAATAAACTAATAAATAAAATAAGAGTACAGGGGTGGCAATCCCGATGGATGCTACTGTATTTACACTTTTTCATCTAGTTTTAGGGATCCCTCTCTTTACTCTTTTCTATCAGGCCTCTCTTGATCAACTCTTGTTCTCTTCCGACCCTGATGCTATTAGAGTATTCCAAGGTTAAAGGAATCTATTTTATACTTTTTCTTCTTCACTTTCAGGCGATGATAACCGAGAGACAGTGCCGGATTAAGAACCTTGGGGCCCCAAAGCGAGATAGGCAAGGATTCCCCCCAACCTCGACAACCCCCCTCAATTAACCCGACCATCCCAACCCGGATACTATAATATTTTATACTATTTTAATATATTTTTTTAATCCCTTGGGGCCCCCTTTGGGGCCGGGACCCTAAAGCGGCAACTTTGTCTGCTTAGTGCTTAATCCGGCACTGCCGAGAGATTTTCGTCTTTAAACAAAATGAAGAAAAACAATTTACTAACAACAAAATCTTCAATCAATGCATCTGGGCCTAACGTGATCTAAAACAATACCAGTGCAATAACTTCTTGAAAACTCACAGTATTCAATTCACAATCAACATTGACTCAAACACCAAAATCATTGTTAGAAAAGTGTAACGGAAGCAAATGGCGAGAATCACTTCTCAATTCTAGTTTATCAATGAAAATCACTGATCATTGTGTATCACCATCTCCAACCAATCACCAATATAAGTGATTTATCAGTCTCTCTGATAGTAAATCTCTCTGACCAGTAAATCACCTACAGCCTTTTTTTTTATGGAGGATGTAAACGTGAACACGGGTTTTTAATGTTTTGTGATACAAATCCACTGCCTTGGAAAAAGACTGGATATATGTTATTTACTGATCGCTATTAAATTATTGGTTGAACTAAATAATAGTAAACAGATATCTGTGATGGAGGCTTCATTTGTGCCGATTCTCGCCTTTTTTAATGGTTTTTGACACTTGAATAAATTATTTTGGTAAATCGGACAATGTTTATTATTACTCAGTCAACGACGATAAGTTTGGTAATCGTCAAAAAAAAAAAATTGATTGATCTTCATGTTTCATGAGGTCAAGAAATCAAAAAGTGATTTTCAACATGCGGTCACACAAATTAAGATAGGAACTAGAAATTTAAATATAGGGGACTGCTATATATGCTCACATAGAAATGGAATTAAAAATTTCCATTTTAAACACATTTTAGTTCATATTTTGTGTTCATCGTAAGTTATTACACACTAAATTAAGTACAAATTTGCAGATTTAAATTCCGCATGTAATGGTACCAACCTCACCTTTTTCCGATAACAAATAGCGAAGTAATGGTAAAAAATATGGAACCCTGACGTTAAGAAAAAGTGATATTCGTATAGTTACGAATCCGGGAGGCCCACAATACTCTCCACAAGTATACAACTTCAAGGCCTGCCGTGGGTTAAACATTGATACGAACGAAGTGGGTGGAAACAGTTTAATTAGCCTGTCCGATTTCAAGAAAGTAATAAACGCAATTTCGACTTTGAGCAAACTTGTGTAACTGTTTTAACCAAACTTACCCAATAAGACGTTTTGATCTTACAAACAATTAACATTTCCTACTGTGTCTTCCACCTCGCGGCGAGTAGTTTGAGGGTCGCTTCTTCAGTTAACAAGGGTCGGAAGGATTTGACAGGTCTAGAGGCTTTCCGCTAAGCTACATGGTGTCCGGTCAATTGCGGACACGGACAATTGCGGACACATCATTAAAGCGGGCAATTGCGGACAACAGGGACTACTGCTACCTGACAAGGGTTTTACAGGTACAACAGGTACAAACAGAATTCCCGTTCAAAGCAGCGTTTTGACTATCAATTGATTGGTAGGCTCGTTTTCTCCCCACTATTAGTCACAGGAAACTGCCAAATATTTTAAGATTATTCACACAGTGCAACAAGCCAGGCCCGTAGACCCTATATAAAGGGATGAGCCATTTCGCCAGTCCGCCAGTCCGCCAGTCAAAGCTGTTGTTGAATTAGTCACATTACTTCTTTATTTTTCCAGAAGATAGTGTCCGCAACTTTCCAGTATTGAAATATTTGCAGAGACCTGTCAAACCCTTGTCAGGTAGCAGTAATCCCTAGTGTCCGCAATAGTCCGTGTCTGCAATTGACCGGTATTCATCCACACATTTTCTGCTAAAAGAGATGTTAGGTTAGGTTCGAAATTGACCTGTTTCAGTCACCTTACTTTGGTTTCTAAGATTTACTTCAAAAAATAAAAAAAATAAACATGGATTCAAAGTTTAAAACAAATATTGTTTTAAGCTTTTTCCAAAAATATTTATTGGAACATATTTTATCGATTATTAATAATACTATAAATCTAAGAATGTTGCAGAAAAATGTGCCGCTCAGCGACTAACCTCAAGATCTGTTAAAGCCTTATCCTTGTCAACCGGAGATGTGGAGCTCAGACCACTGGCCTCTCGGAGGACATAGGTGGAAAACAGGGACAAGAAATAAACGTTTGAACATATATTTATAGAAGATGTTAAATTGTTTGATCGGACTGGGAAATTGTTTTAGATTGAGTTATACCTAATTTGCGTTTATTGTAGATTTTATTTATCCACACTAATAAATTATAAATGAGAATATATCAGCAGTTATCAGGAGTTTTTGTGGTCGCTACCGTGCTTACAATGTGAACGACGACGGACAGACTGCAATTCGAAAATAACTTTTTTGTTTCCTCGACGGCATGAAAACGTGAAGATCAGTCAAAAACCGGAAGTATTTTTTTTTTAAATTATCAAACTAACTGTATACTTCTTTACACCGACCTAGTTGCGAAGGTTCTGCTAAAATAAAATATTTATCATAGCTACAAAAGTTTCACTTGAATATTACATTGTTACAGGATATGGAATTAAATATTCTGTTATTTGTCAACATATAACTTTCTCTATAATATTAGTTCTTGTTTTGTCAAGCTTGGTCGCTCTTTTAAAAGATATTATGAAATCATTTGCATAAAGACCTATGTAGTCTGTATGAAACCGTACAAAAATGTGTCTCACAAACCCATCCACACAAAATTAATAACTGACTAAATAAAACAATTCTTCAACCAAAAATATGAAGTCTGTAGTTGTCAATCATAAAGTGAAATTAACCGTCGACGTCCGTATTGAATTAACAACAAAATTAATAAATGTATGTAATTAAATATTGCCTAAACTAATTTGGCTTACGATATTAACTAGACTTAAATGTATTGTTTGGTTTTTTTTATTGATATTTTGCGTTTTACTATCTTCTCTTGTTAAAGTTTGCATATCTCATAATCTTTGCAAGCAATTTCGATGAATTTTTTGTGAAATGCAAAGATATATTACTTACTAAATCAATCTACTAAAACTCAAGTACAGTAAATTCAAATTACGATCTTGGGTAATTTAGAAAATAAAAGGTATAAAAACATTGCACAAACTTTCTCACTCACCCAATCAGAAAATCAAATAAAAACTAATCGTTATAAAAAGTCACTTCAATAGTTGTCACTATGAATACAGCACACTTGATAGACTGCCCATGCTTGGTGGATGTTAAAGGCATGGACGAACCTCAGGATTCTACTGGTCACCGAAAAATCAAATAGAAAAAAAATATCAAAGAGTTTTTCCCCATTCATTAGAAAATGAGAGATTAAATGGTATACAAAAAAACTCCTCTTCCTTATCAATATATATATATATATATATATATATATATATATATATATATATATATATATATATCATAAGATATTTAAATCTAGACTAAGCTTGTTTCACTTTTGGTTTAAAACTCGCCATAAAAATCTTACAGGGTTGAGATCATATTTTTAATAACGTCAAGGTTCATTTTAGGTTTTTTGTAGAACAATAACTTTCTTTTAGTTGTAATTTGGCGTATAGATTTGGGTATTCATATTTCATTTTAAAGAAATCAGAATTGATTTTGAGAAATTGTGTCTTTATATAGATGATTAAATTTTGACCTAACATTTTGGGGGAAGATAGTGACCAGGTTAGGTTAGGTTGGGTAGGTTAAATCAGATTAGGTTAGGATATATTAGGTTACAATGCAACACAATTTGATCAAAACAGTTTGTTCAATTTATAGAAAAACATACCGGTAGTTTATAATTATGTTCAGGCAGCTAACACAATTAGTTACAAAAAAATCAAGATATAACAGGTTTTTGGTCAAGTTAGGTTAAATTAAAACAGGTTAGATTGGTTAGGTTAGGTTACAATACAACATAACGTGATCAAAACAGTATTTTTCAATTTTTAGAATAGTTATGAGTTTTGTTCGGCAGCTATACCCAATTAGTTACCGAAATAATAAATCAAATACAATTTTTTTTTAACATACCACGTTTTTGAAACGGACTAAAAAGTATAAAATAATTTTTCATGACCCTTCTACAATTTTGAGGGAGGATTGTTGGTGGCCATGGATATATTTGGAATACTTGGAGAGAAAAACGTGGGGCGCAGCCAGTAAATAATAAAAGTAGACAATCCGGATGAATTCACAGCTAATTTCAGTGAATCGGAAATGAGATTCACTGTAATTTAATTTATTTACTCCTCCTTAACTATCATAAATTGCCTGCGCCCCACGTTTTTCTCTCCAAGTATTCCAAATATATCCATAGCCACTAACAATCCACCCTCAAAATTGTAGAAGGGTCATGAAAAAATATTTTATACTTTTTAGTCCGTTTAAAAACGTGGTATGTTAAAAAAAAAAATTTGATTTATTATTATCTGTTTATTAGTCTTATGTCCGGGTGAAAGATTTCAATCGGTTTTGTATATATTGATGACACTCAATAAACGAAAAACATCTCATTGCCCAATTTTCATTTGTTTAAACAACTATTGTTTAAACACATTTAGAGACAAGAAACCAACTGAATATTGTATTGTCGTCCAATTCTGACATATGTTCAAAATTTCAGGTCTCTAGCTTATCGGGAAGTTTGTCTCAACCTGATTGCAAAATTCCACCCGAGCAGACTGACAGACGGATATGACGGAAACCGAACTTATAAAAACGTGGTAAAAATGAAAAACTTTTCTTTATATGACCAAAATATGTACACATAATAATTTTCATTAAAATCGACCCGCTGGTTAATAATTGTAGAGTATTGCCCAGATGACAGGCAAAACAGCTAAGACATTATCAAAATCAATTTTTCAACTAAGGGGACTAAAAGCGATACATCCGCGAAAACTACATAACATACTATGCAAGTCAATCTACTACATATATTTTAGATAATAAAATTAAAGCTAACTGTATTTTGCTAAAAAACAATACGTCGAAACAATTAAATAATTTTCACTTGACTAAACTACTACGCACTGTTCTAATCGTATTGTTATGTGATGCGGCCTAGCCTACATAATACCCCCCATCACTTTCAACCCCTCGACAATTACCCCTCCAACTCCCTCTCTCTCCTTCTTCAAACCTTTGACATATTTCCTTTAAATAGAATGGTCAAGTCATAAATAATAGACAATAGCTTTTCAAACTGTGCCTAATGTTTGCCCCTACTAAAACACCAAGCGTCCCATGTAACCAGTATTTTTCCAATGGAGTGTATTTGTTTCCAAACGTTTAGCCATCTGGGTTCACATTTACACTCTTCGTAAACAAAAGACTCCTTTGGTGGTAGTCATGGCTAGTGATTTACAATATGTCTATTGGTAGGCCTACTACTGCGTATTTAACTGCACTGCTGAAAACCGTGGTGACAGTGATTTTTAATACATTTTTATATGTCTGAATTCACGGCATGTTCTGAATTCCTTTTTGTTCATGTGTACAGTAGCGGTGGTGCAACTGTGAATATTGTTGTGTGTAAAGACCCCAGCTCTCGAACTCTAACAGCGTCAGAGTCCGAAGAGAACAAGAGTTGGTCAAGAGAGACCTGATAGGAAAGATAAACAGAGGGATCTAACCCAAGACTCGGTAAAGAAAGGTGTAGATTGAACAAGGGTGCTTCAGGATTACCAAACCATAAGTGAAAGGGAATGTATACTATTTATAAAACCACTAGGTATCATTGTTAAATTAGTTCCTTAGATGTTAATCTGATGCATTGTTGAACAATAACAATTAATTAGCACGATGGAAAAGTGAGTAAGAAAAAAAAACTGAAAGTTTTGCGTTGTAGGAAAGAGATAAAAAACAATGAAATGTATATATATATACAACAACCGTTCTGCTAATTTTCTTCAGTTGAGTATATTATAAATTAATATTCATTTTTCCTTTACAGGTGGTTCGTACTTCCGTTTCAAGAAGTTCTTTCTATACCTTTTATTTAAGTATACCGTATCTACTTAACTGATCTTTTAAATTGCATTTGTTTTTCACTTTAAATTAAGATAACGGAGCAAAAACCGTACACAGACTTTCTCAGTCACTCATTCCCAAAACTAGTGTTGATGTCTAAATGAGAGACTCGCCTCTCCACTCCTCACAGAGTGGAATCAACTAGAAACAAAGGGTCCACAATGATAATTATACCTAATTACAGAACAGTTATGTATAACAAATCTTTTACTGTAATGACGTGTTGTCTAAAAAACTCGTTGCCAGAGTCCCTAAATTCATCGTAACCAGTTTGCAAAATATCTTAAGTTGCATTATATGAATGACATGGATCTTTGCTGGGAGTGTGCATGGAAAGGAATTTTATACAGCATGTATGAATATAAGTTAATTTCTAATTTTTTATTTTTAATGTCTTGTTTATTTGCTGACTCTTTCTTCTAAATGTTGTTATCTTTTGTTTTTAGGTTCAAGTTGCATACAGCATGTATGATCTATGAATGTTTGTATTTTATTAAATTATTATTATTATTATATTTTAAAATGGTTTCAAAGTCAATATTTTATTAATTATCATTTTTTAAATTGAGATTTTTTTTTTAAGGTAATTTCTAATTTTTATTTTTAATGTCTTGTTTTTTGTAGGTTCTTTCTTCTAAATGTTATTATCTTTTGTTTTTAGGTTCAAGTTACCATTAACTTAAAGTTAATGGTAATAATAATAATAATAATATACATGGTGTAATAAGTTACACCATGTATATTATTATTATATTTTAAAATGGTTTCAAAGTCAATATTTTATTAATTACCATTTTGAGATTTATTATTTTTTTTCAAGGTAATTTTTATTTTTAATGTCTTGTTTTTTTGTAGGTTCTTTGTTCTAAATGTTGTTATCTTTTGTTTTTAGGTTCAAGCTGCATACAGCATGTATGATCTATAAATGTTTGTATGCATTTTATTTAAATTATTATTATTATTATATTTTAAAATGGTTTCAAAGTCAATATTTTATTAATTATCATTTTTTAAATTGAGATTTGTTATTTTTTTTCAAGGTAATTTCTAATTTTTATTTTTAATGTCTTGTTTTTTTGTAGGATCTTTGTTCTAAATGTTGTTATCTTTTGTTTTTAGGTTCAAGCTGCATACAGCATGTATGATCTATAAATGTTTGTATGCGTTTTATTTAAATTATTATTATTATTATTATTATTATTATTATTATTATTATTATATTTTAAAATGGTTTCAAAGTCAATATTTTATTAATTATCATTTTTTAAATTGAGATTTATTATTTTTTTCAAGGTAATTTCTAATTTTTATTTTTAATGTCATGTTTTTTTGTAGGTTCTTTGTTCTAAATGTTGTTATCTTTTGTTTTTAGGTTCAAGCTGCATACAGCAAGTATGATCTATAAATGTTTGTATGCGTTTTATTTAAATTATTATTATTATTATTATATTTTAAAATGGTTTCAAAGTCAATATTTTATTAATTATCATTTTTTAAATTGAGATTTGTTATTTTTTTTTCAAGGTAATTTCTAATTTTTATTTTTAATGTCTTGTTTTTTTGTAGGTTCTTTGTTCTAAATGTTGTTATCTTTTGTTTTTAGGTTCAAGCTGCATACAGCATGTATGATCTATAAATGTTTGTATGCGTTTTATTTAAATTATTATTATTATTATTATTATATTTTAAAATGGTTTCAAAGTCAATATTTTATTAATTATCATTTTTTAAATTGAGATTTATTATTTTTTTTCAAGGTAATTTCTAATTTTTATTTTTAATGTCATGTTTTTTTGTAGGTTCTTTGTTCTAAATGTTATCTTTTGTTTTTAGGTTCAAGCTGCATACAGCATGTATGATTTATAAATGTTTGTTTGCATTTTATTTAAATTATTATCATTATTATATCTAAAAATGGATTCAAAGTCAATATTTTATTAATTTTCATTTTTTAAATTGAGATTTATTATTTTTTTCAATGTAACTTCCAAATTTTTATTTTGGGCGATAGCTCGATACACCGCGTCCGCCAGTGCCCAGCTTTTCTTGTTCATCAGAATTCAGAAGTTTTGACAGATTTCCTCCTTTACCGACCAATGCCCTCAGAGAATCTCTTACAGGTCGCGGAGTCACTGAAATTAAATCAGTGTGAGTTACGATATGTCCCACTCTGGGCTCAAAATGTGGCCGTGGACCTCTGAACGTCACGGTACATGGAAGCCGGAGATGGCTGTATTTGGAAAAAATGACAAACTATGTCTCTTGTTCTCTAACGTTCAGTCCACTCTTCTCGGAGTACCCGTGCTGCTGCTCTCTTGCATTCTTAGTGCTTGGTCAGGGAGTTGACGAGATCACACGATTCGTGCCATTGACGAACGTCAGATTTTTTAAATGGTTGTACCATATGTGTCTTACATAATGTACAGGTCCAACGGTTCTATTTCCAAGGCAGCTATAGGGATGGTTATGAGGCAACCTAAGCTTATTATCAAAACAGCCGATTGGATAAGTTGAAGTTTGTCGGACTCCCGTACATCGCTGCAATAGGTCATCTTGGACGTGTAGAATGTTTTCAGGGTGACAGTGTCAGCTCCCCACTTACAGCTTCATTGTGTTCAATTCGCCGTCTACTAAATATGGGTTTTTAAACAAAGTTCCTCGTAGTAAATGGTTTGATTTTAATTTTTTGTCGTTAGTGTATATTTCAAAATTATGTGTCATATTGAAAAATTGCACCATGCTTCTTTTGAGAGAGAGAGAGAGAGAGAGAGAGAGAGAGAGAGAGAGAGAGAGAGAGAGAGAGAGAGAGAGAGAGATTTGGAGAGAGAATGGTGTTTGAAGTTAGATAGAGAGGGGTTTGTAGAGAAAGAGATGTAGAGGAGTTTGTAGAGAGAGAATGGTTTGAACTAAAACATCAAATTGGGAAAGTGAGTGGAAGTTGGTGAGAAACAGAGACAGGTTCGAAGTAAAAGATAGATAGATAGATAGATAGAGGGAGAGAGGGGGGGAGTCTGGAGAGACACAAATAGAGGTTTGTAGAGATATATAGAAGGGTTTGTGATGACAGTGTGGTTTTTGGAGAAGAGCAAGAGTAAAAAGACAATATATATTAGTGAGAAAAAGAGGGAGAGTTCGGATAGACGGATAGAGAGATGGAGAAGTTTTGAGAGAAAATGGGTTTGGAGAGAAATAGATGTTTGAAAAAGATACAGAGATGTTTATAAAGAGTGAAAATTTTGAAGAGAATGATAGTGAAAGGGCGAAAGAAAAACTTAAAGAAATAGAGAGAGAAAACAAGAGGTAAGAGGGAGAGAGGTGTGAAGAGTAAAAGAGGTTTTGAAGAGAAGGAGAGGGAAGGGAAGAGATAGATAGGGAAACCAAATATATCTATCTATCTGCAATATAGCGAGAGAGAGAGAGAGAGAGAGAGAGAGAGAGAGAGAGAGAGAGAGAGAGAGAGAGAGAGAGAGAGAGAGAGAGAGAGAGAGAGAGAGAGAGAGAGAGAGAGAGAGAGAGAGAGAGAGTGAGAGAGAGAGAGAGAATTGTAGAAGGAGGCAAAGAAAGTGGGACCACAATGGTTGACGAAACTAACGGTAGCTCACATTCCTTGTTTCTAGAACACAGCCACTTCAGTTTTCAGTTCACTTCAACAACACTTTCTGTTTGGCAAGGCCGTCTGTCAGACATCACCACGTGATTAACAGTGTACATTTCTGTATAGCAGTACAAAATGTGTTTTTCTGAATATAGTAAATAATGAGATATTTTGATTAATTCGTTATTGTAACAATATTATTAAAATTACCTATCAATTCGTTAACTTTTAAAATCTGAGAAAAGGTAATAAAACAAGAATTACTTTATATTTAATTTGCAATTCATATAAGCCCTTACAGTTACAACAAAATTGGGGGGGGGGGCTGAAAAAACAGTACACTATTAAATTTTGTTTTTATTTGTGAAAATTACAGGTAGACTTTAATTTTTTTTTATTTGGCCAATATTTCTGAATATCTCACTATTTGTAAATGAATGTAAGACATTCTCAAAATTTGTTAGGATTGAGAATTGAAGCGCACACTATTTGTACTTTAATGTAACACTTTTAAAAATTGTTGCGAGTTGAAGATCTTGTTAATTAAAAATTAATGGAAAACACTTTTCAAAACGTTATGAGTTCGAGAATTAAGATCTCATTATTTTTAAATTATTCCAAAACACTTTTCAAAACGTTATGAGTTCCAGAGTTGAAGAGCTCATTATTTGTAAATTAATGCAAAACACTTTTCAAAAGGCTATGAGTTAGATAGTTGAAGAGCCCATTATTTTTTAATTAATGTAAAACTTTTCAGAAGGTTTTGAGTTCGAGAGTTGAAAACCTCATTATTTGTAAAATAATGTAAGACACTTTTTAATTGGTTTGGTTTGGGAGTTGAAGAGCTCATTATTTGTAAATTAATGTAAAATACTTTTCACAAGGTTTTGAGCTCGAGAATTGAAGAGCTCATTATTTGTAAATTAATGCAAAACACTTTTCTAAAGGCTATGATTTCGAAACGTGAAGAGCACATTATTTGTTAATTAATGCAAAACACTTTTCAAAATTTTTGAGTTCGAGAGTTGAAGAGCTCATTATTTGTAAATTAATGCAAAACACTTTTCTAAAGGCTATGAGTTCGAGAGGTTTAAGAGCACATTATTTGTTAATTAATGCAAAACACTTTTCAAAATTTTTGAGTTCGAGAGTTGAAGAGCTCATTATTTCTGAATTAATGTAAGACACTTTTATAAAGGTACTGAGTTTGAGAGTTGAAGATCTCATTATTTTAAAACTAATGTAAGACAGTTTTCAAAAGATTTTGAGGTTGAGAGTTGAAGAGCTCATTATTTTAGAATTAAGATAAGACACTTTTCAACAGGTTTTGAGTTTGAGCGTTGAAGAGCTCATTATTTATAAATTAATAAAAGACGCTTTTCAAATTTGTTTCTTGTTAGAGCGCTCCAGAGTTCGCTCTTTGTAAATAAATGAAGACACGTTTCAAAATTGTTTAAGAGTATAAGAGCTCACTATTTAAAAATTATTGTCGAATATTTTTCACATATGTTCAGGAAGGGTAAATTTTGTTGCACAAGTGCAATCTTTATAGTGATAACATTCTGTGTCTATCTACTTGAAGCGATAGTGTGTAATACTTTGTAAACAAACATACTTAAGATTGTATCGGTCAAGGTCCTACTTTAACCTGTCATGTGATTACCATAATTATACACATATTAAGTTCATTACATTACATAATCACTTTGTAAGCCAACAATGTCCTTTCCGAGTAGTTCTAATTCCCCGCCTAACTCTTAATTTTGAGGAAATTCTACTTTTGATCTTAAAGGTCTAATTAAATATTCAGAATATTGTAATATAAATATTAAATGTTCAATGTCAAAGTCTCTCTTGACTAACTTTTGTTCTCTTCAAACTCTGACGCTATTAGAGTATTCGAAAGCTAGAAGTCTTTATTTTATGTTCTTTTCTTCCTTTTTTGTATAAGTCAAAGATGTCCGAGGGTTTTTCGTCTTTAAACAAGGAAAACAATTTTTGTGAATAAAAAAGATACCCACATTTGAATTGCTCTACCGTTTATTATGTTTTGTCACATATAATTTTCCAATCATTATTATTCTGATAGTCTTTTCGCCCGTTCAACTTTCTTCATGAAAAATGAAAGAAATGAATCTCACACAAAGACTACACGAATAGATGTAGATTCAGCTAGTGTCCCTCGATTCCCACGCCCGTATAAATGAGTCCTTGAGGAGGAAAACATTATTTGATAGTAGTTTAAGGAAAATTTTCGATATTTCAAGAATCCTTTTGCATTTGATGGTATTGAAAATGTTCAAAATGTACCACAAAACTCAAAATTAAACTATTTAAAAAATGACATCAGTTCCACAACGCTTGAATAAATTTGCTTTATAATGGAAGCCTGACCACACGGAATTTACATGTAGTTAAGTGGGACAACTTGCGTCATCTGAATCCGATGATTGTAAAATTTGAACAATACTTAAATCAGAAATTATCGCCGGAGTGTAAAAAGCATCCATCTTGCTCCGGGTGTACGACTAGAGTGTGGTTTTGGACGATCCGAACAATTCTTCCGTCGTGCCCGGTCATGTGCTTCGTCGTACATCAAGCCAATAGTAGGGTAATTTGATCATGTCACAATACTGAATATCGGTGGCTCTTCCATTTGGGAGGAAAACTAGAGGTCTATGCAATTCTAAAGTGCGAACCGATTAATTAACATAAAGTTTCCGTCGTTGTAAATCTAACCCTCCACTGTCACAATTTGCAATCGATACTCCTTACAGTAATTCGCTACATACTTCGTGAGTCAAGGGTGTAACCTCTAACACACCGAGCGAGACGATAACCAAGAGGCATGATGATAACAATTACATTATAAATATTGTTGTACTTTACATTTAAAATTAACAATTGTAAAGTAACAAATCTAGTTGGAAGTGTGGTAAACGCTCTTGCTCAGTACGCGAGAACATTCCCGTGGAGGTCAAAGAATTTATATATTCTAGAATACATCCATTTGCTTTCACGGGTGGAAAGAGGTTATGTGTCTTATGAGCCCCCTACCCCGATAAATTATAGGATTTTCAATTTGAACAATCACTATAGACTATAGACGGTGTTATGTCATATTTTCTTGAAACAATTGTAACAGCTGGTATTATTTATTTACTTTTTGAAGATTGATAATAATTCTAACCCTATTTAAAATTTATATTGAGTATCTTTAACGGGTGGTAATCTAATTATTAAGGAAGTGGGTCCTGAAGGAATAGTGGAAGTGTTCGTAGTAACTGGGAAGAATCATTTTGAACTCGACAACCATCCTAACTTGCAATTTACAAACAGCGATATTAAAAGATCAAGGTCTTAATACAAAAAAATAAAATAAAGTAGACCAGTTACTGTTGCAACTGAGAATAACCCACTGTTGATCTACTGAAACTCTTACGAAAAGCCTTAAGAAATCACAAGAGTTTGGATTGATATTACAAGATCTGTACAGAGACTGCAAAGTTGTGTCGGTTTTCAGTTGTATTGCCCAAAGATTCTGCATAGTGTAAACGATACCGATATTCCAAAGTTATAAGATTACACACGCATAACATATAAATCACCCAATTAAATATGTTCATTATCATCAACCAAAAACATAACCCATTTCATCAAAACCATACCACAGTAAATATGAATATCATTCATATTTTGTATCTCCGTATGATATAATTTATGCAACATGAACAGAAATAGAATTCACATTATATGTCAAAGAAGAAATATTTCTTGAGAAGAAAAAGGAAGTCTATATGGGGAAGAAAAAACAGAAGATTTTGAAACACGTTCTATTTGAAGCATTCAAAACAGCCAGCAGCATTTTTTGTTGTAGATTCAGGAAAATTAAATGTTTTATATTACGTATTTGTTTAGTGATTAAAAAAAAAACAGATGAGCAGCTAAAATATAATATTCGAGCCATTGTCGAGTGGAATATATAACTTTGTTTATACTTCCATAGAATTGATTCAACATTATAAGTCCACTTTTCAAAATTAACCAACGAAAATTACAACTCTCTCAAAATTCATTAAAGACCATAACAAACCCAAAACTGTGAACGAAAAAACTTTTACTACCATAAGCAATATAAATACTATTTTTTAAACACAATCCACAATTAACTTTGTATCATATTCATCCATCACTTACCCACTTCCAAACAGACCTTTCATTAGATAACACATATCCTAATAGTTTAGGTTTTTTTTAAGTTTTATAGTTTTTATTTATGTTAGGCACCCAAAAGTGATGTAAAAATAGCCAAGAGAAAGAATTACCGACTATTCTGAACTCGAGATTAAGAGTAGGCTACTAGTTTTGTATTTTTTGTAATTGAATATTTATAAAATAATGTTTAAATAAATCATCTTGTTAAAATTCATACACGTTGTATGATAGTTTGTTGGAGGATGACACATTATGTTAAACGTATACAGAGAATAAAATAAAATCTATATAAAGCTTGTTTGAAGTTAAGTGAAGCTATAAAATGGCACAATTGCGTTTACTATTCGCACGATAACCCTCATGAAACCATTGAAAAGTATCTTAATTTTGTCGAGGGTCACAATTTGGGATGGTATGACTTGCAAAAAAATTTTGGCCTTTTCTTTATGGCACATCAATGGTTAGGTAATGTGTACAAAACATGGAGAACACTGTTATCCCCCCCCCTTAATTAGTCAACACTTGTGGCAATGATGTTATGTCAACACTAAACCAACCCACTATAGTATACAGTAGTTGGCCCAGGCTAGCTGTGAGCCCGTCCGCCAGGTCAGGCCGTTGGGCTAGGGGTAAGGCAGGGGTACTTTCCTAAAAAACATCGACTGCCCCTTTGCTTAGTTTAGCGCTCTGTTATAAATTCATAGGACAATAAAGCAACCACTATAGTCTTAACACACATTTACAGTATATGTGTGTTCTAACTAATACAGCCTAATATTATACAACTACAACTAAGTTGTTATGAAACTTTTATTTGATTTTTATGTATTCATTATTTTTAAGATAATTACGTTTTTTTTTTTAATGTACGGAAAAATTTCACTTTGGTTTTGTACAATTTTTTTATTTATACATCCTAAACAACTTTATGTTAAACAAAAAAAAAGACATTGCGACGTGTTAATGAGAAAACACTTTTTAAAATAAATATTGTTCTCCATACAGCATACATCACGTAGGCCTAAATTTTATTAACCAAGAGGTCTATGCCAAAGTTTAAATATTAAAATCAAACAATTATCTAAAACTTTCCCACAGACGAAAATCACCTAACCAAGACATAGCGACATTTCGTATTAGACTAAATATGTTGTGTTTCTAATAATTTAGTCTTCATTTTTGACATTAAAAATCATTAATTTAACTAATTATTATACAATAACTGTTTATTCTGTTTGAATCTACATACTTCTAAAAATATAAACTCAAAAATCATTCCGAACGCCCACGTAGGGTTAAAAAAAATCATGTGATATGTTTGACATGTGTGTCGCGCTCATTAAAAGTAAAGTAGCCTCAGACTAGGATTGTGTCTGGTGTAAGGGGCGTGTCCTCCCTTCTACTTGCTTCCCTAGTGACTTAACGGTACAACCCATTCCAAGAAAACTAGGTACACAAATTATTGCTTAGCTACATTTAATTCCTAAAGTTACAACTTCGTGACAGACTTTTGTAAACGTTTTATTCTTATTTACACCGATAAAAGAAACGAAAGTAGGGTACGCGTTTACACAGAAGCATTTGAGGTCTATATTTGTTTATTGGTACCGCTGAAAGTAAACGCAACAAAGTGTGGGGGACACTCTTTTCCTCTCCACCCCAGATAAATTCCTACCTTGAGTATACTTTAGGAATAGAGATAATGTTGCAAGGACGGCTAGTAGAGCAGGTGCCGCGCTTACAGTTATGCTGTGCCTAGTTACCTCTGTCAAGGAAATACTGGAGCGGGAGGTTCCTAGGAAGGACTGTTCGTACTGATCCCATTGGCCTTCACGTTCACCGAATTTGACAGCCATAGATTCTTTCTTCTTGGGGTTTTGTCAAGAAGAAAGTTTTTTCTCGGAAGCCACACATAGTAAACAACATGAATCAATTCACTTCTGACGCGTTTTAATTAAATCAACAATAACAAAGTGTAATGCCCTCAGTTTCAACGTTTCTAAATTAAATGTCTCCCAGATTTTGTTATTTATTGTTTTACAATTATAGATAATCTATTATTTAAATTAAAATTATAAAAATAATTCTACATTGTTATAGAAGTATGCAAAGTGAATTATTTTTAACTACTTGGGTTTTATGAACAGACTTGTACAAGTGATTAAGTATAACACTTGGGTTTTAGTATTTCGTTTATAAATATCTTTTTTCTAATAACGATAATTTATCCTTTTCAGTTTCTGTCCCACATCTGTTTCGCTGGTTAATGCAGCTTCAATCTGTCCCACATCTGTTTCGCTGGTTAATGCAGTCTCAATCTGTCCCACATCTATTTCGCTGGTTAACACAGCCTCAATCTGTCCCACATCTATTTCGCTGGTTAATGCAGCCTCAATCTGTCCCACATCTATTTCGCTGGTTAACACAGCCTCAATCTGTCCCACATCTGTTTAGCTGGTTAATGCAGCCTCAATCTGCAATCTGTACCACATCTGTTTAGCTGGTTAATGCAGCTTCAATCTGTCCCACATCTGTTTAGCTGGTTAACACAGCCTCAATCTGTCCCACATCTGTTTAGCTGGTTAATGCAGCCTCAATCTGCAATCTGTACCACATCTGTTTAGCTGGTTAATGCAGCTTCAATCTGTCCCACATCTATTTCGCTGGTTAACACAGCCTCAATCTGTCCCACATCTGTTTAGCTGGTTAATGCAGCCTCAATCTGCAATCTGTACCACATCTGTTTAGCTGGTTAATGCAGCCTCAATCTGTCCCACATCTGTTTCGCTGGTTAATGCGGCCTCAATAATTACAATCTAAGTAGATTTGTAATTGGTAGTAATTACATGAATGCTACCAAACATGCCGTAAATTTATTCGGTGGCCGGTCAGCCTTACGGACATTTCATCAAGATGGCAGTTGGGGGATGAAACTGCACTCCCTGTAGGTATTTTGTACAGCGTAATATTAGAATTGCATAACTCTCTCTCTCTCTCTCTCTCTCTCTCTCTCTCTCTCTCTCTCTCTCTCTCTCTCTCTCTCTCTCTCTCTCTCTCTTTCTCTCTCTCTCCCTCCATTAAAAGTGAATGCTTCCGATTCCGGAAATCACGAATGCAACTTTGTTCTGTGGGATTCCTGTTGAATGACTTTTCAATTTTCCCAATGAAAAGCTTGTTTAGTCAATACATGACTTTCCTCTAGTTGAGACAATGAACTGTCTGTTATGAAACCACTGTTATTTTATAACTATTTGTATAAGGGTACATACATACAGAAACTATACCACCCCAGGGCCCCGTTACATAAGAATATACCGATGTTAAAGCATTGCACAAACTTTCTCACTGTTACCAAAACTAATCGTCACAAAAAAAGTCATTCCGGTAATTGTCAATCAAAAAGTGAAAATGAAGCATTTTTTTAATAAACACCTATATTGATTCTGTTGTTACATAACACGTCCTCAGTATTTGATTAAATCGAGTTTTTAATGACGTCAGTCAAGGTTAATTTTTGTTGTTTTTTTTAATGTAATAGCAGATAATTCTTGTTGAAACTCCATATTCAAGGATAAAATAAAGCAATAAAGCTTAAAGTTTCAAAATATTTTAACAATATGAGGCTCATTATAATGAGGCTCATATTTATATTATTAAAATATTTTGAAAACTTTAGCTTTATTGTTTTATTTTATTTTTGAAGGTTAATTTTTGTTTTTTACCAATTAATCCTGAACTATGTTTTAAATTATATATATCTGTGGTTATACGGCAGAATCAGATATGTCATTTTTGCTTACTTTCCAGGAGAGCAAAATGAAAGTTTGAATGCTAGCAGAAAATAGAAATATTTCAAGTAGAAATAGAATATTGTCAAATTAACTACAACAAGTAATTTATTTTAGTAATATGCAGTAGTATTTGCCTTTTTAATAATTTAAATGCATTTAAAAAGCAAATAAAATATGTTTCTCATGACATATACTGTTTTTCCAAAAAATTATAATCTGGCAAAAACAGATATGTTCATAAAAATAATGTGCTCACAACCTGATAATAAAGGTTTATAATAAGGAAAAAGTTAGACTTTTATAAAAAAAACTTTATAAAAACATTAATTTTAAATCTACTTACAAAATAAATCCTATTTTGTGCACATTATTTTAATGGTTTAGTCTCTTACAAGAATTGTGATTCACTGATCTTCGGAATCTGATAATTCTGCTCCATCACTATGTCTGGTCTTAAAATCCCTGTAAAAACTGTGGTAAACAGGATCCAACAATGGAAGTAAACTAAGAAGATCTTTTTTCTTATTTGAATCAATTGGGACTGGTCCATTGAAGCACTTTTTTAACGTAATATTCGTTACAGGACGACCTTTTCTTCTCCTAAAATCCATTACTTTAAAATCCTCTTCTTCCTTCAATGAATGTTTGAACAAAATAATACCAAATGTTTTAGTATAACGTAGCCATTTGATTTTAAGCCAGTTGATAGGCTCTCTTTGGGCTGTTTTAGTTCTTTTTACTAGGTTAGTAGAAAAAAGTTCTGAAAACGACATACAATTTTCTTGCTTCATTTCAACTACTTGAAACTGTTTTTTCCCTCTAACAGTTCTGACAAACTGGTACCAGTCTTGAGGTATTTTCACATCAATATTGGCACATTTTTTGGCTCGTTCGATTCGTGCATGGTCTACATCGCATTCCATCCTTGTGTGTCCTGGTTCCATAAATTTATGATCAAGAATTTGTAATATTGATGTACTAACAAAATATGAAAAAGCAGCTGCTACATTTATGTTCTTGTTTTGTCCTGGACAAGAATCGGAGTATGCAATAACCTTTGATATCCCATCAGGAAGACTCCGTAGCTTGTGTGTTAGGCATGAAGCTATTTCATCTGACCCTCGACCAGCTACTCCTTCGTGCCACATATAACATGATGTATCCCCAGTTGTCGTGTCTCTTACTGTAAAGTTGAAGGTCCATAGCTGCCTTTTATAATAAACAATATTACTATTTAAACTAGGAGTGGGTAAGCACTGCTGGAGATCAAAAATTAGTACCCTTGTATCATTACATTTGGCACTTTCATTTTTATCAAACGATTTACTATCGTAAGCAGATTGGGCGAGTTGAAGATGTGTATTTTTTTCTTGGATGATCTTTGGTTTATCTTCCTCGGCTGCAGCTTTTTCCTTGATCAAAAATGTGTCACACTTTTGACAGGTGTCTATACTGGGAACCTTAAACTTATATCCAGTTGAATTAAATATTTTAACATATGTATTATAACTAAGAGGTTTACAATTTTGTTGTTTTCTTTCCTCTTCATATAAATTATGCAGCTTAGCAACGTTCAACTGCCCTGACAGATACTTTTTATTAGTATGTCGTCGGGAATAATGAGATTGATATTTTGGAAAGCTTTCTATGTTTTAATATTTCTGATTACTCGTCAGGATTTTTATTCCAGGGTTCATGATTACCTCGACCATCTGCATCTATAATACCAGTACCACAAGTTTTTTTCTTAATGATTATCATGTCAACCTTAGATTTGGAAATCCCATGTATTTCTTGAAATAGTTGTTTGCATACTGTAATTCTTTCATTTTTAATTTCTAATAGGAAAATTACAGTTATATCCCGATTTTTCATGGTTCCACTTTTCCCTCTTCCTTTCCTTTCACATTTTTTTTTTTAACTATAGAAATTCTATCAGACAATACTTGATCTGCCAACTTTTGTTCTCCCAAGGCCCAAAAGTCGTTGAAAACTGTTAATTGAACACATTTAGGTATATTCTTGACACAATTCTTTCTGCAACATTTATCAATATGGACCATCTCTTTCTTTTTCTTCAAGACTCCCTTTCTTGTTATATACGCTTCTCCTTTATCCTTCCTTTCTTTCATTACTTTCCTTTTGAATTTAATTTTTGCAATTGATGCTGTCATAGTATTGTTATCATCCGTAATTTCTTCAGCAATATTATCTCTAAGATTTTCTTGATGAAAATGTTGCGATAGATTATTTGGATTACACTGTCGTTTTTCCAAAGGTTCTTCATCAGAGCTCTCAAGTAATGAGGGAACATAGTCACCATCGTTAGGCCCAGATGTTTCGTTATAGGAAATGTATTGTTCTTTACATGACAGACTATCATCTAAATCAATGTACGAGCTTGGATCATGATTGGTGGCATTATCATAGTTTGGTGGAGCAGATTCACAAATGTTCGGTAAAAGAATGTTTTGATTTTGATCTATTCATTTTGCTAATACAGTATAACATAGGATTATTAATAATTAACTTTCAATAATTATCATGATCAAGGTTTACAACCATTCACCATTCACTAAAGAACTAACCAATATGTTAAAACAGGAACACAGGAATCAGCAGCTGTTTTAAGGCAAAACAAGACATCTCTGACATATACTGCAATGCCACACAAATAAATTTGTCAGAACTAGACATGTAAAACATATACTTCTTTGCCCTAAAATAAATAGTTGGCAGAATAATATATGTCAGACATATGCTTTTCTGCCATGTTCTATTATTATTAAAGTGACATATATTATAGTGTCATGCAATGTTTTAAAATATAACAAACTAAAAAATGACATATCTGCTTTTGCCAGATTGTTCTCTGGCCCATTATTGATATTATGACATTATTAACCCATAATGGTCAAAAAGTGACATATCTGCTTCTGCCATACAACCACAGATATATATACAGGTTTAGATGTTAATCTTCACATTTCACTAAAATTTAAAGAAAATCGGTGTAGACAAATTTGAGAAATTAAGTATTTTATAATAGCCTAATGGCCGATTTTTAATTTGTATTTTTAACCAAAGATTCACGAATCACTATTTTTGAGATATTGTGGTGTTGTCTAAAAGAGTTAAATTGTTTACTAACGGATTACTATTATATGTTTGCATGTTAGATTCACTATTTCTGTCAAATTATTGTAAAAGGCTTTGTACTTCAGGAGAGAGAGAGAGAGAGAGAGAGAGAGAGAGAGAGAGAGAGAGAGAGAGAGAGAGAGAGAGAGAGAGAGGGGGGGAGGGGGGGAGATCCCACAAAACCGGGCAAAGTCTATCTAGTTTACATCGAAGTCTTACAACATATTCTACTGGTTTCAACTTTGTCTTACGTTTCCCCAATGAGGACAAATGTCTATCATGGGTTATCTTAGATACATCTTTTAGCAGAAAATGTGCCGCTCAACGAATAGCTCCTAGACCCTTCTGACCCTTGTTAACTAAAGATGCGGCGCTCAGATCACTGGACACACAGTGGAAGACAGTTGTTTGGACTTTAAAGCACTGCACGTGGAATATCAAGACTGATATCCACAAAAAAACCAACGTCGTATTTTTGACTAGTCACATAACTTCCCCTATATGTGAGAAAGTAACACAAATGATGATTCTTGCATTATTTAATCTAAACTATACATTAAAATGGTTCTTGTCTGGCATGTTTGGATTAAAAACATGGTTATATCGATCAAGATATTTAAAAAAAAATTCTATTTTGCCAGTCCCATTGAGAGAAAAAAAAAAATCTATGATTAGCTCTTTTCCACTGAAAAAAATAAATGTACGTCCTTTTCCTGAGGAAAATCTATTAAGCACCGTTTAATAATCCGTTCTATATTTCATCACTAGGACCAAAAGTGAAGCTTTTCGATACAAGCTCAAGTTTAACTCGGAATTGAGAGAGGATCGAAAACTTCTTTAGGTCCAAGTGAGGAACTATATTTTTCGTTATACTGCATACAATATAAAAAAATAATTTCCAATGTTATAACCTATTTACCTTTAAAAGTTTGGATAAGCTCCACAAGTTTGCAGCTATTACAGCTGTTTAGTTTGTGTTAGTGGTACGTCTTATTTATAAAATCGATGGTAACAGCTGTTTTATCTCTTATTTACAATCGAGAATATCGGTAGTTTTTATAGATACTTTACAATCGTTAATTAATTCGTATAAGCGAAGTAACAGCTGATGACCTCGACCTCAGCTGATGTTTTTAGGTCCTAGGACTAAAATGAACAACTTTAGCATCTCAATGCATGAATTGGAAACGGCTGTTTTTGAAGCAGTATGACGGAAAACTATTTTTATCCTCTAATATAAAATCTATATTCAGCCTACTCCAGAGGAAAAATTCTATTTTGTGCCCCTTTTTCCAAGAAAAATTTGCCCTCCACTTGAAAAAAAAATCACTTTGTCTACAGTTGTTGACAAAGTGGCATGTTATTCATTTAAATTAGTTTGCAAAACAACAGATTTCTCAACAGTTTCACTTTGCCCACTACTTTGCACACTACTTTGCTCACTCCGAATGGCAACCGAACAAAATGAAATTTAGGTTAAGTTTATTTGAATTGATTTATAATATACAGGAAATGTCCCGTATGTAGGTTAGATTAATTCTTACATGTAAAATAACATAAATAAACAACAAAACAACGTTTTTAAGTTGAAAAAGGAAGTAATTATTCATGAAGATGATTGACAGTATATGTACACGGAGAGTATTTTTTTGTTTGCCGAGTTTTGAAGTTGGCAATCCCGTTTCCTCAACAATACACCTAAGTTATTTGTAATATTCATAAATAACCTCAGTTTTGACGTGAGAACTTCTACTCAGTGTTGATGTGTTGTTTAGCACTACTGCTATATTATTTTGTGTAGTTAGTTTTAAAATATAGACAGTTCAGAGGATGAAAACCTGTCAAATACCCCGCCATATTGTGTTACTGCTGAAGTATGTTTTTTATTTGTCACAAAATAACAACTGTAGACAAAGTATAATGTGCAATTCGTGAGCAAAGTGTCTTTTTTAAACTCGATAAAATTGACGCACTCGGCAAGCCTCGTGCGTCAACATTTTTCTCTCGTTTAAAAAAAGTGCCACTTTGCTCACTAGTTGCACAAATAACTATTCTTTATTGCCTTCACACAATACATACCATTTTACACACTCACATTATCATAACTTATTTTTCTCGTCTTTCTACTGTCGAAAAAGCATACGTTTAGTATACATAATACGTATACTTATAGTGCTACTATACATAATAACACGAATATTCACATTATTCCTCTAGAACACCTTATGTTTTTATTTTTAACCTTGTACAGTACAGATTAAAGTTAATATTTAATCATTGCGACTTTCACTAACATGCAAAATGTGGAAATGTTCATTTCATACATCCATATCATAACCATTACAGACAATGTTACTGGATTTCAAATACGTAACCCGCCTTGAGCCCACTCAGAACGATTATATATTATGAATGCCGTCAACACCCTCGGGGCAGAGGGGTTAAGTCACCCTTATCCTTAACCGAGTTAGCTCATTCAAGAGATGTTATTGAGGTTACCGTAACCTTTCCAGAGAAGGATTGTTGTGGACAATATTATTTCGTTTGTCCAGATAGACATTCTCGCATCCTTTAATTGTGTTTGTTTGTGATTTAGCCTACTAATATTTTAATATTAGTAGATATTTAATTACTTTTGTATTATTTTATAGTTTAATTATTAGAATGATAAGATTTACTTAAATTATACAAACTTTCTCTCTCACGTATCCCCAAAACCAAACAAAACTATTCATCGACAATGAATCAAGCCGCCATCTTTGACAACATATTTATAAGATACAATCTTGTTGAGCACTGTGGTGAAATTCACAATAATGATTCGAATTTGCCCCTAACCACAATCACTAGAAACTTAAAATAAAACACAATTTAATTTTAAACTTAACTTACGGAAAAGGTTTTGCTCAGGTTATTATAGTTTTTAGTTTTAATTTCATTAGTAGATATGTAAGTTTAGATTTAGTTTATAAGCAAGACCCTCCGATTGATGATAACCATGTTATCGAAATGTACATCAGGCCATTAAGTGGAAATAATTAATAAAGAACAATAATTAATCAGATAATTGTGTTTTATTTTAAGTTTCTAGTGATTGTGGTTAGGGGCAAATTCGAATCATTATTGTTACCATACTTATATGTTGGCAAAACGCGTGTCAGCGTAAATTGTATTTGATTAAAACTGAACTGAAGGTTCATTTTTGTTTTCTACGATATATTCCTGAACAGTAATATTTTTACCTCACGATTTTACACAAGGGATTGGGTCATTAATCTTCACATTTAATTAAATATGACCTAAATCGGTAAAGTAAATTTGAGAAATGATGTCTTTACAGTTTTTTTTTTAATTGTATTTTGTTTTGTTTTTTTACTAACAAACTAGCACTTTTTCAGAGTTCCTTAAAGGCTGCACTTGATCTAGTTTGTAACTTAATCATTGAATCTGATTTTTATATACTCGTAATTTTGTCTTTTCTTATGACAATTAGGCAAAAATTTTGAGCTATGGGAAAAAAAAAAAAAAAAAAAAAAAAAAAAAAAAAAAAAAAAGATGAAAATAGTTCCACACGTTTTAGCTGTAAAGTGCTGCGTGTTCAGGAGACCTCAAAGCTGATATATTTGTAAAAACACGATTTTTTATTATCACCGTTGCTTATACTTTAAATAATTGGGTATTAAGCTGTTATAAAATATTTATTTTTCAAAATCGACTCTACAGATTTTAGTGAAATATGAAGGTTATTGACAAAAACCGATGTGTAAAATTGAAAATAAAAAACTACTGTTCACCAATAATTGAGAAAACCAAAATGAACTTTGGCCCCAGTCATTAAAACCTTCATATTAATCAAATACTAGCTCACACAGAGGACGTGTTTTATAAGCGAACAAGTTATTTACACCCTTATTGAAATATATTTTTTTTCCCCAAAGATGGTAACCATGATTCATTTTCACTTTTTAATTGACAATTGTACAAATTTCAGTTTAGGTGACAATTAGTTTTTGTTTCTTTTTATATGATTTTTGGATTTTAAAGTTTCCTTCTAGCATCATGTCGTCTTTATCTGATAAGTTTTCAGTTTTGGTATAGCACCACCTTATCGCATAATCCCGTCACAACTGAAGTTGTTTCTGTTTCATTATCAATAGCAATGTCTGAACACGCTATACTTTGAGTGAGTAGGAACCTTTGTGCACCGTTGAACTAATGTAAGCCACAATGGTTTATAAATCATATCTACGATATGAACAATACTTAAATATTTTATTTTGTATCTAAGTACCATACGTCATACTAGAGTGTATACGGGCGCGGCAATACCGTGGAACGCTAGTTGGATTCCTCTAGTTCACCTTTCGTGACTGGTCTATCTTGAGTAATTCTTGTTCTCTGCCGACTCTAAAGCTATTAAAGTATTCAATTAGGCCTACTAGCGGTTTTTTTTTTACTATTCATGGCTTCAAGAAACCGTAAAAAACATTTTCGAAATGCCGTCCAGCAGCCGTCTGTACGTAAGCACGATAGCGGCTACAAAAATTAAGATATTGGTATCGGGGACCTATAGTGTTCAATAGAACCCTATTGAAATTCAGAAAAATCTAATTGAAAATGTAAAAATGGCGACAATTTTACAGTTTTTTGTTCATATCTTGCTTAAATTAGATAAAAAGTTGCATGTTTCAATTTTGCACGGTACCAATCCCACCAGTTCAGTGACATATAGCGAAGTTATTGAAATTGTAATTTTTATAGCTACGAAGGTCCCATCACTGACACGAGCGAAGCGAATGAAGACTTTTAAAATATACACATCTACGAAGCCCGTTAGGACTAACCCTTGAGAATGTAGCGATGTAAACAATTCCAACTTTCAGAAAACCTGTGTAACAACTGTTTTAAACAAACTTATTCTACTGGGAATACAATATAATGCAACAAGACCGGAGAAATCAGCTTTTGGGCGTTGCATTTGAAGAATCTGCTTGTATTACATTGTATGATGAGGCTGGGTAAGTACTGTGATGAATCCCATCGAATTATTTCATTTGGCGATGATAACCAACACTTTTATCCCCCTTTTAAACTACTGTATTAGAAAAAAGTAATTTGATTAGCTACGATTCGAAAGTGAATTAAGTAACTAAGATATATGAGATGAAATAATAAAAAGAATTGTTATGAGTATTATTTCCCCTTGACCTTTATACCGTCAGCTGTTTTACGACCTTCATCAGCAATAACTAATTAACGGTATCACTTTGTTAAACTTAGTCACTTAGACACAACTGTCCATCGCCAATCTCTCCCCTTCCGCAATTCCCTATTCTCTAATGATATATGTCAATAGCTAGGGGGTGAAGTACAAACCCTCTAATGGATATACCAATCAACCCCTCTCATCCCTTCTCTAATTATTTACTGGATCAACAGTTCCCTAAAATACGATTTACAACTGGACGACCTACTGACTTAATTATGCTCAGGTAGTTCTCTAACCCTCTATTACTAGTTGAAGATGTTACAGAATTGGTGATTATTGGCGATATATCACAGTGATTTGAAACATGGTTACCCGTGATTTTCCTCTGTTACGTAAAATATAGTCTACAAGTAATTGTTATTTCGTACTAAAATTTCAGACTCACGAATGAAATAATAATAAAAAGTGCCAAAATATTGCACTAACTTTCTCAAATCAAAGTAAAAAGTAAATATTAGAAGAAATGTCATTCCGGTAGTTTTCAATCAAAAAGTGAAAATTAACCGTGAACTTAGTCTTTAATAAACAAAACTTATTGGGTAAATAAGGAGCTAAACTTCTTTCGCTTATGCCACAGAGAAGTCCGCAACGTAAATCGTTTTTATTTTAATGAGGGTGGTCAAGCTTCATTTTTGTTTTTCCAATTATTTCTGAACCATAATGATTTTTACTGGAGATTTTACACACTGGTTTGGGTTATTATTATTCACAATTCACTAAAATTTGAACGAAATCGGTAGAGCCGATGGCGACCAATACGTTTTGTTTGCGCATCCTTTAGAGACTTCCCTTGAGCAATATTTATTCAAAATCTTTAAAACCGATTTTTATAAAATCGTGAATTTGTGTTTTTAATAGCAGCGCTACACCAACAATTGTGATTTATAAAAAAATAGTTCGAGATATGACCAAAATATACTCACATGCCAAATATAATTAATATCGCCCCCCCCACTTAACCTGTATTTCACTGCACATATAACATACTACAGAGTTGAATACTATTTCATACACGAGATACAGAGTTCATGTCAACATACAAGAGATATGAACAAAATACTGTTTAAACTCACCGCCATTTTAATATTTGTATTCAATGTTATGAATTGCAATAAGATTCTATTTGTATTTGTAGATCAAGAGAACTTATCCTGCAGGTTAAATTTATTTAAAACAGTTGTTACACGTGTTTTCTGAACGTCGTAATTGTTCCTAACAATTGTAACCTAACCTAACCTAAACTAACCTAACCTAACATACCCTAACCTAACCTAACCTAACCTAACCTAACCAAACCTAACCTAACCTTATCTAACCTAACTTAACCTAACCTAACCTAAATTAACCTAACCTAACCTAACCTAAACACACCTAACATGTCTCATAGATAAGTATATTAAAAATTTTCTAAGTTTCGCCCGTACCAGTATCTCGGCCCTGGTGGGTCTCGAAGCTATACACATATCAATGAGCCAGCCTCCACTTGCTACGCTCGTGTAGGTGATTCAACCCTGCCGGATCTCGTAACTATACAAATATCACCATTTTTTTGGAGGACATCTAAGTTGGAAATTACATTTTTGACCATAACTACACTATTTTAATCGTAGAGAGGTAGGCCTATTGTTAGATGCAGAGTTCGAATCTGAAAATTTGTATGCAATTTAGTATGATAGAAGTTGAATATCAACATAATAATAAGAACATAAACAATTCAATTATGAAATTTTAATTTCGATTTTATTTAAATTGCAATAGAGTTCCATATGAGCACACTATATACTCCCCTATACCAAATTTTATGTTTCTATCTTATTTTTGTAATCATTTTCGTGCTTAGGTATAGATGACAACGCTGATGGTCGGACGACTTATCGAAAATCATATTTTCGGAGACTAACAAAAATGATTCAATAAACTTGAGTATAGTTTTGTTTCGATTACCAATACTTCTTTCCTATATTATTAAAGTACAGCTTACTCGATCTGTGAAGTATAGTATATCTTGGATATGAGACTTAGTCAATCAAATATTAATACAGACAACACAGATCGTAAGGCAAAACAAAAATGAAAAAGCACTTATAATTTCACAAAAAAACAATTTATTGCTACAGCTGTTTCGCCGTTAGGCATCGTCAGACAACTAAGAACTAAAAACTAAAATACAGGTCAACTTAACACTAACATCTAGGAATGAAGGTGGGGATGAAAGCAGAGGTGGGACAATGACCTGGTTTTACCTGAAAGGGACATGGATAAGAGAAAGTATTTAAACAATAGGTTTTAACAAAGGGGATGGGTTATTGTTTTGCCTTATTATGGAATTTCACCGAGTACCGACTGTAGTCACACTCAATATAACACAGATCGTGTTTAGTTTGTCAGTAATAAATGCTACCAGCAATTGATTAAAAACCTTAAACTATTAGGGCTGCAAGTTGGTATCTAATCTTAACCCTTAGCAAATATTACAAGTGAGAAAGATAGGGTAGGGGTGCAAGCCAAATTAGAAGAGGGTGAAAACCCTTGCACAGCTCTCACAAGAGCAGTCTACTCGTCCAGGCTTTTAAAATATTGATCGATAACAGTGTACATTGAAATTAAATTGACTATATGTGTAAAGCAGTAATGTAAACAAACTTTTATATACTGAGGGTAGAACGATTATACAGTACTGTATATATTTGTATAAGTTCATGCTCCCCACAACCTGGTCGTGAGTTTCATTGTTTTATATTTAGATGCGTTTCTTATGACTGACAATTTAAGAACAAATACATCATATGGGGAACAGCATTTGCGTTATGATTCCGACAGCTTTCAGAACGAAATTACTTACATTTTCACGTCTGAAAGACAATTTAAGAACAAATACTTCTTATGGGGAATGGTCATCCTTTCGCTTGCGTTACGATTGCAACAGCTTTCAGAACCTTTCAGAAATTGCAATTATTTGTATTTTTCAATCAGAGCGACAATTTAACAATACCTCACTTGGGAAACTACCATCCATCGCTTGCGTTACGATTGTGACAGCTTTCAGAATGCAATTATTTGTATTTTCACGTCGGAGCGACAATTTAAGAATACCTCACATGGGAAACTACCATCCATCGCTTGCGTTACGATTGTGACAGCTTTCAGAATGCAATTATTTGTATTTTCACGACGGAGCGACAATTTAAGAATACCTCACATGGGAAACTACCATCCATCGCTTGCGTTACGATTGTGACAGCTTTCAGAATGCAATTATTTGTATTTTCACGTCGGAGCGACAATTTAAGAATACCTCACATGGGAAACTACCATCCATCGCTTGCGTTACGATTGTGACAGCTTTCAGAATGCAATTATTTGTATTTTCACGTCGGAGCGACAATTTAAGAATACCTCACATGGGAAACTACCATCCATCGCTTGCGTTACGATTGTGACAGCTTTCAGAATGCAATTATTTGTATTTTCACGTCGGAGCGACAATTTAAGAATACCTCACATGGGAAACTACCATCCATCGCTTGCGTTACGATTGTGACAGCTTTCAGAATGCAATTATTTGTATTTTCACGTCGGAGCGACAATTTAAGAATACCTCACATGGAAAACTACCATCCATCGCTTGCGTTACGATTGTGACAGCTTTCAGAATGCAATTATTTGTATTTTCACGTCGGAGCGACAATTTAAGAATACCTCACATGGGAAACTACCATCCATCGCTTGCGTTACGATTGTGACAGCTTTCAGAATGCAATTATTTGTATTTTCACGTCGGAGCGACAATTTAAGAATACCTCACATGGGAAACGACCATCCTTTTGTTTGCGTTACGATTGTGACAGCTTTCAGAATGCAATTATTTGTATTTTCACGTCGGAGCGACAATTTAAGAATACCTCACATGGGAAACCACCATCTTTTCGCTTGCGTTACGATTGTGACAGCTTTCAGAATGCAATTATTTGTATTTTCACGTCGGAGCGACAATTTAAGAATACCTCACATGGGAAACGGCCATCCTTTTGTTTGCGACCATCCAAATTATTTGATTTTAAAACTAATAAAAATATAGGATGAAACAATTTATTGTATCTGAAACTCATCCACAGCGACACAGTGACACGAACAAATGACTCGTAGAGTCATTATGTAGAGTAATTATGTAGAGTAATTATGTGGATACGAAGAAGTTTCTCTTTGCAAACGCTCTTCAAATCCTCAACATTGTTGAAACTATGGGGAAACACTTGTTCCTTTAAATAGCTCCATAATAAAAAATCACACACAGTTAAATCAGGAGACCGGATAGCCAATCTAAAAACTGACTTCCATGACCAATCCAATACCCTTGAAGATTTGTATTTAGTAATTGTTTGACTGAATTAGTATAGTGGCGCGACGTAGCATCTTGTTGAAAAATAGCTTGGCCCAATTCCGCTATCGTAAAATGGGGCAGTACTTGTTGATTTAAAATTTGTTCTTACCTATTTCCAGTCATGGTGAAATAATTCCTTTTGATTTAAGAAATTTCTGATCAACAACGTAAGGATTTTGGGTGTTGTAATAATTATAGTTATGTCTGTTTACAACACCATTGCGCTAGAAAGTCGACTTAGAAAACAATACGAGTATGTCTAGCTGGATCAGTCTCATGAAACTCAATGATGCGGGAACAGAACTCCATTCTTCTGTCCTGATCATCTTCAAGTAAGTTATGGACTAGGAGGTTTTGGTTATTTTTCTTTACTATTCTCTGCACTGAAGATTTGGATACTCCAGTTTCAAACTCTACTTTTCTAAGTGATTTTGGTTCACCTAGTAAACGAAGTACACTTCTCTTCCTTTATCGAGTGTACTATTTCACTATATGTCACGTTTCGAACAAAAAATCTTTCCACTAAATCATTGAGTGAATCAACACCTGGGAAGGCAACCTGAAACTGTCTAATTAATTCTGCAACCTTATTACAACAATGCCCACGTACAACGCTTTACTTTTTTTCTAAAGTATAAAAACCATTTGGCAACTACAAAAACAATAACACCATACTCGAAGAATTAGGTTATAAGTTTCTAATTTTAAGTCATTGTTGTTCAATTTGAATCGAACAGCTGTTCAACAATTAAATCTGCAAGAGTAAAAGGCAAAAAAGTATAGGAGGCATAGAAGTTTTTTTGTTACTGCCATTTTGTTTTTATAAACACCAGTGAATGAACTTTCACACAACATTTTTGTTAACTTTATTAAAATGTATGTAAAGTTTCAAAAGAAAAGGTTTGAGGAATAAGCAATTAATAGAAAATGAAATACGTGTACCTTTTCATTGGACACTGTACATGTAGGACAGTCAAAATAATAAGAGAAACACGCCAAAATAACTTTAACCATGAAAACTCGATATTAAAATAAAGTCTATTTTCGAAAATTCCTCTCTGATTCAATTTTACATAACGAACAATATTAAAATTCCGTGGAATTTATGTAAATATGGTGGAGTCTTTACTGCGCACGCGGAATTCAACTGTAAATTGAACTTCCACACGCAGCTCCACATTTTATTCCAATGAAAGCTCGTAAATTAAAACATTTTGAAAGCTCGTAATTTGTCTAATTCAAAGGTTTAATTAAAAGAGGTTTGTCAAACTTTACCTTTCAAATGCGGCGTTCTCGTCCAATAAAAGTGTTTTGTTTAGCAGTTATTTCTACAGAAACTTATCAAGAATTCAAATAAATCTTTACAAATTTACTTTAAAGCAAATGAAAATTGTTTTAATTGAATTAAAAAATCGTAAAATGGTGATCTTTTAAACAGTTATTTGTTTATAGTTTTTTTTTGTTTTTGTAGTATGTTATTCAACTTATACTAAATTATATAACAATTTACAAATTTCAATTCTGCATGTACTCCACCTCTCTCCGATGACAAATGGCGGAATTATTGTTAAAAATGTAATTTCAAATACCGATCTCTGAAGAGAATATAGTCGTAATAATTACGAGATCCAGTAGGGATGAGTCGCCGACACGAGCGTAGCGAGTGGAGGCACTTTATAGGTCCGATAGGATCGAGACACTGACAAGAACGAAAAGCGTGCACGTTAAGGCCTAACTGATAACAAGAAAATAGTGATATATCCTACACAATTCCGCTGTTCAGAAAACCTGTGTTTTAAACAAACTTACCTCAACTAGTTAAAACCCCTTAATCTACCAATAGAATTTAATATTTCATACAAGGTCCAAGCAACCAACTTGGGGGCTGGGGTAAGTACTATGGTGGAGTCTATCAACTTGTTTTCATTGCTTTGATGATGATATAAAATTTCAGTGCGTTCAGTATGTAATGATTAGAACCTATGTTATGACGTGAAGTCTCATGACAGAATAATTAGTGTTTTTATTTAAAATTGGAAAAACCAAAATACACCTTCTAGCTCAATTGTTTAATACTTTCATATTTGTTAACTCATTCACACTTTCTTCAAATTTTGCAGATATTTAGATAATCAGCTATTAAAACAGTGTTGTCTTGTTTTTTTCACTTTATGTCGATTAATCTTTAACGAATATTTTGGGTCGACGACAAATACTTTTTTTCGTCATACTGCTTCAAAAACAGCTCTTTTCAATACACGCATTGAGATGCTAAAGTTGTTCTTTTTAGTTCTAGGACCTAGAAACATCGGCTGAGGTCGAGGTCATCAGCTGTTACTTCGTTTATACGATTTAATTAACAATTGTAAAGCATGTATAAAAACAACCGATAAACAACTCTCTATTGTAAATAACCGATAAAACAGCTGTGAAGGCAAATAGGTTATAACATTTTAGTTTTTGTGATATTGTTTACAGTATAACGAAAAATATAGTTCATCACTAGGACCAAAAGAAGCTTTTCGATCCTCGCTCATTTTCCGGCCTCGACTCCGCCTCGGCCGTTAAACTTAAGCTTGTATTGAAAAGCTTCACTTTTGGTCCTAGTGATGAAATATACTATTGGAGTAGTTAAGGGCTACTTTTGATGAAAGTTTTATCGATATCGTTAGAGCTTTTGGGTAAAACCGAAATTTAAATTTTGTTATTATAACAAATTATCAAGGTAAAATATGTCAAAAAATTTGGGGGGGGGGGAAATCTGCCCATTCAACACCGTTTATTACTCACTTTTTAGACTCAGGGAACCTGAATTAGAACGTCCGGCTCAGGCCCCGGGATATAGAAACATATAATTAGGGTGGTATTAACCGATTTAGCAAAATTGGAAGAAGTGAAAAAGAAATGAACTTCCACAAACTTTTTCACTAACCCATCCTCCAAATCAAATCTAAGCACTACCAAAAATATCAGTTTAGTAGTCGTTGGTAAAATATGAAATTAATCATTGGCTCCATCTTTGAAATAATATTTATACAATGGAATACACCATATACAAACATTCTCAGATTAATTTTTATTTAATTATAATCCCGCTTTTAAAAGTTGGTGGCCATGTTCATTTATGTTTCTTATCAATTATTTCTGAACGGTAATATATTTTATTTGCGATTTTTTTATACGGGTAATTAATCATCACATTTCGCTAAAATTTGAAGGAAATGGAGTCGATTTTGAGAAAATTAGTATTTTATAAAATCCCAAAGACGATTTGTATTTACCGATAAGTCAAAAATCGGAATTTTTGGAAAAATTGAGACCAATGCGTTTTATTTAGGTCCTCAAAGACTACACTTGGGATAAAATTGATCAAATTCTTTAAAGACGATTACGAAAAGTCCTAACTTTGAGTTATTGAAAAATGAGTCCCAAAATATGTCCAAAATGTGCCCATATACAAAATTCTATTCAAAATTATCCATGTTTTTTGGACTGTAGAGCACTACACAAACAACAGACAGACAGATATGATTCCAAAAAAAGTTTTTTGTTTTCGGAGAATTTGAAAAAACTCAACATCGATATTTTGATCCTTCAGATAATTTTATACTACATATATGTGGGAAAACACAAACTTAGAAGAACTAGTCTCGGTTGAACAACATGTAGCATATCAATTCCTTAACACCTATTGATCTGGCTTTGTATGTAGGCCCTACTGTCCTGTCAAACTTGATTTATAACTCTTGTCGTGCCGAAGCATAATTTGTGAGACACTTATAAAGAAATGCAAGTAGAGGATATTAGCAATTTTTAATGCAAATATAAAATGTAATTAATGAAAATGAATTTTTACTTTATCACAGAATCGTAGTGTAGAGAAAGTTATGTGATGGGGCAAAAAGATAATAAAGACCTCTAGCATACTTCGAATATTTTAATTGGGTCAGGTTCGAAAGGGAACAAGCGTTGGTCAAGATATAGTTGATATTAATGTTGAAAGCGATCTAACCCAAGACTACATGAAAAAAGTGTAGATCCAGCTAGATTAGTTGGAGGTTGCAATCTACCTTCATTATCGAATCGTAACACATTCGATACGATTTGAAGTCGTTTGAGTCCAAAAATGTGGGTTTTGGAATCTGTTTGTCGTCTGTGTATGTCCAGTGATGTAAAGACAAAACGCGTGGGACGATTTTATTACCCCCCCCCCCTTCACCAATTTTCAATAACAGATATTTAGGAGTAGTTTTTGTACGAAAGGATTTTTTTTTCAAAATCTGCTGCAACGATTGTCATGAAATATTGCTACCCTGTAAGGACGTAAATAAAACATAGTGGTCGCCATCTCTCCCGAAGTTCCGTCTCTTGAGTTGGTTAAAAAAAAAATTAATAAATAAAAAATTTTTAAAAAACGCTTCGGGGTTCTTATATACGCAATAATTTCTAACAATCTACTATAATGAATTCCTTTAAATTTTAGTGGAACATAAAGATTGATGATTTAAATCCGTGTGTAAAAATTTCAAGTAAAAAGTATTCTAGTTCTGGATTAATTGGCATAAAATATTTAACTTGGCAGCCGTCATTAAAAACTCGATTATAGTAAAACACGAAATAATCTGAGGATCTGTTTATGGCTTAAAGGAATCAGTCAAGTGGCTATTATAAAAGACTTCATTTCTAAAATCTACTCTACTGATTTCGTTAAAATTATTGTTATATGTGAAAATTAATCACCCAAATTTGTGTAAATATCGGAAGTAAACAAATTTTACGGTTCAGGAATAGTAAATAAAACCAAAATGAACATTAACCACTGACATTAACGCGATCGATTTTAATGAAATACGATTTATGCTCAAGACGCGTTTATAGCTCAAGCAAAGCAAGTTTAAGTTCTATATAAATATTTTTTTTAAATCATTTTCTTTGTTCTTTGTAGACCTCATTGGCTAAAACAAAAAAAAGGGAAAAAAATAAGAGAGACCCATAGCCTTCGAATACTATAATAGCGTCGGAAAAGAAGAAAATTTGGTCAAAAGAGACCTGATGAAAAAATGAGAGAAGGGTCTAAAATACACGAATACAAGAAAAAAACGTTGAAGGGTTACTAGCATTATTCAATTTATTTTTTAAGATTTCGTCTATATCTTCTCTTTGAACTAACTTTTTTTTTCTGAGTAATATTTTGGTTGGTTTTGAGGATGGGAAGTTTCTACAATATTTTATAGATTCCAGAATGATTATTAAGTAATTATTATTTTATCTAAAATCAGATAAAGTTCACATCATCAGCTACGTCAAGTAATTGAAACGTCAATCAGAACGTTGCTAACAAGGAGACAAGGAAGGGTGGATGTGACGCTTACTTCCGCATTCCACCCCCTCGATGTCTGGCTCCTCATTGTCCGCATTCGTACTTAACCTAACCTATTACAGTTTGATTAAAAATTTCTTGCTCCTTCTAATGAATAAAAAAGTAATATATTAATAGTCCTGTGAACAGGACGTTTAGAATTGTTATTAAAATATGCATAAATACTGTAAACAGAGACACCACCTGGGGCAATGAATAATAAAAGTTAAATATTTTATAAGTGGTATTCTTCTTGCATCGTGTTTGTGGATCAAAGTGGTAGTAAATAAAATCTAACCATCGATGTGTATAAACTCAAAAATTAAACTGCTTTAATTAAAAAATAACCTGTATCACTGGTGACCCAATCGTTAGAAGGGTAAGCTATCTTATTACTCTTCATATTTTATTATAATTCATTGATGCAAGTTAAATAATTTTTAAAGGAAACAGTGTAATCGTTACGTATTTATTTAATTTTGCACCCTATGTAATTTGTATAAAGGCCCCTACATTTATAATGCAATAATTAGTTATTGTATTGGATTTGGATGTTGTTTTGCACAATATCCACTGCAAATTTCTTCAAATGTCGAAAGTAAATCTTGAAGTTGCATGGTTGTATAGAGTGACTCACAACTCTTTCTATGTAGAAAATATAGAATTTTCGATTGAAAAGATTTATAACTTTTGAATAACCATGGATTACTCAGGGTAGGGTGTCAACAATAGTTGGTCAAGAAAGACCTGACAAGAAGAAAGTGTTATTTTATAGGCTCAGTCATTCTGTATATTTTCAAACTATTTGCCTCCAAATCCATCTTATAAAAACCAAAATGTATATATTTTATTTTTTCACTGAACAAGAAACACGAAAATGGAGCAATTTATCTAAAACATCGTAATATGGCTTCCTTTATAACCGGTGTAAGATTTTAGCTTTGGATAACTAAAATTTTTTTTTGTAACACTGTTCCCTGATCTGTCCTAAGTCGCGAAAATGAACTCCAATATAAAAAAGAAAGCTCGTGTGTATGCGCTGGAATTTATAACATCGTAAAATCTTCAATTATTTATTTCACTAAAGTATTAACAGAAGTTAAAACTGTACACGAACTTTAACACGCTTAAAGACTTAACCAAATTCGTTGCCATCTTTCCAATATCTGTACTTTTTTCTTGACGTTTAAAAGCGGAAAACCTTTCGCTCTTATTATAAAAAAAAAATAAAATAAAATTCTGATATAGGGACGCCTAGTCCTTGAATACCATTATACCGTCATGGTCGAAAAAGAACAAGAGTTGGTCAAGATTTAGCTGCCTCTGATTTTAATGTTTTAATTATTATTTTTACTTATTGTATAAATTGATTTTATATTTTCTTTTTTATATTTATATTTTTTTCTTTATTTATATATAAAGCTTATCTTAAGTTAAATGGTTAATTGATGTATCTAATTATGCTAGTTTAAGTTTAGTTGTAAGTTTTTTAAGTAACCCTTCCTATATAAATAATTATCTTTATAAATTAAATGTAAAGAAATGAAAGAGAAATCTAATAGAAAAGATGAAAGAGAGAAAAAATTCTTTATACGTTATTTATTTCTTAATCTTCCTTCAAAATCTTTTTATAGTTTTTTTTTTATGGTTTTGTAATATAGGTACTGAAATATATTTATACCAGGCGTCAATAAATTTCCGGGACATAGTTTCTCAAATATTATAAATGTTTTTGGGGTAAAAATACCGTATTAAGGTAAATTAAATCCCACCCAAGAATGGGGGTTTTAAGAGGTAACACCTGAATTTAAAAGTCTGATTGAATAGAAAAAACCTCCGCAAAGTAAACGTAGCTATTTTACTCCAATTCAAAATGGCGACCGGTGAAATATTCAAATTTGGTATTTTACTTTAAAATTTTAGCCCTGAAAAATGAATTGTGAGTTAAATTAAAGTTTTAGAATTAATGCACCACCATGGTCGAACTCGCATAAAATAAGGAAGTTTATTTTATTATAATTTTGTTTCATAATTAATTATGAAGTGAATTAGAATTTTTAAATATTTGTTCAGCTGCCATTTTTGATTGAATTAAGATAGCGGTCTCTAGTTTACGGAGTTATTTATTATTAATCAGGACCTTTCAATCGTGGTATTACATTACTCAATGAGGCTTCATATTTGAGAATGTTTAGTGCCCCAAAAAACCCCATTTTGGGGTGGGATTGAATTTATCTTATAATGCCAAAATATGATGTTTTTTACAAAAAACATTTCTGAAATTTGAGCTTTCTAAAACTAGTTTAAATAAATGTTGTGTTTGAGTCGGGAATCATTCGGTTTTTGTCAATTATTCATGAAGAGTTATCTTCTTTTTCTTCTCATTTTATGCACGGGTTCGGGACATTAACCTTTACTTTTCACCAAAATCAGAACGACATCCTGTAGAACTGATTTGTTCAAATTTTGTTTAACAGCTCCGTGGTCAGTTCCCCCCCCCCCGATAACTCTCGTACCGTCATTTTTTTTTAAAGATTACAAGTAGGTTTTGTTTGGATCCTTAGAGACTACATTTGGCCAAAATTTAATTAAAATCATTCCAGTCTATTTGATGAAAAATACCTCTAATTAATCTCTACAAATAAAAATTGTTGTAATTAATTAGAGAAAATTTTAATTTATTTTTTTTTTAGCAAATTTTGAGTTATTGAAAAATACTATTTTTATTAAGGTCTCGAAATATGAGCAATAACTTTTTTACAATTTTCGAGATATGACCACATAGCAGATTTGTTGTTTTAAAAGTAAGTTAAAACTTTAAATGTTCGAATTTTCGTTATTTGTTGTTCAAACCCAGAAAACATCCTTTATTGTATGCAGATATAATTGGGATTTATTAAAATATCAGCTGTTATTTTCATTACTATTCATTTCTTGCCATAGCAACGAGTTTTCTTATTGTTGACTAATTCAAACATAGGAATCTAGTAGGTGGTAAACATATTGTAGTAGTTGACTACATCTTTACAAACACGCATCGCATTGATTCAATGTTATTATGAATGTGAGTTTATCAGCAGAGTTAAGAAAGTTTGGTAATAGCAACGGTTTGAAGGATGGACCGTGCAGTATAGTCGCGTATTAAAAGCTTATTAGCAAGTTTGAAATCACCACGTCCTTCGGAGACAACAAGAGACCAGGAACACCTTCAATCGTAATGAATGAAATTGCTCTTTCTGAAATCTAAATCTTTGTCAAAAAACGCTGAATAAGGAGAATGTAGCATCAAAAGGAAAGACTACTGCTTCTCCAAGAAGAGAATGGCATCCACTCTAAGCACCTGTCTTAATAACCGTAAAAGTAAGACTTTGGCTTAATGTTAAGTTTTGTTTAATAAATCGTTTTCAATTAATTCCAAAAGAAATTACTATGTATTTTATTTTGTTCTATGTTAAAAACAAATAAGCTACAGTCAATTGAAGTTTTAACTTACTTTTGTTAGACCCAGTAAATTCTTGAATCCCATAAGGCCTATATCCACGAAAACCTAACATGCCATCACATAACATTCTCTCCGTAAGAGTATATACAGTGTGTGTAAAAAGTCTGTAACCAATTGATTATTAGACAAATGGCTTCAAGTATCAAAAATCAACCGATGGGAATCAGTACAGATGCAAAAATTCTACTCGTAATTTTCCGCCGCCATATTGATTTCCGCCATCTTGAATTTAACTTTTTTTAAATTAATGGGAATGGGGTACTATGACATATCATTTTAATGTGGGATTTCAAAGAGGAAATCGATGATGTCAGTTTTTCTATAAACCTATTCACTCACTATTCACCGTGTAATATTATAATATTAGTTATTACAAATTATTATTGGGTGTCTCGATAAGTTTTTTGTTCTTCAAGCTACAGGAAGATTTGAATACAAATTTATAGAAATCAAACAAAAATTTTGGTTCAAGGCTAATCTTGGGTATTGTAGAGAATAATTAATGTTTTCGATTTTTATTTGTATCTCAAGAAAGTTGTTTCTAAATTTACTTCACCTTTCTTTCATACCTTTACCTATGAGTCTAATTAACGCAAAAACAGTTTTATACCTACACTTTTAATTGAAGTATTTCGATAATGGCTGGTAAATCGTAAGTGAATACGTTTATCGAAAAACTGACTGACTTTACCATCGATTTGCCCTTTAAATTCCACATAAAATGATGTTTCATAGTACCCCAATCCCAGTAAATTTAAAAAAGTTAAATTCAAGATGGCGGAAATCAATATGGCGATGGAAAATTACGAGTAGAATTTTTGCATCTGTAGTGATTCCCATCGGTTGGTTTTTGATAACTGCAGCCGTTTGTAAAATAATCAACCGGTTCCAGACTTTTTACACACACTGTATAAGTAATAAATGGTGCAAAAAATTGCACAAACTTTCTCGCTCACCCATCTCCAAAACTAAATAAATTAAATTAAAATTTACAAAAAGTCAGTTCGGTAGTTGTCTATCAAAGGACGCCGTTTTTGAAAGAATATTTATAGATAATAAGAGCCTTACTTGCTTTGCTTGTACCATAAGCGTCCTCAATATTAAATCGTATAATAAAATCTCTTCAAGGTGGTTCAGATTCATTTACGTTTAATCTTGAACCGTAATAAATTTTCGACACAGCTTTAGGTCATTAATCTTCGTGTCACTAAAATATAAGTGAAATCGGTTGAGCCTATTTTGTGAAGTACGATTATTTAAGAGCCTATGCCGATTTTGTGTTTTTCCCGGTAACTCACAACTGCCGGGAACTCCTCATAACTGCATTTTTAGATCCTACACATGAGCACAAATTGATCAAAATCGTTAGGGAATATTTAGAAACATTGTAATTTTGTGTGTTTTTTCTCTTATCAACTAAACTTTTAGCTATAGTACAAATTAAGGAAAAAGTCCACATACGAAATTTGATTAAAATTAATCTATTTAAATACGGTAGGGATAATCCAAAAACCACATTTTTGAACTCAAAACACATAAATCAAAAACAAACTCAACATCAATTTAATGACTCGTTACATAACTTTCTCTATGCGTCAATAAACTTGGCAACATTGTGTTGACTTGTCTGGCACACGCCACAACACCAGTTTAAGCTGTCTCAGACAGCACTTTACAATGGGATATGCATCAATAAACTTGGCAACATTGTGCTGACTTGTCTGGCACACGCCACAACACCAGTTTCAACCGTCTCAGATAGCACTTTACAATGGGATATGCATCAATAAACTTGGCAACATTGTGCTGACTTGTCTGGCACACGCCACAACAAAAGTTTAAGCTGTCTCAGACAGCACTTTACAATGGGATATGCATCAATAAACTTGGCAACATTGTGCTGACTTGTCTGGCACACGCCACAACAAAAGTTTAAGCTGTTTCAGACAGCACTTTACAATAGGATATGCATCAATAAACTTGGCAACATTGTGCTGACTTGTCTGGCACACGCCACAACAAAAGTTTAAGCTGTCTCAGACAGCACTTTACAATGGGATAATATGCATCAATAAACTTGGCAACATTGTGCTGACTTGTCTGGCACACGCCACAACACCAGTTTAAGCCGTCTCAGATAGCACTTTACAATGGGATATGCATCAATAAACTTGGCAACATTGTGCTGACTTGTCTGGCACACGCCACAACACCAGTTTAAGCCGTCTCAGATAGCACTTTACAATGGGATATGCATCAATAAACTTGGCAACATTGTGCTGACTTGTCTGGCACACGCCACAACAAAAGTTTAAGCTGTCTCAGATAGCACTTTACAATGGGATATGCATCAATAAACTTGGCATTATTGTGCTGACTTGTCTGGCACACGCCACAACAAAAGTTTAAGCTGTCTCAGATAGCACTTTACAATGGGATATGCATCAATAAACTTGGCAACATTGTGCTGACTTGTCTGGCACACGCCACAACACCAGTTTCAACCGTCTCAGATAGCACTTTACAATGGGATATGCTTCAATAAACTTGGCAACATTGTGCTGACTTGTCTGGCACACGCCACAACACCAGTTTCAACCGTCTCAGATAGCACTTTACAATGGGATATGCATCAATAAACTTGGCAACATTGTGCTGACTTGTCTGGCACACGCCACAACAAAAGTTTAAGCTGTCTCAGACAGCACTTTACAATGGGATATGCATCAATAAACTTGGCAACATTGTGCTGACTTGTCTGGCACACGCCACAACAAAAGTTTAAGCTGTTTCAGACAGCACTTTACAATAGGATATGCATCAATAAACTTGGCAACATTGTGCTGACTTGTCTGGCACACGCCACAACAAAAGTTTAAGCTGTCTCAGACAGCACTTTACAATGGGATAATATGCATCAATAAACTTGGCAACATTGTGCTGACTTGTCTGGCACACGCCACAACACCAGTTTAAGCCGTCTCAGATAGCACTTTACAATGGGATATGCATCAATAAACTTGGCAACATTGTGCTGACTTGTCTGGCACACGCCACAACACCAGTTTAAGCCGTCTCAGATAGCACTTTACAATGGGATATGCATCAATAAACTTGGCAACATTGTGCTGACTTGTCTGGCACACGCCACAACAAAAGTTTAAGCTGTCTCAGATAGCACTTTACAATGGGATATGCATCAATAAACTTGGCATTATTGTGCTGACTTGTCTGGCACACGCCACAACAAAAGTTTAAGCTGTCTCAGATAGCACTTTACAATGGGATATGCATCAATAAACTTGGCAACATTGTGCTGACTTGTCTGGCACACGCCACAACACCAGTTTCAACCGTCTCAGATAGCACTTTACAATGGGATATGCTTCAATAAACTTGGCAACATTGTGCTGACTTGTCTGGCACACGCCACAACAAAAGTTTAAGCTGTCTCAGATAGCACTTTACAATGGGATATGCATCAATAAACTTGGCAACATTGTGCTGACTTGTCTGGCACACGCCACAACAAAAGTTTAAGCTGTCTCAGATAGCACTTTACAATGGGATATGCATCAATAAACTTGGCATTATTGTGCTGACTTGTCTGGCACACGCCACAACAAAAGTTTAAGCTGTCTCAGATAGCACTTTACAATGGGATATGCATCAATAAACTTGGCAACATTGTGCTGACTTGTCTGGCACACGCCACAACACCAGTTTCAACCGTCTCGGACAGCACTTTACAATGGGATATGCGTCAATAAACTAGTTGTATTTCACTCGACAATAATATTATACTGGGCCGGGATAAACCCTTCAACAATTCTCAATCACATAATTTCTCTAACAATTTCTTTATCAAAATTTTTACACATCATAATACCATTGCATAGAGAGTTGAAGTAGTAGCCTTTCTAATAAACTTGGCAACATTGTGCTGACTTGTCTGGCACACGCCACAACACCAGTTTCAACCGTCTCAGATAGCACTTTACAATGGGATATGCGTCAATAAACTACTTGTATTTCACTCGATAATAATCTTATACTGGGCGGGGATAAATCCTTCAACACTTCTCAATTAATTTCTGTAACAATTTCTTTATCAAAATTTTTACACATCATAATACCATTGCATAGAGAGTTGAAGTAGTAGCCTTTCTAATAAACTTGGCAACATTGTGCTGACTTGTCTGGAACACGCCACAACACCAGTTTCAACCGTCTCAGATAGCACTTTACAATGGGATATGCATCAATAAACTTGGCAACATTGTGCTGACTTGTCTGGCACACGCCACAACAAAAGTTTAAGCTGTCTCAGATAGCACTTTACAATGGGATATGCATCAATAAACTTGGCAACATTGTGCTGACTTGTCTGGCACACGCCACAACAAAAGTTTAAGCTGTCTCAGATAGCACTTTACAATGGGATATGCATCAATAAACTTGGCAACATTGTGCTGACTTGTCTGGCACACGCCACAACACCAGTTTCAACCGTCTCAGATAGCACTTTACAATGGGATATGCATCAATAAACTTGGCAACATTGTGCTGACTTGTCTGGCACACGCCACAACAAAAGTTTAAGCTGTCTCAGATAGCACTTTACAATGGGATATGCATCAATAAACTTGGCAACATTGTGCTGACTTGTCTGGAACACGCCACAACACCAGTTTCAACCGTCTCAGACAGCACTTTACAATGGGATATGCGTCAATAAACTACTTGTCTTGTATTTCACTCGACAATAATCTTATACTGGGCGGGGATAAATCCTTCAACAATTCTCAATCAAATAATTTCTGGAACAATTTCTTTATCAAAATGTTTACACATCATATTGGTGCAGTTAGAATTTTGACTTTGGGAGGGCTAACCCACTTGTGAAATACCCCCAAACGAGATGATATAAAAATATTACACAAACGCTCTCACTCACCCATTCCCAAAACCAATACTATAACCATACCTGATCAAAAATGACAGTTCGGTAACTTTCAGCCAAAAATTTAAAATGAACTATAGAACCGAACCACCTCCTTGGAAAATATATTTATAGTTTATAATAGAGACTAAACTTAATTCACCGTCCTCAGACTAAATTGTATTTAATTAAAATCAATTTTTATTGAAAGCTGTTTAGACCCTTTTTTGTTTTTTGCTAATTATTGTCAAACTGTGATATTTTTTTCCATTGCAACTTTTTAGGCATGTTTATTAATCTTAACATTTCACTAGAAATTCCAAGAAATTGGTAAAGCCAATATTTTTCTTGTTGTTTATAGCAAAAACGTCTCTAGGGGGTTTTCGCATTTTCTGCAAAATATTTCTAAGATAGGTTAGGTTAGGTTTGAAATTGACACCTCATTTTATTTTTAAAAATAAATTATCTTTGAAGATATAAAATAATAACATTAATTCAAACTTTAAAATAGATATTGTTTTTACTCTTTTTCAAAAAGATTTAATGGAACATGTTTTATCGTGTATTAAGAATGTAGTATTGACAAACTTAATAAACCTTTAGGCAGAGTGTCAGTTAGCAACACGTACAAGAGTGCAACGAGCGACAGAAAGTAAAAATGTGCTTCTTAGCGGATAACCGCTAGACCTGCCAAACCCCTCTGGTGCTTGTCAACTGGAGATGCGGTGCTCAAACACTAGGCGCTCGGCAAATACCTAAAATTCTAGCACTCGAATACTTTGATAGGGCCAGAGTCGGAAAAGAACAAAAGTAGGTCAAAACAGAACTGACTGGAAAGGTAAAAGAGACTTATCTAACCCAAATCTATATGAAAAAGGTAGATCAAGCAAGTTACCTTCGGGATTTCAAGTTCGTACTCACTGCAAACCCGTAGTGCGCTCCTGAGATTAAGCGTGTTTGATAATTTTGTAGTTTTATATAACAACCCGATGGTCAATTTATTGGTACCAATAACTCACAAACCCGAATTTTTGTAGGGAAGGTGACCAGTACGTTTTGTTTGGGTCTTTAAAGGCTGCAGTTGAACAAAATTTGATTAGATAGTTTCAGCGGTTTTGAGAAAATCGAATTTTTACTGTTTATTTTTCTTTATAGCTAACTCACATTTTTTCGCTTTTCGACGACAGTAAAAAAGGTTTGGTTAGTCAATGTGGAAAACACCAGAAACTAATATCAACCACGATGCGTTGACGGTATTGACGTGTCCAAAAACTAATTATTGATTATATTTTTTCGATTATTGAGCAAACTGTAAAACACCCATAAAGAGTTTCGTTTAAAAAATGCATGCAAATAACAATTTTTTGTTTCTTGTTTTTTAAAGGCAAAACAACTCTCGGTCGTCATAATACTTATAAAAATAAATTGTAAGCCGCCATCGTTGTACGTACCCATGCCCATCATACGTGCAGATCCTCTAAAATAATGCACAAAGCTTGGTTTCTTGGGCCCTGTAGGAAATATTAAATTGAATTGGTAAGGAAAGGAGTCTTACCCATTAGGTTTTAGGGTGTTTATTTAAAACAGTCGTTACAAAAATGTTCTGCATCTCATAATTGGTCGTATAACTACTAATTTAGTTTATATTATTTAATGTGTTATCCCTAAGTTAAACAACACACTAGATATAAACACAAAACTGGGACCTATTCCTTTATCTCACATCATCATTAATAACATTATTTTTCTGTTATTTCAGATTATAATTATTACACTTGACTTTTACAACCTTTATGTTTAAAAAAAAAAGATTTAATATCAGCTGATTAGAGTTATTCTAGAAGTTTTTGTTAAGAATTATCTACTTTTAATACAGACAACATGAACTTTTTTGAACTTGCATCTTTAACAGATACCAAAGAAAAAAAACTATTAGTTTTTTTACAAAGCAAAGGTATAGTAGATTGTGCACTAATGTACAATGAAGTTGTACACCACAGGTTAAATTAGGTTAGGTTATATTATTGGCATATAGGCCTTAAGCTTTGGAAATATTAATAATTGTTATTATTTTTGTTTTAAAAATAAATACTGTATAATTATTATTTTATGTAAAATTCTTTTTATTTTTTTAATCCTTTTCATTTACTTATGATCTGAAATAACAGAAAAAAATAATGATGATGATGTAAGATAACGGAAAAGGCCCCAATTTTTTTTTAAATATCCTCCATTTTGCATTTTCAATTCAATTTCTTTTTTAAATTTTAGTACGGTTCTATATGACCACTACTCTGCATCTTCCCCATCTTATTGTGTGGCAGCTATCGTGCTTACGTATAGACGACGTCGGACGGACGGCTTATAGAAAATTACTTTATCCTTTTCCTGAGGCATTGAAACGTGAAGATCAGTCAAAAAACGAAGGTCAAAATTTTAAACTTACTCTATACTTCTTATACTGGGTAATACTGGTTAAGTACAAAAGGAAGAAAAGAACATATAATAACACCTCTGAATACTATAATAGCGTCAGGGTCGGATTAGAACAAGTGTTGGTCAAGAGAGACCTGATGGAGGATGAAAGAGTTAGATCTAACTTATGAAATAAAGTATAGATCCCAGCTAGGTCACTCGATATTGCGAAGCCCGTATTCACTAAAAGAGCCCCTGAGGTTATGCAAAGGACAATAGACAGAGAAACCTCAGAACTCTTGTCGCAGATTGGTTAAACGATTTATAGAAATCTTGAGTGTCCCTCTCGTTGGGTGCATTTCAAAGACTAGGAGGGTTGCAACCCCTACGTGATCATATTTATGTTTGTTTCCCTCGCTCCCTCTTTTACTAAGCATAGGTTGTGGGGCGTCAAATGAAAGTTCTTGACAAGTAGGCAAATAATACCTTGTCATCAGTAATGAAGAATCCTTTAGTTTGATTCATGTTTAATCAAATGTAGGTCCCGGAGTGGTTCAATGAATGTAATTCAAAACTGTTATTATATTGCGTAGTCGCCAATGGTTTAAACTGAATATAGGCTATACCGGCTGGAAAATTTTTAAAACTAGTTCAGTTGTATATACTTACTTTCTCAATACATTGCACAAACTTTCTCACATATTCATCTTCAAAACCAATCAAAAGTATTCATCACCAAAAATATCGGTTTGTTAAAAAAAATTAACTGTCTTTGATTAAATATGTATTTAAATAGAGCCTAAACTTGTTTTGTTTGTGCAATGTCCTCACCTTAATAAAATCGACCTATAAATGGCGCTTAAGGCGGGTTTACACTAGAAACAAAACAATGTTTATAAACATTGTTTCTGGAACTTTTGTTCCAGAAACAATGTTTTTGGAACTTTGTTTATATTTTGCTACTAATTTTGCACACAATGTTCCTAAACACAGGGACAGCCACACTCTTGAAGATGTCGTCTGACGAGGAGGATGCTCTTCTTCTAGCTGCCACTACATGTGTTTTGTTGTGTTGTGACAGAAAACCCAGGAGGTTCTGGGGAAGGCCTTCACTTGCGTCACGAGGTGTTTACAGTGGAAGTGACCTATTGAAAGACCTTAGGAAAGATGACGTGGATCTGGGTGGGGAAATAAGATGTGATGGAAGCTTTAAAATTTTTTGTCGAACGACAAGTGAAGATTTTGAGTTTCTTATAACTAGTATTGGCCACAAAATAGGAAGGAAAGACAGTAATTTTAGGAAACCAATACCCGTGCAAAAAAGACTTGCTATTACCTTGAGGCAATGTTTATAAACACCCTTTGATCTTACCGCTTTCTACGGGAAACAAGAAACATGTGGAGAAACGCCGAATTTCTGTTCCGAAACACTGTTTAGAAACATTGTTTAAAGTAGTTATATTTCGATATATTTTTATTTCGATTATATTTTGAGGAACATTGTTCCGAAACACTGTTTATAAACATGTTTTGTTGCCAGTGTAAACGCGCCTTTATAAAGGTTGATTTAGTTTCTTACCAATTATTCCTTTGCGATTTTTCACAGGTATTCAAATGCGATTTTTCACAGGTATGAATGATCAAATTTTACTAAAATTTGGTCGAAAACCGTATTTTTGCGTAAACTTGGGACATTTTGAATAGGCTACTTTTTTCGATAACACAAAATTAGAGGATACGATTTTCTAAAAATCAGCTATCGCGATTTTGACCAAAATTTTATCAAGGATCACTTCTAAGTATACAATCAAAACGTATTTATCGTTATCTCCTCAAAAACGTCGGTTCATTAGTTATCGGTAAAATATTAAAAATCGGCATTATTACTGTAATAAAATACTTAATTTCTCAAAAACTGTTATACCGATTTAGTTTAAATTTTAGTGAAATGTAAAGATTAATTATCTGAACTTAACCTAACTTATTCACAGGGAGAGAGAGAGAGAGAGAGAGAGAGAGAGAGAGAGAGAGAGAGAGAGAGAGAGAGAGAGAGAGAGAGAGAGAGAGAGAGAGAGAGAGAGAGAGAGAGAGAAAGGGGGGAGAGAGAGAGAATGAATTAATTGTCTTTATTTAGGGGCGAGGTTTAGGACTGTATAGTCCTCTCTACCACCTCAATCACAAAAAAAGTTACGCTTCCGGAATAGTTGAACAAAAGCGAATCTTGTTCGCCCTTAATAAAAACTCAATTAAAATTAATTATTCACAAACCATATAAATAAATAATAAATATTCATAGAGAGAACTCTAACATAGTTTTTTTCAATAATACTGTAATAAGAAAAACATAACAATTGTTTACGTTTCCCCAAGTTTAAAATAAAGGATAATCCATACTAACATGTAATATTACAACGATAAACCAGTTGTAGGACCTAACATGTGTTCTACACTGATGGAGTCACCCTAATCTAACTATGCTAATAATACCGTATCATTAAATCTGCTACCTATCGATAGAGAGGGGAGGAAGCTCTGCACACCTGTTCATACGTCCCTCCTTGTGTTTGGTTTCGATTATCTAATATACACAGTTCACTCCATTGTGCAATGTATTGGATTTACAGTTGTCAAGGAACATAACAGCTCTGTTCTGCAAATTGTTTATCGAATCATTTCAATTTTGTATTAGGCCTGTTTTTACTTTCCCACATGTAAAATAGGCCTACGTTGCTACATGTATGTATATTAATGTGTACACTCGCTTCGCTTGTTTCAATATCTCGGCCTTGAAACTGTTCATATGTGTAAAAGGCTCAATTATGTGATGGGTCAAAAACATTTACCGAGTTTTTTGTTTTTCTTGTTGTTTAGAGACGAAAAACCTATCGGTTATCATCGCCTTATTTAAAAAGAGTATAAAATAAAGACGCCTAACCTTGAATACTCTAATAGTGTAAGGTCGGAAAAGAACAAGATTTGGTCAAGAGAGACGCAATAGAAATATGAAAGAGAAGGGTCTAATCTACAACTACGTCAAGAAAATTGTAGATTCAGCTAGGATTCATCGGGTTTGACATTACTAAAAGTTATCTTCTGGGAATGTCAATTTTTGTGCTGATATATCTATTTTGAGCTACACTGAGTCCAAAAAAGTAGTTTTTGGAACAATGTTTATCTATCTAACTCTCGTATGTACAGTACTGCTGCGGTAAAAATGAACACGCAAGGAATGCAGATGATAAGCAAATATTTTAGTTGATACTGAACATCTTGCTACTACTCTAATTGATAACATTGACTCAATAGTTTGAAATGAGTTACAACTGCTAATTTGAATGCTTTTCTTAACACTGAAACACTTAAACTAACTTTAATAACTATCTGAACTGAAATCATACATAGCCTAGGCTTACGGTTAACCACTCACAGCTGTGAAAAATCCCAAACTGATATTTTCTAACCGATTAGTACGGTAATAGTTAAAGGGACATCACTAGTCTAGTAATCTAAATGTGATTAGAGCATGTGCAGTTCCCTTCTTCACCCCTCATAGTTGTGTTCATTATTGTGATAGTCAGACAGTACAGTAGCCTCAGACTAGGATTGTGTCTGGTGTAAGGGGCGTGGACTCCCTTCTACTTGCTTCCCTAGCCCGACTTGACGGTACAACCCATTCCAAGAAAACTAGGTACACTAATTACTGATTAGCTACATTTAATTCCTAAAGTTACAACTTCGTGACAGACTTTTGTAAAAGTTTTATTCTTATTTACACTTATAAAAGAAACGAAAGTAGGTTACGCGTTTACACAGAAGCATTTGAGGTCTATATTTTTTTATTGGGGTTGTAATGCTGAAAGTAAACGCAACAAACAAAGTGTGGGGCCCCTCTTTTCCTCTCCACCCCAGACACATTCCTACCTTCTGGATACCGTACAGTGCTGTACAGTCAAAACGTGTCGACTGATTTCAATCGGTAAACCTATTTCTTTGATATTTGAACATTTTCTGGAATTCAGCACACTTACAAACTTTACAATATCGATTATTATCGCTTAATAATTGTAGGTCTGTTATTCCCTACAAATTGACCCAACTTTCATAGTCCCATCTCTGCGTAATCTAAAGTTACACTGTCCAAACTCCGCGCGATATTTTTAATATTCACCCACTACACCCACACTACGGACATAAACTCTCTATCCAACAAATCATTTATAGTTTATGCGATATAATCGCGTCAATTCTAGTTGTTGTTGTTTTTTTTGTCGTTAGAGTTTTAATATCTGTAAAAATTTTAATTGACAAACAATACAATCGTTTAGTGTTAGGACATCGATGTTATTTGCGACATTCAGAGGTCAAGAATCATCCTATAACTGTCCTGGACCAACGCGTAGTAATATGAATGGAAACAACGTAAATCTAACGCGTAAAAACATACCCGTGAAAACGTAATAAACAATTCAAGTTGGTAAACAACCGAGCAAGAATAGATCTGAAGCTTTCATATTCATATGAGCACTATTATGGAAAACTACCAACAATAGATTTATCTTGTTTTTGACGTATGTTTGTTACATTATTCTCTTCTATGAATAGATAACTATTCAGTATTCCATAAACATTTGAGCTGTGGTCTTACTCCAACAGTTATGATGCCGTGGAAATTCCACGAATACTGGTGGGATTCCCCGTTTGAAATTAGCTATTCAACGTTCTAGGAAGAGTTGAAAGGTATAGGTTAGGTTAGGTTGGGTTGGGTCAGGTTAGGTTAGGTTAGGTTGGGTTAGGTTAGATTAGGTTAAGTTAGGACTTACCGCCTTCAATGTTATTCTTTCACAGTTCAAAGACGGACGTTTCGGCGATTCAACCATTTTCAAGTACTGAACAGGATTACCTTTGCTAATGAACACTTACTGTACATAAAAAAGAAAAGTGTATTCAGTTATTGGTTAGGTTAGGTTAGGTTAGGTTAGGCTAGGTTAGGTTAAGTTAGGTTAGGTTAGGTTAGGTTAGGTTGGGTTAGGTTAGATTAGGTTAGGTTAGGTTAGGTTAGGTTAGGTTAAGTTAGGTTAGGTTGGGTTAGGTTAGGTTAGGTTAGGTTAGGTTAGGTTAGGTTAAGTTAGGTTAGGTTAGGTTAGGTTAGGTTGGGTTAGGTTAGATTAGGTTAGGTTAGGTTAGGACTTACCGCCTTTTATATTATTCTTCCACAGTTTAACGACGAACTTTTTCGGCTATTCAACCATTTTCAAGTATTGAACAGGATATATTCCTTTTTTAATGAATACTTACTGTACATTACTAAAAGATCACAGAAAAGTGTATTCATTCATTGGTAAACTAACAGTTAGGCACTGTCACTATACGTACATTTAGTTCATTATTAATTACAACCAATATTATAAATTTAATAACAGCTGATTCATTAGAATATACATAAAATCATTAGGTTAGGTTAGGTTAGGACTTACCGCCTTTAATATTATTCTTCCACAGTTTAACGACGGACTTTTCGGCTATTCAACCATTTTCAAGTATTGAACTTTCTCACAAAGAAAATATGAATTATAAAAAATCATGGGTTTTTGTGTACGACATCGAGTTCGTAAGGACGATCTATATCTGTGCTAAGACGTACATAATTAATTGAGTACCATCAAGGGCTCATTATGGTGAGTACAAAAATCCATCAACTCTTGTTATTCTTCATCCCTGTCACAATTAAATAAGTCTTTATGTTAACTTCTTTTCGTCATAAGGCAATGAAGAACGCGAGGTTTTTCGCCAAGACTTGCTCCTCTTCACACTGTCATCTGATAAATTTTGTTGTACAACTCAAACTAGCTACGATGATATTCAACGCACAACATGAGAACAACTCAACAAAACTGAAAGTTGAACCTTCGAATAAATTAATACATTTACATTGTATTAATCGGGCATTACAAAGGATTTGAATTTAAAATAACACGTGTTTCGACACGCAAAAATATCAATGTGTAAAATTGAGTTTTTCTCTTTTTGAAGTAAATATTTAAAACAAGCTATTTCTACACTAATGAGTAAATTGTTAACTTAACACAAAACATACTGTTAACAAAAATGCCGAAACAAGTAATTAAATAAGTTAAAAAGAATTATGGTAAATTTTTTTTATCAGTTTGCATATTTCGAAAACAGTTCTATCTATTTCGATCAAATTGTGAAATGTCCAGATTTATGACCTTACCAAGTGTAAATGGAATACATTGAAATATAATCATCACGCAGTTTATACGCAGCATAATAACACGCGTTTTTAAAAATTACTTTAATTAATTAATAATAATAAATATATTAGACCGGTTTTAAAGTTATTTGATTAATAAGGATTGTTCGTAAAATAAATATGGTTTAACTGGGACATTTAATATTTTCCATCATTTGTGTATAAAAACTAATAGGCGACGTTTCGGAGTATTAATCAACTCACGTTATCAAGTGATAAATTTAAAAAATAAAATTGAAAAACGCTAAGATAGCTTAGAGCCATGTTGAAAACTAAAATTAAATATATAACCTAAGAAACCAAGCCAGGCTTTAGTTTCATTTTTATGGTCTAGGTTTATCACTTGATAACGAAAGTTGATTTATACTCTCGAAACGTCGTGTATTAATATGTATATAAGCAAATGATGCTAAATGTACGATTAAACAAAATTCATAAAAATCAATATCGATTTTTTTTTAGCAGATTTAGCGATTCAGAGTTCCCCTAAGTTCAAAAATTTGCTTTTTGGAATGTCTATGTATCTTATATGTAATGGTCTACAGCCCAAACGTGTGAATAGATTTTAATCAAATTTGGTACGAGGACATATTTTGATCATAATTATAGGCAAACCAGACAGAAAGAAACTTGCGCAGAACCGTCATCTTGAGAGTGGCTCGTGCACGCATGTAGGGGAGATGGCGGTGAGGGGATAAATTGTTACATTGTTGCCATAATATAAAGCAATGTAAAACCTATAATTTAATGTCTTTTTAAGTCTTTTACTTTGTAAAATACTTAAATTTACTAATTTACTAACAGTTTTTGGAGCTGTTGTAGGTTTGAAAAAGAAAATATTAAGCCCTACGCAATGAAACAGCGGTCGGGTATGTCTGGCCTAACTCGGGCTCTCCCTCTCCCACCACAGTTCTACCTGCGCGAGACAAAACCGATGCGAGATTCTTTTCTAAGCGATACCACTATAGTAATGATTTCTTTTTTTGATTATAAATCAAAATAAATGCGCACACAATTACGATTTTGATCATATACTGCTCAACCTCTAAGGATCCAAATGAAACATACTAGTCGCAATCTCGCCAAAAATACCGTATTACTATTAATTTCGTCTAATTTTAGTAAATTGTAAAGATTCAAGACCCGCGTGTCAAAAACGCGTGTGTCAAATTACAAATAAAAAATATATTAGGGTTCAGTTATAATTGGGAAAAAACTTAAATTAACATTGATACCTTCAATAAAACTCAATTTTATTTTAATACGACTTAAGCTAAGGACGTGTTTATAACACAAGGGAAACCAGTTCAAGTCCTTATTTAAATCTTATTATTGTTGTTCTTGCTCAGAAAATGGGTCGATGGCTTATTTTCAATTTTGGCTCACAACTCCCGAACTGACGAATATTTTCGGTTGGTTTTAAAGATGGGCGAGTGGGAAAGTATTTGCAATATTGTTTTGTGTATCTCCTTGGTTACGTCCTCAACAAATAAGAAAGAAAGATGTGGAAGTAAATAAGCAAGGTTGATGATCAGAGGGACAGTGACCTAATCAGATAAGGCAGAGACAATGACATCTGGAGAAGTGCAAAACAACAAACTTATTTTTTATTTCAAAGAGTCAAACTACGTCAATAGGTAGGATGGATGAACGTGTCATCATCTCAGGAGTTGGTTTTCATGAGGATGATTACAAATCGCTAAAGTTTCTATATTAAAATTGTGAAATACTTGGATTTGTAATATATGTCGTCAGGAGTACCGCAGGGAAGTGACTTAGGACCTATTCTGTGTTTGTTGTACATACGGAATAGATCATAAAATAAAGCGAATAACACGACGGAATATTGTTAAGAAGAGACTAAAAAGCGTCAGAAAACTTTGTATAAAATAGAATTTTTTTCCTTTTCATTTACAAAATAAAAAAAGACGTTTGCGTTAAATCACAAAAAAAAAATCATTTAAAAAGTAAGGTTACTTCGTCTGATATTTCAACCAGAAGATAAGAACATTATATTACTTACTATTTACATATTTACTAAAAAATATACATATTTTATCTGTCTTACATTTTGTGCAAACATAATAAAATATTAATTCAATGATAAAGCAACTTTCAAAGCGAATTTAGGTATATTTATAGAATAAAATAAGTCCATCATCGTGTTTATTTGGGGAACGGAGAGAGAGAGAGAGAGAGAGAGAGAGAGAGAGAGAGAGAGAGAGAGAGAGAGAGAGAGAGAGAGAGAGAGAGAGAGAGAGAGAGAGAGAGAGAGAGAGAGAGAGAGAGAGAGAGAGAGAGAGAGAGAGAGAGAGAGAGAGAGAGAGAGAGGGGGGGGGGAGAGAGAGGGAGAGAGAGAGGGGGGGGAGCGTATGTGTCTTTTTAATGACACCTGTCAAATCTCATACATTACTGCATACATAAATACAAACACATTACACTACATACCTGTATGCTTACAGGAAATAAACAAAAGGTGCACAAATATTAGGCTATAACAAAATTTGAAAATGGAATAACTTCTTTCAGCCATTTTCAAGGAATATTTATAACAAATAAATGGAATAGTAAAAAAAAACTTTTTGTCTTCGACAATGACAGTTTGATGTCGAAACTGCAGTCAAACGTATCTGAAAATAAGTGATTGTTTGAAGGTTAGTATATAATACAAATATTAATAATTAAACAATCCAGGAAGTAGTAACCAATAAAAACATGAACAGTAATAAAGACTTATATACATACACTAATAAGAGAGCACTGCGAAAATAAAATTGGTGATTTTTACAAAATTTAAAATTATATTGTAGTATCCTTAAAGTACTGTACTGCTATTAATTCTATGTATCCTTCACCTTACTGGAGAGCTTTTAAATTATAATGTGATTGAATGTACTTACGTCTGCTCATCCATTTATTTTTGGTTGCACTACGGCCGTTTCGACGTTGTATCCAGCCATGGTCACGTGCTTCTTTTCGGTAACATTATACCTCGTCACTTTTTGTAAGTACAGTAACACATTTACGAACATTGACAAGAACATTTTTATCTTTCTATTACCTTTAAAAAACTTTGAAAACTTTAAAACAATTTAAACTTTTTAAATCTTTTAAAAACATATACACTGACATTTTACTAACTTTATTATGTTAAAACACTTTGTTTTTATTAAGCGATAAACTTAGACTTTTTTTTTTCGTGAAGTTGTGTAGCGACTATGTTGTACTCTCAACAACATTGTTCATGTCATGTTCGTAAATATGTTTAAATGTGTTATTTACAAAAAAGTAAAATGTTACCGAAAAGAAGTATAAATAAATAGTCGAAGCGGCCGTACTACTATTAATATTGGATGTACACTAAATCTTCCATAGCATTATAAATTATAAACCAATTTCCAACACTTTTAAGAAATATGTTCAGACTGTTCAAACACTTAATTCCTTTAGCTAATTTGTTGAAAAAAAAATCGGAGCCAAACTCGGTTTTCTTAGATTTGTTATAATTGTTTGACTCGTAAGCCTTTTTCTAAAATTGTTATCTAAACATAAGCTTCCATTTCTCAAATTAAATATGTGTTAAACTTCTCAAATACACTGCAGAACATTAAGAGCTTATTTTATAGCCTTTTTTTGAGAAATATCGATCAATTCATTTTGTTTGGGTTCTTTGGCTATGCTTGATCCAAATTTTATCAAAATCATTTAAGCGGATTTTAAGAAAATTGTAATATTGTGTTTTTTATAAAAAGAAATTTTAAGTTTTAGAAAATAATTTTAAAACGATCCGATATATGGCCATATATTATAATACCCACATACCATTTTTTTTAAATAGATTCATATATTTGGTCTGTAAAGTACTGTACAGACAACAGAAAGACACTCCAAACACCACTTTCTGGACTCAGTGGTCCTCAAAACTGATATATCGGCAAAAAACTCAACATCGATTTTTAACCCATCACATAACTTTCTCTGTTACTACGTATATACAGAGAGAGTACAAATCAATGCAAATTCTCTTGTAAAACACATAAATATTGTCAAAGTTGAGCTACTATAGGAAGGAATAATTAATAATTAGCCTTCAAATAGCGTGAACAAGGTCTTAGACTTTGACCATGACAATTCAATGTGTCGAGTATCAATGAGTCAACAGAATTAGCAAACCTAACCTCTACCTAGTCAATCAATACACCATCTTCTGAGACTATTCATAGTAGTTTATTTAACGCCATTTTACAACAACATACTAAGTATAGGGTAGTACTGATTTCACCTTTCATAACCTCAAAACCTGAAAAAGCTATTTTTTACATGACGTACGCCCGCGATAGCAGGTACAAAAATTAATATGGGAATATTAAATTTGGTATAGGAGACTACATAGTAAGCTTATGTAAATTCTACTGAATTTTTTTTAAATCGCATTAAAATATCAAAATGGGGCCCATTTTAAACACATTTTGTTCACTTTGTTATTCAACAAACACTAAATTTTATACAAAGTTGTAGATTTCAATTCTGCAAGTAATAGTGCCAACCTTACGTCTCTACGATGATAAATAACAAAGTTATTGTCAAATTTGTAATTTCTAACTCTGAAATCCCATGAAAATGTGATATTTGTATAATTACGAGATCAGGCAAGGAGATTACCGAAACGAGCGAAGAGAATGGATACTTTTTAATAACGAGGGCCTAACTGACGTCAGGAAAGTAGTGATATAATGACGAGGTTCAGAAAACCTGTGTAACCAATGACTACATAAATACTATAAGACACGACATGGCCATGTTAAATATTCTACGCTTATTCTTGAGTTGACCAATACCCGCTAGGTCGCTCTGCTAGAGAATCTGAAGTTGATGTGACTGGCGCTAGGTGGCTCTACGGTCAAACAATGTTTCAGGCGGGTAAGAGAAAACGCACTGATGCCACATATGGGACCAGAGATGCGAGGGAAGGTCGAGAATCGCTTATCTCAGCGCACGAACTGACAACACTGACTATGCTGACGGAAGTAGGTGAGAAGGTTTGTGAGAGAGAGGTCAACAGTTGTACAGTCTCAACCAAGTGGGATGCGTACAGTCAAGCACCTGCTGCTAGCGCTTTCTGATAGCTGTGTGTCAAACTTGTGACGAACAGCACCCGTACAGCGTAGACTATTTCCCTATCCTATGTCGTGTCTTATAGTATTTATGTAGTCATTGGTGTAACAACTGTTTTAAACAAACTTACCCAACTGGATAAGTAATAATATAATTGAGTGCTAAAGTGACAACACGGCTCATTTTATCTGATGAGATATTATTCACAATAGGAGAGTATCTTCCACCCTAACAAGATATCCCATCATTGCTATGGACCAATGATAAATATACCGATCTTACGACATTAAAGAGGCACCGTAAGAAGTTACAGGTTTAATTAAGTTACATGAATATTAATCTGTAGTTTCTAGGTGCATCCAGAGACGATCATTACACCCAAGTATTTTATTGACTTAAAATGTCACATGTCACATCATTACATACACATTAAATAGACTTATATTTTACACTTCATGATTCTGTTACGGAAAATATACAAATTTGTTTTATCTGTATTTAAAATCATAAAATGCTTATTAAACCACCATCGCACAACACCACAAATCCATAATTGAATGATGAACTTTAATTCCATTCTACGCATTGTTAACTTTGCCCACTTGTGCGTTACCTGCAACTTCCTCAACAATGTAACCTACTCTTCACTTTATAATTAAAAACTCAGACATACACTCGTACGCATCATCTCGTATGCTCTAAGAGGGATGTCACCCTTCCTTATGTTGGGAATTGAGGGTGGAAAATGATAATAGAAGTCGTGCTAGGGTGGTTAGGAACGGACAAAGACTTTTTCTACCCTCTATTTCTTCATCATCTGATTTTCGTTCAGCATTGTTGCATCGCTGTTTGTCTTTTTGTTCAAGTAACGTCAACGAAAAGAGAGACTTTAAACAAGACTTTACGATAAAAATAATTAATATTTTGCTTGTTTCAAATAAACTGTCTAAAAGCGACGCAATCTTTAATATTTTTTTTTTTTTACATAATTTTAACAGTAAATAATATCCGCGCCATCTTCCCTATGATATCAGTGCTATTTTACGGGGGAAAATACTGCATTAACTTTCTCTTTCATCCATACCCAAAACCAAGTAAAAGACCAACCAAAACTATACTTCACTTAAAATGTCAGTTCAATCAAACTAAAAATGAACCGTATTTGAAATATATATTTAAACAGGGATTAAACTTGTTTCCTTTGTGCAATAGACGCGTCTAAAGCGTAGCACGTATTTATTTAAAATAAAGCCTTTAATGACGGCTGTCCATGATTCGTTTTTGTTTTTTGTTTTTTGCGATTGATTTCTAAATAGTAATATTTTTCTACTTTTAATTATTACACACTGGTTTGAGTCTTTAATCTTCATATTTTACTAAAATTTGAATGAAATCGATAAATCCTATTTTGAGAAATTACGTCTTTGTAACTGCCCCACGGCATTTTTTTTTTTAATTTTTGATAACTCACGGGTTGTGTTCGCCGAGCGGCCAGTGGTTTGAGCGTTACATCTCCAGTTGACAAGGGTCATAAGAGGTTGACACGACTAGAGGATGTTCTTTGAGCGACATTTTCTGCTACATTCTTTCGCCCTCTGCACTCTTATTTTTTATTGTTTTTTAATATTGGATACAAGTTTAGATTTTAATCTTCATATTTTACTAAAATTTAAACAAAATCGGTGTAGTCAAATTTGAGAAACTTAAGTATTTTATAACAGCTTAATGGCAGGTTTTAGTTTGTTTTTGTTTTTTTACCAAAAATTCACAAATCAGTATTTTTGAGATATGCTGAACTTTACGTTTTGTTTGGGCCCTTACAGGCTACACTAGTGTAAAATATGATCCAAATAATGAGTTATCCAAACAATGGGGAAAAATCGTCCATAAATATGGCCAAAATATGTTCACCTACTAAATTTGTTTACAATCAGTCCATGCGTTTGGACGGTTGTGTCCACGATGTAGTGCCATCTCATCCAACATCCAATTTCCTAGAAAAAAGTGCCATCTCGTCCAGTGCAGTTTTACAGTTGATTAACCTAACTTAACCTAACGGCCGCTTTGAATATTTTCAGATTTTATTTGTAATTTATGTCAAATAATTCTGTTAATATACAAGCGGCTTCATATTCTACAAACCTTGAGGTGGAACATTAGAACAGACTGTTGTTGAACTGCGCAACCTGGAGCCTAGGTAAGGAGCACCCGCAAGACGATTAGTTTTCTCCCTGTATTACATACAAGGCGAGTTTTGATTTATAGCATTTTGATATAAAACGGAAAGAGCATTTAGATGGTTTAATAGTATGAAGCTAGAAAATATAGAAGACCCGAAATTTTATAAATAATAAGAATTTTATAAAATTATAAAGGTAGGCTACTACAAACGTTCCAATAGTTTTTGTAGACTTGTCAAGTAAACAATAGCATAGGTTTTTGGACGAGATGGCACTAGTTGGCGGGTAAAGAATTAACCCCCTGCCCTACGTCCGTGGAATCTGGATGAGATGGCACTTGGATGAGATAGCACCTGGACGTGATGGCACGACACCTGTGTCCACTGAGCGGCCAGTGTTATGAGCCCCGTATCTCCAGTTGAGAAGGCTCAGAAGGGTCAAAACAGGGCTGGAGATTATCTGCTAAACACCACAATTTTCTCCTACATTCCTTTGCTCCCTACACTGTTGCTAACTGACACTCTGCCTAAGGTTTATTTCGTTTGTTAATGGTACGTAGGCCAACATTTTTAGATTTTATTAATTTATAAAACATGTTCCAATAAATCTTTTCGTAATAACCCTAAAAACAATAACTGTTTTAAATATTGAATCAATGTTATTTTGTAAATCTTAAAAGTAAATTTTAGAAACTAAAAGTAAGGTGACTAAAACATGTCAATTTCTAATCTAACCTACCATGGGCTACCTTGGAAATCTTATTTTATGAAAAATGTGCCGTTCAGTGGAAAGCCCAACTAACTATCCAAATCATCAAGTTTTAAATCATAATACTTTCTCTTATAATCCCAAACTATTTCGCATGTAATGATACCAACATCTCTCTACGATGTCAAATAGGAAAGTTATAATAAATAATACAAATTTGTAACCTGATGTCCCAAGAAGAACTATGATATTCTTATAGTTCAGAGACACAGTAGTGTTTACACGAGTTTCAGAAAACCTGTGTAACAACGGCCTTAACAAACCTAACCCTCCTTAGATAAGACCCCTTAATCTACCAAGACAATTTAACATTTCATACAAAGCCCAAAACACCAACTTTGTACATTCTATTTAGAGGATCTGATTGCATTAGATTTCATGGTGGAGATTTTACAAAACTACGGCTTTAACAACTAGTTTAAAATTTGAATCATCAAAACACCATTACGATAAAGATATGAAAATGGTAAGAAACATTTAAACGATTACACAATAGTTTTTAGAAATAAAACCGAGTCTAGAAGTCACGTGACACACTTGCTGTATACAAAATTATTCAATCTAAGTAAGTTCAAAATAGCCAATGAAAACGGTGACCCTATCAAAATGTGCCCTTAGGGAGAAGATTCAAACATCCAAGTTATCGGGATTTAATCACTTTTTTTGTAATTGTAAAATTTTGCGCCACCTTTTATATACCATAGTATAAGCGTAACCATAAATAAGTTCACCTTTGATAGAAATGCAGTAATAGCAGAAAATCCTGTAGAATAAGTACAAAACGACAGAGCACAGTTTTAAAATGAATGACACTGATGTCATGGATCAACCTGATAGCCTAGAATTTATTTCTTATGGCTATTATTACATAAACCAATCAAGTCATACAGTTATTGATAAACAGGTTTTGTCTGTAGGCTACAATGTTTTGCATAAAGTAAACCTAGGTCTCGCTAATCAGCTGTTCAATACTCACTACTCAGTATCACAAGTGCAACACAACTTTCAATTTCGTTGACACTGTTTACTCTAGCGCCCTCCAGTGTAAAAAACATCTGCAGGAATTTAGTCAGTTGTCCTTTTACCGAGAATAAAATTCATAGATGATGTTTCTTTATGTTTAGAAGGTAAATAATATATGATATTCTACATAAATAAGCTCACCGTAGATAGGAATGCAGTTATAGCAGACAAAACCCTAGAATAAATACAAAACACAGTTTTAAAATGAATGACACTAATGTCATGGATCAACCTGATAGCCTAGAATTTATTTCTTATCGCTGTTATTACATAAACCAGTCAAGTCATATAGTTATTGATAAACAGGTTTTGTCTGTAGGCTACAATGTTTTGCATAAAGTAAACCTAGGTCTCGCCAATCAGCTGTTCAATACTCACTACTCAGTATCACAAGTGCAACACAACTTTCAATTTCGTTGACACTGTTTACTCTAGCGCCCTCCAGTGTAAGAAACATCTGCAGGAATTTGCATGATCTGTCGTGAGGTTTTCTCTGTCTGGATTCTTTACCTTGTTCTTCGCGCGGTTACATAGAGTTTTGCTTTTTCACAATATCTTCTCGACACGTCCATGGAAGAGCTCAACATGGAAAACCATTCCTGAATCCTTGTTCTACGCAATAGGACTACTAATAGGAAGGAAGGTGAAGGATGTCTTTTGAAGATTTTCCACCTCTCCTAAGAAAATAATAAGTAGGTTGTTTCTTTCCCCTGTATAATTCAAAGTGGTAAAAATTATTGTTACAATTAGAAGATTGTACGAATACGAAATATCTATATTCTCTTTCTGTATCTTTTATCCACGTAAAAGAAAAAGGAAAAATGACGAAAATTACCAATAATTATAATTTCGGACACTGGACATATTGTTAAATTGAAAGATACATATCAGCTTATTGAAATAGCTTTAAGGCATTTACTAAATAAAAGCTTAGGAACATAATTGTTGATCACTTATGTCATTTCACGGCAAGGAAATACACTAAAAGTGAGATCCCTGTAGAGTTTAACTGTTGGAGTGATAGCACGGTTAAAATAGGATCTAAGGAACCTGACGGAATTAGGTAGGCTGTTTTTTTGCCCAGTGTAATTCAGTGCCAAAACCGGTGAAATATTTGATATTTTCCAAATCAGAAACATTTTTTACCACGCACTAACTTAATCACACACTCATCAACAAAACCCAATTTATATTTTGAGTACCCCTTCCTGTCATATCTAGCATATTTTCATAACTTCAGCTCATAAGTTCAGAAGAATTTCATTTTAAAAATCTGTTTACCTACTATTTTCATAAACACGTCAGCAGAAGTAGTTTGTACTAAGCTCTTATTAAGCAAAAGTCTTATTTTCAATGAGGGCAGTCCAGGTTCAATTCCTTTTTTTTCTTTTTTTTTTTCACAATAATACTTGAACTATAATTTTCTTCTGATTTGACATATTCATTTAGGTAAAAATCTTTATTTTAAACTTTATAGAGTACAGTGATATTTGATAAGAATAGAGCTACCTGAGAAAATGTGAATTTTTAGCTTGGGTCCTACGTTAATTCCAAAATTTTGAGTCTGAAAAAACTCCATACACGGTAAAAATATGTCCATGTCTACTTTGTGCTGTAGATCAATGCAGAGACGACAAATATCATTCCCAAAACTACTATTTTGCGCTTCAAAACGAATATATCCGAAACAAACTTTTATTTTTCTAATCTTATGCCCTAATCTTCTTTTAGTAACACCAATTATAAAAATTTTGAAAAATTAATAAATTTAAATAAATAAAAAATTTAATGCGTAAAGAAAAATAGCTTAAAAAAATTATACTAAATATTTCAGAATATCCTCTCGCGCCTCAATCGTAACGAAAGTGCTTTGAGTAACACCACAGGTTGGACGAGACGGAAGCGGATATGGCAGCTGTCCCCCCCCCCCTCCCCAACACAAACTACTATCAATTACCCTTTACAATCTGCCCTACAGCTTCGAGACATGCTACTGTTGCAACCGCTATTTCATTGGTTGACTAAACACACAATTATATGTTGAGTACTTTCCACAGTATAATTTGATTGTCTTCAAGATTTTAGTCAACAATTAAAGTAACACTAGTGGTTTTTGTAAACAGATGATAATTTTAATATCGTTCTTGTAAACACAATGGGGTGACTACTAAATGCGCGACATGATACAGTAAATAATACCACAGGGACACCATTCACAAAGAGTTTTATGGGTACAATTTGCTCTTTACACTGTTATTGTGATTTACCATTCAGTGGTATCAGGCTCTACCCATCGATGAATGTAAATCCAGTATTATCTAAAAACGAATTATTAAAACTGGTGGGCTTCGGTGGCTGGTGACCAATTCATCGGAAGCCTGTTTATATTTTTCTCCAATAATTCATTGATTCAAGTTAAATGAAAATTGTGAAAACAAAATCTCAGGGAATAAAAGTGAAACTGTTTAGGGAATAATAATTTGTTTCATTTTTTGCAAGCTTATGAAATTGTAAAAGCTCTTAATTCCTATGATTGAGCACATATTTTGTATTTTGTCTATTTTTTTGTTCAAATAGAAACTTCCGCTGTTAAAATTTTAGATAATATTGAAATTTAATTTTTCACTTATAGTTTTTATTGTGCAACTTTCGTTATGCCTCGATCACACAGTTAAATTTAATACTTTCGAACATTAACGTCCATGCATGGAATCGTGTATACACAGTATTGAATGTCAACCATTTTAAAACATAAAATAAATTTAAAAACTTTACAGATCGATCGGTCTAAGTGTAAAAAACCTTGAACGTAACTGCATCATAAACATACAAACATACTGACAATAAGGTCGAGTTGAAATAGGACTTCCCGTTGCTCGGTGTCTGTTACAAATTATCTCAAGAACAGGTGATCTGAATGAATTCTAATTTGGTAAAATAACCTTTAAGGAACCAAACACAACGCATTTAGTCGCAATCATCCTGGAAATACGGCTTCGAACATTATCGGTAAAAAGAAGAAGAAAAATCGTCCATTTATCTTTATGGATTCATTAAAAAAGGACGAATTTCTTACAATGTGAAGGTGTGTAAAAATCGGTTGGTAAATTTGAAAATTGATACAGATTTTTCAAATATCGAATCACATTTTTTTAGAGATAATTTTGAAGACAATTTAAAATCTACAACCAATTATATTTTCTACAATACAACATACGAGTGTTTGTAATCTAATCAAATATTTATTAGAAACGTAATCTTATGGAATTTTAGTCAAATTTCTAAAGTTAGATTAGTTTTCCTATTAGTTGAACATGATTACTACTCAAAACAAATGGTTGTGCAGTTTCAAAATGGCGCTAGTTTTGGTTGGTACTTAATATACAGAATCTACATGCATTAACCGCTCCCTTTGTTCAACTTAGTGTTATGTATGTGTTAATATCAACGTAGAGGATATAAACGAGCAGATAAGTCCGAACTTTCACCTCCAGAACAAAATAAAACCGAATTAAAAGTCTTGTTTAACCTGTCCTCGGATTAAATGATTAAATCATGTCTGATTGTAATCGAGCTTTTAATGAGACTTTTTTTGCTAATTATTCCACAACCGTAATATACCCTAAGAGTCTCTTTCACATATGTGCAACTTCGTAGCGAAAAAGTGTCTCTAACGTATACGAGCGAAGCGAGTGAAAACATGTACACACCTACGAAGCTCGTTAGGGCTTCACCGACGTTAAGAAATGAATAATATACATAATCACGAGGTTCAGAAAGCTGTGTAAATACTGTTCTAAACGAATTTACAATTCTGGATAAGAACCCTTGATCTACCAACAGAAACATTTCCTACATGTCCCCAGAAACTAGCTCTTGAGGATCATATTTAGAGGATGTGCTTTAATTGTATTGTATTATGAGGTGAGTACCATCATGGCGACCATCAAAATATACTTACGAGAATTTTAAGATAAAAGCAATAATGTGTTTTAATTGGTTGTGGTTATAGGAAGGAAATCTTGTGAACGTGTCGTCGCATCCGAGTATAGAAACAGCGGTGTCTATATAAAGTGATTGCTTCTTATCTACGGGGCTCAGATATATTAAGTACGGACGTGTCAATATCGACGAACTCTAACTGAACATACACCTTCATCCATGTACTCTTGAGTTAGATCCCTCATTTTCATCTTTCCTAACAAGTCTTTTTTGACCAACTCTTGTTCTCTTCCGATACTGACGCTACTAGATTAAAGAAGGCTAGGGGTCTTTATTTTATCTTTTCCCCCTTTTATATTAGGCGATATTAATCGAAAGGTGTTTCACCTTTAAATAACAAGAAAAACCCCTTATTTACATTCTACATAAGCCGCATTCGAGTATATAAACAGAGGTGTCTACAAATTGATTGCTTCTTATCTACGTACCCTCAGGTGCTCAGATGTATTGATTACGGGCGGGTGTCTTCCTGAAGAGCGGCCAGTAGTCTAAGTCCCGCATTTCAGTAAACAAGGGTCGGAAGGGTTTGGCTCTCTAGGGGCTCTGAGCTGAACGGGAAATTTTTCTGCTAAAAAAAACTATTTCAAAGATAGCTCATTATAGGTTAGGTTCGAAATTGACATGTTTAGTCACTTTACTTTAGTTTCTAAAATTTACTTTGAAGATCTAAAGAAATAACATTAATTCAAAGTTTAAAACAGATATTGTTTTTACGCTTTTCCGGAAAGATTTATTGGAACTTGTTTAATCTTGTATTATTACCACCATAAATGTAAGAATGTTGACTTATGTACCATTGACAAACGTAATAAACGTTTAGTATAAGTGAGCAACATGTATAAGAGTGCAAGGAGCGAAAATATGTAGCAGAAAACATTGCTGCTCTACGCATAACCTCTATAGCTCTATAGGTCGGGGAGGAGGGGAGCTGTCAAACCCGTCAGACCCCTGTCAATTGGAGACAGGGCGCTCAGACCGTACGCTCGGCGAACACAACCATACGTGCGTGTCAATCTCAACGGATCTACACCTTTTTTCATGTAGTCTTTGGTTAGATCCCTCTCTTTCATCGTACCTAACAAGTCTCTCTTGACCAACTCTTGTTCTCTTCCGACTCTGGCGTTATTAGAGAATAGGGCTAAGGGTCTTTATTATATATATGTGTTTTCCTTCGTTTCTTATAATGCGATGATCGAAAGAACTTTTGCCTTTGCAACAAGAGAAATATCTAACCTAATATTTTTGTATTTGTGATTTCGCATACGGGTTGGGTTCATTAATCTTCAATGTTCACACACAAATTTGAACAAAATCGGTGGTGCCGATTTTGAGAACGTTTACCAATAGTTTTGAGAACCGATTTAGATTAGTTTACCAAAAACTCGCGAGTTACCATTTTTGAAATGAACCAATATCTTTTATTTTGTAAGTAGAAGATACACTTGATCAAAATCGTTAGATTTGAGAAAATTATAATTTTGTGTTTTTTCAAAATATTTAAAAACCCCGATATGACCAAAATATGTCCACGTACCAAATTTAATTAAAATCGGACTACGGGTACCTTAAATGGATACTCTACACGATTTTTTGACTCATCATAAAACTTTACCTATACTACGTAATAAGGGAAAGTAAAATACAACTTATAACGGGACATATTAAATCAATAATCCAGGGAACCTTTGGTTACGATCTATAAATCAGTCAGTAGATTTCTCTCTTTATATCAAGACAACTATCACAATTGTAAAAGCTCATAAAGCTGAAGATATTCGCAGATTAAGACTTGCATTTTCACTCAATCATTCAGCAATGTTCAAATTGAAGATGTAGTCTAGCTGAGATTGGTTTCTCCCCCCCCCCCCGCCTCCCGTTTCCCCCAGGAGCGTTGTGAATATTAAACCGTGGGTTGAAGCGTTCACAGCTACAACAGTGTACAATGTCCTCGTCTTTCAATAGTTAGCGGCTATTAAACAATCTAACGCTTCACGATTACACTTGTATTCCTAAATGGTTAATTATATAACGATGCAACAACATTGATTATATTTGCATCAAGAAAATAGTTTCACATTCGTTTAAGATACAATCAACACTGATAAGTTCATCATAACCTAATAAGTGATCTATGTTGCCGTAACTACAAATACGTTGATGGACGCCATCGCGGTACTTACCCATGATGCAAGTAGATCCTCGAAATCTAATGATCTAAAGTTAAATTGTTTTGGTAGACCGAGTGGTCAAATAGGGTAAGTTGGTTTAAAACAGATCTTATACAGATTTCCTGAAACTCCTAAAAAAATATCAGTGGCTTAACATGGACATGGCTTAATAGAACATCAATCTACCTGAAGGGAACATCTATTTTTTAATCGCTGTTTTGAGCTGATAAAACTAAATAATCCTAATCATGAAGTCCACTTAAAACCTAATATCGACGGGATGGAGCAGCTAGTACAAATTCCGATTTATTTCTTTAGAATATCATTGTCTAGCAGAGTACCCGTCCTTCGTACGGGGTTGAGAGTATAGATAATTGAGTGTTAATGGAGTTTTCAAGTCCAGTGGGGCGGTGCCTTGATGGAATTTCTAAATAAAAATAGGCCTATATGTTAAATAGGGACCCTAAGAATGTCCATGTACAATTTCAGCTCAATGGGTCCAGTAGTGTTTACGTGATTGAGAAAAACAAACACACACACACACACACAGTCAGACAGACACCATTAGATTTTTATATAATGGTGTAGATTATTTACTTTCTAAACTTTAAGAAACATTTTCGATGAATTTTATTCACGGTAAAAGGACAACTGGCTAAATTCCTGCACTGATGTTTCTTACACTGGAGGGCGCTAGAGTAAACAGTGTCAACGAAATTGAAAGTTGTGTTGCACTTGTTGTGATACTGAGTAGTGAGTATTGAACAGCTGATTGGCGAGACCTAGGTTTACTTTATGCAAAACATTGTACAGACAAATAATGTGCCAGAAATTATAATTATTGGTAATTTTGACCGAAAAGTCATTGTTAAAAGTATGTTATATTTACCTTAGAGTAGTAAGGTAATGTTTGAATAAAATTGATTTAGTAAATCAGATAAGATCATCTTCTAAATTTAACAAAAACCATTTTTGGCACTGAATTACACTGTGCAAAGAAACAGCCTACCTAATTCCGTCAGGTTACTTAGATCCTATTTTAACCGTGCTATCACTCCAACAGTTAAACTCTACAGGGATCTCATTTTTGGTGTATTTCCTTGTCGTGAAATGACATAAGTGATCAACAATTATGTTCCTAAGCTTTTATTTAGTAAATGCCTTAAAGCTATTTCAATAAGCTGATATGTATCTTTCAATTTACCAATATGTCCAGTGTCCGAAATTATAATTATTGGTAATTTTCGTCATTTTTCCTTTTTCTTATACGTGGATAAAAGATACAGAAAGAGAATGTACATATTTCGTATTCGTACAATCTTCTAATTGTAACAATGATTTTTACCACTTTGAATTATACAGGGGAAAGAAACAACCTACTTATTATTTTCTTAGGAGAGGTGGAAAATCTTCAAAAGACATCCTTCACCTTCCTTCCTATTAGTAGTCCTATTGCGTAGAACAAGGATTCAGGAATGGTTTTCCATGTTGAGCTCTTCCATGTACGTGTCGAGAAGATATTGTGAAAAAGCAAAACTCTATGTAACCGCGCGAAGAACAAGGTAAAGAATCCAGACAGAGAAAACCTCACGACAGATCATGCAAATTCCTGCAGATGTTTCTTACATTGGAGGGCGCTAGAGTAAACAGTGTCAACGAAATTGAAAGTTGTGTTACACTTGTGATACTCAGTAGTCAGTATTGAACAGCTGATTGGCGAGACCTAGGTTTACTTTATGCAAAACATTGTACAGAAAAAACCTGTTTATCAATAACTATATGACTTGACTGGTTTATGTAATAACAGCGATAATAAATAAATTCTAGGCTATCAACCTGATCCCTGACATTAGTGTCATTCATTTCAAAACTGTGCTCTGTCCTTTGTACTTAATCTACAGGATTGTCTGCTATTACTGCATTTCTATCTAAGGTGAACTTATTTATGGATACGCTTGTACTTTGGTATATAAAGGGTGGCACAAAATTTTACAATTACAAAAAAGTGATTAAATCCCGATAACGTAGATGTTTTAATATTCTCCCTAAGGGCACATTTTGATAGGGTCACCGTTTATATTGGCTATTTTGAACTTACTTAGATTGAATAATTTTTGTATACAGCAAGTGTGTCACGAAACCCATATTTCTAGATTCTGTTTTATTTCTAAAAACTATTGTGTAATCGTTTAAATGTTTCTTACCATTTTCATATCTTTATCGTAATGGTGTTTTGATGATTCAAATTTTAAACTAGTTGTTAAAGCCGTAGTTTTTTTAAAATCTCCACCATGAAATCTAATGCAATCAGATCCTCTGAATAGAATGTACAAAAGTTGGTATTTTTGGCTTTGTAAGAAATGTTAAATTGTCTTGGTAGATTAAGGGGTCTTATCCATGGAGGGTAGGTTTGGTTAGGCCCGTTGTTACAAAGGTTTTCTGAAAGACGTGTAAGCTCAACCGGGTCTCGTAACTATATATCATATTTTCTTGGGACATCAAGGTACCATTTTTTATATTTATTATAACTTTCCTATATATCATCGTAGAGTGATATTGGTACCATTAGATGCAGAATTGAAATCTCTAAATGTTTATCTAATTTACTGTGTTTACAGTTTAATTACCCACGAGATACGAAACACTTAAAAATTAGCCGTGATTTTGACATTTTCAATTCAATATTTCTAAATTTCAAAAGATTTTATATAAGTACCGGTACACTAAAGTCCCTATATCAAATGCATGTTTCTTATCTTAATTTTTGTAGCCTACGACGACGAACGGCAATTTTTCAGCTATGAAATGTGAAGATAAGTCAAAAAAATGGAGGTAGAAAATTTTTCAATTACCAAACTCTTCACCAGTGATGTTTTACTTTGTTTGCTGGGTATGTAAAACTCTTACTGGTGAAAATTTTATTATCAAAGTTTGACATTAGAATGAGAACAGAAGGGTATTGTTTCCGCTACTATATGAAGTCAGAAGTCACGCATGGTTTTTAGATTATAAAAGTATATTTATATACTTATTGGAATTCAAGATGTTCCTTTCTTCATTGTCAATCTATATGTACCCATACACTGACCTAACCTAACCACGACTGATCTTCCGGAGGTTCCAAAAACAACGATTGTTACATACGCTGATAATATTATCATCTTGTGATACACAAAAATAAGTTACTTTAAATATACAGAACCATATTAATAAATTAACTTCCCATCTATTATGACATTCTGATTCTTCAAGACACCAAAGTTCGTTATTTAGGTTATCAGATGATTAACACCCAGTTATCACATAAAGACAAAGTGATTAACTTTAAATGAAAGGCTAAGACCTCCCTATCGTCTCATCAATTCAAAATCTTTTGTTAAACTACGACAGACATTAATAACTTTATTAAGACTAATATGGGCTTTTGGTAATTGTTTCTGTTAAAAAGAGTAATTTACAATATATTTTTACATTTATCACTAAGGCGACATACGTTATCAATGTAACTCTACATACAGACCTCAAGATTCTTTCCATACACAAACATTCAAATCACGCTATTCATAATTTCAACTAAAATAATATCCACTGGTTCGACAAATTGTTAATCAAAGAAGACTACTCGACGAAAGTGAAGCAAACAAGAGTAGTTTGTCAAAACTGTTTATACAAGGAGGAAATCATTCTGTGGGTCACTGTAAAGAAAAATATACGAATAATTTTTTTTTCCCGAAAACGCTTAGTTTTCCAGATATCCACTATTTTGATTAAATATATATAACTTAATTATAAAAGAAAAGATATTGAATTCAGATTACGTTTTATAAGTGTACTGGAAATATTTTGTATATTTTCAAAATGGCCGTTTAAAATATTTAATATTGAATATCTCGAAAACTATTAACTTTACAAAAAATTCACATGAGACAAAAAGTTTCCTTTGTTAATAACAAATAAAAACTGTTTTTGTATCTTTTTTTCTGTAGTTCAAAGGATAACCGTTAAGGAGGAGTAAATAAATTAAATTACAGTGAATCTCATTTCCGATTCACTGAAATTAGCTGTGAATTCATCCGGATTATCAAGTTGTATTATTTACTGTATGCGCCTCACGTTTTTCTCTCCAAGTATTCCAAATATATCCATAGCCATTATCAATCCTCCCTCAAAATTATAGAAGGGTGATGAAAAATTATTTTATCCTTTTTAGTCCGTTTTAAAAACGTGCTGTTAAAAACTTTTTTTAAAATTTTATTTATTATTTTCTGTTTTTAGTCTTATGTCCGGGTGAAAGATTTCAGTCGGTTTTGTATATATTGATGAGACTCTGACAGGGACATATATAGGAAATTCCTATTGCATTTCACATTCTGTTTAGCTGCAAATGTCTGAAATTCAAAATATTACGTCTTATTACTCTTATTACTAGTTCTATTAGTCTTGTAACTCAGAAAATCAAACTAAAGAAGTAAACAATTTTTTTTTTTCATGTACATGAATTAAAACAATACAATGTCAGATCCTTCTCCATTACAAATTGTAAATGTAGGCCCTATCACAAACGTATGGTGGTAAAGGTCGTATTTGACGCATTCTTCCCATCTCCGTCATGACATCTTCATTGCAATGTGTTTTAACTATTGTTTAAACCAATGTAGAGACAAGAAACCAACTTAATATTGTTTGTCATCCAATTCTGACCTATGTTCAAAATTTCAGGTCTCTAGCTTATCGGGAAGTTAGTTTAAACTCGATTGCAAAATTCCACCCGGACAAACAGACAGATATGACGGAAACCGAACTAATAAAAACGTGGTAAAAACAGGAAACTAATACTTTTTTGTAATTGTCTACAACACCTAAGAACTAAAATATTTTTGAATTCTAATACTTTTAATGCAAATTTTAAAATTCATTGCTCTGAACTGCATGAAAATTCAAATGCGACCCTTAACTATTTCAAAATAGCGCCTATTTAATTTGTTCGTCCTAAATATCACGAAACATGTACAAAAACAAAACAAATATAAATTGTTAAACAAAAGACACTTCAAAACATTATTGTACGTTTGGAATTCGAATGATCGCTCATGAGGAATATAGAATTAGAAATTTTAATTTTAGAAACATTTGTATTCGGAAGAACGAACTTTAAAAAAAAATGTACAGGAATCAATCGAGACGTATTTGAATATTAAGAAAATAGCTGCGGAGGTCAAGGAGGCGTTACATTTCGACACAGCTACAGTACTTGCAAACTACGACCTCGGCGCTACGTAATAGTTGTACCGACATCGAGGCCATTCCCCTGCACAAGGTCCTTACGTCTTCCTGCATTCGCAAAAACTTGTCAATGCTATTATTATTATATCGGAATACAAATATTCAAAGTGGCGGCATTTTATTATTCAAATATACTTAAAATTTGGGGGAAAAAAACTAGACGCATTCGGAGTAAGTCCTTCGTTCACATAAATAATGAAAACGTTGTACGATATTTCTCGTACGCTCAATTAAAATATCAATTTAAAAATACAAGTTTTCATCTCCTTTAAATAATAAGCCACGGCCTCCTTCAGTTTGTATAAATATATAGACTTTTTATATTAATATAAGTACCAGGATACAAAATTCTATACTAATGTAAAATGTAATGTATAATGTTAAATGTATGGTTAGTTCGATTATCTTGTATTAGCTATATGTTAAATCTTAAGTAGTTAAATTGACACGTGGTGCGTACTATCCCCTTGGCAGTGTAAAATAATATGCCACGCCCCCTTCAGTTTGTATAAATATGGGGTTCGGGTTCGGCGCAACGTTAGATTCAGTGTTAGTTTGATTGGTGTAGCTCGTGTATCACTGAAGAGGACGACCTTGTCGTTGAAACGCGTCTGATACTTAGGCGTATTTTTTTGTGAGAATTGTGTTCTGTGTTTGTTATACTGTATCTCCTTTAAAATTTCTTGTCCTTGATAAAAAAAAAGAAAAAAGAATTTGATTCACAGAAAAGGTTTCCTCGTCACTTTTACTGTATTAGAAAAAGTTATATGATGAATTTAAAAATCTAAGTTGAGTTATTTGCGAATATATCTGTTTTGAGTCCAAATAGTTGATTTTTGGAATAATATCTGTCTGTCTTCTCATGTACGCTACAGCCCAAACGATCTCGAGAATTTTTTTTTAATAACTTAAAATTTTAGTATATTTACCATGTGTAAAAACATAAGATTACGATTATCTCAAAATCGGTTAAACGATTGTGATCAATTTTGGCTCAAGGTAACCTTTAAGACCCAAAACAATACCCATTGGCCACCAACTCTCTTAAATTGCCGGTTCGTGAGTTATCAGTAAGAAACCAAACAATTTCCATAGGGTTGTTACATAGTAGGCCTACTTAATTTATAAAAATTTGATATACCGCTTACATTCATAATTTTGTGAATATGCAGATTAATTGCCCAAATCCGTGTTAAAAATTGCAAGTTAAACAATACTACAGTTTAGATGTGTTTACGGTACAGACGAAATAAGTTTAGCCCCTTATTCAATAGGATTCTACATATAGGTACAAACCTTGAAGAAACCAATAGAGACCGTGCGGGTTTGCCAACTCGTTTCCCCGCTGTGACAGCACTTGGCACTGCCATTCTTCTGCAATTATGTTCATTTGAAGCGCTCGAAAAATCATATATACTGCATTTAAATTTGCAGTACAATTGCAAAGACCATAATTTATCGAATAATTTAGGAAAAATATTACATTCTACTTCCCTTTCCCGAGAGAATCATCAATTATTTCTCAATGAAAACTATCTTTTTCCGACTAAATAAATAAAATATAATGGAAATATTTCCCCTTAAATTGCAAGAAACTTCAATTACGAACTAATATTTACTTTTATATCATGTTATTACTATTATTACAGGTGAAATGATTGTTACAATTAAAGTAAAAAAATGTTTCAAAATAAAGATATGTCAGTATCGCTGACATAATATTAATATATGAATTAGGCTAATAGTATATTTCATCACTAGAACCAAAAGTGAAGCTTTTCAATACAAGCTCAAGTTTAACGGCTGAGGGAAAACCGAGGCCGGAAAGGGAGCGAAGATCGAAAAGCTTCTTTTGGTCCAAGTGATGAACTATATTTTTCGTTATACTGCAAATAATATAAGAAAACAATTTCACAAAAAGTAATATGTTATAACCTATTTGCATTCAAATCGATGGTAACAGCTGTTTTAGCGGTTATTTACAATCGAGAGTATCGGTTATTTTTATAGATGCTTTACAATCGTTAATTAATTCGTATAAACGAAGTAACAGCTGATGACCTCGACCTCAGCTGATGTTTTTAGCTCCTAGGACTAAAAATAACAACTTTAGCATCTCAATGTATGTATTGGAAACAGCTGTTTTTGAAGTAGTATGACGAAAACATGTTTAAATTATTAAAAGAAATAACTATCGTTTAACTCCTTAAAAGCTACGCAAACATAATATAGCTAAATATTTATAAAACTCTATTATCATAGCAAGACGTTGGTAGCCTCATTCGGTGGTTAGCCTCAAGCAGGGAGCTGTTCGAATTGACAACCGCGCTCAACACTTGCTCTCCTATTGGCTATCACCCAAAGGACTAGATTTGTGGCAGATAGTATAGTCTCCTATAACAAATTGCACGTTTCTATCTAAATTTGTGTGGCCACTATCGTGCTTAAAGCATGTCGAAAATAATTTCTTCGGTTTTCTGAGAACTTGCGAAGATCAAAATACGGAGGTCGAGTTATTTTCTGTTACCAAAGTTAAACTATATTTCGTATACTGGGCAATTTTTGAATTGGATGCCTCAATTTAGGGATTCGAAAAAGTCCATATAAAACAGTACATGTTAGCAAAATAACAGTTGAAAAAAATCCCTTAAAAAGTGAAGCAAAACCTTTTAATAAAGAAAAGAGACGAGTATGTTACTAGAACATAGATGGAAAAAATAATAATGTAGGTATAGACTTATGTTGTGGTTTAAAGGCGAAACACCTTTCAGTCATTATCTCCTTAAAATTAAATTTGAAATGTATAAAATAGTGACCCACAGCTTTCGAATGATGTTTTAGCGTCAAGGATAGGAAGACAAAAAGAACTGATCAAGAGAGACTCGATAGGAAAGGTGAAAGAGAGTAATCTAACACAAGACTACCCACGTAGGATATCTCGGGATTGCCATACACTACTCACTGTAAGAAGGAAGGTGGGGGAAAAGTTAGGAGATGAGAAAACTAACGATAGACCGAAGAGGATGGAGATCTAAGGGTAAGAAGAAGATGATTATTTGTGATCTCTTACAATGGATGTAGTAACTTCGTTGTATCAGAACAAGATATTTGTGAATATTGATTTCAATATTTTTCCTTGGATAAATAAAACAAAGTTGTGACTAGATTGTCTCACTAGACGTTGACCGTAGTCGCGGAAACACCTGCAGCTAAAGCAATAATCGTTAAATAAGTCGATTATTTAAAGGTCGGAAACGACAAAGCAATTCGATCTTTAACCTTTCTGTCTCAGCAGAAACAGCTGTCTTTGAACAACTACCGGTCTCAGAGACCATTAATTAGAAACATTTACTGTGCTCCAGGAATTCTTTCACTTTTTTTAACCCATAACTGTTGAACCGGCATTTTTGGGAGATGACAATCTTTATGTTTTCACGGTTTATTAGAATTTAAATTTTAACAAAACCGTTACAATCAAGTTTGATAAAATTGAAATTTTAATTTTTGGTCTCACATCAGCTATCACCAAATATTGTGCTATAAAATAATGTTTTTGAAATATGCTCAAGATATACCCAAATACAAAATTTGGTTTGAGATGAGGAGAACTATACAAACTACAGACACCCTAAAAGATTATTTCTTTTACTTAGGTTACCTAAATATGGGTAATTCTCCGATTTTCTGATGCGTCACTATAAGTACAATATACAGGGTGTTTTAAAAAACCTTTCGAGAATGCAGGAGCTTATTCCTCACATCAAAACCAATGAAAAAAATTATAAACATACTTCATAAAAATGCTAAATTTCCTACCTATTTCTTATTTTTGTGGGGTTTTAATTTTTAAAACATATCTTTTAAACGATAGATTATATGGAGTTGCAATTTTGCCTGTTATTTAGTGTAATATAGATTCAATTTGATCAAAATAATAAACCGATTTCATTTAATCATTTCAAAATGGTGGCTATTTAAACTTTGTAACATCGAATATATAAAAATCCCTTAATTTTACAAAATATTTAAAAGAGGCAAAATATTTTTCTTTGTTAAAGATCAACAAAATGTTTTTGTATTCCTTCTCTAGCTCAAAGGATAACTGAGTTATCGAAAATATATATTGAATAACTAATATCATAAACATCTGTCTTTTAGTAATGCGTAATGCATGTATTTTGAATGAGGCAAAATTTGAATTAGAATCTCCCATGAAAGTTAACGGGACATTCCCGAGAGCTTGACGAACTTTGTGCGATCATATTTGGTCAAATCTGATTTAGAATCTCCCGTATAAGTCAATAGAAAATTCTTTAGACCTTGGCGGATTTTGTGCTGCCATATTCGGCCAAATCTAATTTAGAATCTCCCGTGAACGTCAACGAAAAACTCCTGAGATGTTGGCGGACTTTGTGAGGATATATTAGCCCTAATCTTAATTAGAATTTCCCGGGAAATTCCTGAGAGCTTGGAGGACTTTGTATGGTAATATTCGGCCAAGTCTATATAGCACTAAGTAGCAAACAAAGGAACCACCGAAAATGTATCGGTCGCTATCGTCCTAAAAATATCAGTTCGTGTTTTATCGGTAAAAACTAAATGCATGGAACTGTAGAAAAACTCTGTCGATTTCGTTCAATTTTTTGTGAAATGTGGATTTTACTGACTCAAACTATTGTGCCAAATCGCAAGACCGTTAAGGAATAATTGGTAAACACGAAAACTCACTTTGACTCGATTTCAACCAACTATTCATGCTAGGAACAAATGTATGGCACAAACAAAGCAAGCATAAAGTATATAAAATATAAAGGGTGAGGACTTTTCTGTACTAATTTATTTCCCGCGAGGAAAACTCAGTCATAAGAAAAAAAACAAATTATACGTAATACTAGCTGTGCCCGCGATAGAGAGAGAGAGAGAGAGAGAGAGAGAGAGAGAGAGAGAGAGAGAGAGAGAGAGAGAGAGAGAGAGAGAGAGAGAGAGAGAGAGAGAGAGAGAGAGAGAGAGAGAGAGAGAGAGAGAGAGAGAGAGAGAAGATTCTGGAAATATACACAAACACGAAAATAAATTTTGTAATTACTGTGGAATGTCCGTTAAATCATTCAATGAATTATTGAAGAACGTGCAATCTCATATTACAAAGCAGGATTCATATTGAAGAAACCCATTAAGTCCTGAGTGGAAGCTTTTGTTCCAAAGCGAAGGTTAATTTTGCATTAATGGTATTAGTTTATCACAATCTGAAAAAAAACATTTTTAATGTATAGAAAGTGGATCACCAACAGCCCTAGAGAGAGTTATGGGGGACCAATTTCGTTTGATTGTTTGTGTTCTGCTCCGTACAAGACTTCGCAACAATTTCCAACTGCTAGGTGCTAACACCGCACCGGTTCACGTGAGAAGAGCGAGTCAACTCTGTGATTGTATATAGTCTTTCCTTTCGGCGGTGATACCCAGAGGATTAGGAGCGTCCTCTGAACTCAACTCACCTTCACAACGCGCTCGCCGGACCGACCGGTGGGAAACAATTACTCACCTACTGGCGCTGTCCCACAGTACCAACAATTTTTTAATTTGAAATTTAAATTTATTTTTATCAAGTTTGTTTAATTCTTCATAATATTCTAAAGAAAATGAGTCCAGAACGCGACCAAAATGCATCTGTATTATGTTATTATATTGTAGAATTAAAAAATAAAGAGCTCATGGTTACTGTAATATAATTGTGTGTTTTAAATCTAGTTTATGAAGCATTTTGGTCGCGTTTGGGCTCATTTTCCTTAGAATTTTATGTTGAATTCAATAAACTTGAACTTTTTAAATTTGAACTTGACATAAAAAAGTTGTAGTAGTAGGGTAGGGCGGGTGTGTGAGTTCCGAGAACGCCCCTAATCCGCTGGGTATCACCGCCGAACGGAAAGACTAAAAAATACAATCACAAAGTTGACTCGCTCCGTTATCGCACCGTAGTAACGGCTGTCGAAAAACTGTATGTTTAAACCCAGCCTTGAAGCAATAAACGTAATAATCCATCCTCAATACAACTACGTGTTATTTATTTGTCCATCGACACAGTGACACCGAGTTGCAAAGCTGACGACTTATACTGGAGGACTTTGAACTTAAATGATTGTCTTGTTATTGGAAAAACATAAATATTTACCTAATTATCCTTAACCATTGTTAAACAACAACTAATAATAGCTTTTCCTTATTGTAACTTCGTTAGGTTAAGAATAGAATACAAACCGGATTCTAATATAAACTGAATACATTATCAGTCTTGCGGTTGGGTTAGGTTAGGTTAGGTTAAGAATAGAATACAAACCGGATTCCAATATAAACTGAATACATTATCAGTCTTGCAGTTATTAGGCCTATTTACCGATGTAACAACAAAATTAACTCTCAGAATTTTATAGTGAGTATGGGTTACGCAACAACCTAACTGGATTTTCATGTTGTATTGGATTAGATCATTCTTTCATCTTTCCTATCAAAATTCTATCGACTCTTGTTCTCTTTCGACACTGACTGTAGTATTCGAGGGCTAGGAGTCTTTATTTTATATTATGTTCTTCCCTTTTTTCAGAAGGTGGTAATGACCGGGTTTATTTTTGCCTTTAAACAACAAGAAAAAAGAAATTCACCAAAATTTGAATGAAGGTATGCAGTGAACAAGACAATTTGGTTATGGTGAAAAGAACAAGTATAAAAATATATCGGGAGACCAGCAGGTGTATGGAATACTAGTGTTGTACTTTAAAGAAATATCTCCTTTAAACAAGTTGACTGGAGCAATTATGGTACTTACTCATTACAATCATACACAATACAAGTTGATTATCTAAATGTAATGCCCATAGATATTGTATAAGTAGATCAAGGTTTTAAGCAAAAGAGAGGAGCTTGTGGTCCTACCTTCGTCTCTAAAAAAAAATAATATATATATATATATATATATATAGGTATATATATTAAATATTATATATATATATATATATAGGTATATATATTAAATATTATATATATATATATATATATAAGATGTTAGGGAAAGTTTGTTTAAAACCGTTGTGGCACAGGATTTCTAAACTTCGTAACTGTGTATCTCACACACATTCTTGACGCCAGTTAGGCTCTAATGAGTCTCAATGAGTGTTCACTCGCTTCGCTCGAATTAGTGTCTCGACCCTCATGAGCCTCGAGGCCGTACATATTGTGAAGGAGGCTGCCCTTTTGTAGGTGACTCGCTCCTGTCGAATCTCCTAATTATACGAATTTACTTGAGGCGTTCTTACATTTTTGACAACATCGTGAGAGATATGAATGGTACAATTACATTTACAATTGAAATCTGCAAATTTTTACCAATTTAGTTGAATAACACACGAGATATGATCAAAAAGCTGTATAAATTTCAATTCAATTCAAAATTTCCATAGGGTTCTATAATATGAGGACACTTATAGTCCCCAATACCAAATTTCACTTTTCCTATCTTACTTGTTGTGCTTTACATATAGACAAAAACGATGAAAAATCTAATTGAAAATGTAAAATGGTGGTTATTTTAAACAGTTTTTATCCATATCTAGTGTGTTATGAATACGTATAAGTTACAAGTCACCGACATGAGTGAGTGGAAGCACCTTTACACATATACAATAACGAGGCACTCAGGGACTGAGACACTGAGACGAGCGAAGCGAGTGGAATTCCTTCACTTATGTGCAACTTCGAGGCTGATACAAGCGAGTGGAGGCTTATACTCATCTACGAGGCCAGTTAGGGCTTAACCGACGTCAAGAAATTAATGATATAAACAAAGAAGAGGTTCAGAACGCTGGATAACAACTCTTTTAAACGAACTTACCTTTCTGGATAAAATCCCTTGATTTACCAAAAGAACATTTCCTACATGTCGTAAGAAACTAACTTTTGAGGATCATATTTAGAGGATGTGCTTTAATTGCATTTTATTATGAGGTGAGTACCATCATGGCAACCATCAAAATATACTTACGAGAATTTTAAGATAAAAGCAATAATGTGTGTTTTTAATTGGTTGTGGTGATGAAGGATATCTTGCGAACGTGTCGTCGCATCCGAGTATAGAAACAGAGGTGTCTACATGAAGTGATTGCTTCTTATCTACGTACCCTCAGGGGTTCACTTATAGCATAGAAGAAGGAAGACAACAGAAAGCGCTAGTAGCATCGGTACTTGCGATGCAGTAGCCAAGCCTTTTTGTCCCGATGCTACTAGCGCTTTCTGTTGTCCAGTAACCAAACTAAGGATATTTTGTATCACGCTGTTTAACATGGGCTGTGAATTTCTTATTCTAATTCCCTCTTCTATGCTTATAGTGAGTACAGGCGGGTGGCCAGTGGTCTGAGTGCCGCAACTTCAATTAACACGGGTCAGAAGTGTTTGGCAGATCTAGGGGCTTTCCGCTGAGCGGCACATTTTTCTGCTAAAAGAGATTTGTAAGATAGCCCATACATTGTTAGATTATGTTTAGGTTAAGTTCGAAATTGGTATCTTACTGTAGTTTTAAAAATGTATTTTGAAAAATTAAAAATATAACTTTCCTTCGAAATTTAAAACAGATATTGACTTATACTGACTACGGGAGTGGCATCCCATGAGATCCTAGCTGCATCTACACATTTTTTACATGTATTCTAAGGCTAGATCCTTCTCTTCCCACTTTCCCATCAAGTTTATCTTCAACAACTCTTCTTCTCTTCCCACACACGCTACTGGAGTAAAGAGAATTAGGGGTCTTTACTTAATGTTTTTTCTCTTTTTTTAAAAGGCGATATTAACCGAGAGCTGTTTCACCTTTAAACAACAAGAAACCAAACCTTATCTACATTCTACATGACCCTGCGATAGCTTTTTATGTGCAGCTTGTCGACTAACCAAAGAAGGTAGACTAGCGAACACAGAAATCTTATCAGTTATGCATAGTGATTGCTTTACTTGTTAGTATTATTCAATAAATAAACACTCTGAGGTATCGAGACAAGGACGACAAGTTCATCACGTGCAGCCATTGCCTATCATAATAAACATTAATGATGAAGTCTTTAGTGGCATTTGCGTATACATGTTAGACAATGGTTATGATCATTATAAAACAAGTTAGTGCGCGTCAACAATACAAGCAGGTCCATAAATACAAACTGTTGTTACATAAGTTTTCTGAAAGTAATTGTGTATATTAAACCTCTCTATATCGCCCGGCTCAATGATTCAGCCCTGTCGGATTTCGTTATAACACACATTTTCTCCTGAAGTCAGGGTTTGAAATAACATTTTTGACAATATTATTTGTCATCATAGAGAGGTGAGGTTAAATGTATAATTAAAATCCTAAATGTGTTATCTACTTTAGTGGTTATAATTTGAATAACAGACGAGATAAGAACAAAAAACTGTTTAGAATTGTCACCATTTTAACATTTTAATTATATTTTTCATAATTTCAATTGGGTTCTTCTATATGATCACATCTATATTAAATTTCATGATTCTATCATAATTTTTAGCCTGCTATCGTGTTCATATAAAGATGACAACGACAGCGAACTTTTTTTATTTCCAAAGCCAATGAAACGTGAAGGTCGAAATGTTTTGTAATTACCAAACTCGCCCATTACTTTATAAGTAAAACATAAACTAATTATGCTTATAAAGGAAACAGTCTAACTCTCTGTAAAATTTTTAATTAATAAACAGTGCAACATAATATCTATGCTATTGTTTAGTGGGAGAGCCTCTTGTTGGTGGTGGAAGACATCGATAGACATCCTTCAGTCTACTTGCCTACTTGCGCTCGTAATCATTGACTATAAAATTACTAAGATATGCTATTGATTAAGCAGTTAATCTGTCTTTTGTCGTATCCCATGAAGGGAAAACTAAAACTGCTAGAAACAGGAAACTATATGGATGTAATAGAAATTAATGGAGACAAAACTATCAATTGAGAGTAAACTTCAACAGGGAGGAGTAAAAAGAAGAGAAGTAGAAGAAGTGGAATTCTTCAGGTGGTAAAGGGAATAGAAGAAGATTGGTCCAGGGGGTTTTCACACAGCTTTGAAGGTCTAGGAAGCTAAAAACAGAATTAACATTAAAAAAATCATTTTATACTTCTTTCACACCAATAATACTTCGGAGAGCGTGTATTGGAACTGAACTTTATTCATTTTGAACGCTGACATTTAAAAAATTTGAAATATACAGTATAATTAGAAAATTTTCTTTGTAAATCCATTACAAAGAATCTTATATCTAAAATGCAGTTAAAACAAAAACTCGCTTCCTTGCGTTAACCTAGATTAACGAATCGAGTATGACAGAAATTACAATAGTACACTTGTACAACAGAGTAACAGCCTTTCCAAGTCACATTAGAATGCACACAGTGTTGTTACTTCTTTTTTATTGCTTTATGCAAATAAGGAGGCACTGGAACAAAAACAATGTCAAATAAGTATGAAACTGCACGTCATGTTCACGACGATTTCCGCGTTATTTATTCTTAATAGTGGTCAACAGATGTAGTCTGGAGCGAAGCGAGTGTTTTAGTTAAACCTTGAATTTCCCCATTGAGAACTCAGTGTCATTACAAAGTCCATCATTACTTTTATTTAACCAGTAAATGAAGTATAGGGTGAGCTTCGTCATCCCAAAAACTTCGAGTCGAGTATTTTGGATTATCTTCATGTTTGATGGCGTCAGGAGGTGTCTTCCGCCGAGTGACCTGTGATATTGTGATATGAGCGCCGCATCTCCAGTTAACAAGGGTCAGAAGGGTTTGGCAGGTTTAGGGCTGAGAGGTACATTTTTTCTGCTAAAAGAGATTTAGAAGATAGCCTAGGTTAGGTTCGAAATTGATATGTTTTAGTCACCTTACTTTAGTGTCTAAAATTAACTTTGAAGATTTAAGAAAATAACATTATTTCGAGGTTTAAAACAGATATTGATTTTACGCTTTTCAGAAAAGATTTATTTGAACATGTTTTATCGTGTATTAATACTACTGTACCATAAATCTACGAATGTTGGCCTATGTACCATTGACAAACGTAATAAACCTTTAGGCAGAGTGTCAGTTAGCAACAGTGCAGGGAGCAAAAGAATGTAGGAGAAAAAGGTGCTACTCAGCTGATAACCTCTAAATCTGTCAAACCCTTCTGGCCCTCGTCAACTGGAGATGCGATGCTCAGACCACTGGCTGCTCGGCGGACACAACCGCCTCAGGAAACTCTAAAAGTGATTTTCGACATACCGTCCGTCATTGTTGCCTGGACGTAAACAGGATAGCGGCCACAAAAGTTAAGATAGGAACATGAGGTTAAGAGGACCGTAGTATGATTATACCCTGTTGAAATTTAGAAAAATCGAATTAAAAATGTCAATTGCTGCTATTTTAAACTGTATTTTGTTTATGTCTCTTGCGTTAACACCATATTTCAATTCTGCATGTAATGACACCAAACCCACCCCTCTACGACGACAAATAACAAAATTATTGTAAGGATGTAAGAGATCCGGTAGGGATGAGTCATCGACAAGTGTGAACCGAGTTAGGCTTCCTGTATAGGAAGGGCAGCTAGGGACAAGAACGAAGCGAGTGGAGATTTCCAATTTAACAAATATACGATTCCCGTTAGAACATAGCCAAAGTCAAGAAAGTAATGATACACAAAATTAATTATATAACGAGTTTTTATAAACCCTTATTCTACAAATACAATTTAACATTTCCTACAAGGTCCAAGAGACCAACTTTTGTGCATCAGATTGTATGATGGAGTTGGGTAAGTACCATGATGGGCTCATCAACTTGTACATTTACTCGTGAAAGATTTTGGAATAAAAATTTAGATATAGATGGTCATCTAAAAGAAGTAAACATACCAATTATGTGATACAACAAACATCCTGTACTGTGATGATCATCTTGGTGATTAATCTAACCTCAAGAACATATTCAACAATCTCTTTACAGTAACCAAGGGATGATTGGAGAAACCAAAACATCTAATGATGGTCATGGGTGATCTACACTGATAGATTACTTATGGACCAAGGTTCTGAGTATAGTATCTATAGTGTCTCACCTGACATTAGCTCGAGTCTTACGAATAATATATTCCAAGCTAAAATACTGGATATTTTACTGGGGCTGAAAAAAGCCTACCAGGGTAAGTTAATTCCGATCCTGTCATATAGTTGCTCTGCACTTGGAAGATTTAGTTTAAGTCAACTTAAGACTGGTTTACCTCCTATGCCTAACGTCACTGTCTTGTCTCGATACAGTACAGATAAGATGGGTGCGATGGTGCCAGGACATTGTGATATTGCTGGTAATCTTCAGCCTGATGCACTTGTCAAACAACGAGCAATGACCACACGTCTTTTGCAACTTACGAATAACACATTAATATTCACCTTCCATGACAATTTTTTACGAAACCCAAAAACACTATGAAGATATTTCGTCTTTTATAACATATACAATGTCAATTTTTACCTATCCAGTATACAAAGTATAGTGTAGGTTTGGGCGACCTCTGTTATACTGTTCTCGTGTCATGGCCTCAGAAAACCGATAAGATGGTTGTCGATTTGTCGTTAGCAACCACACTAATTAAGGTAAGAACATATAATTTGGAATACGGGATATAGTCTGCTCATATATAAAACTATATAAAAACAGAAAAATGGAATTAAACATGTCAAAACAGCAACCATTTTAAACAATTTTTTGGATTCTTCACATATGCACATTTTTAAAGCCCTCTAGGGCCGACAACTGACAAGAGCGATACGAACTTTCATATACCAATACGATTTAACATTCCCTACAAGGCTCTAAAAACCAATTTTTAGGGTTTACATTTAGAGCTTCTATTACACTGTATGATCGGGCTGGATTAGTACCATGAAGACATGAAACAACGTGTTTCTTTTTATATAGATAAACTCACATTAGCATTAACTCCCAGATATCTCCCAGCTGTCTAATATCAATACTGTACATCGCATGTGTATACGTTTAGATTTTCTCCAACGAATTAATATTTTTCAAAATTAATTTTACCCCAAACGGTATTAGACAGAAAGTTCTATAATTATAAAACCTTATCGAAAACAAAACAAAGAGGTTAAGTTGGTATGAGCTGCAGTAAACCCTCGAAGCTATAAACCTGTTATATACTATAAAAGTGAGATTTTATATCAAAGGGGGTTTATATAGACAGCTTGTTGCATTCCTGGCTTCATCAGACATTATTACTGATAGTGTTATCAGTATGTGTGCTTTGCTTCTGTTTTTAATTAACCAACAAGAAGCATCTTCACGTTGTTTGGGGGGGGGGTAATAGAGTAAAACAAGTTTGATTTCTTAGAGGGTAGATCTGAGTAAAATCGATAAAACAAATTTCGATATTTGCTTTATCCCATAGGAACTTCTCTATTTTTATTACCCAGTATACGAACTGTAGGTTAAGTTTGGTAATCGCGAAAAATGTTCATCTCCATTTATCGGCTTAGGAAACTGAAAAACTAATTTTCGGCATCCCGTTGTTGTCTAGCACGACAGTGATCACAAAAATTAAAATAGAAACATGAATTTGCTAAAGTGGACTATACTGGTTTTATTTGGAATGATACCTATCTGTGGTGTGTCTATCGTATGTACAGTGCTCTAGATTACAATCACATGTCTGATTTTAATCAAACATATTATTTTGACCATATTCCGAGTTTTGACAACTCGAAATTTAGGGGCCATAAAGAAAAACCACAAATTAGCATTTTCTCAAAATTGGCTCTACCGATTTTGATCAAATAGCCTTTAACAATGCAAATTAAACATTAGTGTTCGTAAGATCGGTTTTGTCATCTCTCCAAAATTCCCAGTTCGTGATTTATTGGTAAAAAAAAAATTTCCTTCAAAATTTGGTGAAATGTTATAAATAAATGACCCCAATATATATAGTAACAGAAGAACCAAAATTATACATTTTAGGAAAAATATGTATAAAAACATAAATAAACCATCATTTTAAGGCTAAACATACCTGAAAAAGTTGTGTTTCTGGCCCGCTAGATAGCAGCACCTCTGCGGCAAAATTGCATTACTGATAATTTGCGTAATTATTGTCCGATTTTTGTTTTGTAAGTTATTTTGTAAATAATATCAATAAAATATTTACGCTACGAAGGTGAAACTTTTTTAGATTTTTTTATAAAAAAGTTGTTGAGCAAAAATATTATTATTATTATCATTATTTTTAATCGCAGGTAGTCATTTTTTAAATAATAATTTTAAATGAATTTTGCCGTTTTCAGATATGAAATCGGTCAAATGGTCCTATCGGAATCGTGTTTTAAATATACTATCATTATTTCTCTCACGTGCCGCGCCCCCCTTCCGCGTGGCGCACCGCCATACTGCCCAGCCTCTCTGACGCGCGGCCCCTCCTGTAGTGATGTGGTGCTAATTAGCAAAACAGCTAATTCCAAGCAGCTAACGAACGTTAGCAGTTGCAGAGCACTCCTAACAACTAGAAATAGCTGCTTAACAATTATTAGAACTTATACTAGCTGATGGCAGCACCTTTCATAAACTTAGAGTTCAGTCCGTTTGTCCATTTCAATTTCTTAGATGTGGTTGTATACTTGTTGCTTCTTTGCGTTATTTGAATGTGTGCAATATATATTATAAATTACATAAGTTATTCGCCATTCTAAATAATTACTCCATTTAAAGAGTTCTACCTTTTATATGAAATGTAAAAACTATTAATCTGTTTTGACTACGTCGAAAAGTGTTTGTATATCAGATATAAATTTGTCTCAGATTTTTAAATAATATATATCACTAGTTTTAGAGGAAAATTATCTTTATTAAAAATTTTGTTACATATTTTATGTATGAATTAATCAATAACGAATGGTTACGTAGTAATTTATGTAGGAGACTAATTTATATTGGAAACTTTGGTTACAAACTGAAATGAAATAAAAGATGTATTACAAATCCATAATATGGAATAGTTTTGGGTTTTTGGAATAGTAATATATTACTGTTCATATTCTTCCCAGAAACAATGTACAGTTTTATTAAAAATATTAATTGTTTTAGAGTAAATTCAACGATCATTACATTTTACTTAGTACAACTTATTATAAAATTGCATTAATTTTAATTCAACCCATCCTACTTGTACTCCTTATTTCTAAACATCCAATGAAAATGAAAATGTATTTCATTTATATTTTTAAATGATATATGAAATGTTTTTTATTCCCAGTTATTCTTCACAAGTGGTAATAGAATGTACAAATTCTCTGATTCAAAAATGTGATGTCTTCGAAGGAAATGTTGTGATGTTATTTTAACTTTATACAATTAAATATTATACAGTTCAATTGGCATTGACAATAGAAGGTTGAGATGTTATTTCAAGGTTTAGAATGGAAAATTTTATAAATATGTTACACAATTATAACATATATCATGTTTATATATGTTTATTTATACACATAAATATAGTCTATAGTTCAATAATATACTGGATTCTTTTTATTGTTTGTTTTTAGTTATTATGGGGTTGTTATGCAACAAGGCATGGTTAATCATGTATAACTTGTGTTAACAACTGTTGATGGAATTTAATTGTGAATTCAAAAATGTTTTGATATTTCAAATCCGTTCAGTAGTTTTCGAGATACAAATGATTTAATAAAGGCGTGTCATCGCATTTCAATAAAATGCAAACGCTAATGTACGCGGGTTTATTAAATTGTGTATATTTTGGGAATTGTTGAACGGATAAAATTGTATGTTCGAGTATCGCGGTGTCTTGATTCTTAATTTTAAAATGCTCTAAAATGGTGGATGTAAAACGAAACACAATAATTACAAAGAATTCACACAAATATTGTTAGTGAGTTTTTCAGGATTATTTTCATTTAACATTCATTTGAAGCGACCTTGTATCAACCAGGCGTTTTTGTTAGACATTATTAGTTTTGTTTCCGAAGTAATAATTTAAAACTTGACTTATCAAAAAGTTTGTAAATTTGTTAGTAATGTTATTTTCATTTACTACAATTTACTTTATTAATTACAATTTATTTAACAAATATGAAACATAATTTAATTTAATCAATCACTTAACGAATAACAACAAATATAAACATAATGACATGCAATAAGATGTAAACGTGGGACAAATAATACATCCCCGTAAATCACTCTCTCACATCCTCGCAAAGCTTCTCTCTAACAAAATAATCACATCCCCAGAAAAGCTTGTCTCTTACATGCCCACAAGTTTCTGTCTCTCGTAACCGTTACATCCCCACAAAACACATATTTTTTCAAAAATCAAAATCAAAATTTTCGAGAGATAGCGTATTAGGAGTAATACTTATTTATTAAGCAATACACTATAAAAAAAATCAGACTTCTACCTTTAATATTTACCGAGATCCCACAAGGTATCTCCAGGACGTATATCCCCAGAAGGGTACAAGCGATAGTGAGAGAGAGAGAGGAGAGAGAGAGAGAGAGAGAGAGAGAGAGAGAGAGAGAGAGAGAGAGAGAGAGAGAGAGAGAGAGAGAGAGAGAGAGAGAGAGAGGAGAGAGAGAGAGAGAGAGAGAGAGAGAGAGAGAGAGAGAGAGAGAGAGAGAGAGAGAGAGAGAGAGAGAGAGAGAGAGAGAGAGAGAGAGATTAAACACAAGTAAACTAAACAATACTTTAATAAAATTTTTAAATTAATGAACACAAATTAAACTATATAATATTTGTATATTTATATTTGACCTGACTTATACAAAAGACTAACAAAGTCCAGACAGATACACTGTTATTGTGCGAAGCGGACACTTCCACGAATTGATACTTGATAGATTCCACGAATCTAGCTTTAGGCGATAACAGATCAAATGACTTTCTATTTAATATACGAAACATTTTTACAAGGATCTATGTTCCATCGTTTAGGCTATTTGGCCCTTGATATTTCGCCATTGAATCCCTCAAGAGGAATCTGTTTTTTTAGATTTGGTTGTTCCTGGGCAATCCATGGAGAACATAAAAGTTTAACAAAATAACGTTCCCAATAAAAATTATAAACAGACGACGAAACAAATCCCTAAGAAGAATCACGGTAACTAATAACCGAGAGCACATGAGTGGAAGGGCGGGAAAGTAGTCATCCAGCACAAAGATTGTAAGACGAGCGACGTGGTGGGGGGGTGCCACAGTGAGTCACCTCGGCCCTGCAAGTGTTTCGTGTCTCCCGCGCCCTCATACCCCTAAGAGGAATTATTTTAAATGTATAAAACATGATACCGATTGAACCACTCGGACGATTTTAAATATTAAAAGTGTAAAATTAATTTAAAAATATTGTCTACAAAATGACTACCTGCGATTTGCATATTTCTTTTTTTAACATGAAGATCTTACTATTATTTTTTTAACCAATAACTTAATTAAAATTAGGCTTACGTAGCGTAAATTGTAATATTATTCTGTTTACAAATCAGTTTTTCAAATAAAAATCGGACGAAAATTCCACCAATAAACATTAATACAAAATGACTCCATTTTGGTGCTGCGCCGTGGTGGCAGAATTTGTACCTAATCCTGGGATGTTTAGCCTTAAAGCTCCATTTAATCAAACCTGAACACTTTTTATGGCACAAAGCAAAGGAAGTTTACGCCATTTATTGGATTACAATAATATTTATTTGTTCAAACACTGTGTCAATAGTTTATTTTCACTTTTTCATTGACAACTACTATATTGATATTTTTTGGGACGTACAGTTATGTTTATATTCTAAATGGGTGTTTGTGTAATATTTTTGCACCATTTATTATCATGATGATTATTTATAACAACCTAGTTTCAGTTCAGTTTTTAATTATTTATCTCTTAATAATAATAAGCAGGTGTTTTATTCAATAATAATAAGGAGGCGTACCTTCAATTATAAATAGTTTATAAAGTATGTAATATATATATAAATATTTAAAACAGCTAAACAAAAGAAGTTCTTTCTGGGTATATATTTATAAGACAACATTTACTTTCAGTTTTGATAGTTTTAAATTTTTGCAGCAATTTTGGAAACGCCATCTTGAAATTAGATTTAATTTTTACATAGGAATAGGGTGAAGTGACATTTTACATTGTTTTTTTTAAATTCTAGGTTCAATGGTGGAATCCGTTTTTTTTTTATATCTTTTTTTTTTTTGAAAAGTTATCAACCAATACAACTGCAGAACATTTGAAATCTTAATTTACAGGTGGAGAAATGAGTTGAATACATTTAAACACGTACATGCTGTAGTTTTGCAATTCTTGATTTTCGAAGATGCTCAAATTGTTGTCCTTAAGTCTACAGCAATCTCCTACAGTCCTAAACGGTTATAAAATCCACAAACTATTTTAGAAATTGTCTAATCAGTAATAGAATTAATTTCTGTTCGTATCCTATTTTGTAGTTCATTTAGGTTTCTTTGTTGGTTAAAATACATCTTACTTTTTAAATATCCAAATAGGAAGTAATCAAGAGGAACCAAGTCAGGAAAAACTATGGTATGTTTAATGGTAAATGCCCATCACAATGTAGACCTACAGGTGAAAACAAAATTACGATTTTGAATATTCTGTAGTGTATTAATTAGTAGATAACTTTTAAGGAAATGAGATACAGATCCCATCATTGAACTCAAAATAAAACAATGTAAAAACACGTGTAATTTTTATTTAAAATAGTCTACTAAACCAAATTTGAAGATGGCGGATCGAAGTCCGCAAAATTTTTAAACTATCGAAACTAGAAGTAAATGTTGTAAACATTATGCTAAAAACGAACTTTTTATGTTCAGTCGTTTTAAACATTTTTTGTATATTGCAATGAACACTCTGTATACAGGTTGTTACAAAATTGTGTTTCCTACATCATAACTAAGAAAAAATTCCTTTAAATATATGTCCTACATTGCTTAGTCTCAAAAATATCCCCCATTTAGTTTTTTTCATACAAACTTCGTATTTTGAATTATTTATATTTTTTAAATTAAACAACCGCCATTTTGAAAATGGTTATTGGATTAATTTTTTTTTTCAAAGTACTTTTTGCCTTATTGCCTTGTTAGGTACTACGACAAGTTTTAATTCAATCCTTCAAACCGTTATGAAGATATAAAATATTTTGTATAGCCTTTGTATATTATTTGTATTGTTATATGTTCTTCCTTTCCACTATAAGGATATGTTGTATGTGTGACAAGTAAAATATTTACTGCAGCATTGCTGCTATTTGTATAGTAAATGAGGTTAAATATGTTATTATTATCAATTGCTATCGTTAATTTACAACAAGAAAAAAACCAAAGATTTATATATGAAAGGAAAACAAATTAGGTACCTCTTTGTCCAACACTACTAGTTAGAGATTACAATCTTTTGAAAGGAAGGAAGAAAAAACTATTTAATGAGTTCCACTCCTACACACGACACAAAACTAAGACTAAATACAAACTTTTAAAAAAATTTATAATTTTGAATTTTTTTTCTAAGAGCATAGACTTTTTTGGTTGTGAACGGTAACCATATAGACAAAATCACAAATAAATACTCATTAAACTTTAATTAATTGATAACTTAAACATTAATAATTTAAAAATGCATATTATAACTTTGAAAAATAAAATAATAAATAACAGAAAAGGAACAGAAATTAACAATGAAAATTCTTCAGTGAGGTTTACTAATCACAGCAATAAAACAAAGCATCAACCTTCTACATGTCCATTAGCCATTTTCAATTATCTTGAAAAAGCATTCTGTTTGACTTTGTTATATCCTGTAGATTATCAAATAATTTTATACAATATATGAAAAATTAAAAAAACATGATATTTGCTTTTAGAATTGGACTGAAAGTGAATTTTAAAACTTAATGACAATTTATGTTCATTTATAAAATTGGGTGTCACGAGTTTTTCTAAAGAAAATAACAACTACATTATAAATAAATTTTCTAAACCAGGTCTAGATGATTGATTCTCTCTGCCCCTTTTTTCAAAATACTCTTTCGGTGTCTTCCACCGCGTGGTATGAGCGCAGAATCAAACAAGGGTCAGAAGCGTTTGCCAGTTGTAGGGACTTTCCGCTGAGCGGCACATATTTCTGCTAAAAGAGATATCTAAGATAGCCCATGATAAGTTACATTAGGTTAGGAATTGACATGTTTTATTAACCATACTTTATTTAAAAATATTGACAAGTTTTAAAAAAATAACATTAATTCGAAGTTTTAAAGAAATATTGTTTTTACACTTTTTCAGAAAAGATTTATTGAAACATGTTTTATAGTGTATTAATGAGAGCAGGTTACAATATGGCATAGAATGTTGGGGTGGCACTTATTTTGAAACTGTAAAGCCTATTATTGTCCAAGAAAAGCATATAGTAAGATTAATGTTTAAAAAATCTAAATCTGAACATTCCTTTCAGTTATTTAAAAAAGCAAATTTTTTGCCCTTCAGTTCTTTGTATGTATTTAAAGTTTTAAGAATGTTTTTTATTAGGAGCGGGAACAATAAGGTGGAACATATAGATGATAAACCTATTCTGAGATCTAAATGTAATCATACGATACCACTACCTCGTAAAACAGCGTATAGACATTTCTATCTCTATGCTGCACCAAGGTTTTTTTATATGCTACCACATAAAAACAGGGAAATAAAATCATTAAAAATGTTTTTTAAACTATTGAAGAATTTTTTATTTATAGATAAATTAGATAATTGGTTTTAGCATATGTATATTGTGATGTGTGTGTGAATGTAGTAGATGAAGTTTAGTTTATTGTGTCTCTTGTGCCTTACAAAGTTATAATCTTTTTACTAGCCTGTTGTTTTGCTTTTCGATGCTTCAGACTGTGAAGTTAGTTTATGTATGACAATTTTTTTGATGTTGTTTTATTTGTGTGATAACTAATCACAATTACTTCTAAGAATATTTTTGTTTTTAGTATAAGGATATCTTCAATTTCTGCTTGTTAAATATTTTCTATTATGATGGAGGGTCCAATATAGGCTTTTCCTTAGGACCTCCTACATTTCTCTTGTGCCATTTTGTTAGTGTCAGTTTTTAAAATTTTATTTTCTTTTAAATAAGCTATTTAGAGTATTGTATTATATTTTATTTGTTGTGGTATGTTTTATTGTGAATTTTGTATTTGTTATAGTGTATAATCTTGCACATGATAAATAAAATAAATTATTATTAATACTGTCATAAATCTAAGAATGTTGACCTATGTACCATTGACAAACGTAATAAACCTTTAGGCAGAGTGTCAGTTAGCAAAATGTATATACAAATGTAAAAGAAATGAAAAAATGTAACAGAAAAATTTGCTACTTAGCGGATAACCTCTAAACCTATCAAACCCCTTCTGACTCTTGTCAACTGGAGATGCGTCGCTCAGGACACTGGCCGCTCGACGAACATGACAACCTACTCTCTCTCTCTCTCTCTCTCTCTCTCTCTCTCTCTCTCTCTCTCTCTCTCTCTCTCTCTCTCTCTCTCTCTCTCTCTCTCTCTCTCTCTCTCTCTCTCTCTCTCTCTCTCTCTCTCTCTCTCTCTCTCTCTCTCTCTCTCTCTCTCTCTCTCTCTCTCTCTCTCTCTCTCTCTCTCTCTCTCTCTCTCTCTTCTCTCTCTCTCTCTCTCTATCCCAAATCTTTTTTTTTTAAGTTTAGGTTTAATTTCAGTGTTGAAAGTTGAAACACGAATAAAAATTGAAAGATGAAATGTGATATTTTCGTTGAGTAATTCAGATGACACTAAAAACAGGTTTTGTTGTTTCTTGTAGAGACCACGCTACAACACGCACCAATGTAATGTATA